>JAVJGG010000032.1:21451909-21495839 GCA_035590195.1 Aviceda cuculoides
AATTTCTTTACTGAGAGGGTTGTCATACATTGGAACAGGCTGCCCAGGGAAGTGGTTGAGTCACCATCCCTGGAGGTGTTCAAAAAGCGCATAGATGAGGTACTCCAGAACATGGTTTAGTGGGCATGGATGACGGTTGGACTCGACGACCTTGTAGGTCTTTTCCAACCTAAATGATTCTTTGATTCTATGATTTTATAAGTGGTGTTGTATGATATAGCCCTCATAACTTTTCCGAGCATTGCTGAGGGGTATCTTTTATTTATTCTCCATAAGGGAGATTTGATTGAGAACTCAGCCATGTTACAGTTTTGCTCCTCAGCAAAAAAATCCCTGTGAAGTCAGACTGAAGGGCGTCAGTTTGGATCTATCATTGTAAATTAATACAAATCATTATCACTTCTACTGATGAGTCTGAAAGCCCCATCCAGTCTTAAAAAATAGCCTCTGCCTTTATGATAATACTTTTCCCCTTTCCCCTGCTGTGCTGCAGCAATGCTGCTCTATCTGTCTGGTGCAGGAAAAAAATGTGTGGGGAAGGGCTTCAGATTCTCCCCGCTTGGGAGCAAGTCAGGCACTCCCCAAAAGTAAAACATCACGACTCCTCAGCTGAGTTTGGGCTAAGAAAGTAGGGCTCTTCCAGTATGTAAGTTCAATGTGGCTGAAACCCTGAATCAGCCAAAAGGATTTTTCTTTACAAAAAGGAGGTAAAACTATGTAAGGAAAGGAATCTAAGCACTTATGTTAGCATTTTGTCATACAACGTTCCAGTGTTTATATCGGCTGATGATGCAAACAACGTTATCAAGAGACAGAGGCGTGCCAGTTCCCTACTTTTGGAGGAGGTCCTCCAAGGCAGCTTGGAAAGGGAATGCCTTGAAGAGAGATGTACAGAAGAAGAAGCAAGAGAAGTATTTGAAAACGATGAAATGCTTGTAAGTATTTTATTTTCCTGCATGCATAACAAAAATTACTGCCTTGATCCTTTACTGTCAAATACAGCTCCACAGCCTGCTTCATTTGTTTAGGATTCTCTCCATGTGAAATCTTTGCACTTTCCACCACAGCAGGTAGAAAGCAGGTGTCCTCAGTGGTCAAAATGGAAATGCAGAGGTCAGCTCTGACACTTTTGCAGTCCCCTCCTGAAAATGATGTGTCCTGCACCTTATGTTGTGAAAGTATATGGCTGTTGTCCCATCCTGACCACGTGCAGAAATACAGCTTTAGCATCCCTTAGGGACCAGGAGGGGCGAGGGGGTGTTGGGATGGAGGGAAGCAATGCACTGGCAAGTAGCAGGACCTATAGATAGAGTCTTACTTGGTCAGCGGCTGCAAGTCCCCTCGTACAGGAGGCCCTCCTATTACAGCTTCTTGAGAAACAATAAAATAAGCAGATTGCAAACTGCTTCCCATCTCATTCAAATTTTGCTGGCAGGGCAGAATTTGTAGTTGTGCAACTGTGTAAATGTTAAACCATAGTATATATTCTCTCATGCAAGGTTTTTGTTTTACTGAAATATTTACGGAAGATTATAGGTATTTGAGAATTAATTTTTTTTTTTTTTTTTTTTTCCCCAGAAAATGTTTTGGGATGGCTACTATGGTAAGCTGGTCTCTTGATTTCTCACCTTCATAGTAGTGTTGCCCTATGAACATTATGATTCAGTCCAATGCTGGTTTTCTGAGAGTTTTTAGCAATTTATCCTACAAGAAACACGCAGTTGCTATTTGTCGTGTTTGTAGTAAAGCAGGAGGAAAAGTATTGATGTGAAAGGTTTAAAAGAAGTAATAAATAGGAAAAAACATTTAAGACTGCAAAGCGAATAAAAATTGAAGGCGAGTAGAGGTTAGCATGGTAAATAGGCTATTTCTTTTCCTGAACTTAAGGCTGTTCTGAAACAACCTGGGACCTGAGAATGTCTGCTTTGCTGATAAAATAGAGCAGCACAGCTTTACCAGCAAAACCTGCCAGATACAAACCTAGCACTTAAACCTGGGTAAGATAAATAGGTGTTAAAAGCTACTGGGCTGTCTGCAAACTCTGGACACTGGCACTGCATCATCCTGTGGCAGCCTTCAAGGCAAGAAACAAATCTGTAAAAGCTGAGGGACTGGTGTAACTAGATGCCTCCTGAACAAGGAGCTTGGGGCACCAGCTTATGGTGACTATGCCCTATTCCCTTACTCTTTTCTGCTTGGCTCATCCTAGGTTTTTCTCTAGTTTTTTGACTTAGCTTTTATTATTTCCTAATTTTAGGTTTAGACAGTGGATAAAGGAGGTGACGAAACCAGCAGTTAGTATTAATTTTCTGCAGAAGCCACTAAAACACTGACTCCAGGGAACCGTTACATAGAAGAATCCCATCAGTGATAAAAATGTTATGAAGAATGATGCTAAATACCTGGCCTTTCATTACTTCTGTGAGGGTGGGATCACCTTCTCCTGATTTCAGTCATTGGATGTTTGTACTGAGCATGTCATACAGGCTTCCTCTCTAGTCTATGAAAAGGAAAGGGCAACCAGATGCCAACGGTCCATCCAAACAAGCTTAGCTACAATCAGGATGCATTACTGGCTTCGGTCTCAGGGGTGGCTTCCTCGCTGTTATTAAAAGCCATTATGTCCTGTCTTCTTCCTACAGAACAGCAGTGTGTGTTTCCTTCTTTGTGATGTCTTTCCTAACATTTTGAAGAGTGTTGCTGTGCATCTCCATGGCTTCTTTCCTCCTCACTGAACAAACCCATTTTTTCATCCTGTCTTCCAAAAAATTTCATTTTCTAGACCTCTGGTATCCATGTTGCTTTCCCCCCATAGTCCAGGTTACAGTGGGTAAGTCTGCACTGTGAATAAAAGAGGGCTGGGGAGAGGCTGAGCACTCACCTAACTGCTGGCTCACCCTTTGGCTGCGCTTTTGTACTTTTGTACTGCTCCACCCGGGTCTTGTCAAGTCAAACCTGACGTGGCAGCATCTTGCTCTAGCGTGGATGTACACAGTCAGGGCACTTGGCCTGAGGCCACACTTGTCCCTGACCCCCTTTTATTAACAGTATAAATGTAGCCATTGATAACCTCTCTTTAAACATAATTTTTTCAAAGAGTTTTCTGCATGCCTTACAGTAGTCTGTTTTCCTAGCTCACTTAATGATAATGTCATCTGAGATATTTCTACTCCGTGATGTTCACTGATTGCCCACTATGCCCTTATCCTATAACACAATTAGATTTCATTGGTTTGGATTATTTGATCTTGAAAAATGCATGCTGATTGTAACTTACCACTCTTTTGTTTTGCTGAGTGCTTGCAAACAGTTTAATCATTCCAGCAGCTTTCCAGTAACAGAAATCGTGCCAATTTCTCTATAATTCCTTGAATCTTCTCTTTCTTCCTTTAATAAAGCTAGGCACTTGGTTTACTTTTTTCCTAGTCTTACAGACCCTCACCTGACCCCAGACATTTTCTGAGGCTTCCTTACCTGTATTTGAGTGTGCATTTCAGAGACTTGACACCATCTAACTTGCCGCAGGCTGTAGGTGTAGCCCTTCCCTACCTCCAGCTCCCCACTGCTGCTGCTGGAGGTCCTCACTCCTCACCTCTACCTGCTCAGCTCTGCTGATGAGCCCCCCCCATCCCACCCAAAAACCCTCCCAGGAGACCTAAATTGGGCTGGGGTATGCTGGGGTATGCTGGTGGTACCTGACTGCAGGTGGACTGAAGGTGGTAAATGCTTTAAGCTGGTATTTTAGTACTGTTAAAGCTAAAAGATACACATGCCCATAGCCTGAGCAGGTGGTGGTTTGGGTTTTTTTCCCAGTACCAGGCAGAATTTTCACCCTGCCTTTTCATCAATTACAGCAGCTTGCTGACTGAAGTTAAGCTTTCTGATGAAGTTTTAAATTTTAGAAAGGTTGGAGAGCATGTCTCAGGTTAGGCTTTTCTGGCTTGCTCTCTGATCTCTCATGCCTACCATAAGCAGTTGTTATCTGGAGAACATTTCCCAACTCTTTTGGAGTCTTTCCAGTGGGCAGCTTAAAGGGAAACTGGCAGCTTTGCCTGGTGCTCCACCTGTAGCGAGGCATCCTCTGGTTTCAATGTTCGGTTCATCAGAAAGACTAAGCTTGCTGGTGTCCAAGCTGCTCTGTAATAATTGTACAGATGTGTAACAGCCAGATTTCCTCCTATTTTTTTTGCTTGCTGTATAATTTTGATGCCAGCTTTTTTTATCCAGTGTCTATCAACCTAACAAGGGAGACCTAAAACACCAGTTGTGCATTGTATTTGTAACGAGCACATGAACTGTCATTCGGTGCTTTTCCCTGAAGCAGAGCATCCCTCCTCCAGAAGCGGGCTCTGCCCCCAAGCACCTTCCAGCTTCTCTGCCAGGGGCTGTGGGAGACCCTCTGGAAGCAGAGACTTGGGCTAAAATTACTCCCGAGGAGCAGTTTGGTGAGACGTAGCCCATTTCCTTCCAAACTGCTTTTTCGCAACACTTCTCCGAGCGACTCATGTGCGGGGAAAGGGGGTTGCATGATTTGGGTTGGTGTTGTTGGTGACCTGTCCCTCTCCCGTGATGTTTCTTCAGGTGGCAGGAGATGCTCATCGAGCCCCTGCCAGCACAACAGCCTGTGCGAGGACAGCATTCGTGGCTACACCTGCACCTGCACCGAGGGCTACGAGGGAGAGAACTGTGCTTTCGGTAAGGCATCGCTCCTCTTCTGAGAAGCCCTATCTCCTCCTGTCGTAGAGGGGTCCCTGGGAAACCATACGCAGCTCTCCCGCTACAGCCAGTTATCATATTTTAGGTTAAAAGACACAGTTTTGGCAGAGCAGGGGTGATGTGTGCTGCCCGTCTACTGACCCGTTATGGAATCCTGAGGTTATGCAGGTTGCCTTTTCCTCCTGAGCCTCCCTTCTCCAGGGATGAGGACTGAAGCAAGGGACTGCTTGTCCTGCTGTGGTCCCAGCTGGCACATGGCCTGGAGAACCAGGGTTGCCATGCTGGGATGGCTTCCCAGCCACTCTGGTGGCTCTGAGGCCGCACATCCCCCCCACCAAGACAGTCCTTGGGGACAGAGGGACTCCAGAAAACAACCTGTTTTCAGTGGAAAAGGCGTAAAGGAAAACGGATGCTTCCTGGCACATAAAACACCCTGGGCCGGATCCTGTGTTTTCACATATGCCAGGTTCTACTTTCCAGCCCTTATGTCAGTATTTCTGCTGGCTCAGGTGTCCCTGGGGTGGGAGATGCCCTGGCTGCCACCAGGCAGGGTCATTTTTTGGGTAAGGGGATGACTGTGACCAGCTTCTGGGGGGCAGCAGAAGATGACACAGCTTGGACCAGTGCTGGGAACTGGATCCACTCAGCGTGAGCCTTAGGGAGCCATGTTATGTGAGGTTTTTTTGCTACTTCTCCACCTGTGAGCTAGATCCACCATCAAATGGCTGTTCCTCCTGTTGCTTTGTGCTGAAGCTTAAGTGTTTGCTCAGCTATGGAAAGTTGACAGAGCACATTTCAAAGGTGATTAATACTTAATTTCTTATGTTTGGCAGCTGTTAATTTTAAGTTTCTTAGCACAAGTGTGAGAAATAAGAGATATGCATTTGTTTTTGCTGAAAACCAGAAAGCTTTAGCTGCCACCTTCCTCAAGCAATACCTGCATTCTTAAGATATGCAACAGTTCTCCCCACTGCTGATACATGTTTTGTTTAAGAGAGCAGAAAGAAAACCCATGGCACTCTTCCATGGGTTCACATGGAAGGCCTAGCTTGACCCTTGGCTAATGCTCCCCAAAACTCAGAGGTGCAGACAGTCTGGTGGAGGGTGAACACAGTTTGCAACAAGTCTGTGGATGCTGCAGAGACTCAGCCGTCTCCAATTTCTGCTTAACAAGGGGAAAAACAATGTGGTGGGAAATACTACCAAGCCAGGGTCCTCACCCACCTCCACACAAAGTGAGTAAAAATAAAACACTTAGTAAAGAGGACTCGAGCTATGCAAGAATACTCCAGCTGAAGTGTTCCCAATGCTTTTCCTCCACTTTTTCTGTTTAGCTAAAAACGAATGTCGCCACCAAGCAAAGGAAGGATGCGACCACTTCTGCTACCCGGGAAGTAATTCCTACCGCTGTTCCTGTGCCGATGGCTACGAGCTTGGGAAGGACAAAAAACAGTGCATTGCATTAGGTAGGTGTGAGCACGGATGTACAGGGGGGCACAGGCTCAGTGCTGGGGTGGGCAGGCCACCACCTGATATCCAGATGCCATCAGCCTGCTTGGAGATTCAAGCGATGAGAATACTACTGACCACCCAAACTGGGCAGAAAAAGGAGGAATCTAGGGACCACCACCCAGGATGCCAAAGCAGTGGTAAAAGAAGCAATATTTGAACTTTTAAACCTGTGTCTGCAGAAAGGACTTGCATCATCCCACATATCACTCACAGGGCCAGGTTTTCCACTCCTGTGCCCGGTAAAGAGTAACTCCACTGAAGACCTGTCTGTTTAGGAATGAGGTTCAATTGATTCTGATCAGGCACCTGATGATCTGATAAATGAAGGGCAATGTTTGCTGCCATATTGATTAGTTTGAAGCAGTAGCCCTCTTCATTTTTTTTTCAGTCTCATACTAGGTATCTCATTTAATCTCATCCCCTTATAAACTTGGTCTACTAAAAGCAGAGAATTATACTTGGGCCCTTGTCTGTATTAGCATGTAGGGTAGCAGAATAGGAGTTGAGCTGTAGAGCCATGCTTTTGGTGATGAAGGCTTGATGTCCACACTCAGTGCACATCTCAGGTGGCCTTTACTTCAGTCTAGCTCTAGTTTGGTCCTGTGGACTAAGCACCCATTAGCTGTGAGAGTACGTTATGTGTGCTCCTGGAGGGTGTCTTCTGGTTTAGCTTCAGCTGAGCAGAACCCAGTTTGTGTGACCCAAGACAAGTGTGACAAATGCAGATAACTGGGGGATCCACGTGAAAAGCACGTGTGCTGTTTGAACCTGAACAAAAAGGCATGTGCATCCCTAGAGTAATAGCTTTAACAAGGATTTACCTTGTCCAGATCAGGCCACAGCTATCAGGTATTTGGCATAATTTGGACACAGGATACAAAGATGAGTGTTGTGGTTTAACCCCAGCCAGCAGCTAAGCACCACGCAGCTGCACACTTACTTCCCCCCCCAGCCAGTGGGATGGGGGAGAAAATCGGGGAAAAAGAAGTAAAACTCGTGGGTTGAGATAAGAACAGTTTAATAGAACAGAAAGAAACTAATAATGATGATAATAATAATAAAAATGACAATAATAATAGAAGGATTGGAATATACAAAACAAGTGATGCACAATGCAGTTGCTCACCACTTGCCAACCGATGCCCAGCAATCCTTTCCAGGCCAACTCCCCCCAGTTTACATACTAGGCATGATGTCACACAGTATAGAATACCCCTCTGGCCAGTTGGGGTCAGCTGCCCTGGCTGTGTCCCCTCCCAACTCCTTGTGCCCCTCCAGCCTTCTTGCTGGCTGGGCACGAGAAGTTGAAAAATCCTTGCCTTAGTCTAAACTTTACTTAGCAACAACTGAAAACATGAGTGTTATCAACAGTCTTCTCATACTGAATCCAAGACATAGCACTATACCAGCTACTAGAAAGAAAATTAACTCTATCCCAGCTGAAACCAGGACATACGGGCAGCAAGAAATCATCTCCCAAGTGCAAAACACTTCAGAGAGCTGTTTTCACATCCTCAGTACACAGTCCTAACTCAAAGATGAGCAGTTTTAAACCTTTTGGAAAACATTCAGTCGGCAAGAAGTGTTCATTCCAGGTCCCATCTAAGCCTGCCTCACCTCAACCTCTGAAACCATACCACTAGGCAGTTACTTAACAGCTGGACTATAGTTTCCTTTTTGTATATCCATCTCCTAGCTGTACAAACACACATGCTTTACCACATCTTCTACCAAAGACAAGAAAGTTATAATCTGCCTCAGCCAGATATAAACTCAGCAGGTTCTTCCACTGCAGAGAAAAAAAAAAAAAAAGAAAAAAAAAAAAAGGAAAAAGAATATCAACATCCTTTAATGATTTCATTAGAGGAATTCCTAATGAAATCTTAATTCTTTAAATGGAATTTCTAATTCCTCAGCTCCTACATTAAAGGAGCTGAGGAATAAAGTTAAACAAGTGTATAGATGCCCTTAAAAAACAGCAGATGTCCATTAGAGCAGCCACTCACAGCATTCAGGACTCGTGAACAGTATCAAGAGTCAAACCACAAAGAGCTGTGATAGAACCTTACTGACTGGAAAGGTTAAGACACTTCCTGAACAGAGACAGAGGCAGGAGGTTGTTTTTTTCCCAGGGTCCGGGTCACCAGGAATGACAAGGGACTAAGAAAAGAAGGCAAGGGCTGTCCTGCTGGCAGGGAAAGGAAACAATGAAGTATCTCTCCATGGTCAAAATCACACAAAATTTTCACAGGCATTCACCTACAACCTGGGCGTATCTAATACAAATCCGGGTACTTCCTTTTCCTCACGTGTTGGCTTGGTGAACAGCATAATGCTGCCAATGAAGCATTAGAGACAAAATTATGAGAACTGGACCAACACACACACACACCAGAATAAGGCTGAACTCCTCTTTACCTAGAGCTTTGCAGCTACGCTTGTCAGGTCTCAGCTCGTAGCCTTGCTCACACCAGCACTGGAAGCCTCCTTCGCTGTTGGTACAGCCTTGGCTGCAGTAACCTTCCTCAGCACATTCATTCACATCTGCATGTTACAGACAAAGGCAGAAAATTACCATTAGATCATCAACAAGCCAGGCAATCTCACCGATAGCTTCCTTTTGCTTTCACGCTCTGATTTGCACCCTATCACAGCCATCAACCTCAAGCACATCAAAGCAGGGAGGAGGCTACTGCTCCAAAAACCCACCTTGGCATGATCGGCCATCTTCCAGGAGCCTATAGCCTGTGTGGCAGGTGCACTGCACCATCCCTCGTACCATCTGGCACTTCTGAGCACAGCCACCATTGTTGACATTGCAGTTCTCCTCCCCTGTTCGTGGACCTGTGAAAGGAATACGTGAAGATAACTGAGCTGAAACCACAAGGCAGCTGCTTGTGTCCTCAGCTGTTAGGCAGCAGTCACCCTTCAGAACAGGTTGAGCAATATGGAGAGAACACAGGCTGTGCTAGAAGCTGCCTTTTCATAGCCAGAACTCTCCCCTGCAGGCCACAACTACAGGGGACAACAAAGCTCAGAATAATATGCTTTTAGGATTCACTATCTCTGCAGACAAATTTTGACACATGAGATCATAATCTTCTCCCCGTTATTCCTCGTCTGCAGTATGTAACTGGCAAAATCACCAAGGCCTTTTTCCTCGGTCTTCAACTCTGTCCCATTACCACAGCCCAGGGTTTCTTCCTTACACACATCCTTCAGCAACACCAGATAGACTCCCACACAACACAGTGCCTCCCTTTATGTTTAAGGCTGAACTTGGAGGACTTACGGCAGTTTTGATGTGGGCTCTCATCACTGCCATCTCCACAATCATTTGCTCCATTGCACAGCTTCCTCTGGCCAATACAACGCCCGTTCCCACACAGGAACTGGTCTGGGGCACACTGAGGAGTCCCTGCAATAGAAGAAGGGGAAAGTAAGCACACCACAGCTTACTGATGGAACAGGAGTCACGGTGAAGAAAAGGATATAGAACATTTTCTAAGATTTGTTACAAACTTTACATATGACCACAAATCCATTACTTCCTTGAATTCAGCTCATCTTGCACTCCTTACTGCTCCACATATCTTTATGCTGATTTGGAGGCCTGAGAAGTCTCCTCCAGACTGAGTCCAGTGTTGTTTTACTGGGAAGTTCAGCTATTTAGTTTCTCTCAGAATGACTGGAAGGTCCTGGCTTAGTTCCCTTTGGTTCCAGATTCCACAACCCTACTCAGCATGTGCAGGAGAGGAGTCTGTTCCTCACTTTAATCATCTGATATGTCACCCCAGCATGGCTATGGATCTTAAACCTGCCTAGGAATGAGCGTCTTGTCCAGCCCTAACTGCACTGTGATGGACTTGGAATGAGATTTACATGCATCCTTGAAATCTGAGCTCAGGCAACAGGATTTCACACGAGCTACACGCTTCAACTCCTGCTGTTGGCAGGGAGACTCTACAGAACTCTTGTAAGTAAAATAATACTTTTTGCAGGGACTTTGCCAATCTGATCGTTTCTTCAGCAGTAACTGTATTGTCCAGTTGCCTTATTTCTTGTACCTCTTAAGCTGACTTGGTTAGTGGTTTCCAAATCATCACCCTCTGATAATCCTAGGAAGACAACAGGACAATACAGTTATCGGCAAAGAAACAATTAGATTGGCAGACTGCCTGTAAGCAGCATGGAAATGGGTAGTTGTGAGATCAGCAACAAGTACAAATAAGAACTAACAGACACAGCAACCGGGAACATAAAACCAAATCACATGCAGATTCATTCACTTCTCAGAGCACAGGAATGCTTTATATGAAGGATTCTGAAACATGGACTGCGTTTGTCATATGGAACATAAAGATCTTTACATCAGGTGGTGTCCTAGTGTTCTAGGAATCTTCTCTCTATCACCAATAAAAATATAATTCTGCTCTAAATCCAAGAGGTGATACAGGATTTTAAGTCTTGCTACAGACACTGAGACAGCACGCTATTTCACTTAGATGAGCCAGTAAACACTCTGCTTGGAAGCCCCGAGTTAATTTTTACCTACTATCACCATAGACCTAATGCAGAACTGCACAACTAACCTTACAGTAACAACAGCTGTACTCAACCACCTTGGGTTTCGTTTGACATGGAGAGGTTGAATTTTAGTGGCTCTAGAAGTTTGGCTTGGCTTCTGGGTGGCAACTGTTCTTTCAATACCTCTAAATACCTTTGTTATCAGGATGAGGAAACTGGGTTACCAGCTTGTCTTTAAATACAATTCTTTTTCCAGAATCATCACCATCTCCTGCACACTGGTGCTCATGACAGCTGACCAGTCTAGAGCAGCTGCTCTCAAAGGGCTACAAAGTGTGCCTCTCCAGGTCCTCTGAGCTCAGCTGTCCTTGTAGAACACCCACTCTCCTCTCCTCAACAGGCCCAAACAAGGGGTACAGTTTCACAAACTCCTTTTGTCAGCCCTAAACCCACTGTTTAAAATACACCGATACAGAAGGGCCAGTATGCGCAGCTGGGCTCCGCTCGGTGGGATGAATTCATGGACCAGTATACACTATTCCTCAACAAGGCCTACAGACATCCTGAAGGACTTAAGGAAAACAGAAGATTCTAGATATTCCTTGAATCCTACCATAACACTAGGCTCTGTTGAAACCCTCCTCTTCTCCATAACCACTATTATATAAAAGAATGGCTATATGCAAAATGATTACTAGAAAGAGAGAGAGAGACTCCTGAGCAAATATTTAAAGGAGGAAGCTGACACCCTTAACCTCTAAAACCTCCAAAGCCTAAAAAGGGCTTTATCCTTCACTTCCGCAAAATGCCCTTTCTGATTCCACTGCCTGCTAGAATTGCTTGGCAATTTCACAAGGCAACGTGAAAGCTATCCAGAACTACCTAGAAGGCATAAGTTAGACACAGTCCATTTGACAAAGGTAGCAACTCTGCACACTATTAATGCTTCCAAGTCTGAATGGAATCGTCTCAGACCTTTGTGGTAATTCAAAGTGTAGGAACAGTATAGGAATATACAGGGATCTGATATTTGACAAGAAAATACACTTAAGTAAGTTTAAGCACACAGACTTGCACCTGTTTGCAAGCATATAAGATAGCCTACAGATCTCGTCCTTCGGGAAGGATGGAAACTCTAGGCTGAACTCAGTGAAGCAATCCAAAAGAGACTTCACTACCTATCACCTCCAGAATGGAAACAGTAGCTATAAGCAGCAAGGCAGCAGGCCAAACCTGTGTTCTCACAGTTCTCCTCATCACTGTTGTCAGAGCAGTCATCTTCCCCATCACAACGCCAGGACAGACGGACGCAGCGCCCTGATTTACAGCGGAACTGGTCAGCTGTGCACATAGATGTAGCTGAGGGACCAAAAAAAGAACATTAGATGAGCACAAAGGATCAGAAGAGACCCAATTCCAAAGCTAACAAACTCAAACACTCCTTTTCATCCACAGAAACTGAACATTTCCACCAGTTCCCAGCACTCACTGCAGTTCCTCTCATCTGACTGGTCATCACAGTCGAAGTCTCCATCACACCTCCAGCCAGCATTAATGCACAAGCCACTGTTGCACATGAACTCTCCAGAGCGACAAGGCTGGTGAGATGCTGCAGAGATGGTAAAGAATATAAAGAGCAAACTCAGACCAACGTAACATCCCCAAAGCCTCTCAGCACCACCCTTACACTCCACTATTGTGGAACTTGGTCCTGAATATGACTCCTCCCGCAAACTGCTTTAATTCATGAATGGAGAAGCATGCTGACTACACACATCACTATTCTCACTCTCCTGAGTTAAAAAAAAATAAAAATGAAAGAGCCAGCTTATGTATGAACAATTAGATTGCCATCTACGCTGCAATGCCTCTCCAAGACAATGCAAAATCCATCTAGACTTGTAAGCCATATGCTTGGACCAGTGTATCACCTTGCACTAACTTACAGCAGTCAGATTCATCAGACCAGTCCCCACAGTCATCATCGCCATCACAGTGGTAGATATCCAAGATGCAGCGTCCATACGCACACTGGAACTCCTCCAAGCTGCAGGTGGCAGCTGGAACATCTGATGCTAACAAGGGAACCAAAGAAAAAAAATGCCTGAGGTGAGAAGGCACAATCCAGTTTAGATGCAACCTTCTCAAATAACAGACTAGCAAGTATTCAATGGAAAGGTGTTGGAAATTGCTAGCCATTGCTGCATATCTCTGTATGACTTGTATTACCGAGAAGAACTTAAGCGTTGTTTGTGCTTCACTGAGAGGCAGGTTAAACCTATACATAAAGACACCCATGCAGACAATCCAATAAAAATAATAATAATAATTTAAAAATTACATAGGATGTTAGTCTATAAACACTAACTTTTCAAGAGCCATTAAGTTCTAGAGAAGGAAACAGCTATGAAGGAAGGGCTGATGGGAAAGCACCAAAAAGCATCCAAGAGTGTCACCTTCTGCCTTGTGCTTGAGAAACTATGTCTTAGTGCCCTCCAGAAAGTGTTTAAATTGTTTATTAAACCTGAAAAAGGTAGATACAAACACAGATGGAAAAATAAAGATACCCTTTGGGATAGCTCTATATTAAGGACTGAGGCATGCGAGAATGCAACCTTAAAGTATGCAATGATTCCTTTAAAACTTTAACAAAAATAAGCCCCTGAAGACTAAAGGAAGCAAGCAAGCAGCAAGGTGCCCAAGACTCCAGCTAGCCTTCGAAGATTTCCCCCCCGCCCTTTCCTCTCAAGCTGTCGCCAAAAGAAACCATAAGGATCACTGCCAGACGGATGACCCCAGGCAAAGCCCAACAAACTCATAGTCAAGGATTTGCCCACTGTTGTCTGTTTAACAGTACGCTATGTGGGAAGGGATGAAAAAAAACTGAGTCCCACACAACAGAATCTGACACCTCTTCTCATACTGTTCAGAGAATGAACTGCGTGTTTCAGGCATATGAGTCTTCCAGATGAGGAGCTCTGAAAACAAATCCATTAAACAAAAGGGAAAAAAAAGACTGATAGTCTGGGAAGTGAACTACACCTGCCTCTCCAACCTGAAGTAGTGAGCACAGCCTGCAGGCATGCAGTAAGAGCTTTAGTTCAGTGAGTATCCAGTGGCTAGATACTAAAATGTGTGTTAACATGGGCCTCACAAAAGGAACCTGAAAGGAGTGTTTGGGTCTCCTCGAGGAGAAAATGAAGCCAGCGACTTACATTCTCATGTAGTGTGATTCAGTTGTAACACACACACACACCCCCAAAAGAAACACACACATAAGAAAAAAAACACACAAAAAAGAACAGTGTAGTCCCACCTTGTCCTAGATGAACGACAAGCAGGATTGGAGATAAAATAAAGATGACAACTACATGGAGGAAGATAAGAGAAAGGGAGGTAGCCAAACTGAGCTTCTCAGTGAGTTACTTAAAATGCCTTATAGAGACAACTGCCACCCAGGACTGGAGCAGCATTCCAGGTCAGAGAAGCAGGGGTGGCAATTCCGGGTGCCCCTCCACTCCCACAGGAGGCAAGGTTGAAGCATCTCCCCTCCCTTCCCAAGGGCCTATTCATGGCCTGCAGGGAAGTGACAGACAAGGGAGTGAGAAAGGGAGACAGGGAAAGGAGAGGGAGAGAGGCTGCCTTCCTCGTAGAGCCCTTTCCTCCCTTAGAAACGTTTGCAGCCCCTGGCTCCCTGCCAACTCTCATTATCTGGAGAGATAAAAGACAACTCCCCCATGCATCCACTCCCCCTGCCCTTCAGGAGCTGGCAGCCCTGATCCCCCTCCCAGAGCCTTTTGAAGTTTCCTGCTATCTAGAACAAATTCTGCAAAATGCCTTTGAGAGCAGGGTGGGGGAAGGGACCACTGCAACTTCCACAGACACCCACAGTGCTCACAGATACAGGAGAGAGGCAGTGGGGGTTAGGAAGGGACATAATAGACTCCTGTCCCACTTGCTACAAGCCTGTGAAGGTGGACGAGAAAAACAACTGTCGTGGGCTCTCACGGCCCCCCTTTCCCATCAGTCACTTTTCGGACAATGTCCTGCATAAAGCATCTGAGTGAAGAGAGGTTGGTCAGCCAGGCAGCCCCTGCAGAGCGTCAGCTGGGGACGTGCAGTCCCTGAGGATGCTGTCAGTGGGCAGAGCCCCCCGCAAAGTTTCAGGCAGGAATCGGACAAGAGGAAAAAGAAGGGAATAGTTTTCTCCCCTTCCCCCTCGCCCCCCAACTCCTACAGTTTCGTAAAAGCTGTGTTCAGTAAAGCATAAGCCTCCTGCTCCGACTTAAGATCAGACAGCCATGGGAAGGAACAGAGAAGCATCCAGGCACAAACGAAGTATGCCTGTGAGGTAACACAAGAGATACACCATTCTCTTGTGCCCTCTGGGGTAGGCAACAGAAGGCAGCATAGCTGCCAGTACAGGCAGGACTAACTTGTTTTTGATCTCTGCTGCAGAAAACGTGCCAAACCCCAAGACAGGAGCAGGTCCAAAGGGCTATTTCCTGTGGTTACAAAGCAAGGAGAGCACTTACGGCAATTCTCTTCATCTGAGCCATCCTTGCAGTCTGTGTCACCATCACAGAACCAGTGCTCAGCTATGCAGCTACCGTCACTGCAACGAAACTCCTTCTCCGAGCACTTTCTCATATCTGCAGAGACAGCAATGCAAACAAAGCCTTGGTTTTTCTCAAAAGTACCCAGGAAACAAGCACACCATGCTCCCAAAGCTCCTAGGGCACCCACAAACAAGATTGCTCATTAAACCATACATACCCATGTCATACAGTGCCTGAGCAAAAACATAATTGCTCATTTAACTAACACAGAGTGCTGGATTCAAAAGGAATCCACGGGACTTCACGATGCCATGTCAAGGAATAACAGGTCTCAAGTGATTTTTGCCTGGCAGGTAAGCCACACAGCCTGAGATCCCAAGTAGCCAGACCTGGGCACAGAACATCCCACAAGCCCAGCCCAGACAACCCATGCTCAGGGGATCCTCGAACTGCACAGGTTAGAGTCTGTGCAACCCGTTTTAAAGTGCTGGCAGGGCGGCATTTGTAGGGCCACATTACTCACCACACTGCTCATCGCTGTTGTCACCACAGTCGTTGTCACCATCACAGTGCCACAGGCTGCGGATGCAGTATCCATTCTGACATGAGAACTCATCTTCCTCACACTCCCGTGGAGCTGCAGGGACACAATGGAGATAAGGTGAAGGCAAGGCAAGAAGATTTACCTTGCAGAACACCAGATCTGTGACATATTACAAATTGAGCAACATCATCCTCCAAGGACACCATGATGTTGGAAAGCTGATTCCCCTTCCCCTAACAATACCAGGAGGGCCACTGTGAGGTTTCTTGAGTGTCTCTCTTCTACTCCATCTGCAAGTCGATAGTACAGCAGGCTCTAAAAGTTGAGAACATGGCTTGGAGGAAGTACCTGGAACAGAGAGCTGGAGCCACCCACCCTGTGCTGGTGTTCTAGCACAGCCCCAAGCCAGGCTCAAGAGTTCCCTGCACAGAAAAAAGGCAATCCAGGCCTCTTTTTAAAGGCATTTATAGGCTCTATCATTATCTAACAAATAATTGCTGGTAGAATTACATCTCCACCTTCTTTTCACAACAATGCCGAAGCTACTTTCAAAGGAAAGGAAATGTTCATTGAAAAGGGAGAGAGAGAATTTAAGCTTCCTCTTCTGAATGTCACAGTATTTGCAGCCGCATTCCACCCTCTTTGCCAGTCTTCTAAGGAAGCTTGTCTGTAGACCAGTGGGGAAAGGAAAGGGACTGCAAAATTTGCACCTGAGGACCTCAATCCAACAGAAACCCTCCTATAGTTACGTGCTAGTCTGAACAACCCCCTGAGTCTCTTATTCACAGAACTTTGACCTCCTCCTTTTATTAGTCTCCAAATCTTTTGATCACACCGTTCTCCACTGTTGTCTTATATATGAGGGCATTCCAACTTTTTCTGAAAAACAGAAGACCAACAGACCCCGACCTATATACCTTTTCTTTCATGAAAAACCTTTGAACAGACTGGAAAACTGAGCTTAGTCCTGCGATCTAGAGCATCACACAGGATGTTAAACCCCTGAACATTGCTTCCCAGCCCTTTGCCCAGAAGGGCAGGCAAAGATCAAGGGCATACTGATCAAAAAGTAAATACATTTCCACACAAGTATTGGACATGGAATACTTTACAACCAAGAGCTTTATTTTTGCATTTCTTGAGATGTGGTTCCTCCGTCAGAGCTGCTCTGGGGCACCACGCACACAACTTTTTTAGAATTCAAGGGCTGTAAAGTGATGTTTACTAAGCAGCTGCAACCATCTCAACCAGACAGCAAAACAGTTCTGCCCCTAACTGCAGCCTGATGCCAGCCCTAGCAACCAGTGCAGTTTCAGAGAAGCTGAAGCTCCAGTGCCACATAACACACTGGTTCTCTGGCACATGCTGCAAGTACAGACCTGACGGCTTGTCATGGAGAAGGAAAGTTGTATCCCTGAACACCTTTTGCTAATGGAAGCCAACTACAAGTAACCCTTGTCCTCAACACAAAGGGGAAAGGAGGAGGCTGAACTCTAAAGACTCAGGCAAAATTCCCTCCATTTTAATAGCCTGCAGAAGCACAACAGCAGTGCTCACAGCTAGCAGCCTGCCATGGCAGCTCTTTTGAAGATGGTGCCTCACATGGCAGCAGTCAGTCAGCTTTCAGGGTAACTGGTCTCTGCGTGGGCAGCATCCCTACAGCACCTCCCTCTCCTCAGGGAGCTCTCTTTGAAGGGAGAGGATGCTGGGGACAGGCCGGCACAGCAGAGAAGTCAGACAGTGGAACCTGAGGCCCCAGGAAGTCAGCCAGACAGGCAGTTCAGTAGGATTTGGCAGGGGTTAGGTGTTTCCACGAACAGGGGAGGACACAGCTCGGGGAAGTGCTTCATGGGACATTAACTAGCAAGGCTGCAGGGCATAAACGGTTCTCCAGCTGGATGGAGAAGCATCCCCTCCCCCAGGACACGCAGCTGAACAGCAAGCCAGGTGCCAAGGTGTCAGGGCTTACAGGTATCAGGTACACACCTCTGTCAGAGGCAGGATATAACTTATTACAAGCCAAAGGTTGATTCAGTGGATAAACTCTTACATTCCTGTAATAAAAAGGGTCAGCTTTCCCCAGCCATGGCAGGCAGGCACGACACCCACCCTCTCGCCTCAAAGAGGTGACTTACGGCAGTCCTGTTCATCAGAATCATCCTCACAGTCATTATCTCCATCGCAGACCCATGACCGGCGGATACACTTCCCGTTGTCACAGTGGAAGTCCAAGGGGGAGCAAGTGGGCAGCACTGCAACAGCAAAAGAAACACCTCATGGAGCTGCAGCCAGCTTCCTTCCTGAAAGCAAAGTTCCTTCCCTCCTGAGGGAGGAGGGCTACACATCTGAGAAACAAAAGACATAAAATTTCAAGTCATGAGGAAGAGCTCTTCCTCAGATGGGGTGCCAGGGTAGGTCTGTAGCTTGGCAGTCTCTCCTCCCCAAAGAGGCACTGACTTTTCCACAATAAAGTAGCCACGACAATTCTCCCACTGAATTCCTTTCTTCTCTTTCATCCCTGAGCCTGCTGTCCTCCCATAACTGTACTTGTTTTATAACAAGCAAAATTACATTATCAACATCTTTCCTGCATGCTTCCCAGTGCAGTCCATCCCGTTTCTATTACACAGCGAGTTCTTTAGAGTGAGAACTATCAGAAGCAACAATTTTGGGAACAGGATTTCATAAGATGCATGCTACAGTGTGTGTTCCAGCACAGGGACTCTGCCAACATTTTTGTCTAACAAACCTGCAAGGAGAAGCTTAGAGGCAGAAATGCACTGCTGGGGATAATTTGCTGTACCTCAGGTGTGGGCAATAGAGTCCAAACCCTGCTAGAGATCTCCAGAAGGGATGGAGGAAGGGGGAAGACATCGGATGATGCTTGCGTACAGAGGAGTCTGCTGGCAATCGAGTGGAACCACAAATGCACAGTGTTTGAAGAGGCCTGGAGCCACAAAACTGGAATTCAAGGGGGAGCATCAGCCCTGTCCTTCCCCCCACAGATGAGAGGAACACTCAAGCCAGGGAGGTTCATGCTTTTAAGTGCTGCCAGCTGTGGTAGGGAAGGGGCTGCACAAGACCGTTCCTGACAGGTGTGTTCTCCAAAGAACAACGTTTGCTCAGCGACGCGAAGGGGCGAGGGCTGGAGAGACTAGTGCCTGAAACCCTTTCATCCCAGCCCAGCTTGCCGACAGCATCTCCCATCTGTTGTCACCAGGCAGGCCAGCCCTCTTCTGCTATGCCGCTACTTCTTCCCTTGCCAACGCTATCCCGGAGGTGGGAGCGCAAGGGGAGGGAGGCAGGTAAAAGAAGAAGGTGAAGACAGCAGCCACATACACAAGGAGGAGGATTTAATAAGGAGAACACATAGTCACATTTTCGGCTATTCCAGCTTCCTCAACCCTTCATTTCCCCTTGGCCCAGGACTGCTGCCAATGTCCTGTGAAAGCAGCATGGATTACACTATACAGAATCATTCACTGCTCTCCATACCAAGGCCTCCAACGTTGCTCTCTAAGGGCCTGTCCTAAAAGCCTCTCACCCTAAAAACACACTAGTGCAGTTAAATTCAGACTTGCTCTAACATCTCTTTTCCTAACCACACATTTGGATCACCTTCTCAGCTATTCCTGCAGTATGGCGGGCGTAGGCATCTCTGTATCTGAGCGGACATCATTGCAGACACCACTGCTCTCAACGCTGAACCCTGCACTAGGTGACAAAATAGAGAATCTGGCACTGGCCCTTGGGAAAAGGTTCTTCCCATTATGTCCAGGATGCCCCATGCAGATATATGTCCAGGTCAGATCCAGGTACTTCTAGGCCCCAGAGAGGTATGAAGGAGGGGGAAGCATACAGATCTGTATTTTCACCCCACAGGTTTGAAGCACCCTGGTCTTCCAATGGCTGAGCCATTTCCTTACACTGAGCTTTCTCTGAACACTCCTGTGCTGCTGCATCAAAACGGAGAGGGAGCTTCCCCTTCTTCCCCAGGGCAGGCAGAAGGGGAAAACACTCCAGTTCCCAAACTCTGCTTCCAAACAAAACCAAGACAGATTTTTGGATTCAGAGGGTCAGTCCCACAGACCAGCCCTCTCTTCCCCAAGCACAACTTCCATACACTGCATGCTGAGCAAACCTTCCTCGGCCTCAGCTGCAGTTTCAGGACTAAGACCATCCCCCCCAGCATATGCTTTTCTGTCTGCTCTCCCCAGTCCCAGCGTGACTAATCACCAAAGGACTGCACAGGAGCCACCTGGAAGGGAATTTGCACGCTGACTCTCCAGGGGAGAATTCTTCAGGCTCCCAGAGGGTTAGGCCATTAGCGCTGGTTCAGAGCCGACACCATTATCCCACCGAACCGCTGCATCCCTTCACGAGGTAACGACACAAAATGAAATTCCACCCCTACAGGGAGCAGTTCAGCCAATTTCATACTCCCCCTAAATAAAAAAATTGAGCTTCAAGCACAGAGGAGGGGAAACAGGGGGAAGAGGGTGAAATACAGACTGCCACATACAAAGGAGGACCTAATTCCCACCCCAGCAGACAGCAAGTGTGTGCCAGCCCAGACAACACCAGGGGGGAGACAAATCCCCTCCTGCAGGAGCTTTCCTTTGAAGGAGGAAGAAAAACCACAAACCCACTTAAGACAAAAAAAAATAATGAATGAAGGCTGATGTCTCATAGAGCAGAGGAACTGCCAATGGGATCAGGGCAGGGATCCACGTAAACTCATAACCTGAATCTAACAATGGTCAGAAGCAGATGCTTCAAAGGAAAACACAAGAGATTCTGGGAGCAGCTTTCACACAGGGGCAGTCTCTTCCTAACCCCCTCTTCTCAGCTCTGCCCCCCCAATCCACAATCCCTTCTCCCCATTTAAAAGCAAACTGCCTACACAGAAACATTCCTGTGTTTCCTTCTATTCGTTCTAAACACATCAGGCTTCGGTTCCACCGTATGGCACTTTGCTCTAGGGTTGTTATTATTCAGCCCTTCTGTTGGTCATTTATTACTTCATATTTTGATGAGTTTTATTCCCATGGAGTTAAAGCCGAGGGCACACCACTAGCCCAGAGTTAATGTTTAGTGCTGTTGTAAATATATCCAAAGTGTTTGGAAATTTGAAGTTAACAGGAAATTCAAAAGTTAAGAGGTCACACTCAGAACATGGAAACAACCTCCACTATATTTTGTCCTGACATCATGGAGCAGCTATACAATTTGGTAAGTGTATTGCTTTAACTCATGTAACTCATTTCAAAAGCCACACTTCCATGGTCAGAAGAAGAGTATATGGCAATACAAATGAAGCAGTAGGAACTCCTTTCACTACCAGAGATGGAGCAAGACCTCTCTGGACAACCTGGATTAGCATCTAGAAGACTGGAAACAGAACCCCTGTATTCTCTTCCCAGCTTGATATTGATGCTTGCACAAGCATGGGACAGTTCTGTCTCTTTAGCCCCACTTCCCCAACCTGTGGAATGAAGGATATTTATCACTTCCTAAGAAAGCTGCAAGTCCTTCGCAGGCGCTGCTTCCACTGATGAGAAAGTAATCACAAATTGCACTAATATGCTTTCACCACTACTCATACCAGGATTAAGTAACACAACAGTAAACACAGTTAAGCCTCATCCCCCCTTCCCTGCTCAATTCCAGCTTGATCTCTCTATATCTGTGCAAAGAAACAATATTTTCCTAAAAGAGATGAGCAAAGGCAATTCCTAGGATGAAGACAGGCAAATGCCCAGACAGACAGGGACTAACCCATCTCCCTAGGCAGAGCAGAGAGGCAGGATGGGGAAAAAGCCCAAGGAAGGGAAGCTGGTGGGAAGAGCTAGGCTGGGCAGCAACAGCCCAAGAGAGCACATCTGTCAACTGACAGTGAACAACACAAAAAGGCCTTTGAACTTCCAACCATTTCCCTGAGCTCATCCCTCAGCGTGGTCACACTGGACATCATCCAAGGTTTCAGCAAAGCTAGGTCTATCGTAAGCCTGCTATTCCTCCCCCTCTCCCAACTCCTATTACACAGGGCACTCTTTTATGGCTGAGCAGAAGGGGAAGGGGGAGGGCGGGGGAAAAGGGAAGTTTATAAGGTGAAACGCAGGCTGAATCACGTCCCACTGTCCTTTGAACACTTTATCCTTGTTGCCTGTGGTGAGCAGGTTGCTTTGTACCCAAGGACAGTGAGCGACTGGCGTTCAGAGCCCTGGAGTGCAGTGGTTTGAACAATACTGCTTGTTTAATTAGACAAACTCTCAGCCATGTGAAGAATGAGAAGTTAATTTAAAAAATAAATACAGACTCAAAAAAATTCATGCCACCTACATTACAGACAACTGCAGCCTGACCCCCAGCTATGTCCATGCTCATGCATGTGTATGAGCACAGATATACACACAAACATAGATCTGTTTGCTGAGATCTGTAGCACAGCGGGCAGTAAGTCCAGAAACAAGAATAAAGGACGTTAGTCAATCTCAGGAAGAAATAGGAGACACTGCATTTTGCTAACTACATTTTGGAAAATCTAGTTCCAGAACAACATAAAACATTTCCAATCGCACTGCTGAACTGTGTTTAAGGATGTTACTAGTCAAAAGAAAAAAAAAGAAACAAAAAAAATTTTGAAAAGAGTATCAGCACCCAATCTTTCACAGCCCTTTGATCACAAGTGCTCTGCCCGAGGGGGCACTGCATTAATTCTGATGCCTTTTAAAGGAAACACACATACTCCAAGCCCAATAAAATGACGAAGTATGGTTCCAGATATAGAACTGGTGTTTTTTCAAGAGGATCTTGAACTCTTGCAAAGGGTTCCTAATTAGTAAAACTTGGAAGTTTGGAAGTGAAGCTTCATCTGAGCTCTTGCATCTCAGCTCAAGGCTGCTGATTAAGTCAAGGGCAGAGGGAAGATGATTCTTTTAAAGTTTTCATTAATTTTAGTAAGAGACCTGTGAGATTTTTATCCTCACATCACCTCAGAAAATTTTGTTGTGGGACTGATAAGCAAGCTATACTGATAGCCCTGTTCTCCTGGCAAGGAAGAGACCCTCTCCTGGTCTTGAATGAGTTACAGCTCAACAGGAACTGCCTAAATTTCCCAATGAGATAGGAACAACAGACCCCTTTCAGTAAGCTTTAAGGTAAAAGGAGTAAATTCTTCTTCAATCCCTTTAAATGAAAAAGTATTGTACATCAGTGCATGGAGCTAAGCAAGTCTGTGTCCCAAGGAGCTACACATTTACAAGCCGATTAGGTATGATACAGATCCAAAATTCAGAGTAAGAAGGTTCTACCGGGGGATGGCTACAAGGGGATTTGGCGTATCTTAGGAGAAACAGAACTATTTATCAATCCTCAGGCCAAGTTTACTCAGTTGTCCTTTCACCCTTGCCACAGGAAGTAAGACTCATTCACACCACGCTGGACTTCAAAGCACACGCAGGAGGGCAGAATGAAAACCATTCCTCCGCTTGCACGCGGCTTTCGTGAGGGACAGTCCAAAGTAGTCTCTGTTGGCACAAGGCAGCTGAGCTACTCTGTG
The DNA here is from genome assembly GCA_035590195.1 of Aviceda cuculoides. NCBI lineage: Eukaryota > Metazoa > Chordata > Aves > Accipitriformes > Accipitridae > Aviceda > Aviceda cuculoides. The sequence continues at coordinate 21,475,329 of JAVJGG010000032.1, forward strand.
CATGTGTAGCAAAGGCTTCCAAGTCAGACACTGTCAGCAAGCCAGAGAGCTGACACCAGAGAAAGTCTATGAAGCTGGCGTGACAGCTGTGAGGTTGCTTATTGCTATTATTACTACAGCGTTCTGGCTTGTAAACGTGATCCAGAGCAGGAAGCAAACATGTCACCGAATAATTGGCTCCCATCACAGCAGGACTTCAGCTTTGCAAGAAAAACAGTTCCTGTCAAGCCAGGTAAGCAGAGGCAGGGCTCTCCTAAAAAACAACGCGAAAACATCTATGAGAGGCAGACATTCAGAGGACACCAATACAAGTGGAAAATGTCTGGGGTGTGCAGAAAGGGTAACAGCTGAGGAAAAACTTAGTGCAACCCACTCGAAAAGTGGGAATTTGTTTTATAGCTTCTAACAGAACATTAAAAAAAACCAACCCAACCAAAACACACCACATTTTAAGAATTTATCTCAAACTGAAAATCTCTCTGAAATGTTCCCTGTGTCTGCTCTTGTTTTTCATAGCTGCAACTCCTCTCACTCACTGCCAAGTAACTTGCCCCCTGCCCTCTTTTTTTTTTTTTTTTAAATACACAGTGTGTTTCAAACTATCTGTCACTCTTTAACTGAAATGATAATTACCAGTTCAAGGCTAGAAAATTGCATTAATATAGTATTTAGTAAACTCCAATCAACTACTGAAGCGTATGCAGTGCTATATATACACAGGTGCAAGACTGGATCTTGACTTGCAAAAGTAATGTTCACCTTGCCCCCCACCCCATGTTCACTCTCTTGCTTTACTAGGAGTCCAGCTGTCCAACATCTTCCCATTCTCCTCTCCTTTTCCCAAGGAACTAGACAGAACTCTCTCAGGAACTCACTTGTGTCGCTGTATCAGCTTACAGTACACATACGAGTTGATACACTGAAGGAAAAGTAGACCTTAAAACAAGCATGACTGCAGCTTTATTTCTCTGGAAAGTTAGGACATTCACAGGGAAAAAAAGAAAATCCTGTAACTCTGTAAAACTAGCTTGCAGCAGACCAGTGGAAATGTGGAATTCCTTGCAATCACTTCTGGTCACTCTTCTGATCAGAGACAACTACTTGATGATATTATAGTTCCTGTCTTTAAAACTCAGAACTATACTTCCACACGTTGCTGAAAAAGAACCCCGGCAGCTTTAGCATCTCAGAAGAGTCCATGTAAGTGGTTGTACAGACTTAGGTTCACGAGTAAGAACAAACCACTGGGCTCACCCCAGCATGAAGACTAGCCCCATGGTCTTTGAGGAATCTCACTATTTTTTTAACTACGTCTTCAACATATCTGGGGCTTGTAGGATGACTTCATCAGGACAACCCAAAACTACAGCTCAATATTTATATTAAAAAGAAATTCACCAATTTCAGACCTGGTACAAGTCAATAAATAAAAAATAAATCAAGTTCAAAACAGAGTTGTCCCAAAATTTCACTCCAACCAGAACACTGTATGCATGTCACAGACAGACAGACAGGGAAGAAAAGAAAAATCTGTGGCCTGTTCTCATGTACTATGTGCAAGCATCAGTGCTGATTTGCGAGAAGTTTAAATTGATTTAAAGTTCAAATTGCTGTTCCAAGTGGCTCACAGCCCACCCCTGTTCTTGCACTCCTGCTGCCTCTTCTTTATGCTTGGCAGAGTCAGAAAACAGATCAAATGGAAAGGTAACCCCACAAATGAGTATACCTTCACAAGGCTCCTGTGTGCCAAGCAAGAGAGGGATTTAGCAAGTGATCTGCTCTACCAAAAAGTTTCAGTGCCATAACAACTAAGCAAGATGGGAGACAGCACAGACAACTACCACAAACCTACACTGCAGAGTTGATCTAGTTCTTACAAGCTAACAATAATATCACATACCTGGACTCGTAATGAGCAGCTACTCAGAGCAAGATTCAGCAGGCTTAATGGAATAAGTGTTCCTAGGACCCCTCCACTGCAACCTTGCATGCGTGTGCAGAAGCCATGCACTTAATAGAGTCCTTAGCCCTATCACTTTACTTCTATTTTTGCTTTCTTCTTTCCACTAAATTACACTCAGAGTACTTCTGGCTGTCAGGTGAAAAAGTTCTCCTCTTTGTATTTATTCTACTACAATGCTATATTTAAAAAGACAGCTCATATTCCAGTTCATCCCCTTGAGTCACTTCTCTACTTTGTACAAATGCAGCTCTATCTCCCCTCCCATCTTGTCAAATCTACTGTTCTTCTCTGTACATGCTAGCTTACCTCTCTCACTAAATTGCAGGGACCTACAGCACAAGTAATATTCTGAATGAGACATTTAAACATTCCCATCTCACATGTGTTGTTTTATAGACAGCTCCCTCTGCTTCAGTCTTATTCCTCTCTTTGCCTTGCTAGAAACTGTAAATTAAGAAAGGCAGAAGTTAAACCCAGTTCCTACATTCTCTGCCGGACTTGGTTGTCTGCCTCTACCTTATACACTTCCCAACCTCCAGTGCCCGAGAGCATCAGCAGATTGATCACAGTTCACTACTACTCCCTAGTTTGCACAGCTTCCATTCAAATCCATATGGGCCAAATTTCCTTAATATATTAGGGATACACCATAACCACAACTTTACTGTGCAGGACCAAAAGGTTCCTCTCACCCAGGCCACAGAGAGACACAATGCAACAGCAGATGCCGAGAGAAGAGTGTAAGAACATAGCATGTAAGTAAACATTCTTCCTCAGAAGACAAAATCTGCCTCTATTTGTGATACAAAGACTTCCTGAACAAGAGGTGGCATATTCATCTTTAACAGCCTTCAGTGGATTTTACATCCATAAACTTGTCAGATTGCTTCCTGAGAATGTTTGAAATTTCAAAATCAATGTTTTGTGGCAAGGAGATCCACAGCTTGAGTATATGTTGTATACGCAAGCAAGTCTTGTTAGCTTTAAACAGTCTCTTGCTAGTTCCTGTGAAAGGTCTTATCCCTCCTGCCCCCCAATCCTACCATGTCTGCTTAGCTTAAAAATCTTTGTGCTGGATTTTGTTGAAATACAAAGCAGACCTTATCAACAAGTATCTCTTATCTAAATCATTACTATTTCACCACGTTCCAATAGATTTGTGAAGCATGACTTCCCCTGACAAACACCTCCCTCCCAAACCAAAACAACACACCAAAAAACCCCCACCAAAAAAAAACCCCAAACCAACCAACCCCCCAACCTCCCTGCAAAAAAAACCCCACACACACACTTTTCCCCTGTGCTCAGTAAGAAGCCAGCAAAATCAGTTTAGTTATTGGATATGCCTTACATCCCCAAGCCCCTTATTCCTGCTCAGCTTCTCTTTTTTCAGCCTGTGCAATTGAGTACAGCCTCCTCTCTCCTGCTCTTCTGAGATTTTAATACTATTTCTTCAGTTCCCAGATCCTCATCTCCTCTTCTTTGGGCATGGCAAGTTCTCAAATTTGCAATTTCTCAAACTTTTCTTCACTGGATGTAAAAATGCAGGTTTTCCTTCCACTTTCTTTGATTTCTCCACTTAAGGTCACTTCCTTGCCCAATAACCCTTTCAATAATCATCTTTACACCAAACACTGATCACCTCAGTTTGCAGGTAATCTATTTTTCAAAACCCTATTTTTCACCCAAGGTCTTCCATGTTGTTCACTATTTGCAAAATTAAAAGAAACAAGAAATGAGAAGGAAACAAATTTTCACAAAGCTGGGTTGAGATCTCCCACACTTAAGGAAGAAGACATTCTCCAAAACAATATTTCAAAGATGAGGAAATGTCCTTTCCTTACAGCAGTCAACAGTGGAAACCGGGGAAGGCTAGAGAAACATCCAACAGAGGAAGATAAATTTCTCAGTCGTGTTCATTGACAGGAGCCTTAAATCTTCAGCTCTAGGGAAACTTTCAGGAAAGCAGTTCCACAAAATTGGGCCTTATTTTTCCACCCCTCAATTCCACCACAGTCTGCGGAATCTAACCAGGTGAGGTAAGAAAGCATCTTACTTGTGGCTCCAGGGAAAAAGGTTTTCTCTATTCATCTATATCACTCTAAACCCACTAAGAGTGACACTTCTTACCAGTTCTCACCTAGTTGGACTCAGCTACACAGATGCTGACACTATGCAGATACACAGTAGCTGCAAGGTAACTTCTCTCAGCAGACTCCAAGACCAACCAACACAGGTTGATTAGAGTGCTTACCTTTCCCTCCCGTTATAGGGCAGCCAGGACAGAAACTAGAATGTTACTTAAGAGGGCAGACACCATCAATACACTTTTTCACACTGCTTATTTATTTGCCATTAATATTTATAGCAAACCCATATAATTTAGTTCACAGACAGTGCTTTTGCAAGGGTGGGAAAAAAGAGGTACTTCTCTCTGTCCCTCCTTTCCCTCTAGAACACTCATGTCCAACAGCCACCTAAAACCAGCTGAAAAAGGCAGAGTCAGGCTTTCATTGTGCTTTCATTGGACACTGGCTCTGTTAGCCTCCGAGTACTGAAGTCAGTCAAAAGTATGTCATCTACCGTCTTAAACATTTGTCATACAAAAACTAGGATGTGCCTGTAAAACAGAGAAGCACCTGAAGAGAAGAAGTTAAGACATTCAGTTTTCACAAACACAAGTCAAGTATTCTTACTGCAGCCATCTTCATCACTGTGGTCCCCACAGTCATTGTCTCCGTCGCACTGCCACTGAGCAGGGATGCATGTGCATTCACCAAAAGCACTGACAGCACATGTAAAATGGTTACGTCCACAGGAGCATTCGGTGCTACTTGTAACACCTGTAAAGGAACAAAGAAAAGCAGTATTTTGAAGAGATCCGTCTATTTTAGGGTAAATACATTAAATACAAAGTGACATCACAATTTTTCTGCACGTACGCACTGTATGTATGAACACATACTCTACTGCAAAGAAAACATTCACCCCCCTCACGCTGTTGAAATAGGAGATCAAGTACTACGCAGTCTCCTGGAATGGGGCTATTTGAAGGCAACAGCAAATAGCAACCTGCCAAAAAGAGACTCAGGAATCAGTTAGCTGAAAAATAACTCAGCGCTAGTCACAATCAAATTCAAGGAATGCCAGGTATGAGAACACCCTTTTAATTTTACAGACTCAGTCTTCTCCTACAACACAGTGCTGCTGCTGCTCCACTTAGTTCTGACACAGCAGAAGGTATAGCAAAGAGTCTACTTCAGAGTTATCTGGGGTCCTCTCCAGACCCTGAACTTTATAGATGCAAACCTTTTACATGTCACTGCTTTAGACGTTTCAGACTCCAGTGAAAGAAAAAAAAAAACACACCACACCATCCTTTCTTACTTATCTGCAGAGATTAAACTGTGACATTATCCTGTTCATAACTGACATTTATAAAAGAGAAGAAGATTTTCAACTCTACAAACTGACCAAAAGAAAATACAGCCCAATGTCAATATATAATCTGTTAAGAACATTGTTTTCCAGCCCTAAAGTTAGCTTAAGGAGGTCCAAACCCTTTTCTCTCCTCTCCCAGCTACAGAACAATGCTCTGCACAACTCTTGACTCTCACCCCTGTGCAAATGCAACTATTTATATTATCCCACACATTCTCTTAATAAATCGAGAGAGAGAGAGAGAGAGAGAGAGAGAATAGGCTATAGCCCACCTCTCAAAAAGGTGATGCCTGAACTTCTGTCTGACATCATCTAGACAATCTATATAATCAATATCACTGTTAAACAAATGATTATTCTATCAATCAACAACCCCCTCAGACTAGTCTGTGACTGGATTCTTTTTGCATGGCTCCTCTTTCTGCAATTCAAACAAACCTAAAGCTCTCAGATTAAACAATAGATCATAGGGAAAGAAGTACAGAGGGATACCTGCCCAAGTCGTAGTTATATACATCCTGAACTATTGCAGACTTTTTTGATCTCATTTGTTACATCTAGTGTATCTGTGATGAACCGTGAGCTGTAGCAACCCAAGGGGGGGGGGGAAGCCTCATAATTTCCTTGTTTTCCATTCTAAGTGAGAAAAGCAGTATCTGCAAAATTTTATGTAACTATTCTGCAACTCTCTCAACAGCAGAATTCCCTCCAGCAAAGACATCCACTTGTGCAAATTAAGCTGATTTAAGTTTAGAGGGGATGCACTTTTTCCTTGAGGAACAAATCCATGGTAAGTTTCCTCTGCAACAAAACTGGCTGAGGTTTCTGCCAGCTTCTGCTGCCTGCTCCCAACTGCTACACGCAAGTTACAAGGCCTTGCTACAAATTATTTTCCAACCTTTTAATCTTTCCCCATATCTGCTACAAATTATCATTAAAACATTTAGCAGAAAACATACATCTCCAGGTACTACTGTATATGCTAGAGAAAGCGGCCACTATCTGGTGTAACAAAGGACAGAAGCCAGAACATAAGGTGGATAAGGAGCAGAAAGAAGGAAAGGCAAATGGAAGAGGGTGGAGTGGTCAGATCCTCATAGGACTTATCAGGTATGGCCAGGGCAAAGGCTGACTCAAAAAAACCAGCAAGGGGGTGATGTAGAGTTGGAAGGCAAAAAAACCAGCACAGACATCCCTAAGGAAAGGCAATGCATCATCTATGCAACATATCCAACTATTAGAAATAAACATAAGGAAATCCAGAAGAACCACAAACCTCCCCAAAAATCAAACAGGTTCCTTCAAACTGGCAGCACTAGAAATTCAGGACAAACCACCTTCTGCTGTTGCGTACTACTGTTTACAAAGGCAGAACTAGCCGTACGTTATATCCAAGGTAGCTGCTGTTCAAATCACCTTTTCCAAAGCAATTTTTCTACCATTATCCTCAACAGTACCCCAAAGCACTTATCCCAGCTACTTTAAGCTCCAATACCCCTTCCTGTTGGAGTACACCAAGATGATCATCATCCTCATTAACCCTAGAAAAAGACAAATATTAAAGTACTAGTGACTGGCTCTATCTTGCCCAGGCTCCACAATGTCTTAGCTTAGCTTCACCAACAGGAAAGGATTAAACATCAAGGCAACCAATTCTTAAACTAGGGGAATGTATTTAATAATTTATTTCTAGATAAGCACAAATGAGAGCGTTGGGGAAAAAAGTAAAAGCGAGTTATTCTAGCTCCTGAATAGCAGCATGGAGGTACAGCTCTGGCTCTGCAACAGCAGAGAATTAGTGCAGCTGTCCCAATCTGCAAACTGCAACTTAATCTGCTGTATTGTCAACCACACGGTTATCTTCAAAAGTTGCTAGCAGTATCAGGTTACATATATATATATACACACACGTACTAAATCTGTTCTTCCCATCTCATTGAAGTTGCTATGTTCAATCATCTCTGGTTCGTGTTTTTACCATGTTACAGAAACTGTTGGAAGCTGAAGGATATGTTACGACCCAGATACCAACACTCTCTCATATGCACTAGCACGTATCTGTAGTACCATTACACAAGCATACTTTGCTTAACTAGTCCACATTATGACCTTTATGAGTCTAATGCTTTGTGATCTGTGACCTTTAGGGTAACTAACCTTCTAGTCATTATAATAATGCATTTTATAAGCAGTGATTTACCTTAGTCTTACACTTGGACAAGTAAAGCACACTGTTGTTTGGAGACCACACTAATTCCAACCTATAAACAGTATCAGGAGAACCAATCCTGGATGACTAGTCTTTATCCAGTAAAAGAACAGGTTGAATGAAACCTGGGACCCCCTGTAGACAGCGGGAATTTTCTCAATGATTTCAACGTGGATAGTGTTTCACTCTTGGAGTCCCATGATTATTTCCCAGGGCTCAGAGCTCCAGTGACATTACCCTGTAACTGTATCTGTAACAGCAGACGGCCAGGAAGGATAAAGATGAGAAGCATGTTTTCTCCAACTCCCTCAAAGACAAGCGGAAGTAGTGCATTTGGTGTGAGAAGCCTCAATGGAAGACTTACTCTTTAACGTCGAGCTCTCATTAAACATAGGGAGTGTGAGACAGAAGACTAACCAAGCACGCACAAAAACCTCCGCTGTTAGGTTTCAATCCCAGTTAGCCAGGGGTCCAGGAACAGGATGGAAGTCAGCACTTGCTGTTCAGGCAACTGGATGAACAATCAAAGCAGACATATCTACTTACACTTCTGCACGTTCTTTTGGAGCAGGAACAATGAGAGGTACCCTCTGGGCTTAGCCATGACAAATGTTTTTCCTAAAACTTTTCACCACACAGCAGGCTTGGACATTTTACAAATCCTCTATATTCAAAAGTAATTTCACTTATGCAGGAGACAAAAACCTGACATTTTAACAATGCAATATCTACAAAACAATACACAAGAGCTAAACAGAGGCATTGCCAGGTGCTGAGCTGACATCACTCAGCTTTCCTGGCCTCTCGATACCTCATGTGACCACCACACAAGTTTCCTACTCTCTCACTTGCCCATGGGTACAAGCAACCAAAAAAAAATCATCTTCACTGTCTGCAGTTTGGTTCCCTCTAGATGTGACAGCAGCAAGATTTAGTAACCAAACAGTTTTCATAGTAAAGTATTATAGAAACAGCCTCCAGATTTTAAAAACAGGAAGTCAGTCTAAACACAGGCCTCATTACTTAACATCTGCCATCACCTTAAATTTAGCATGGTGTGCTCAGTTTCTTCAGATTCCTTCCAAATACCCTCCCCATCTTCATGTTTATCTGACAAATGAAACGCCTCTTGAGGGAGGGTGGGTTCCCCCCACCCACCCACTTAAAAAGATAGTTAGGATCTATGTAATTTTATGTCTAAAGTATGTAAAACAGTTATGTCATTCCTGGCTGAAAAGCAAAAGTCAATAATCACCCTGTTATTTCTGCACATCTTTTTTTTGGGGGGGTGGGCAGGGTTGCTTAACCAGAAAGTTGTGACTCTGCTTCTCTCCCCGCCCCACCCCCAGCACCTCTTGATCAGGCCAAATAATACAGCCCATAAAGAAAAACCTAATATACAAAGCTTCATTTTGCTGATGAGGTCACTTGCAACCCTCAGAGCTATTACATAACAGCCCGGTATTTGCCACAGATTCACAAGAAACATTGACATTACAAAGGAAGCTTAAGCAGACAGAATAATTACCAAACTGAACTCTGTAGCCTTTGTTTTGTTAGGGACAGCAGATATCTAAGGGAGAGTGAAAACACTGTTTCTTTTAAGTCCTGATGGCATGCTTTTTTCCAAAAGGAGAGATGCTAATTCTATTTTCAGTAAAAATAATGACAGATGGCAGCTCTTACCACTGTGTTGTAGCAAGTCAACCTTCTGCAGGCTGTTGCTTCAACATGGAATCATGGAACAGCCCAGGCTGGAAGGGACCTCAAAAGACCACCTGGTCCAACCTTTTGCGGGAAAGGGACCCTAGATGAGATTATCTAGCACCCTGTCCAGTTCCATGTTGAAAACCTCCAGCAATGGGGACTCTACCACATCCCTGGGGAGGCAGCTCTGAGGAATGATTGTTCTCACTGTAAAAAATTTCTTTCTTATGTTGAGATTAACATGTTCCTGCTCTTCAGGGTCCATCATCTCTGTCAGGCCCTGGCAGTATTCTAGCAATAGCAGGATTTTCTCACACTCCCATAGTATGGATGAAGTTTCCTCAAATGGATGCTGACCAATAATACTGCACGCAACTGCCAAAGATTCTGCCATCTATAGTCAACACCATGCTGTCTTTCCACATTTTCTTTCTTTCCAGGTACCAACAACTCACTACAGGAGAGACTCTTTCATTCCACGCTACCCTGTTAGCTGCATCTTTTCCCCTTCATCCTGACACAGAAATCCTTACTGTTATTTTTTAAAGTAGCAGTATAATATTCACAGACATCAGTTTGTTTGCATCATCCTGCAACCTTGCATGTACCTGTAATATGGGATAGCATAACTAAGTATCCATTTAGTTCTTCTATACTGCAAGGAAAATAGCACCAACAGGTTTAGAAAACCAAGAACTACGAAAATATTTGGCATGATTTACAGTTGCAGACTGTTCAGTTCAGAATCAGAAGCCTCTGCAAAGAACAATCACTCTTTTGGTCCAGGACTGAGTAACACATGAATCTGGGTTCCTTCCCCTCCATGGACAGGCACCTAACTCTGCATTTCATGGCCTACAGAAGACCTTCAAAGAAAGGCAGAGACTTTTCTGCAACCTCATTACTACAAGAAACACAACCAAAAAGATGACAGTACCAGCTTTTATAGGTTTAATTCTACCATATAAAAATCCCTGGCAGAGGACAGAAGTAAGTGGATATCGAACGAGTGTGAAAATACAGTACAAATATTTGAGTTAGTGGCAAAGAGGAAAAAATCCAGGACTGTGTAGAAGAACTGGAATATGAATAACGGAATTACAGAGAAAATGAGAGAAAGAAAGTCCTAATAGCGATGGGCATAAGGCTGTAATTTTTTTTCCCCAGAGAAAGTGTGGAAGTGTATCACGAGAAGCATTTTTGAACAAATTTGCACTAAGCATCAGAATATTTTGCCCTGGCTTCAACAGATACTTCATTTCATACTTCTGTATTTTAAGAACCCATGAGCATCTGATTGTTTAGTTGGGGTTAAAATTAGTGAATTCTGTAGCATAGCCTTTAATAGCCTCTTTAACACCTTGCACACCTGTTGTTAGACAGCCTGTGTCAGATATCATTTTCTCTCCTTCTCCACTTCCAGGCCAGGCTCACTTTTACATTCCCATCACATACACACCTTGATGAGGGCAGATGTTGGACATTTCAGATGGCCTTGAACATAGCTCAGTTGATACTTTTTTCCATCTTCATCCAGCACTTCACTGAATGTTTCTACAGCAAAGCAGCTCAGCTTTCTTTGCTTGCCTATCTTGAGGGAAAATGAAAATTTTGGATTCCTCTCTCTTACCTAAATAGCAGTTTCCACTGAAGGAACGTACAGTTAATCCAGCTTTAAGAGGGATTTGCTGACCATTGTTTAAGCCCAGAGCTCTGCTGGCAGATACAGCAAAGGCAACATTACAGCACAACAGTCTGATGTCAGAAGGGGCACCACACACTGATAAAAGCCAAGGCAGTTTTCTCTTTTTTTTTTTTTTTTTACTCTCATTATGGAAGCATCTGAAGCTGTTCTGACGGGGTACCTGCATGGTCTCCAAGTATTTGATGCCTGCCTGGAGTAAAATTAACCTCACTAGGAAAAGGAACCCCAAAGTTTTTTTAAAAAAAAAACAAAACAAAAAAAACAAACCCCAAAACGAACAAAAAACACCACCACCAAAAACCAACAACAAAACCACCACCAACAACCAGAGAAGAAAGGTCAAAGACGTTACAGCTTTCTGGTAATTGAGTACTGTGCCTACTTTGGCAGTGTCCAAGTGAGGATGAAAGTTTCCCAGGGTTAGAGGTTCCCCTTTCAATTTGCAAAAGCAGGGATACCTCAGTCCTGAAGCAGCTGGTTCTCAATTAAACAAACGGCTGAACAAAGTTCTAGGGAGAGGCACACTATGAAGCACAACCACCCTTCAGTTCTCATACTAAACTGCACAACTACGCAGGTTAGACCTGAAAAATGTTACACTCTGTATGACCACAAGGAATAGGAAGCGTAACAAAGAGAAATTCCACAGGGTGCCTGCTAATTAGGACCTAAAGAAAATAAGGGGTGCAACAAAAGCGCAGATAGAGTTAGTCTTTGGTGCAATGGGTGTATGCATAATGTAGAGTGAGACTGGAACGGAAGCCATATTTTCAGAAACACTGTATGGGTCAAGAGATCCGAGGCCTTTAAAAACACGCTTGAGTCTCTGAGGCCCAATTCTGATCCCACAGAAGTAAAGACTACCAACCCCGCTGAAAACCTCGCACTGCACCCAGGGAATAGGAAAGCATTTATAGAAACAACTATTGAAAAAGAAATACTGAAGAACGATTTGATTTGAATATAAAAAGATTCAAGGATCAAGAAGTAATTGTTACAGTTTCTTCTCCTAAATGCTTCAAGTCATAAACGAAGACCTTGCAATAAACAATGTGACTATAACCAAGGTCTCTAGATAATTGTTCTAACTCTATTCTTATCTTCTACAGTGTTTGACAAAATTACTTCTGCCCCTCTAGAAGTGGGGATACTACTATTACGTCAGCACAGTGTATTAAGGTTTAATGTGTGTTTCTAAATATCCAGAGTCTTTGAACAGAAGATGGCAGCTGAAGGGACAGTATTATTGCCATGAAATCCCAGTCACAAACTAATTCAAATTGGCTGTGCTACCAGCACACACAGATGAAAAAATCAGCTGAAGGACCATAAACAAAAGATAATGAGAAATGGCAGCAACTCAAGCTGCAGGGGGTAGAGACGGCTAAGTAGGTATCATAGGGATCAGCATTAGATCCAGTCCCATTAAATAACTTCATTAATGATCTGGAAGAGAGAATAAGTATCATGTTAAAAGAGCCTGCAAATGATACCAAAATGGGAAATACTCTTCTACAAACACCACAGAGGAAAAAAGAAATAATATAGAAGGGATCTTAGAAGATTAGAATTATGGGCAGGAAATTAAGACTCAATCTTTAGAAAAAAAAAATTTTTTAAGATAGTGCATCTCATGGAAAATAATTTGAAACAGATACTCAAATGAAAAGAAAAATCTGGGATGCAGCAATGCCTGGAGAAATCAAGGAGCAATAATAAAAGACAAGCTAGCCATTGGTTTATGTTATGACACAATATGGCATCCAAAAAACTACTTTAGGCTAAATATGCATAAATGTCACATCATGGAGGAAGAAACTTTCTCCCTGTGCATAACTGGGGTATAAGACTGAGTTCCACACTGAGGCTGATATGGGGAAACTAAACATATTCTAACCACAGCAATAAAATGTTTATCAAAGGTGTGTTATGGCACAGTGCTCCCTCAAGACTTCAAACAGATTCTGTTTGAAGCCTGAACCAACGTGGCATTCCCCGCCCCCTCGCTATTTAGTTCTTGAAATAAGACAAAAGGCAATGACTATGAATTCTGTCCATTTTTTTTTCCTAAATAGAACTTTTATTATCCCCTGCTTCCTGAGTAACCCCTCAGTTGCCTACAGAAATAGCTCATAGTGGACAACCCATGAAATCCCAGTATAGAAACAGGAACCGTTCAACCACCAAAGCATGTTAAACACATCAAAATCTCAGCCCAAAGTCCCTCTCCAAAGGCAGGCAAGAAGTATCAGGTAGATGACAACTATTTCCAAGCAATGGAAGAATTCTATCAGGCAAGGCCAGACAGAATAAAGTTGTATCTGAATGACTTTCCCCTCCTGACCCTCTCTTCAGACTCCTGTGCAGCTCCTTCCTGGTTACACCAGAACTACTCTGTACGAACCTGGTACAACATCTCAACTCTAGTTTCCAGATCTTTTGCCTGAAATGTGACCATACCGTGATGCTTTTTGCATATTTACTTGCCATTACATGGCAAATGTCCCACTTTCCCAAACTACAAGGTTCCCTCAAACATCTGCAGCTGGCGGAGAAGTTAAAAATGCAGGTTTTGTTCTGTAGCTCCACGTGCCTGCCAATCACTGCTGCCATCCAAGAAAACAAGCACCGTATCAGCCTGCTTCAGGTGTCATGTCCGATGTCAATAGAAATAGGCATCTTTTAGAAAGGGCTTTGAGCCTTTCAAAAGATCACATTTCAAGATGATGTCCCATTCTTTCTGTAAGTGTGACCAAAAATATTAGACAGTGGGAGCATCTGTTTTCGCCTTCACAGATTCTTGGTAAAACAAAGACCACAGAAAGTCATGAGCTGCGGCATACCATCTCTTACCTCAGTATTCTGCTTCTCACCTCAGTATTCTGCTTCTCACCTCCAAGGCCCTTACTGGAAGATTGAGCCTCCTAAATACTTTTAACCCATGTATTTCCATTTTCTCTGTGGACTAATTCATTCTTCCTATATATAAACTTGGGTGCCAAGGAGCAAGAGCAGTAAGCTTCCCACTTTGTGAAATTTTCATCCTGTTACTGTTAAAAGCATCCCTTCAGCCTTGGTATTTCATTATCTGTAGATTTTCTCTCTTAAGCAGAGAGCATTTCATCCATATTGTATTATGAAGTGCAGAGTGATACCTGAAGGATACCATCAAGAAACACGCTTTGCTGATTTTTAGCCTGGAGCGGCATTTCCTCACGTAGCTGCAAGCTCATGTGCAACTGCATGTCAATAGAGAACTACAAGAAAGAATCTAAAGGACAGATATAAATTGCTCACCCGCAGCACTAAATTACTTGTCATGCAGGACCACTGCACTCAAGTACATTAAAAATGAAATTAAATACCACTCAGAAATGGACAGAATAATAGAAGGTTGCTGCTGCATAACATCATTCAGAAACACCATCATTCGCTCTAGAACAGTATAGGAATGTTTAGCTGAAGCACCAGGGCCTGGCAGGCAGAACTACGTGACTCAAACCATTTTAGAATACACACGCACTAGACAAACACTTTAAAATACTACCTTAAGCCTACATCATGCTTTGCAAGAATTAGTCACCTCAGCAACATGAGACACACAACTTTCCATTTCTTTCACTGTATTTTTTTTTAAAAACCACACACTAACGACTTCTATCCTTTCCTGTCCCATAGGGTTGTGAACAATTTACTGCTCATTTATCACGAATCATACAGTACAGTAGACACTAAAATTTAGAAAATAATGGCACAACAGCAGAAATGTTACCAGGAGACCTTCATAATACCAGGTAATTGCTAAGTGCCAGCTAGAGAAGCAACATGCTGTTTTAAAGAGATAAACCATAGGAAAAAAGGTCATTCTGATGTATTTCACCTACTCTAGTCAGCGAAGAGTTTCACTAGCATGACAGCTCTTGAGAAGGAAGCTCATTGAGCAGTCAGAAATCCTTCTACTATATCAAAGTTCATGGAGGAAAGCTACAGACATGGATCAGGCCTAGTGAAACACCGGAGTTTGTTTTCCCAGTTACGGGACATTAAACGTTGGTATTTTAAGTTCCATAAGCTTTCCTTTAACTTTTCCATTCCTTCACAGACAGATGGATTTCTCTCATCCTTCTTTTCTGAAAAAAAACCCAAGAGGAAACAAAGGGAAAGAGGCACAAAGACATAAGAGCACTATTGGCATTTGTAGGAGAATACAAGAAATGGTCCAAAAGGAAAAACCTAAGCAGCTTTGATTCATATGCATCTTAGAGGATATTTCTGTGATAGCAGTTGATGTATAAATTTGGGGCAGCTAGGAGATCCATATCCATGTTTTTAAAATTTTGGACAACCAAAGTGCACCTACTCCCCTAAAGACAAAGCACCACTTTAATCAAATGCTGCCACTTACAGCCTTCAAAAGGAAAAAATTGGGCAAAGCAGCCTCTCACCAAGTCCCTAGGAACAGACCCCTGCTTTTACTGTTACAGAGTGTTTTGTGAAAGGTTTGCTTCGATCATTGCTGTCCCTCAAGTGTACTGTAGATCTACTCAAGTTTGCTTTAAACTAGCTAACTTGGGGTTTGGTGGCAGTATATCACAAAAGCACAGAGCTGCAATCCACCTGCAAAAGTCAGCAAAAGCAGCAGAGCAAGTATTTGAACCAATTATCCTACAGTGAGCCTTACATTACCTCAGCTACAGGAGCACCCAAGGTTTACTACAGTCACAACAACGATACACTCTGTCACTTCTGAAAAATGACCTGGAAGAATCAGAACTCAAGAGCTGTTGCAGAAATTCTGAAGCTTTGCAATCCTCCCCTTCACTGAATGGAGATGAATGCAAGCAGCCTACACCACCTAATGAAAAACAGCTTGGCATCTGTCACTCATAACAGTAATATGAGAAAACAAAGGTTTAATTTGCATCCATGCATTCCTCCCTCTTCTACTTCACTTCCCTTAGTTTAAGTAACCCAAGTGCTAATTTTTAAGGAAAACAAACTTTCAGTACTTTTCCAACATTCATTCTGTTTCTGCTCCCATTCCTGTCATGTCCTCTTCCAAACTGCAAGCGTCTTTGGGATTTCACTGAATCCCTTGCTTAACAGCTGAGAAAGACATAGCTGTCATCTTACTGTGCATGGACTAACTCGACTTGACTCAAGCTAAAAAACGAGCAAAGAAAAACCCTCTCAGTTTTCAGTTTCATATAGGACAGCTATACATCTTCCTGTCTGCATATACTCTTGAACAGTAATGGCCTCCAACTCTGGCAGATGCTACTGAAGAACCAGTTACAGGTCACAGCATTAAGGAAAACTGAAATTAATGCCAATTTATTTTAATCTACTGTCTGTAAACTGCACCTGTTTAACTGCAGCTTCGCAAGAAGCTAAGCTGTCTCAGGGTGCAGGGAAAGGAAAACAGAGTGGTCAAAAGAGGACAGCTAAGAGGAGGAAGCGTTACTGCCATCTTTGCTTGAAAAGTAGCTCTCAGAGGCTTTAGGGAACCAAGAAAAACTAAAAGTGGTATTTTTTCAATCTAGGCTGCAGGTATTAAAGCCTGGTAAATGTACTTAGGAAAATTCAGAACACAACGGATCCTGTCCAGCCGCCTCCTCACCACAGATTCTCTAAGGAATTGGCTCCTCTCTTTAGATTCAGAAGTTTCTTGAGCTTTTAGCTTCCTCTCCCTCACCACTCATGATCTTTGTCAATTACTGCATCAGCGCTTGTCCAGTGCTCTCTGGATTTACAAAGCACCCATACACAACACATTCAGAAGCCATTTTTTGACCTGGCCTTCAGGGTTTCACCCTACACTGGCTCGCTGAAACATGCTAAGTAAGTTTGTCCCACAGGAAATTATCAGCCCTCCTCTTTCATCTTTCAGATGCTCCAGGCACTGGACTAGCTGTAAGGACATTCTGCCCTTCAGAACATATGCCTAACTCTTCTCCAAAACTAGAACCCAGAACATTCTTTTGTTCATTTAACCTAATTCAAGACAGAAGCCAAGTTCCTCTGTCTTGACCAGTCCCAGCACACATCAACATGGACAGTCATACACTTCTTTTCAGGAGATGAAAATCCAAGTGTTGTAAAGTCCTCCTTTTCAGGGAACCTAATGTTCTAGCTGGACTGCAGTTGTCCAGGCACATAGTGCAAGGAGATGAGTTCTGCTTCCAAAAAAGCCCATTTTGGCTTTTGTGGGCTGCAGTCAGATTCTTCCCATCATTATGGCATGATACAGAAAAGGCCGGTTTCCTGGACAAGACAGAGACTGTTCTCTTATAGGGTCATTTTAAGGAGATTATTCTGGTCTTCTACAAAGAGGCCATCACATTAGCGGTACAGCATCTGAGCTTTGTAGCTTTGCAGCTCTCTGCCACACGAGAAACTGGGAAGCCAACCACAACAGCTCGGCTTAGCAGAGGAGTTCTCCAGGGAAGCGATAGGATACGCAGTGTGGTTTTGTGGCAATAAGGAGGCAGAAGCTCGTTTTTGCAATCCCACAGGCAGGAGGACTTCAAAAGCACAAACCACAAGATAAACGGAGCTATCTTGGGACAAAGAGAGTTGTTCTGTACGTCGTTTTCTAAAAAATAACCCCACACATAATATTATGTTGCCCTCAGAGAATGAGCAAAGGGGCAATTATTAACTGGTCAGACTGAGCTGGAAGAACAGGGTTGGGCCTGGCAAAGAGAGAGATACCACACAACCACAGAGACATCACAGCAACTGTGCTGCCTACAAGAGAACTGGATTAACTTAAAAGTAAAAAAGAAACCTTTACCAGTAACATTTTTCTAATATATATATACACACACATATACATACACACACACACACGTGCACTCAAAAACACAAGCTTAATGCAAATATGTTTTATGGGCTCAGATGGGATAAGTTCTTTCCAATAGAATTGCCAACAGGAAAAACAAGAACGTCAGTGTTGGGGTTACTGCAGGGCAGCTATGCTGTACATCAGCCCCTATTCAGCCCACCCACATTCGTTTGCTTTCTAGGCAGCTCATGAAGCACCAAACCGCACCTCCCACCAGCACCTGGACTTCAGACTCCTTTACAACACTTAAAATGGTCACAAAACTCTTCCTCTGCTTCAGCTGGAAGTTTCAGATACTGCCTCTACAAACCTGCAAGCTCCATAGTTCATTCACATTCACATCCCAGAAAAATTAACCACAATAGCGAAAATCACCAGACGATCCCTTATAGCCAACTTCACATTGTTCACATTGGGCTTCACCTTCAATGAAGTAACAGCAACAGCACTGAGGTAGGGAGAGGAAGATGCACAAAAAGCAAAATGGCCTAATTATGGAACCACATCTTTGTAGGTACGTGTGTGGCCTCCACTACTACAGTATCAGAGTGCCTTTTTCTACTAATGAACAATTTAAACACTTCTTAAAACCTAGGAAGTATTATCTTCAATTCAGAAGCAGAAAATGGAAGCCCAACAACACAGATCTTGGAGTACTTGGGTGCCTAAGTCATTTAAAATTAGTGGAAAATTAGACATTTAACTGTCATTACACATCTGGCCAAAGAGCTTTAGACCTGACTCTCGATATTACAAAGTACTCATACCTCCACCACAGGCACTCTTCATGCTTGGAACCGGAGCCCTAAGTGACTTCCCAAAGAGCTTGTGGCCAAACTGAAAAATTAACCCAGATCCTACCCAGTCCCAGTCCACTTCTTAACCAGGGCACAATTTGCCCTGCCTTACCTAGGTCCTTACGCCAGAGAGCTCGTTAAAACAAACTTGCAGGAAATCAAAGTCAATGTTGCACAAACGTGGAAGGATTTACACACACTGCTTGGGAAGTCAAAATAACACCTCCTGCTCCACTTCGCCAGTCTGTTCCCCTATGCTCCCTGACCCAAATTAAGTGAGATCCAAGTCCTGCTTCCCAAAAAAAGGTCAAAGCCAGGCTCCTGAGACCCTCCTGGGGGTTCCCAAGTTCCTGTATTAGCCTTACAATTATTAAAAGGCCAAGATTAAAGGAAGTCCAGCCCTGAGGCCACTGTTGATCTAATAAACACTGGAATTAGATTTCTTCTCAGTGAAGAGGCTGCCCGCCTGATGGCACAAAGCCAACATTTAAACGCTACTGTTGCTCAGAGCCCTAAATTAGTTTTGGATCTGGGGAGTTTGCCTTGAGCTACAGCCAAAAGAAACATAGGAACTGGAGGGAAATTTGTTTAACGTTAACAGAGCTGCAGGAAAGGACAGCAGGGCTAGTAGGTGGCAGGGAGGAAGGAAGGGAAGCCACAAACAAACAGAAGAAAGAGAAACAAGAAACAAGACATGGGAAGTGAGCAACAAGTAAGAAGATTTTTGTGCAGAAGTGACTCCCCTATCCAACCTCCAACTTACTTAGCTGCGTGAACAGCAGGCTTTTTAGGTCCCACTTGCTCATAGTTTTTTGGGGGGTTTTTTTGCAACTACAGTAGTTCCCATCTACCTTCCTCTCTCCATGTTCAAAATAGAGAATAAGAATCTGAGGAAACTGTTATTCTTGACTCCTTAGCTATGTCAATGCTGATTTACCGTGAAACTTGACTCTCATCCTTGGTCAGCTAAGAGCAGATGGATACTTCCAGTCTCCCTGGCTGGGATCTCAACAGATCTCACATTCTCAGAGCGAGTGGTACACAGCTGCCTGCGGGAGCAGCTCTTGAAGCAGGCTCTCTTTTCCTGGAGAGGATGCAGTGAAAACAGTGCAAGATCCTGTCTGTTCATGCTGTTCTCCATTTCACTGATGAATTGTAGGGACTTAGCACAATGCCCTTCTTCCCTTGAATACTCAAACATTCAATTGAATACAAAAGTCTATGCAGAGAGAGTTTAAAGATACTCCCATTTTGACTTTTTTTTCCTCTCCTTTTCCCAGTAGGAAGACGCTGAGCATGAAGACTCTCCCATTTGACAGTTGCTTCCTGTGAAGCCAAGCCAGCGAGGGCACAACCTGCATTGGTAGCTTCTGATGGAAGTGACCAGAGATGCAGGACAAGAAAAAGGAAGATCAGCAATTCCATCTCAGAAAGCTCCTATGACAAGGTGACCCACTTAGTAGATGAGGGAAAGGCTGTGGATGTCATCTGCCTAGATTTTAGCAAAGCTTTTGCCACCATTTCCCACACCATTCTCACAGAGAAACTGGCTGCTCATGGCTTGGACAGGTATACCCTTTGCTAGGTGAAAAACTGGCTGCATGACCAAGCCCAAAGAGTGGTAGTGAATGATGTTAAAACGAGTTGGTGGCCAGTCACAAGTGGTGTTCCCCAGGGCTCAGTATTGGGGCTGGTTCTGTTTAATATCTTTATCAATTATCTGGATGAGGGCATCAAGTGCACCCTCAGCAAGTTTGCAGACAACACCAAGCTGGGCAGGAGTGTTGATCTGCTCGAGGGTAGGGAGGCTCTACAGAGGGATCTGGACAGGCTGGATCGATG
>JAVJGG010000032.1:21496440-21507821 GCA_035590195.1 Aviceda cuculoides
ACTGAAAAGTTTGTCAAGCATTGGAACAGGCTGCCCAGGGAAGTGGTTGAGTCATCATCCCTGGAGGTATTTAAAAGGAGTGTAGATGTGGCACTTAAGGATGTGGTGGTTTAGTGGTAGACCTGGCAGTGCTAGGTTAACGGTTGGACTTGATGATCTTAAAGGTCTTTTCCAACCTAAACGATTCTATGAATTGGAAGTAACCAGGAGCTTTAGATAGCAAAAAGCAATCCCACTGTCATCTTCCCAGGGCCTACAAAGGACCTTTGTTTGCTCCAACGCTATCTCCATTCTTTCCACCTCTCTACAGAAACGTTTCTGATCCAGTGGGCACACATGTGCACAGGGCACTGCAGAAAAGGATAAAACGACTGGAGAGCATACTCATTAGAGATCTTACGTGCCATCCTTTACTGTGTCACACTTGAAGCTGAATATTGCTGGGGGGAAAGAGCATTTGCCCCCCCATCTCCTCACACTGCAACACAGAGACCCCTTTCAAAGCTTGAAGAGTCTATTTGAATAAATCATCTGTGCTTCTCAACAGAAGCAGCAAGCTACAAACATGGTATTAAAGAAGCAAGAGAATGAGCAGAGGGCATTCAACCATGTCCAGACACTAAATCAGCTGAGTAAAAGTTAAGGAAAACCAAAAGTATCACAACATGGACATTTTTCCCACACATTTGAAATGAAAGCAATATATAATAAAAATGAGAGTTTTCAGTCATAGAAAGGGGTCTCTAAGCATCTTGAAATTCCATCCCATCACTGCTGAGATAATGTATGTCCAAGTTGTCCATCTGCTTTCAATCTCCACATCAGTCCCCAAATTCAGCCGAACTACAGCTTTATTCTCACATAGATTACAGCATTCTTTTAAATACTTACCTCGTTTTTTATGTTATATCAACCACAGGGACATTCATGTTTCTACCAAGTTCATTTGCAACAATCCCCAAGGAGTCTGTGGAACTTTATAGGTCTTTTTACAGATTTTTCCTATTGTAAAATTCAGGATTGCACAAAAGGAGAGACAGATATAGACAAGGGCTGTTAAATTCTGCAAAATTATTAAAATATAGCCAGCAATGTTTAAGCAAATCCCCATACAACCTCTCCCTGAATAAAATATCCCTAAAACTTATTTTCATTCTTCAGGCACTTGTCTTTCATGAGATACGGTCTGTTTACAGGTCTCCTGCTGTGCACACAACTCCTTCCCCAAATGACAGAAGTCCTCTCTCACACAAACATGTAAACACAGACTGAGCAATGTGACTCCGGTGAGCATCCCCCTCCCCCATAAGCCTTATAAAGGGTTAAGGCCCAGTTATCACATGCTGGTAGGCTGACAGCTTTATGTCTGTAAAGCCTATGTGGGTTTCAGACTCTCCCTTTAATCGGGTTCCATTGCAATTAATCAGTAGGTTTCTTTATAAGAAAAAAAAAATAATAATAAAAAACGGCGAGCACTCTATTCAGCCCAATTCAATCTGTCCAGCCAAATCTCATGACCAGCTGGAATGCCCCTTTCCTAGCCTGCCCAGCAGGATGCCCAAGAATGGCGTGTGAACGTTTCTCTCTGCTCCTGCTCCAACGTTAAAATGAACAATAGTCCCTGCCAGTGTCATTCTTCAGCAATTCATCTCTTCCTGTCGCCAGACTCTTTCGTTCCTTCTTGCCCCTTCCACCTTTTTTGTATGAAAAACAACAGCAGATCGGCAGCAATATAATAAAATAAAATTTTATTTACTTGGTAGATTTGGGGGAAGGGGCAAGAAGGGGGTTGGGGAGAGGAACAGCCCCCACCCCCCTCCTGCAATGAAGACACAGAAGGGGAGCGTTCTCAGGCCCCAGCTGACCTGCTCCACTACACGCCTGGTTTCCCTGCTGCAAGGAGCATCGAATTTGCCAGGGGGGCTGTAGAGGGGACAGGGCCCTTTTCTTTTGGAGGATGTTGGAACTGTAATTACAGAGGGGCAGCTTCCGGGGGGAAATTAACATGGATCTCAACTCATGTTCCCTGTGTTTTTCATGTGCAGACCTGTGGCCTTTACTTGACTTTCTCATTCACCAGGGAATGGGTCAAAAGAGGCTGAAAGAGGCTGCAAGCGCAGTGTTATGAGAGACTTGGATCTCCTCTTCCTGAAGGAGCAGAAACAGGAGGGAAATGCTATGGGACAACTCCAAGGAAAAAATAATATTATAGTATATATATATATAGACACACACATTTATACATACATACAAACGTATATTCCTCAACAGAACGGGAAACATATCAGCGTAAAAAATTAGACACCATTGAATGGTCCATGAGGAATGGGTTAACCCCAGAGGCAGCAGTAAACAGCATGCTAAGAAGCACACCATGACTCCCCAACATCAGAGATCTCTCCATTGAAGGGAAATGAGGGACCAGGTGTAGTGTTACAGAACCTTGAAGATTTTAGTACATTTACTTTTACAGGTGTGAATTTAAAAGCGTTGCTTCCCAGTACATAGAACTGAGCAACAGTCTGGCAAAGACAGTATCTTATACAGCAGGCTTCAGAAGAAAATAAATCCAGCTGCTATTGATTACACAGGATATTTAAAATCTATTATAAGCAAGTTTAAAAAAAGCTTTAATGAAATCCCAGAATTAAATTCACCTGCACAGCTTTTAACAGGCCCCTTTTGCACTTTATGACACCACACAATCCTCACATCACTTGCAGCACAAAGTCCTGAACTGAATGTAAAATTATTATATGGTATTCATCACCATAACAGTCAAGCAGTCCATAAACACAGATTCATTTGTCTTCACATCTTACTGCTGTGAATGGTTTCATCAGCTCCATTTTATAGATCTCAGACTGCCACAGTTCCAAGCCAGAAACCTTTGTTCCTAGGTGTCCAACCTGAAGAGCCAAAGAACGGTTTGCAGAAGTGTTGGATGCTCGTAAAACACAACAGAAGGAAAGGGGAGCAACACAGGTGGTATAAAAGTAAAACGCTGTGCCAAACAGGTCAGCCTCAGCACTCCCAAACTTGCAAGTCCCTTTTTTTCTAGTAAAAAGGACAGGCAACAGAAAAGAACCTGAAAAAACACAAGTTGCTTTGTGGGTGAGCCACTACAGAGAAGTGGGGATTGGGAGCCAGAGGGACAGAATAGATGTAGGATAAGAGAGCACAAGGCAGACTGTGCCACCTCACACCTGCTACCCAGAACCCTGCTTCTACCTGCCCACATTCCCTCATCCCTTTTCTGTCTCTTAACAAGCTTCCCTACTTCCATAATCCAATTCTGTTGTGCTACTCCTTCCTTCTAAACTTTTCTCTTCCTTTTTTTGTTTTCCCCCTGAAAAATGCCCAGAAATTCAAACCTGATCCGAATCAGGTGCAAACACAATCACCACTGAGTACACATACCCAAGTTTAAGCCAGGTGCAAGCAAAAGAGCAGCTAAGTGATCCAGATGGAAAAGAGCTAGCAAAAAGTTAACCCTTCAAAATTATCTGGAAGAATTTGAACAGGCAGACAGGTTTTATTCAGTATTTGGCATCACACAGCTGCACTGTTTTTGCACACCTGCTTTATAGCCTTCTGGGATGACAGATTCAGCTCCATGTTATTTCTTGCATTGCAACACAATCTTCAATAGTGCATCGTATCACACAGAAATAGACTACTGTAGCTGCCTTCTCCTCCTCCTCCTCACCACCTGTAAGCCAGCAAAGGAGCACTCAGTCCAGAGGGCAGCCTCTCAGAAGGCATTATCTAGACTACAGTTCCTCTGAAGCCCTTTGCTTGGGGGAATAATTGGACCAGAGCTCCTGTTCAACTCAAGTCTGCCACTGGATAGTCATGTCCATCACAGAAAGTCAAAGAGGCTTTTGCTGACAGGCTTTTTAACTCCTACTCAGCAAATAAAAGTACCAATTTTCAAATATTTACAGCTCCAGCATGCAGTGAATTTCAGAGAAACCAAAGAATCTTTAAGCCCCTTCTGCTTTTTTGTATTTCTGGAGCATGGGAGGCTTAACAAACATTCTCAAGCTTTTCTGTACTATGGCAAGATTTTAAACATGGGGTGGGGGGAGGCATTTTCTCTCTATCCTTATTCTTCAAGCTCACTGAATCACTTCTAACTGAAGTTTCACAGACAGTTTTAAGCAGAAACTCTTATCTCCCTCAAGTTTCAACCTGGAAAGTTAGAAACTGGTCAAACTTTAATCAACTGAAAAGAAAATCAGGTAGGGATTGGGGTAGGCTTGGCCCCTATGGCACCACTTCTTTCCCACACATCATCCCCCTTTTGTTTCAGAGATATCAGGAACCTTCTCTTGAATTTCTAATTCACTAACGCAGTCAAGCTGAACTCAAAGCAACTGTTCTCAACTTGCACTTAAAGACTCAGGCTTCTGGTTTAGTTCCCAGGAGAAACTGCTCCTAAAAGCTTGTCTGTTTTTCCAGCCATATTAGTTGGTCTAACTGAAGTTGTTCTCTCTCCCTACAAACCTTGCCTCACTTGTAGTTGTGATGCTCCAAGGATAGAATCCTTCTACAGATATTGTATCATGAGTAATATAGAAGAAAGGGGCAGTCACCAGATGGCAGTGAGGATAAAGATGCTTGAAAATCTCCATAAAGACAGTTATTTACATTCTTTTGACTCAGGTCTGTATTTGGCATATTAGTTACTTCTTCCAAAAAAGAACTCTTATTCCACCCTTATCTCCAAATGAGAGGCAAGGATGTCCCTTATTTAAAAGCACTGGCTATATCCATGCTAAGAATTTTACTGTGAGCTTTACCATAGCACAGCAGTCTTGCCTTCCCTCATCCTGCATATCCTCCAACACACTGACACAGAGTATGCCTTTACTTACTGAATTCTGCTGATTGTCTGGAGACTGGATTCGATTTGGAAATTTTGCTAGGATTTAACTGAGTGGAAGCGCAAGGCCTTGGCCAGAGAGTTCAGGAAGTCCAGTCTCCTTATGTACAGCCCCTAGTTACGCTCAACGTAAAGTATCTGTAGAACTATGACCTTAGAGCAAGAGTACTCCCTGCTCTGGGAGAATACTGACACAGGTAAGCATCTCCTGCCCAAATTTAATTTCTGACATGATACATCTGGAACAAGGATTATGCTTCTGGCATCATTCCTACTACAAGAGCATCAGGTCAAAGAAGACATTTGAATCTTTAATACACAGCAAATAATGCATGCAACATAGCTTAGCCAATATAAGTATACAGCCCCAAAAAGTGGGCATGACAAGCTTGCTGCCAGCCCTGCGGGGATGGAAAGCAATGTTTAAAGGAGGTGGCCTGGTTACTTTTTCCCCAAAATGCTACAGAGAAGTGGGATCATACGATCTCTTCTTGACACAATCAAGCAGTTTCACGCTGTTTAGGTATCTCCACTGCAGCTTTAGAAATGGGGGACAGAACCAGCACATAGATACGAGCTTACCTGACTATCCCAGGACTACAGTAACGGGCTCAAGGAACTCCCAATGCCAAAACCTATCAGACAGTCAAGTTGCAATAGTTTGCTTTAAAGAAACATCACTTCTCTGATTTCTTCCACATCTGGAGCTGGGACCCAGATCAAATAAACTAGAAACTGAGAGATAATTCACAGGTAGTAGAGGGAACATGAAGTCAAGTATAAAAACACACAGAACAGTTAAGCAGAAATCAGCTAGACATACTTAGCACAAGAAAAGGCTGTGCTTTCAGCCTACACCAATGCTTTGGAAGAAACCACCCAGAAGGGGCTTGTCAGCTAATGTCTCCTACTAAAAGAAAAATTAAAAAAGGAGACTGGCTGAGCCCAAACCATTATGTGTTGTCTGCCTAAATCTCCCTCCTCCCTCAGATCCAACGCTGATGCCCCCCAAACCCTCTCTAGCTTTAGCGTGGATGCTGAATGCTGACAAAGGCTCCCTTTAGAAGCCTGGACAGCAGAAGCCAGAGAAAAATCCCTCCACCCATCTCTATTTTCGTCTCCCTCGCATACACAAACTTTCTTTGCCCCTCCCACCTCTCAAACCCATCTCACCCTCCTCTCCTCAAAAGCGATTAAGGAAAAGCTGTAAAATATTTGCCCAAAGCTGGAGCCTGTTGCTGGGCCCAGCTGTATTGTTGGTAGGAATACACACAGCAAACTTGCACTGTGAGGAGCCCTGCGGGACTCCGGGCACTTCGGGGAGGCTTTGTGAGTCCAGCTCTGCATGCACTAGCCAGACTATTGTGAAAGAGAAACAGAAAAACCGTTACAAACCCCAATGCTCCCCCACTCCCGTCTCTCCCCCCGCCTCCCCAAGCGCCCCCCTTCCACCAGCCGCCACCTTCCCCAAGACAAATCGAGAGGGGAGGGGGCTGCTGCTGAAGAGAATGAAAAGGTTTCCTCAGTTAGATTTAAGGCAACAAGTCAGAGCTGCAAGGAGTCCTTTATCCGCCAGGGAAGCCTCCCACTGCTCCAGAGCTGGGCCGAGCAGGGATCCTGGGGGCCAGCTTTCTGAAGGCTGCCATTGATTTGTCACTGGTGATAAGTGAGGCTGGGGCCGTTCCCACCATCGCCTGCAGAGGGGACGACTCTCCCACAACGCCCGGCGGGGGAGAGGGGCGGCAAATGAGGAAACGCAGAACCCGACGGTCGAAAAATCCCAAATGTCTCCTTTTCTCTAATGAGCAGCAACAAAAAAGAGCGACTGTGCTGAGACCAAGGCAAGGGAGGAGAGGCAATGGTGCACGGGGCAGTGCGGCCGCTCACCGGCCAGCAAGCCTGCCCTAGGTGAGAAAGAGCAGCGGGCAGTTCTTCGGCCCTCGCCTCCAAAGGGCCTCCTAGTGCCAACTCGATCGAACAATATTCCTTCAAAAACTCCCCAGCTGCTCCTTTGCCAATAGTGGGAGGCTTTTAAACCTGCTCTATTTACATAGAGACACTCTACTCTCAAGCACATGCTGCTGGAAACTCGTTCTTCTGCTTTTTGGGAAGGGAGATCTTTTCTCACAGTACTAAATAAATGAGAGAGGCTAATGAAGCACCATGTCTAAAAGGTGAATTCCCAAAGCAACAGGAGATCTTAAAGGAGCACCAGAGCTCCCCCAGGGAACATACAAATAGAGCAGCAGCTGCCTGGGCAAGACCAGATGCAGATGGGTGAACTGAAAGCAAGACAAAAGAGTGGGGGAAAAAAAGGCAGGAAAAAAAAGATATTTACAAAAAAAAAAAAAATCAGTAAAAGAAGTAAAGATCCGTGGCCTTTCTGATGTAACTAATTAGGAAAGACCATCAGAACTGGTTCAACTTGCATTACAAAACGTCTCTCTTGTGCTCCAAGACGCTGAGGAGGTTTGGGAGCACATAGGACACCTTTCCTTCCTTTCCTCGCCCTCAGCAAAAGCCCTCAGCTAGTGTCTACCCTGGCCAGGCTTAAGGCTGAGGCACACAGGCCTTGTAACATGGCCTGAAGACCAAGAGATTCGAGTCTCCAGATGGAAAAGAGCATCACGCCTGCAGCCTCCTTTCAGTTCAATCTGACCAGACCCAACAATCTGGAGGATCTTATCTGGCAAGATATTACCTCAGGACAGCTGTGCACAGCTCCTAAAGCACCAGTTTATAATTCAGCATGCTAAAATAAATGGAAGTTGCCAGGCTGTAAACTGTGACATTCTGCAATATTTTACCTTGTATTCAGCCATTCAGAGGCACAGGGCACATCACTGGGAGCAGTAATTATTTCAGATATCCTAGTTAACATTTCTTGCTATACAAGAGAGCACAAGCCTCCATGGACCCTTAAGATGGGGATGAGCACAATAACAGAACCTTAACAGATAAAATCCAGTCCAAAAATTTCACAAGTTTAAACAAACAAACAAAACCCAAAAAACAACCAAACCCCACCTCTCATTCGTATTTGGGAACCAGCCAGCAGCCAGTGAGCTCAGAACACAAGTTTAACATGCTTCTCACCAGAAGTATCACTCTGCAGCCAAGCAGCCACATCCTAAACCAGCCAAAGCTTTTGAGCAGTCCTAAAATGCAACCCAGTTAAAGCCTGCTGAAGACTTCTGCCTCCTAACGAGAGAGGACTAAATATCTCCTGAGCTTGGTGAACTAACCACTTGGACCACTGCCACTACTTGGGAACCTGGAAATAGGCTTATGTCTAGCAAGACTCCAACTCGCACACCTGATTAATCTCAATAGCTACATGAGAAGCAGAACTAACAAAGCCAGTTTCAGATGGATTCATCACTAATAGTCAATTTTGGTGCATCTGTTGCCAAATGGAGGGAGGGAGGGGATTCTTTCATGTCTAACAAAATGCAAACTCATGAGGAATCTTCACCCACAGCCAAGTCGCTTCTGTGGTGCCTTCCCTTTATTGTGCTGCCTATTTTCATGAAACTTTTAATCTCTGGGACCAGTTTTTTTGGGTGAGCAGATATGCACACATATTGAAATAACCATTGCTTCCATACAAAAGCAGGCTAAAGATGCCTGCGGATTTTTCTCATGAGAAGAGCCTGTATTAACAATATTATTAAGAACTGCTTCTGATACTACTTCCTGGACCAAGTTCCAGGGATCTGAAGTGTACATCTAAACAAAAGACAGAGTCCTCACAAAGCCCACAAATCATTTCAGCAGACATGTCAGCCCTGGAAGAAGAATTTCTGACACTTTTTAAAAGCCTTTTAAACTCTTCTGCCTACAGAGCAAAAGTTCACCCTGCATGCAGGCATACTGCCTTTTGCTAGAACCATGATCTCAGGGCCACAAACCATGAAAAGACAGTGTGGCGTCTTCTGTTCAGTCTTACAGATGCATTTACTGCGATGACCCAAGAGCCATTTTCTCTCTGTTATTCCACTGTACTTTGGGGAGTAGGGTACAACAAACAAATCAAGTTGAATCAAGCTTTCGAAGCAATTTGTGAGCATTGCAAGAAGTGATGTTATTCAGCCAAGTATGGAGTACCTCCTCTGATCAAAGAATGACCCAAGCCCACCAGTGCTATAAATGCTACCTAAAATGATTGGATAGCAGTTAAGATGCGGCAGAACACAGGGCTACTTGTCTAGTTACTTCTATTCATAGCAGAATTTTATATTTTATCTCCAGTAATTACAGTCTACCTTGAGAAGTTCCTGGGAGGTTTTTTTCAGTTGGACACAGACTTTTTTCCTCTCTTTCCACTCCCAAGTAGAAGAGTTATATAGTGATCCATTTGAATAGTTGTACAGTAAAATGACTTTTTTCAGTCGGGGGGGGGGAAGTACTTCTGCGGTGGGGAAAAAGGCCTTAGTGTGCAGTTTATATCTTGACTAAATTTGCTAAATATTTCTGGTACCGTACACTGCCATTCCCAGACACTATAAGAACATAACATTTATTCCTACAGATCGTTCTCTAAAGTAAGAACATCTGGTACATTTGGACCTTCAGCCAACAAGCCTTGATGAGTCAAGATCAGATCTACTGAAGTCACAGTACGCCACTAAGCTACACACTATTACGGTCATGATAGCACACATCTCAACCTCAGAGGCTGAGCTCAGTTAGCTTTCCCGTTTCCTGGTCCCTTATTCCAAGGTTGAATGTGATCCATTAATTCCAGATTCCGAGAAGTGTGCTTAGAGGTTCATTCCCCTCCCTGAATTTTTATTGTGCACTATCAAACAATGTGGAATTATGAACAGCAACAGCATTCTGGAAATCGTTCCCATGTCCCTCCTTATAACTGCACAAACATTTGGCAAACTCAAATACATACAAGATGATTTAGGTATCAAGTCCTCAGAAGAGCATGACTGTTTTCCATGGGGAAGATACAATCTTCTGCCCTTCATGCTATAACCTAGTTTCTTGATTTCTTTGCCAGATATCCTCCCAAAACAAACCCTCTTCTGTGCACGATAAGCAAAGGACAGGCAGCAGCCTTGATTTGACTACATTTAAGTGATAACACAGCTCTCGGGTCCTCCAGAAACACACTGATACTTGCTCAAAATGAGAAAGAAACGTCAAGACTGTAGTTTCATATCCATCAGTAGTGACAGCTTAAAGAGCTCCCAGCCCTCCTTCCCCTACTCCCAGTCCCATGACCCTCATAAGCTGGCACAGCTTTGTGCAGCCTGGTAAAAAACAGATCAGGGAAAGTGGTCCAGTGGGCAATGAGCAGTGAAAAGATGCAAATGTGAAGGATCTTCCAACTCCTCCTCACTCAGCCCAGCTTGATTCCTCCCTTTGCTTCACTGCTTGCAGAACCATGGCCTCCCAGCCAAATAGACATAAAGTTGGGGTCATTTCCTGTTTAAGGCTTTACAGACATATTTATGTTTACTACAGTGACTGAAGAGTTATTTTCTTCTTACAGTCTGTTTACCAAGTGTTTGCACATTTAGAAGTAGGATACGCATGCTACCGTGCTGAAAATTCTTATGAAAAGGAATAAACACAGTGAATTAGATCATTCTACACTTGACTACAGTAAATGTTTAAAAATGTAGCATTCTAATCTGGGAGAAAGCCACTGACTTCAGTATGGAGAAGAAAATAGCTCTTAAGCAACCAGTCACCACAGTTCAGTTCCTTACCCTTGCAAGAAAAAAATCTGTAGACTCCAAAATCAAGATGTCAACTAACTTTAGAGGAACAAAAAAAAAAAAAAAAGCAGAAAAAAACCCCAAACAACCAAAGACCTAGCCATTAGCACACCTGGCCCAACAATCAGAGGGAACCTTTATGTCAAAGCTTGCAAAGAGGACACTCCCAAGTTAAGTTCCGTACAGATGATCTCCAAAGGTTATGGAGAAAAACACTTAAGCTATTGGGTAAATATGGCCACTGAAGCCAATTAGATATTTACAGAATTCTACCCAGCAATTTAGCTTGCTGCTACAAAGCAGCAAAAAGGAACATTCAATAATTACTACTTGAAGTTGACCACAGCTAAACTATTCCAACTCAGGAATCCAGGGTTTAACACTTGGATTCCTAACCAAGTCCAAGTTATGCTCTGTTCTCAAATTTCTTGACCTTTGTGGTTACATGGTTAAATATCCATTTGCAATCCATCCTAAGAGCTGCTACAGTCAGGATAGGGAAAAGGGTGGAAGAGTCACAGAGGCATAAGAGATCTTTGTGAGCTGGGTTCAGATATGATACTCCTCATTAGACTAATGCTAACCATTTGTTGAACACACTGGCAGCTAATAGGAACATGCACTATCTAGGACCAAAACAGCAACTAGATCCTCTTAGAAGGGTATTACATCTGAGAAGAATTTTCACTCTCCCAGTATCAGACCCCAGACAGAACAAATGCATCTAATTGTGATAATGTTGCATGCAGCATGTCGTG
>JAVJGG010000032.1:21507837-21522536 GCA_035590195.1 Aviceda cuculoides
ATTAGAGAATGGCATCTTCAACAGGAAGATATTCTGAGGATGGAGAGGACAGGACAAGGACTATCAGTATTCAGACTAAAAGGCAAAGCCTTTTAGTGGAGCCTCTACTTACTATGTTAATCTGTATTTAATTGTGGGGGTTTTTTCTCATTATTTGATACATCTGTCAATTTATTACCTGTAGAAATTATGAACTCTTCAGAGTTGGGACTGTCCTTATTGTATGCACACACTGCATGTAACACTGTGAAGCTCTGATTTCCATCAGAGTGAATCTTTACATGATCCAATTGACAACTCATGTGTGACATTCAGCCCATGTCGATCTTCCCCTTCAGCCTGCCACATACTCATTCAGGGACAACAGGAATGGCTGTTTAGGCAGCTTATGTTTCCAAAGAGCTAGCACTGTCTTCCTTTGACTAACCAGGCACTTAGCATCAGCACTGCCATTTCTGCATCAACAGAAGGAGGGTGGGATCGTGCCTCCTTTTGTGTGCATCCCAGGCCAGGCTTGTCAAACCACGACACACCACTGCATCAGTGGAGAAGGGTGAGGAGAGCAAGCAAAACTTGGATCCGGATTCTGCAAAAAAGGGTCAAAAACCAACTCTTTGCTAGACATCAGTCATTTAAAAGGCAAGATTAAGGAAGAAGAGTCAAGGCGCTAGCAAGGGGATAAAGCTTTTCATATTTAGATTGACAAATTTCTCTGGCAACAACTCAGAACATAAGTCTGTGTTAGCCCAAGTAAAACAAGATAGTAGGTCTTTGCTTCAAGTCTTAATGAATAGAAGTTTCGACCACAAAAGGCATCACCAATTAACGTACTGCACCAGTTGCAACATCTATAGGTTGATCTTTCACCACACTTTGACACTAACACAGCACTAAGACTGTCATACAAGTACAAAACAAGAAAGAGGCCTATGCTTACGTGAGCCACAGAAACTGAATACTGGGCTTGAATTTTCACCTTCCCTTGTTTCCAGGGAAAGTCCTTCCAAATTACTGGTAAGGCAAAGAAATGCAGCAGCAAGCCAGTGCCAAAAAAAGGTTGGTCTTGCTCCCTCCATCTTTCCATCAGGTCTATACTGATCAGCTCACTGAAGAGCAATTCTCTTCAGCTTGCCAATACCACACAACCCGTGGTGTCACCGATTTCACCATTTTGCAGAAAGTTCTGTGACAGATCAACAAGCTGAACCGATTCATCCAGCAGACAGACACACAGACCTAATCAAAGGGACAAGGGGGCGAGACCGTTCTTGTGGGGCAACCCACAGTTACACTAGATTAGGCATAACACGAAACCACACCCCGTGGGTCAAGGAAGCCCTGCAGCTAGAGGCCAAGCCACATGTATCGCGGGCAGAGAACAATCCTCAGCAGTGACAACATCCGAGCACAACCCCCCCCCCCCCCCAAAAAACCCAAAACCCACCCCTCTGTCTCCGAGAGAGATATCAAGTTTACTGAAAGCAAAAGGCAGCAGGAGCAAAAATTCCTCCGATTCTGATATTCCAAAACATGGGCTTTATATTACCTTAAAACTGTATTTTGAAGACAATATTTCCCCGAAAGCGAGATTATACTGAACTCTACTCCAAATCAGTAACGTGCCCTTTTGCAGTTTGTGCAAATTTGCAGTTACGTTCCTAATGTCACCTGAAACAAGCCACTGACTGCAGTCCAGGCAAACCACATCTCCACTGTCCAGCCCATTGTTTAATCATTCTAAGTAGTATGTTTAATTTACAAAGGTTAAACAGGAGGAGAGGACTAAGTTGGTAGAGGAGAAGGAACAGAGGACAGGAAAAATACAATTCATAATCCATAAGTCATTTCTTCTAGTGCCCTTGCAAGAGACATGAATCCGCAGGAAGGCAAGTGGGTGATAATTAGGGACAGTTGGAACATTGTTTATTTCCTACTAGCAAAGGCAGCAGTTCAGGCCTCCAAGGATAAATCAAATTTCTTAACCAGATGGAAGACATTTCATTTTCAAACATCAACCATACAACAATGGACCACAGAAAGGAAGGAGCCAATTCGCAACAGCAACAAGAAAACAAAATTACTAGAGATTTTAGAGACGGGTTCTCATAAAAATCTGCACTTACAAAGAGCCTCATGTTGCATCAGAACTCGCACCACATCCCACCACAGTCAATTCAAAGACACTTTTATTGGCAAAACAAGCTCTGCAAGTGTTACCCACATGTAAGAGACAGCACACTTGAGTTTCTCCCAGAAGTGGATTCAACATATGAAATGCCTGCCTCCACAGAGGTTTCAACAGAGGAGGCTACATGGCATGGAGTCCAACAATAGAAATGGAAATATTCCAATGAATATTGGTTTATTTCTAGTGAGGTAAGTGTCCTCTTGCTCTTTCTAATCTTCTTTTATACTTTACTCACAGGATTAGAAGGCTTCCTTGTCAATCTCTCCTTTTACTTCTCTTTCCCAGACATTTACTGTTTGATTTATGGTGTTCTCCCCGAATCCAACTCAAAGTTGCGCATGCCAGTTCAGTATTTGGTAAGAGTCTGACTTGATTTTGCACATTTCATTTGATACTATCTGCCAGCATAATAACTTTGTGCAATAATTTGTGGCAGTCTAGCTGGCTAGTAGGTTTGGACTTTTTTTCTGTTACAGAAACTGGTGTTCTGGTTTAGATTCAGACTAGTTTCTCAAACAGATGGATTTTTGATTAAGTTATTTGCTTCATTAGCTTCAAAAGGAGTGCCAAATCCCAGAAACAATGTTTTCGTAGGAATGGACAGCGTTTTCATTTGGTTTCAGTCTATGGTTCTCTAGTACTTTTAGGTGGAGACAGCTTTTGCTGCTTTGGCTGAGACAGCACCGACACCAAGTCTTTTTATGCAAAGATCAGCAATGGAAATCCTTCCAGTTCTACTCTGTAGCCATCACTACATCGATTTCGTAGATTTAGTTCTATCATGTGTTTGCACATCTGAAAATAAAAAAGTTAACTTTCCTTTGGTTACAATGTAAGAACATACAGAGCTCTCGAGTTCATTCTTGTGGGAGTCAAATGTTTAATTTGCCATCAAATAGTATAGCAGTGAAATCTCAGCGTTGTATTCAGTTCTCATGGTTTGAGTAGTTGAAACGTGTCTTGCTTGCGAGAGCCACTACATTGCCAGCACAGCCACACTGGCAGGGAGCCTTAGGCATGCAAGGGCTCCTGAGGCTGGTTAGTGCGGGGCTGTAGAGGGACCTTGCTGCGCACCCACCTCAGCCCACCCCCATCCTGCAACAGGATAATTCTCCCCTTATGGAGTTACTGTCATTTCCCTCCTCTGAGCCACTCCCCTTCTGCTTGTCTCTAAAGGTCACAGAGCCATACAGCACATACCTTAAAGGCTTTGGTATGCAGCCCGCAAGGTCAGAAAAGCTGGCTCCCTAAGCATATGTGGTCTTCTGTGGCCTAACTGTGATGGCCCTTTTTTCTCAGAAGACTTTAACAGGCAGTTTTAGCATTGCCACCACGTTTATTTTAAGATCTTGACATACGGGATGCAGAGCATGTTGTTACAATATCGTTCAAGAAAAAGCCCAAAACAAACCCAGATATCACTCCATGCCCTTCCCAGATTAACCTGCAGGACCAATGCACTGCAGTACATTAGCTAGCAAATGTAGGTGTTTTGGCAGCTGTCCCAGTCACTTAATCGGAAGCCTGAGCTCGGAGGCTGTTTCGCCTGAGCGGGTAAGTCAAGATGCACATACCAAAGATGTCATCTCTGCCTCACTCCCTTCCTTGCTCGAAGGCTTCTGAGTACTGTTTATTTTTATCCTATAATTGATGGATTGTACATAGATTTAACTTGCCCTGTATCTCCCATTAATTCTATACTGTAACTGTGTTAGATTTGGCCTTGGGTACTCGATTATGCTAAACAAGGGGTTTTGCCAAGCATTTAAAGTAGGCAAGTGCCTGCCACCCCCTCTTCCCTGCCAGTCTGTTCTAAAGCATCCGCAGCACAAAAATTGCTCATGGGTCATTCCTCAGAAAGTTATCATCTGAGTTTCTCTTCTTCCTCCAGCAGACTTATTACTGTCATCAAGACTTTGCTTCTCCAGCACAACCAACTAACAAAAAGTTACTACACAGTATCAAGAGGAATTATCCCATTTTTTTTAAGATATTCCTTTCCAGCTTAAACATTTGCTCCCAGAATTCTGAAGACTTGTGGGTGAAGAACTAACCATAGCAAGCAAGAAAGGAAGTATGAAAAAAAAAAAAAGCCCAACATTTTCTAAGGACAATTGACTGGAAAACTTAACCTAAGGAATTAGCTTATTTTGTTCTAGTCTGGAATTTGCACTAAGAGCAATAGAAGATTACAGCTCCTCATCTTCCAGATCACAGGAGGCAGGTCACAAAGAAGAGGAACCTCAGAGAAACAACAGGCTTCTCTTGTGAGTAGATGAGCCACTTCAAGCCAAAGAAGTTTGTAGTGGAAGGTTGCAGAAGGCAGGGATCAACAAGGTTGTTCTTCCCTGCTTGAGTACTGGTAGCATAGAAATTACTCAACATAACTGCCAAAGATGCAAAGAAGACAAATATGCCCTTCCCGGGGAGTTGAGGCACAGGCAGGGGATCCACCTGCTCCACAGATAAAAGAACCTGGGCCTGGAAAAAAAAAAAAATAAACACAACAAAAAAACACAAAACAACAAACACCCAAAAGGCCTAAAGTCCTTCTATTATTTAAGGTAATGCTGACTGCAGGTCTGAATTCTTCCTTACACTCAAAAATGCAGCGAACAAAGGCCTACAGACAGTGTTGATTCATGACCAGTAACAGCTCGAACTGGAACAACACATGAGGTTACCACCCTTGTGGTGGAGACATCTTAACCGCTCGGGAATCAGCTGTTCATGAGTCAACACCCTGTTGCAACTGCCCTTCGCTGGTACAGGAAAGAAGTCAGACCCAGGGGCAGCCTTCCCTAAGGCCTAGCAAAGATAGCAAAAGGCTGTAACCTCACCAACCAGCCCAGTTCAGTCCTTCCCCGTTTCCAAGTCAATGTCCAAGAAAAATCCCTTTACCACTTTGACTCTCCATGGATACAGCTCTCAAATCAGCCTGCTCTTTCCTTGTATTAAACTTAGGTCTGTCTGCAGGGCAATGATTAGTGTGCCCTTGTGAGGAGACCTGACCTAGTCTCCCACCTATTCCCACATCATGCTTTCTAAGATTTAGACACTGAATACTTATATTTGAGATCCATGACAAAAATGCAGATGGTCCGCTAGCATCCCTATTTGCCAATAACTATCCTCTCTTGCTTCTTGGCTGTTAAAGCCTCCAGAATGGCAGCTTCCAATCTTATCTCCCTTTCCCAGGCTGCAAACTCTTCGGTTTTCTCTCACAGACAGACCTATTATGTGTTTCCTCATGCTAACAGGTACTATGCTGATCAAGGCCCTTTTAAAAAGGCAGCACAAATTAGGGGCATGTCCTCCAGCCGTAAGAAACTCAACTCAGGCTTTTCAAGAGTAACAGGCTTCAAAAATCATGGTCAGAAGAACACAGTCTCTGAGGCCTCAAAAATCTCATTTCCTAAATTTGTCAAGCCTGAAGAAGTTGCAAAGTCTGAATCACAAAGAAAGGACAGCAGTAAAGCTGGCTTCCTCTTAACAAATGCCATTTTACTTCAGAGAATTATCCCACCTCCTGGTTCAACCTCAGGAGGTTGGAACAGAAGCAGGAAATGACAATCCTGAGACTTCACATTTTTTTCCCCTGTCCTCAGAGCTGCAAAGAAAGGATTTGACTACTCAGCAGTTATAGAAATTCAGACCTAAAATTGGGTGGGAACACAAACTAAAAAATGAAGGTGTGTCTTTATTTTATTCTAATCCTAGATTCCATGAGACACGGTTCTGCTACAGTGAAAGGCTGCACCTTAGGCAAGAACCTCTCCCAGACACTACCAGCTGTCACCAAGTCAAATGAACTGACAGAGCTGGAGATTCAGGCTAAAGGAGCAGAGTGCGTATTTCCCTCTAACCTTCTTGCATAGTCACACGATGGTTCTTATGAGCCTTTCAGAGAAGGAGGCCGAGAACATCACATGTTTATGTTTTAACAGTTCTCACTAGTGACTCACTCCTTCACATAGCAATTCTTAATGGAGAAGAGGAAGAGAAGTAGCCTTCTTTTGCAGGCTGTATGTGCTCCCAAGCCTGACGGGTCCCACATTCCACCGCTGCAGATAGCTCCATCACCACCTCTGTCTCATGGGCTCACCATCTCAGCACTATGCCACTATCAGTCTTCCTTTCTACCACTGTCCCCATTGCTAAGCTCCTGATATTTCATAAAATCACCCCACGAGGAGGGACTGTACTGTTGAGGGTCCCTAACAAGTTGTCACATCCTCCTTTAAATCATTACTAAAATAAGTCTTTCCCTGCCTCAGCAGTTAAATTCTGCTCAATGCTTATCTTCACTTCCAAAATTTCCATCTTTTATACTACCTAATTAACAACTCTTTCTGCCATCAGATCCCATATAATTACTCCACTTGGATCTCCTTACACGGCTCTTCTGTTCCTTTGCCAGCTCAAGTCCTTGGCTCTCATTTTCAAAATGCCTATCTTTGCTTCTGTTAATATCTGTACTCCTATATCCCCTTCCCTTCTCATAGTTTACACTACTCTTGCATCTGCTTCCTCATCCTTATTTGCACAGTTACCAGCTTTCAGTAGTCTTTGATGCCAACTCCTACCCAAAACCCCTTCTTTATCCTTGTTGTAAGAAGTGATTGGAATGAAAAATTTCCAGAAGCTTTTCCCATTAAACCAAAGCTAAAGGGAATTTAATTAGAAAGCTATGCTATTTTAATATTGGACCTTATCTATCCCTCTAGAATTATCATATCCCTGATCCTTATCAGATGTCAGATGTCCAATTTAGACTATAAACCCTTTGGGGCAAATGCAGCCTCCTCCTCCTCCATGTTACACAGAGCCACAGCACTTAGACCGATCCTTAAGGTAAGAAAAACACCTCAGAAATTCAAAGAACTTGATTTTGCCAAGAGCAGCACCACTCCATACACTGAGACTTGGGAATGACCAGAGAAGTTAAAAGTACTCACTCTTTGAAACTTCAGAAGGCAAGAATAGGGTTCCCTCCCAACAGAAATAATGTCTGACCGTGTTTGAGAAGAGAGGAGCTGGGTACAGACTGCCCTGAAAAAGTTTTTCCATGGTTATCTCTAGCCCCTTCCTGCCTCAAGTCTCCAAAGCCATCACTTATCCCCTTCAAAACAGCAGGAGAGTCACTTCTTTTTTTCCTTCCCTCTCCAGAAGAAGTACAGCAGAAATAAACCTCGAATGATAAATTATGCACCACCTTTGTGTGGCTGCCTCTTGGCCAGACGGGAAATTTTTCTCCCAAAGCCTTTTGTTTCCAGCTTTGATCCCAGTGTTGGATCCGCTCTGTTCAGCACTCCCTCAGCATGGAGGTGAAGGGAGAGCTGACACAGGCCAAGTTCAGGCTTACTGCAAGTCACAGTCCGATCTTCCATTAGCCTTCTCCCCTCCCCCTTCCCAACTAGAACTCTCCTTGAGTTTGAAAAGATCCTATTAAACATTTTCCAGAGGGCCTTACAGAGGATACATTATTTTGATGGATGCTGGGACTAAAGGAGGAGGATTTCTAAGTACAGTGAAATAATGGAGTTTGTTCTAATGGGTTTAAGAGATGCCCGGGGGCACCAAGTAAGTTCCTTCTCTGCAAATCAAAAACACAGAAGACCAGAAAATGGAGCCGAACAACTAAACGCCAGGAAGCGGGGAAATCGGGCTCTATTTAACTGCTGCTCTTGGTTACAGCCAACTTCAGGCTGCTTGGAAAAACAGCACACACACACATCACTGGCACAAACTTAACAGGAGAAAACAAAGAGACAACAGGGGTCAAACTGGGGGTGGCAAGTAGGAGAAGGATGCAAGGCTGGGTCCCCACCCCCTAGCAGAGAGTCGGATCAATTATCCTTGAATACTAACAAGATTTCTGATTAAAGAACTGCTGCTATGCAATAGAAACAGAAAGCTCCAGCAGCTGGGAGGGGCTGTCAGGCAGTAACAAAGAGATACAGAAGACTATGCCCTGCTAGGGCATATGAAGGAAGTCACCATGCTGGCAGCCAGGAGAGGGGTCTCCCCTGCCTGGAGTCATGATAACGCCTCACTGCTGGTAAATTTAACTCCAGGAGTAAAACTTCACCTTGACACTACAGAATATGGGGTCTGTTTTCAGGCAAACACATTCTCTACTGGAAGCTTTGCTGGACAACATTTCTTTAAACAACTTCATCACTATAGTACAAGGAGGTAAATTTTGTTCTCATCCTAACCCATTCAGGGGAAAAATCTGGTGCTTCTTAGTTCTGGGTATTGCAACGTTAGAAAGTTGCTATTAACATATAACAGCTTGAGAAACAAGAGCCTGCACTGTCTTCCGTCACACATTTTTTGACAAAACTGCAATTTGCAGTACAAACATTGAATATACATATACAATACTGTCTGTTGATCTTAATGGTTTGTTATTTGCTGACTGGTGGCTAAATACAGAAAAACCTCATGACCTAAGAAGCTCATGAAAAACAAAAGCTCCTATTACTACTTTTCACAACCCAAAGTTGTGCTAACATTAAGCATCCTGCTATAGGCATGTATCTCATACCATCAGAATCAAGCTCAAGAGTGTTCAATCCCCTTTTTTCTTTTTCTTCTTTTAAACAATAAACATAATTCTTTGATATGAGGAGTTTCAGTCATCCACAATTTAGCAAGGCATAAGTCCACAAACATCAGCTCTGTTTGATGTTAATAAAGTCTTTACAAAAACTTACTTTCCTTTCACCTAGGCTCACAGCAGCCAAGAAGGAGTTCTACTCCTCACAGAAGCACTGACTGCAGTTCAAGAGTCTCTCAGACTAAATATACAGGCTGAAACACTTCAGCATTTAACAGGCAGTTCTGCATAACAGAGGCAAAAAAAAATGCCTGGAAAGCTGAAAAACCTGAACGTGAACTCACCCACAACAGGATGGCAGCCAAATACTCCCAAGGTAATAGTCCTAGAGCGACCAGATATACACCATGAATAAACCACAAGCCTACAGAATCACAAGCCCCTATATCCACATAGTTCCCATCTTTAGTACAGAGAAATGGAAATCTACAGAGAAGACGATACAGAAAGAAGAGATTCAAGAAGCATTACATTGCCCAGTCTTCACACAGTAGAGACAACAAAATCCTGTAAAAGAGTAATGCCTAACGTAACAGCCACGGCAAATAACCACAGGCACTACAGATGCAAAAGCAAGAGCCTAACCATCAAGCACATTAGATTCATGGACGACAATTACAATTAGAGTTCCCTGCCATGATTTGTGTGAAACACAGACAGCCACTAAATACAGTGTGCCAATTAATGGAGTGGGTTTGCCGTATGCCAGAGCTCCAGCTCTCGATATCGTATCAGGTAAAGCCAGACACCTTAAAAGGTGGTCAGTTTAAATGTGCATGCATGTGCGTATATATCACTTTATTATGCAAAGCCCTTTGAAATAACATCACAAATAGTTAAGGTGGTAATAACAGAGGACTAGAGAAATAAAGTGTCCACCTTTCTTACATGTTTCTTTTAACAACACTTTACTTACCAATTCACCCTTTCCAACAGAGAGCCAGTAAAAAATTTCTGCGGTTTTACAAATCTTTTGATCATCAGCAAGAGAAATAAAAGTAGTAGTAAAAAGAGAAATAGCTACAAGTCACAAGCAGCAGAAGAATTCAACGAAGGTGTAGGACGTGCACTTTTTAAACCTATTTTTAAAACCTTGACTGGTTTTTAAGATAACATCTCTTTATCAGCTTTTATAAGTGTTATGAAGCATATATGCTATTGTGCTCAATGGTAAGTTGCATTCTAGGGCAAACGGGGTTGGCCTTGGGCAAGACAATTTCTACTTCACTTCCCACATTTACAAAACAAGGATAATATTTGCCTATTTCACAAGAGTGCAGGAAGATTCAAGAGGACTATCAGACTACAGATCATTCTCACAGAATGAACATTTTAATTGTTTTTTAATGTTAATTTCACCGGTCTGGAGAACTACAGGTTTTTAGGAGTAAAAACAAAATACAAATCACTTCAATTTCTTCTTCTACTTAACATCCAGCAAGTATTGCCTTCTGGTTTGAACTACAAAAAAATGGATAACGTTTATAGCCAACCACTTTTTCTTCTGCTACTTCAATGAACACAGCGTAGAGAAACAGCTCCAAGTTTTCTGAAATCCCATTTTGTGGCCCACACGAACAGAATATCCCTCTTCAAGGTTCACAAGACACTCTGGAAACTCAAGCATTTTACGTAACTAAGCACCTATTAATTTGGT
Source organism: Aviceda cuculoides (assembly GCA_035590195.1). Lineage (NCBI taxonomy): Eukaryota > Metazoa > Chordata > Aves > Accipitriformes > Accipitridae > Aviceda > Aviceda cuculoides. Next base: position 21,518,308 of record JAVJGG010000032.1, read on the forward strand.
TGCTGCATACACCCACACTCCCAGGATGCAAGAAGGGATACTCTACTGCAGAGAACAGTGCTAAAGCTGACAACTGAATGCTTTTGGAGAGAGAATATAAAAGAAAATTGCTTTTCTACACTAAACAAATGAAACTATAATGTTAACCTCATACTGGAAGATTGAGGCTTTATGCTTTTCCACTAATGCTACCGTGTTTTAGCAGACACAGAATTGTTAAAAAAAAAAAAAAAACAAAACAAAACACCACCACCTTATCAGCCTCCTGCAGCACCTTACTTTTCATTTTAGAAGAGTGGGTATGTTACTTAGTGCTGCCACCACTTTGACAAAAAGAAACAGTCAAGAAAATTCAGGGTGATCATGAGATCTATGAACGTCATCCAACCTGATCAACAGTAAACCCAGGCACTCTCAGCACACCCAGGAAAGAGAACATTATCAGCTCCAAGTTGACAACAGGGAAACAAGCCGTTTTGCACTTGGCTGAGAGCTGCAGAACCAACAGCAAAGCCAAGCACACGTAGCGGAGATCACAATTCCCCCTGCTAACTCTATTTCTACAGAGGTATCACATTCAAGTTTGGGACTCTAAAATGTAGTCAAGCTGTTTGGGGAGTAAAGCTCTGATATTAGCCATGTGTTTTTCTGGCAGAGCTCCAGGAGCCAGAACTGCAAGCACATCACCCAGACAGGTTCTGTGACATTCTATATTTATATTAACACAGGCCATCATAACATCAGGCCCATCTTCATCACCATGCACCAGCAGCGCATGCCATTAGCTTTCAATTCTCTCTATACACCCATTTTTATCTGCAATGCATTTTCCCAAGAGCTCAAGATACTTGCAGACCTTTTTTTTTTTTTCTTTTTTTTCTTTTTGGCAGATTTCTCCAGTTTTATCTGCCACTATCCACCAAAAGAGGGTCAAAGGTCAATCTCGCAGACTTGTTTGCTTTACCTCCTCCTCTACTGAGGCACAGCGGTAAACGACCAACTTCTTCTAACAATTTACCTGCTTGGCATCGCAAGTTCTGTGGCTGTGCATGCTTTGTGACAGTTAAGCTGTACACCATCCCCGCAGATACTTCTAAGGGACAATAATGAAAAATTTCTAGCTCAGGGGAGGAACACCAACTCATCACAAACTTTGGCATCTTCTCTGCCACCTCCTTCCTGACACCTCCTCATGTTTTTCCTCACTTCTAATAGGAAAAAAATCGCTCAGGAATTGTGTTCTTATTGCAAAGCATATCTTCCTGTGAAGGAAAGAGGATACTCACTTCTGGAAGCAGTTGGCACATCCAATCACAAGCTCATGTTCATTCGATAAGAGAATACAGGAAAATGCACTGATGGGAGAACTACTTGAAAGAGAGACAAACTGCCATAAAAAGCGTCCGGGCGACATCAAGGCACAGCCACCTACGAGTAAACCTGCACTTTACAATCAGACATCCCCCACATGGCTGTTAACAGCCCAGACACATTAACTAGGAGCACCTGGGTAACAGCCAAAATAAAACACATCCAGATCTGCACCTACAATAAGACCTATGCTTTAGATCCTTCTCACTCCTAGACTGCAGCTAAGTATCTGTGTGGCACTTGGGAACTTAAAGAGTACTTCTGGTTTCTAAAAAGCAGATTTTCTGATACACAGAACTGCAGCCTTTCCAAGCTGGTTTAGCACCTTCTTCAAAGACTACCTGCAATTAGGTTTCTGGTTAGAAGAGAAACAATATTACGTGAAACCCAAACTCCACGTGATTGTGCCCCAGAGGCAATACTTGCAGAACGATGGAGGTCAGCAGCACTACTGCAAATGCTTCCCGTAATTTCAGAGTAGCATAGGAGAAAACGGATGGGTGAAATTATACAGCAGCTGCCAAAGGAGTGAAGGGAGAGAAACGAGGCAGGTATCTCCTCTCCACACCCCTCCCCCAAAAGCCTTCCAACTCCTCATAAACAATTCCGCGAGGCGTTTAGATGTGTCCTCCTCCACCGGGCGCCCTTGTAAAATACCGCACAAGACGAAGACACAGCAATTGCTTTTCAGTTGATAGAGCAACCACAAAGATAAGTTTTCACCGGCGAGACTTCATGGAACCGCTTCCCTGCTCGCTAAGACCGCAGCGCACCCCGCCCCTCCCCTCGCCACAGGTCAGCAGGGCCAGTCCCGGCCGCAGCAGGGAGGCGTGACCTTCCCGTCGCGCCCCCCGCCGCCACATGGCGCGGGAGGAGCCGCCCGGCGGCGGGCGCAGGCGCCGCAGCGCTCGCCTCAGCGCCATGGCCTGCGGGGGGCCGGCGGCGTTCCTCGGCGCTGTTGCTTGCCTTTGCTTCCTGGCCCCGGTGGCTGAGGGCTTCAAGAAGAGGGGACCCAGCGTGACAGCCAAGGTGACTCTCGCCCGCGGCCGGGAAGCCTCCCCGGCCGCCGGCCTGAGGCGAGTCGGGATCGGTTGGTCGTGAGGGGGCCGCGGCGTCTACTCAGCGGGCCCCCAGAGGGGCTGTTTTTTCCTGCCGGCGCCGTGCCCGTGGCCGGCGCTTACTGAGGGCCTGGGGGCCGCCTGGCTGCGTTTTACTCCGGTTTGAGAGTGTCGAGCTGGTTCCTCGCCGGCTCGCTCCTTCCCGGGCCGGATTCCGGGCAGAAAGGAGGCCCCTGAGGGGTCGGGTTTGGGGAGGGCTTGGACAAGCGCCTTAACTTTTCCATTTTATAAGTGCGTTGTGTGGTTGGTTTGGGTTTTTTTAACCCCTTTGGGCGTGCCCCCTTTCTATAGGCGCTGGCACACCTCAAACTTTCTAGTTAGCTCAGCCTGCCTCTAGCTTAGAGGCACAGTAACTTTACAGTTGGTAGTTACATCCTTGCTTCTGGGGTCTCTGCTGCTGCCGTGGGCACTGTGAGGGCTGCGTGGTGCTGTCCGCGCTACGCTGAGCAGTGGGCTTTTACCCGCTCTGGGGCTCAGCTGTGCCGTATTTATTGTCGTGTCCGCCCCCCCCCCCCCCCGCCTTTGCTGAAGCTCCTGGTGTTGTGAGCTGTCGTTTTATTGCCCCCTTGCTTCCCGCTGCCTGCCGCGACGGGCTTGGGCAGCTGGTGTGGGTCAGGACCTAAGCCTGACCGCCTCATCCTTCGTTCGGAGCGTGCTGCCAGCCACGCTGCGTGCCTCGGCGTGGCCGGTCTTCGCAGGCGGGCCGGGGCTTGCGCCGGAGGCATGTGCGGTAGTTGCCGGTGGCACTGCCCAAGAGAGGGACTTGCGGGCCTGGCGGCGGGGTGGGGATGGAGCCGGTTGTCGCAACGCACCGGCATCCCTTCCCAGAAAGTTTCTGCTGGTGCAGGAGGTCCGGCGTCGGGCGAAGTAGGGATTAGGCGTTTCTGGCCCCAGCTGCCTCTCCACCTACGCTCACGGGGGAGTGCCGCCTTCCTGGTGAAAGATGCCCGCGCCGGTGAAAGCGTGACAGGGCAGGGCAGGGGCAGAGCTGCTCCCTCGGGCGCAGCCTCAGCTTCCTAAGCCACAGGCTGTGCATTTTTCTCTGAACTTCACTGCCGCCATTGTCTACAACTGTCTACAGTCTCTAGTCCATGAATTTCTTTTTTTTTTTTTTGGGGGGGGGGCGGGGGGCTAAATGTCTTAGGCTTTGGCCTCCAAATCATCTTCTGGCAATGTAGTCCAGTTTAATTGTGCCGGTTTTCCTTGTCCAAGCCAGTCATAACTTTACAAAGCTCAAGAAATCACACCAGTTTTATCTCGTTCAGCTTGCATAGCTTTATTTTAATCTTTTTTCATATAAAAGGTGTTCCAGATCTTTGAGCATCTGTGCTGCCCTTTTCTCTGCCTTTTTCAGGTTGGTTTTACCATTCTGTAATAGAGAAGCCAGAATTACATGCAGCACTCGGGGTGTGAACACACAGTACAGATTTATATCATGGTGTAATTATGCCCATCTCTTGCCCTTATCCATTTTTAATTATTTTGAACATTAATTTTCCTTCTCTGGCCTTCAGAAGTCCAGAGCTAAACTTTCCATCAAACTGCTCATCAAATCAGATTCCAGATGTCTTTTCTGAGTGGTAGCCAATTTAGGACCCCTTATTATGTCTATACAGCCCTCTTCCACATGCAGTATTTTGCATTTGTTGTTTTATTACCTGGTGTCTCGGAGTCTTGTCTTCCCCCCCCCCTCCCCCCAAATAATTGAATACTCTTGGCTGTTTTTTCATTTTGATATAC
>JAVJGG010000032.1:21523278-21578211 GCA_035590195.1 Aviceda cuculoides
CGCGGAGGCAGTTCGCAAACGTGCGGCGCGGCAGAGGCGGGCCCCGGAGCCCGAGACACCCCCCTCCCCGCTCCCTCGGACTGTCACCACCCCTGGGGGCTACCGCCCGGCACCGCGGCGAGCCCCCCCGGGCGAGCCCCGAGCCCCCGGCCCCTCTCGGCCCTTGCCGCGGTTGCGGGCTCCCTCACCGCGGGCGGGGAAGCCCTTCCCAAAGCGGCCGCGGTCCTCGGGGCTCTCGCTGTCCCAACTCCCGCAGCGCCGCCAAGGAGCATCGCTCCGGGCTCTCGGCTGCCCGCCGCAGCGCTGCCCGGTACCCTCCGGTGGCCGAGCGGTTCCCCCGTGCGCTGCCACCGCTTCCCGGCTTGTGCCAGCCGTCTGCACCCGAGACAAGCGGGCAGAGCCCTTCTCCCTGTCCCGCCCCCGTTTGCCAAAGACCCTTCAAGAAACGGAAAGCCTCTAAGCACCTCTGTCGGGAGCCCTTTGCCCAGCATACGTGTTGCTATCTACGAGAAACGTTTCGGTTTTTTCCCTCCGATCGTGACAAGTGTTCGGCTGTTTGGCGTTTTCCTTATAGCCGCGGTGTCCGGAGACAGCTGATTGTGTGTGAGTCTCGGATACTCTAAAAACAGAGCTAGGGTCGTTGCCTGTAGGAGTGGAAATTAACGCTTGGACAACTGTCTTGTGTGCCTTCTGGTCTCTGTGCCGCATGTAAAAGAAAACAGGCTTTCACTGGACATCATCGTTAAAGCCAGTTTTACGATCCTCTGTGGCACGATTTGACATTTTAATACATAGGGTTGGCGATGCAAGAAACTGTTGTTAAATAATTAATCTCAGTTGATTTCAAAGTATTAACTTGAGTGGAAAACTGATTCAGATAGTCCAAACCCTAGACCACAGGGGAAGAGAGGAATTTTGTCAAATTGACACCAAAGGGCCAGTGATAGGAATGGTCTTACTTAAAGCCTTAGCATAGATGAATCCAGGGGAAGCTGCAATTAATACTCTCCTTTAAAGAATCACAAGAGCAAGTAAACAGCACAGCATGTGACTGAGACAATTCTCCTATTAATTAAGTGTAAAACAGTGAAGACAAGGGATATCATTAAAAACGTCAACATAAAATTAAAACAGGGACTGAGTCTTGACAAATTGAGCTCAATGTAAAGAAAAAAATAATCCAACACAGAGCTTCACTGAGGAGGAGAACTCCCAAGAGCAGGAACACCATAAGAAACAGTAAGCAGCAAACCATGCATAAATTTACAATATATGGCCCCCAAAATTTAAAAAAATGCAGACTTTTTATTTGCAGACTCACTGCTTCAAGATAGGAATAGATCCACTTTACATAGCCTAAGTGCAATAGCACGTAGTCTATGGCATTGAATTCTACATATTTGACAGGCAAAGCGTCCAAAGTTGCAGAAGAGTAACGACAAATCCAGGTAGCCAAGAAGCGGAGAGATTAAAAAACCTCTCTATGCTAACATTGACTCAGAAGCTGTGACAGAATGAGGCATGGAAAGAATATGCAATTACTGTAAAGAAATAAACTCCAAGATAACCAGAGTTTAAGATGATTGAAGTGGAAGAGTTGGGAACAGTGGTTTGAAGTTAAGGGAGAGAAAACATTAACATCACTCTGTCTGGGGGTTGGCTGATTGGCTAGCATGCAAAACTCTCACTGCATCCCCCTAAAATACAGGGCAACATAACCAAAATTCATTTAAGTTTATATTCTCTCCTGAGGCTAGATCCCCAGGTAGCATAAATCAGAGCAGCCCTGCTGACTTGAGGCTCACAGAAGCTTGTAAGAAGTTGAGACGCCAAAGTACTGAACGTGATAAAGCACAGACACAGGGCCCAGAACTTCCTGATAATTATATACTTAGGTCATGAAACAGTCTTCCAGCAGTTGAGATGAGTACTTTCCTGTGTTTGAAACAAAGGCCTCTTGAAAAATACTGTCCTAAACACAAGTAAATTCACTCCTTAGCTCTTCAGTCCCTCTCTCCCCAGGGAACAAATATTTTTACCCACTTGTGTTTGTTGAAGTGTGTTTACCAGTCCTCTGCATCTTGTGTTGTATTCTGGGAAATCACTTTCCTCTCCAAGCTCAACTTCCCTAAATTATATCTCTGTCTTATAAATCATTTTGAAATCCCCTGGTGAAATGCTGGAGAAGCACATAGTATTGTCTTTCACAACAATCTCCTAAATAGGTTGCAGTTGAGCAGATGGAAATTTATATTATAAAACTCTCAATTACCTACCTGTTGATACAATATTATGATTGAATACAGCCCTGGTTCCATGTGGGATCTTTGAGGAATAATTGTAAAGTAGATTTATGCAGTGTCAAATGGGTATTTTCGGTGAAAGAAAAGTAGAAGGGTTGCTAAGTAATGCTGGTAAAATTTAGCTGTATGCATAGGACTTGCCTCTTTCAGACCAAATAACTTTAAGAAAGACTATATAAATTTCAGAGTGCATTTCAACCCATGCACAAGGTAGGTACTTACTTTTACCCACAGCTATGAGGGAGGAATATTATTAAGTAACTTGTAATAATTTATAGATCACTGATAAGTGATATATAACATAAATATTGTAAGACAGATGAGAAAGAAGTAATTAAAATATAATTAACAATTAATTTATATGACAACATGCTTAATCAAAAAAACCCACCAGTCATTATAAAGGGAACAGGAAGAAGATTATTATCCTAATAACCATTTTGGGACATAATTCGCCCCCCCTCCAAATAGATACATTAGAGAAATAATCTAGTCCAATGACAGAAAATAACTACTCTGAAATAATACTAAAAGATCGCATAATCTTCAGAGTGATTTTAAATGGCAACCCTGTGTTGGGAAAAAGAGAACCAAGGATGTGGTGTCATTGGAAACAGAAGAAAGAAAGGAACCAGAACCAGCTAGGATTACTAGGAAAAATACACTTTAACTATCTTAAAACTGCAAAGACCTTAAGAAGAGGTTAAAAAAAAAAGGGGGGGGGGGGAGAAAAAAAATGGGATGGACAGTTTTGGTCTTACCTGTCAAAGTATTTTTAAAGCATTCAAATGGGCCCTTCCTTGGGAAGATGTTTCTCTGCACCTCAAGTTTCCTAGAAAAGAATGACAGATCAGATAGCGTAATTGCTACGTTCAGAGGTCTGGAGCAATCATGTTTTAAATATTTGAGATAGAATGAATTAATTTAATAGAATGAAAAAAGCACAAGGAAAATGGGCAAAATGCATTTGTGCTAAATCAGGTTCCCTTTTTTAAAGTAATGTTAAGCTCACTGGGTAAATGGAAGGCAATGGACATGATACATCTTGCACAGCTTTTGGCACTGTCTCACAGACTCTTTCATAGAATGACATTTTAAATACAACTAGTGGAAGGTGTGCAGGCATCTGATAGAAGGAAACCATAGTAGTCATTAGTGGTTATTCATCAAAATGCAAAGGCACCTCAGAAAGACACCTTTCAGGGTCTGTCCAAAGCTCTGTTTTGTTTAGTATGTTCACTGACAACCTAGATGCTGCAATATTTATGCTTGTATAACCTGTGCTAAAAAATCTGATAACCTCAAAACAATGGCAGGGGATGTAAACACTAGGAAGGATGAGATCAGACACCTCAAATGCTATTGACAAATTGGGCAGGTTGTCCAAAAACCAACACAGAAAAAACCAGTAACGAGAAATATAAATTATTCTTAGGAAACAGACATCAATAAACAATGTGAATTCCCGAGTAGACAGAAATACAGTAAAAACAGATCTTAGGGCTGTACGGATAATGAGCAATATAAATCAACACTGCAGTGCCACTGCCAAAAAAATACATTTAATTCTGGAATGCCTTAACAAGTGTGTCACATACAGGACAATTTATTTGATTTCTTAACTTCACATGGTACTGAAGCCCCAAGTGGCATACTGTGTCTGGTCCCAGCTGAACACCTTAGGAATATAAACACAGCTGAAAAGAAACAAGAAAATAACAACGAGAACAAGAAATTTAGAAAACACAACCTTTGAGAAAAAGCTGAAGGAATTAGATTTGTCTAGTCAAGAAAATAAAAGCTTAAAGTGAGATGCAGCTTTCCAATACATACAAGCGCATTGGAGAGATGTTCATCAGCTATCCTCTATGGCTACAGTAGAAATACATGAAAGAGTCAACTTGATTTGTGACAAGAAATGCTTAAAAGATTTTGCTGATCAGCATTCCAACTAAGGATTTTTCAACACTGGAGCAGACTGTCTAGGGGGACTGTGGAATCTCTTCCACTGGCATCTTTTAGAACAAAGTTCGATAAGGATGCAGGTGCTAACCTTGACATGTTTAGTCCTGATGCAGTGCAGGCTGGACTAGGTGATCTTTTGGGACCGCTTCCAAACCTAAGTCCCACAATGGATATAATTCAAATTATAGCAAGTTGTTCCCAACAGAGCTCTGGGTTCAAGATAAAATCATGGGGTTCTGTGCTATCAGACTACAGGATTTTCCAATGGCCCTTTTAATTTCTATCGTTATTCCACTGCTACATTACCCATATCAGTTCGCTCTTCAGTATCACCAGTGAACCAAAGAGGTGGTAGCTTGGAATACCAGGTAAGTTAAAAGTCAAGATTTTACCCATACATAGGAAGATGCAGTTAAACAGTTGGGCCTCTGAATTCACTGTTGGACATGTAAAGAAACAGTTTAATTTTCCAAAGAGCTGAGGGACCTACAGCTTTCAGAGCTGGTGACGTAGTTTGTAAATTATGGTCTCTGTGTTAAATACATTAAATGAAATTTTAGCATTGATTTATATGTTATGCTACCACTTTTTCCCTTGTTGCCTTCCCTTAAGTTTTCTAAGCAGTGGCACTACTACTGTATACCCAGATATGCCCACAGGTGTCATAAACTTTCAAATCCTGTCACCATTGTCCTTTACAGTGTTTCACAAGTTATTGCCCACTTACTGTTAAGAAAACAGTAATCGATGTGCCATCTTCTGCAGTGTTGCCACAACTGTTTTAATTTACAACAACATAAACCTCAGGTTGACAAGCCAGAGCTTATGTGTTATTTCATTTTCTTCACCTTTCATTTATCTGCTGCCTTCTAAGCATTCCAATTGTACATTTATTTCGGGAAACTTTGTGATCATCTCATGGACTACCATTAACTCTACTTTGCAGTGCAGATTCATCTGACCCCCTCCCTTTTTTTGTGTGTGTGTGTGTCTGGAAGGTGGGACTGAAGCCAACCTGCCAGGCTGTTCAATCTTCCACTCTGGGAGGAAAAAAAACCCAACTAAGTAGATTGACTCTCAAACTAGGGGAAAAAAACCAAACCCAAACCTTTCTTTATGTTTTCTTTGAGACGGTAGCTCTTCCTGGGTGTCTTGCAAGCTGGTTCTGCTCCTTCTTTTGCCGGTTCCCTTACATCCTCCATGTAAAAATAATGCAAATACACCCTCTTCTATTCCTGATGAGACTCCTCCCTGCAGTGAAATGGCAATTACCCAGGCCTTGCACAATGTCTGCATTGCAAAGGTAGCCTGTGGCCTAGCCTTAGGAACAGCACAGCTTAATACCTTGACTCTGGCACAGAAAAAAAGAGAAAAGAGGAAGAGCATAAAAGGAAAATGTTCTTTTCAAAGCTAGCAGTAGAATAATCCAGTTTGAAGACAGAAGCCTAACCGCCTTTATTCTCCAAACACATTCAAATGGGTAAGTAGCAAGTTGTGGCTCCTAAATTAATTTTTGACTGCACAGAGAAGCATTTTCCAGAGAACTGAAGACTTGTGTCTTGACTTCAAGCTATTAATGTAGTTTGTCATCAATAGTGTCTGTATTCAGATAAAAGGTTTGTGGTAGAAATTAATCACACAGAAAGAAAGGTGACCTTACGTCTTGGTATGTGGAATATCTGTGATGGGCTGAGTTTTCCTTTCTCAAAAAACGAGAATACATTAATTGGGCCTCTGAGAGAAATGAGTAGTCATGGGAATAGATGTGAAAGACATAAACATATCTTTCCCTCAGCTCACAAACCTTTCTTGTTTGCAGAAGCCCTGCCACTATGGAGATGAGTGACATGTAAAAATGTAGACAGACAGATAAAGAGTGTTTTCTTTCTTCAAGATGATTCAGTTCTAATACTTTACTGGCACGATGGGTTAGGCAAGTACTGCCAGCATGCACAAGATATAACCCTTGAGTCTTTCTGATAAGAGATAGGGCATGTCAACCATCTGCTTTCCTATCAGGTGGCTGAATCAGAGACGCCTCTTAACACCTCTCCCTCTCTCATATTAGCTCTTGATAAATGTGAATGAGGGAACAAATTAATTGCTTCTTACCAGCACTAAGTGCAACCTGAATAAAGGCACAGGTGGGAGCAAGATCCAGAGTTGCACACACCCTCCACATGAGTCTGAGATCAGCCATCCACGCATATGCACACACGTCCAACCTCCCTCCTAGCCACATATACTTGTGTCCATGTCATTGCAAGTTTAGGATTTTAGGATACTTGAGCATATTAACATAAGATTAACATTCTGAGAGTTCAAGGTGATGTGGGTCTGTATATTGCATTTCCATCTATGCTTCATTCTAGGTCAGCTGAGTTGATGGAAACTATCGGTGACTTCAGTGAGCACAAAACCATGCTTTTAAGGCACAATGAAAACCTTGTCAGGGAGACTGCAGGTTTCTGTTTCATGTAACTTAGAGCACACTGAGTATGCTTAGTAAATATCAGAAATGGACTCCAGTCACAGAGTCTGAGAGAAACTCTGATCTACTAAACTTTAAGTGTTCAAAGAACAACTCTTCTTTCACAAACACCATGTAAAGTTTAACACACAAAGAGTTGGATCCTTAAGGATATTTTCTTACTATCTTAAGATGTTATTATCAGTTTCAAATGCAGTATGGTCAATCAATTTTGCCGTGGTTTAGAAACTAGCATGATAAAATTAACAAATCAAAAGAGAAATTTAAATACATTTCTCAGATAAAACTTAATGTCTTCATTTGCTACTATATTCTGGAAAAAGTTCCATGTTCCCTCTATTCTGTTTAGAATTAATTGCCATGATCTTAATTTGCAGTTTCAGTCTCCCAAGGTTTATCTTCTCTCCCAGCAAGTCATGTGCATACTTCCCTTTCCATCTCCCATCCACTACTCCTCAACTTCTCTTCCTAAGTACTCCAACCATTGTATCATCTTCTGGTCTCTATCTTCTCCTCTAGTGACTCCACAGAGATGTTACTCTTGAAAACACCTCGAGTATTATGTAGTGAAAAGAAAGGAAAGAACATTCATCATTTTGTCCTAGTATATTATGGAATGAATGACTGGGATACCAATGTGTGCTTTCACTAAAAAAACCCACTGACTTCAGCTCTTGCATAGCTGCAGGGTTCTGCAGTGCTCTCTCACAACAGCCCTAATAAATACTCAGGCTCTCTTTTGTGTACTTAACAAGCAGAACTAAGGATTGTTTTGCAAGAATTCCACAACTTTAATGAATCTGTGATCTCTGCTTTCTTTTGGTTGTTTTTTTTATCTTGCTTCCATCATTTGCTTTTCCATGTAGTTGTTATAAGACAAAATACTTTCAGACTATTTTGAATGTGCTAAATCTCTGTACTGCACACAGAAAGTTATATACCTTTCCCATAAGAGCTGGCCAGTACAGCTGTCAGTTACTGCTTCACTTCAGCCCAAAAAGCAATAGCTCACTCCCACATAGATTTGCCTACTCTCTTGCACACACACAGAGTCATTTACTTATAATTTTCTCACACAGACACCTGGTCTAATAGATAACACAGTCTGGCAGCTTAAGTTTGCAAGGAACATTCGATGAATAGGAATGAAAAATGAAAATTGCAGGCCTTCTTGGGTCACCCCCCAGGATGAGCTAAGCCTTGGCTGTCAGAAATGTTTCCCATGCCAGAATTTCATAGTGATATTTATTTTTACCAGGCATTTCAGACTTTTTTGTTTGGCATGAGAGATCCTGCAAACTCTGCCAGAAATGGCTGTTTTTCTTCTCTGCATCATTAGTGGGGCAGCATTCCAGCAGAGAAGGGTCACTCGATTGGTACTTAAGTACTTTTAAAGATGTTGTCCTTTCCTTCCTGACGAGATAATGGGAGCAAAAACTGAAGGAGAGTCTTTCAACAGTTTGCTGTTACAAAAAAGCCAACTTTGCATGCTAACATTAAGCTCAAAACCAACGAGAATTCGGACAGTACATATAATACATGCCAGGAATCTATCATACAACTTACAGCTACCCTTGGTTTTAAAATGAAGATGTGGCCTCCATAAGCCACAGAACCTGTCATAATAATATTCCCTCTTCTCATAAGCAGATCACCCAGAATTTAGAAGTACTCCTATGACTGTGGAGTAGAGGAATGTTTCAAGGGTTTTTTCTCCTAACAACTTATATTTAAAACACAAGTTTCTGGGAGCCTGATTAGACCTAAATCCTCAGGTGAACATAAAGATCATCAATACAGAGAGACCTTAAAATTAGATCAGATCTCTTCTTGCTTTCTTTCTGTCTACCAGTTCAAGGGAAAAAATAAAATCTCAGCAATTCAGATTAAAATACAGCTAAACTAGTAAATACAAAATAAATTATGATGGCATAATGTTCACAGTACAGCTTCCTGCATGCTTATGACATCTTACCAGCTAAGTATATTCTTGACTTAAGACTTCCAGGTACAATTACAGGTGTAAAATTTAAGCCCTTTAATGGTACAAATGCTGAGTACTTAAGAGAGCTGCTGCTGTCATCATGTCCTATCACTAGCTGGAAAACACACAGTTGTTTCCAGATTTCATCTTGTGGCAGATGTTAGCAGTGAGAAACTTTGTGAATCTTATTTCTTTTGAGTCGGTTGATCTTAACAATGTAAGTCCTATCTGTTTGTCTAGGTTTTACCTGAAGAGATAAACTAGTATTAATACTGCATTATTAGAGAAAAATAACTGGTTTACTTGTTGTATGAAAGGACTGTGCTGCATGTGAACCTGATAAAACCTTCATCTTGAGAAGGTTCAGGTTAGGATAGGCACTAGAAGTACTGGATCTTTCTCTGTACATGTCTCCTGAGGAACCAACAATATGAAAATGTGGATTTCATCACATAATTTCATTGTGATTTTGGCTGACCTTTTATTTAAGCTAATCTTATTTTTAGTGCATGTGTTTAGAGATTTTGGTCATAATTCATAAAAATAATTATTAAATCAGAAATTTAATGGGAGTTTTTTATGGGTTTGCAACTGACTCATAAATGAATCATCCAGCTTCAGCACCATTGATTTTTTAAATGTCTTGCGTAATAGAATCCTAATTTCACTTACAAGATTTCCAATAATTTACATAAATAATAGCATATGAAGCTCTTATTTTCCCATTTCTTCAGATCTCTCCTCAAAACTTATCTCTGCTATGATGCCCAAAATAACAGATGATCAATAAAGATTAACAGTTGTTTAAGTCAATGTTTTTCTCCTCTCAGTATGATTTGTTTTAAAGATAAGCACATTATCTTAAGATAAACACATTCTGTTATCACACCTGCAATTTTATTAATTATTATGTACTAGGTAAAGCTCAGCTGGCAAACATGTAGGAAGCCTCAAAAAATACAAAGCACCACCAAACCTCAAAAGCTAAGCTTTGGACACTCGACGGATGAACAAGAAAGGCTAGAGACAGTTTCCTAGTGTTTCTGTGAAACTGGCTTACATATTAATTTCACAGAAGTCAGATGGAACAGGACTGAAAACTGCCCACAGCCTAGTTCTTTGTACGTTGTAGTTGCAATGCTTAAAGCAATAGCATTTCCAACTGTCACCTGAAGAAAAAAAATAGAAAAGTTAAGCTTCCTCTGATACGTCTAGGCTTTATTGTTACTACTTTAGCAATAATTGTTAAATTTCTATGCAAATAAAATATTTCATTCCAAGAAAAAGTAATAGAAGCCAGACAAAATGACTCAGTCTGTTTAAAACAAGGCATTTCCTCTGGAATTTGTTGCTTGATATCTAGTCTTGTTTATTATTCTATACAATACTCTCTCTGAAAGAGGAGCTGTTTCTCAAGAGAACTTTGGCTAATAAAAGGAAAATATTTCAGCTCAATATTGATAGTATCATTTAGGAAGGTGAACATAAAACCAGCAAAGAGTAACCTAAGCAATTAACATCATGGGGGCAAAGTATGTGGGAATGGAGGAAAATAGAAATCTGATTTAAGCTAAATTGCTGAGAAACACTTATAAAACTGACACAGAAAGGAGTTTTTCAGTCTGTGCATCATAACTTAATAAAGAAATTTTCTTTCATAAATTTAAATTATTGTATATTTATATTTAAATAATTTAAATTAGACCACTGACTATTTTCAAACTTGTGGTCACATGGACTCTTATATAAGTAAATTAGCCCAATTTACCTAAAGGTATGATTTCTGAAAGACTGCTTAAACCACACTTTGAAGTGAATTAAGCTAAATCAAATCAAGATCACATTAACTCTGAAAGAGGGTGTGCACAAAATCTATCAATGTAGTCCAATGGATCCTTCCTGAAAGACTGATTTGGATACCCAGACATCCCTAGTAGAAAAAACTCAGCAATTTTAGTTAAGAGATGCAAGTACCACCATGATTTCCAGGGTAGATAGTGACCCTAAAAATGTACTCCATAGGCTTGCCCTAAAGTGAGACCTGTACCTCTGATAATCATAGAATAGTTTGGGTTGGAAATGACCTTAAAGATCATCTAGTTCCAACTCCCCTGATCTAGTTCCAACCCCCCTGAAGCTACCAAGGCGATGGAGAAAAATATGGGTTTTTTACCATTGTCCTTCCAGCTGGGTCCAAAAGAACATTAAGCCCCTGTTAGATTTGCCCCTCTTGGGTCAGCTATTAAACTTGCAGATGTTTTCCAGTGACCCAGAAAAGCCTTCTCAATTTATTAAAATGCAGTAGTCTAAAATCAATATGGGAAAACAAACTTAATACCTATGGCCAGGCTGGCAGCATTTCTCCCTTTTCAGGTCATGAGTGTGAGATAACAGGTGAGTGCTGCAGCTGATCTGTTACATCACCTAATCCTGGCTCTGGCAAGCCCAGAGAGAAATAATAGTAAACAGGGAAGTCTATAAATGGCTCCAGAAATGACATCTTGTTTTTATATAGTTTTCTTTGAGTCGTTAACAGTCAGGCGCCACTACTACTGAAACTTACCATTATTAAAACCACAAATGGGCGCAGTGTCCAAAAGGGTTCCCTTAGCTGGTTTAAAGGAAATAACAAAGTCCAACCCATAGAGACCAAACAGTAACAAGAAAAAAAATCCCAGAGAGATAGTAGAATGTAGTATTTAAAACCAGACTTTAAAGGCCACTTGTAAATGAGTGCTCCAGATACGGATCAAGGATAAATTGTGGTTTACAGAAATGGTTTAAACAACAAAAAAGGAACAGTGCACAACCTGTGGAAGGCTTCTACCAGCTCGGCTGACCAGCATTATGGAAGAGGAAGGCTTTTAGATTTGGCTTTTGAACGCCAGGGAAAATGCCTGGCTGATGCTAAAGGATTGCTTGTGAAAATAGAGATCTTGTTGCTAGTTTTAAAAGTGCAGGAACTGCTTAAATCCAATGATCGCAGGGGGTCTATCAAATTCCACTTCTCTTCTCCAACAGTGGCCAAGAACCAGATACCTCACTAAAAAGTGCCAGAAACCCTAAAGCAAGGAGTTATGGAATAGACATCATGTTAGGAAAAATGTTTTCCAAACCCCCATTAGTCAGATAATTGGCTTCACTGTGAAGTAGGACAGTTCATATTCCTGCAGATATTGTGCTCTTATTTTCCCCTATGCTTTTATATGTAACAACATAATCCTACGTTTTCTCATTCTGCTTGAAAATATCTACTTCTTTTCTAAATTCTGCTGAATTCCTGGCCTCAAAAATATCTTGTGTCAATGTATTTTACAATCTAATTTTATCTATTATAAAAAATTTCCTGTCTTTAAATTTATAGCCTATAACCAAATGTACAAACTGCAAAACTGAACAAATATGAGTTTTTAATGGCCTCAAGTTGCACCAGGGGAGGTTTAGATTGGATATTAGGTAAAATTTCTTCCCTGAAGGGGTTGTCAAGCACTGGAACAGGCTGCCCAGAGAAGTGGTTGAGTCCCCATCCCTGGAGGTATTTAAAAGACATGTAGATGTGGCACTTAGGGACATGGTTTAGTGGTAGACTTGGCAGTGTTAGCTTTACGGTTGGACTCGGATGCTCTTAAAAGGTCTTTTCCAACCTAAATGATTCTATGATTCATTGTAGCACAAATCATTTCAGATAACATCATTTTCTATGTTATGGCTATCCTCTTTAAGACAATCTTACATTTTTCCAATCATTCTTCACTCTGGAGTGTCTCATTGTTTGCTCCCTGAATTATCCTCTCTGCCCACCTTTGAAATATTTCTATCTAACCCACATCCTTTTAAAGACAGAACAAGCCAAAGGCAGCAAAGTGGTCCAGGCAATTCGGGGTGGGAGGCGGAGAAGGATATGAATAGATAAGTTATAACATCCTGTTTGCCCTTTTTAACTGTGGCTGTCCTTTGAGTATAGATTAAAGTTGAGTTGCCAATAGTCACACTCAGCTCTTTCCTCCAATGGAATAAAGGCAGGTTATATGCATGCACAAGTGGTTTATTTATTTTCTGTTCTTTTGCCTTTGTCAGTGAAAGCATAGACATCACTTCCAGTCCTCTTTTCTTTTTTTTAAACTCCCCGGATTACATCCTGGGCTGGGTTTTTTCTAATGACGATGCAAGAAACTGCAAAGTAGTTTAGGAATTTTAGCCCCATCAGCTTCTGGGGAAGAAGAGCCCAGCAGGCCTGCTTCCAGCCATGTGAAGAGCTCTGCCTCTCCTACATCCCAAGACAAGGGCCATTCCCAGACAAGAACAGAAAGAGCCCTGTGGCTCGGGACTTTTCTGCTAGTTTCTACTTTCATGTGAATGAAGGACGATTCCTGATGCTCCCCATACCTCCCTCACCCAAGCACAAGGGTTGCAAAAAAACAGGAGAGGAGTGGTATGGACAGAACGACACAGCTGTAAAGGACCTACTCTGTCATCCTGCTCAGTCCCTGTTCTCTGGGACAAGGGTGCCACACAGTGCCCTTCATCACCTTATTACCGTTCACCTTCACATTAGGGTCCTTCCCCTACAGCTGTAGTCCCAGCAGCCCCTGGTGTTAGGCACCTTCTGATTTCCAACCTAAAACTACCCAGGATGACTTCACACATGCATCTCCCCGTACCATTTTGGCTCTTCAGCTTCACTAGCTCTTCTCCCTCTGCGATGTCCCTGGAGCACGCTGCACAGGTGCATCACCCCTGCCCCTTCCTCACAGCCAGGCCGCCATATTGCCCACAACCCCTTCCTCAAGGCCAGGCCGCCATGTCACCACACTCCTCCACAGACATCCCCCACAGAGACCACTCACGGCCTCACAGCCTTGCCCGCAGCCTCTAACCTGTGCAGACCACCCGGGATGGCGGAGGAAAACCACCGTGGCCCCCCTCGGGGGTGGCGAAGCGGGGCGGGGAGCTGAGGCCGGGCGGTTTTGGGCGCGGAACCCTGGCGGCGTGGGGGCGTGTTCCCAGCCGGGGCGAGCGGCCGAGTAGCGCCGGGCCCTGAGCGCTGGGAGCGTCGGGCGCCTTGGAAACGGACGGAAGCTGGGAGGGAGCGGCGGCGGCGGCGGGAGGAGGAGGAGGAGGAGGAGGAGGATGCTGAGCCCCGAGCGGCTGTCGCTGCCGGGGCCCGAGTACCTGGGTGAGGAGCGGGGCGACGCGGCGGGGTAGCGCCCCGACGGGCCTCGTCCCCTGGGGAGGGTTCGGTGGGGCCGGGGGTGACTGCGGCCCTGCCCGGCCTGGCCTGGCCCGGCCTTCCCGAGGACAGTGGCGAGCGGCCTCAGGCCGGGCCGGGTTGGAGTGACTCCGTGTCCGCGTTCTTGGTTTGGGGAGGGGGCAGTCGCGCGGGGGGTGGTGGTGTTACAGCTGGGTGTCGTAGAGCGCTGCTTCCCCGGGTGCTCCCCTGAGGCGGGAGGGCTGCGGGGCCCTCTTGGGCGCAGGGAGCTCCCCTCTTCGGCCCTTAAATGTGGTCTCCGTGAAGGCAGCGCCGGCCTGAGGGAGGTGAGCTGCGGTCTCCTCCCCTGGCTCATTTGCGATGTGAGTGAGTAGTAGCGAGCGACGTCCAGCTGCTCCACGGCAGGCTGTAACCTCGTTTAGCCCATTACCAACCTGTTTTGCTCCCAGCAAACCGTATTTTATACTCACTTCCCAGCATGTGTAAGGACGGCTTTTATTCTGAAATAAGGTAACGTTGGTAATGTTTCCCACGTAAAATGGAAATCTTTTAACTTACAAAGCAGCCGCTCCCTTGCAGACTGTGTCCTTTTAAGCTGACTCTAAGAGTTTGTGTTACTGCTTGATGTTCCAGGAAACTAAGGAGCAAAGTGATTCGGTGTTAATGTGTCAAATAAAAATAATTAGGATGGAATAATGTCAATATGACTTCATTTAATTCCTAAAGAGGAGATGAATTACAAGTAGTAAGCATTTGGAATATGTTCAAGACAGTATTTTTGAAGTGAAACTCTTCAGCCCTTATTTTCTAGGCCTAGGAGGCTCTTTGGTAGTGACTGTTATAAAGGTATACATCATTTACTGTGGGTTTCTTGTACAAGGAAAGGTCAGAAATGGCATGGATTGCTTTGTGCTACTTCTTCCACCATGATTTTGCTGTCTCTGGTAAGTGAAAATGGAACAAAACTAGAGAAACACTGCTGGCTTCCAGTAAATGGAAAACCCGTCTTGCAGGGAGGAGACTAACAGAGCTTAGTTTGTTCAGCCTAGCAATACTGTCAATGAGGAGGGATCCAACTGTTCTTTCAAAGCACATCATAGCGCTAAAGAGAGATGAAGTATTTAAGCAAAGGAGTAATCTAATCCATTTTAGAGTAGAATCTATTTGTGGTATTGCAGCTAGGCTGCTGGTAGGGTACTTTGTGCATACCTATATAGCTGCGATGCTATTCTGTGTCAAGGAAACTCAAGGCAGAAAGAAGAGTTAGTTTAGTGCTCTGTTTGTGGTGATTCTCAGGAGACTCACTTTGCTGAAGTTCTTATTGCCGATTTCAATTCTGGAGCTAGTTCAGGTATTTGAGAACAGTATCGCAGTGTGCCATGTAGATACACCCTTTGGTTTTGTGCTACTCTATCACACTACATCAGCATTTTCAACCTACGCATTAATAGAGAGACTCATAACTTTTCCAGAGTTGCTCTAGGCTGAAACTTGCAAAATTTCTTTTTTTTAATGAGCCAACTTGGTTTTAGGTTAATTTAATTGTTTTTAATGAAATAGGCACTTAACTTTTACTTGTGTGAAACTTGTCAGTAAGGATTGAATCACTCAAAACAATCTGGGAAGCAGACAAAAAATTCTTCAAGTCTAAGAATAAACCAGTTTTCTGTTTAACATCTGAAGTTGAGAAATTAGTTCTAAGATGTGCAAGATTGTTAGGTGCAAGCAGCTTTATTAGCCTACTTAAAGTGAGCCATCTTTTATCTCTGTTCCACATGCTGATCTACCATCCCCTTTTCATTTTGTAAAACCTTTGAAATTATTCTGACATTGAGGTCTGAAGAAGACACACATGTAAGCATGTCAGGTTGAGCAATAACTTGTGTAAGAGCCTGTTCTGTTGATCACTTAGTATGTTCTTCTGTTTAGGTTGCAATATCTCTTGTCTATTAGAGGGGCAAAAAGTATCTGCTATGTTACAGTATTGTTATTAGCTGTAAGTGTTACCAATAACAACGTTTTTGTCTTCATGAGACTTTGTAACTTACCAATCTGCTCACAGAGCCTACTGAATGAATTGTGTATTACCAGTAGGAAAGCGGTTAAAAAACAAACAAACAAAACCCCAACTCCCCCCCCAATAAACACATCTCCCCACACGTTTTCATAAGATGCTTTTATGTTTTCTACCTTGACCTGGTATTCTGAAGTCACCATTCTTTGGATTTGTTCTATTGTGTGCCTCAAAGTCTTGTTAATGTAGTTGTCTGATGTGGGGTTGTAAGCAATTGTGATAAGTTTCGCTTTCTGTAATTTCATTCTGAAGTTTTGTTGCCCCAAGCTGCCACATAAGGTATTCTCAAGGTCTCCCAGATCAGATGACACTGTCTTTCCTGACCTGGAATAGGCAAGCTTCACCTAACCTCTTTTTCCTTTTTCAATATCAAAAACAGGCCAACAAATAAAACAAGTGGCCAAAATAACATTACATGCTACTTGCCGCATTACTCTTTTTGTTGTTGTTGTTGTTGTTGTTGTTGTTGTTGTTTTTTTCCCCCCTCCCCTCCTTCCTATTTGAGATGATTCTTTCACATACAGTTTGGATGCTGAGGGAAATAAAAGCAGTTGTGAATTAAAATAGAAGTGAACAGGGAGAGAATTAAGCATTCACTTAAGATGAAAAATAATTGCAAAGCTTTGGTATGGCAGAGTTCCTGGAAAATAAAAATCAGGGCAACACATCTCATACCACAATGATTGTGGGACAGTAAGTAGAAGAGAGATGACTGATACTCAGTGAATAGGAAAGGAGATGAGGTCTGCAGAGTTGGCAGAAAGGCTACAGTGAAGATGTTGTAACAAGCAGGACATTTTAAACAGTGTTTTCACTGAATAAACAACATTTAGTGTTTGGGGATAGTGATGAAAATGTGTTTCTCATTTGATGAATGAGACTGGAACTACAGTAGGCAAAATGAGGCCTATTTGAGATACTTCTCCATGCCTTCCTCATTATGGTTTAATAACTGGTGATTGTCTCGTTATTTATAGCAGGCAATGGAGGACTTAGTGTATTGTTCTGCTCATGCAGCTGTCTTCTAAAGCTTCGAATTGTATTCCCCCCCCCCCTTCCCTGTTATGGAGAAAAAGCAGTAGATTATTGCAAATTTTTGAACTTTTATTTTTCTCTGGATTCTCCTCCACTCTACTCCCCAACTCCAGGATGTGCTTTCTTTTCTTCCTTTGCCAATATGAGGCATGTAAGAACGCAAATACTCTGTTAGGGAAATGCCTTATCAGTAAAGCATGGGGCTATTGAGTGCCAGAAACATGGTTGTGTTTCCTCATCTCTCTCATAAGAGGTCTTGGGCTTCATGATTAGAAAGAACATTCATGGTATTGGTGCTTTTACAAAACTGAGTACCTCCCAGTAGAGAACTTCAGTTGTGTAAAGACTTTGCAGGTACCTAGGGTTTATTTTTCTTCTGAACAGTCTTAAGAAATACTGATTTGGAAAGTCCAAGTGCAATCATTTTCTTTAACAGCATAATCAATGTATAGGTTATGTTGTTGTCTAGGCTGATTCTCAGCTGATATCTCAGCTGATACTGAGTCTCCTCTTAGTCTAGATGTTTGATGAGTTTCTGTGAGGCACTCTTTCAGCCAGAGCTTATGGTCTAAAAAGGAGAAGAGAATGCCTTTTTTAATTTTTTTTTTTTTTTTTAAATTTCTTGCTCTGTTGTACGCATAGGACAACTATAATGTGGAAGATGAACGTCTTCCCCACTGATGCATAGGGGTTTGCATGTAGAAATGTTAGTTAAGTTTGAATCTTCTTAGACTCAGTCTAGTACTTTCTCCAAAAGATGGAGACTTCATCTCCAAACCTGCTGTTGCATTACAGGACTTCCACCTTAACTTGAAAGGTAACAGGTGAAATCTGATCCTGATCTAGGTAGAGTTCCAGAACTGGAGAGTACATAGTCCTTCTGCATTTGAGTATGAATAGGTAGGGAACCATTAGGCTACTTAATGCCTTATAGCAAGCTGGAATGACAGTTACTTCCACAACATTAATAATACACAGTATAAATTCAGCTTTTTTTTTTTTTAAGAAAAAGATAGCTCAACAATTTTGCTTTGGTGAGGTGATGATTTCTAGCAGCTGTATGACATCTTGCAGAAGGTGGTCTGCTGGAAGGACTTAGACAAGTTAGACTGTGCAGTGTCAGGAGTGCAAACTGAAAGAGTACAATGTCATGGTTTGTGACTAATATGCTGATTAATTGTTTGAAACAAATTTTCATTTATGGTCAAGATTAAATTATGAACTGAAACATTTCTTAAATTTTTTGTTAAAAATGGTTTTGAAACTGCGAACATATGAAATATAGTATAGTTATGCTGTGCGGCCTCTTAGCATGTGTTCCTGAGTAACAGTGGATGTCTCACATCGTAGTGTTGTCTTTGGTGTGACAAGGTCTACTTGTACTTCATTACATGTTCTGTCCTTCAAAAAAAATTTTTTTTTTGAGGGTTAACAGGAAATTACACTGTGAAGCTGTGCAAAGCTGGAAAGAACTACAGCTGTAGTGATTTACCTTTCAGGTTGATCATTTTGTTTACATACTTCTCTTGCTCAGGCCATCCCTTAGCAATATCTGAAGAGATTAAATCCCTAATGAGAAGAGATGAAATCCTTAATGACATCTGAAAGATTAAAAAGAGCATCCTGAAA
The DNA here is from genome assembly GCA_035590195.1 of Aviceda cuculoides. Classification (NCBI taxonomy): domain Eukaryota; kingdom Metazoa; phylum Chordata; class Aves; order Accipitriformes; family Accipitridae; genus Aviceda; species Aviceda cuculoides. The sequence continues at coordinate 21,541,969 of JAVJGG010000032.1, forward strand.
GACCATTAATGCTGGAAAAACTTCCAGAGTTGACATGAATTTGTTCTCACAGTTTGTATCCTTACTAATTCTCTCTTGCGTCATTATTGTTTTGGTAATATTTGCATGAAACTGGTTTTATGTTACTATAGATGTGACTTTCCTATATGCATAATACAATAGTGTCCTTAGTTCAGTTCCAGTTCAGAATAAATTCTGAAATAGTATTTAGCTGTTACTTTATATGCTCTCAGAGATTAAAAAATGCCAGAAGTATTCCAAATACATTAAAGCTTGTTGTGCTCTTGAACTTCTGATAACTGAAATGAATCTTAACGTTAATTGCATCAAATAGTGTGTATTTTCGGCACTTCAGTTGAGGAGGAGGCAAATAACTAATAAAAGCTGGTCTTGTTATCCAGGAATTCCCACCTGATTTTTTTCAATATATTCAGTTATGCCAGAAATGAACCAGCCATTAAAAAACCCCCTCTATTATGTGCATACAGTACAAACTGTTTTGGTAGACAGCTCATGTTCCAGAAGAAGTCACCTCTTATGAAGAGTTGAGCAATAATGTGGCTAGCTGATTTGATAATAATTTGATGAATACTTATCTCTACTACAGGGCTCTGTTCTGCTGCTTCTTTAAACAAGGTATGTGATACGTGTTTTACTATCTGATACCAATTTATTCCAATCATACTCTTTCTACAGGTCATTTGGCACACTTTATTTTTCTTTTGCAGCATCTGCTGCTATTTTTATTGCACCTATTGGCCATCCCATGTTTGCTATTCCTTTCAAGTATGACAGGCAGCATCACTTCTTGGTAAGTGTGCTGGTATACTGATCTTCCGTTTTTCTTCTCTTCCTTTAGAAAAGGCAAACCTGTTGGAAAGAGAAGCTTTTTATCAATGTAGCGTTAGGGAGATGCATCTAAGTTGTAAAACTGGGAAACTAGTATGCAAAACCAGTATGGTTAACGTGATTGTGTTGCCAATACATGCTGGAGTAGGTATCATGTAACTGACACAAACGGTACTGTGGCACTTCCAAGGCCTTAATCCTCTCCGTTCCTGAGCAGTGCTGGTAATGAAAATATTACATATATGCAATATTATTACTTAAAGGTGACATGTATTTCCTCCTTCCTCCTGAATTTCTGGCTTTGAGAATTTCAGTACATATATTCTGTTTCATGCAGTGGTATTATTTGCATTAAATTCTCCATCAAGATTTTTCAAGTATCAATGCTTGTTCTTACAGTATTTGTAATCAAACTTATGAATTAGCAGATCGTTTGTTCTCGTAAAAAGATTGAAACAAGTAATTCGATGGCTTAAAAAAGGACTATTTTTGCTATTTTAAGTACACATGCAAAATGATTTGGTGCAGTTACGGCTAAATGGAATTAGTTGTGATTGTCTAATCTGTTGTTGTGAAATCCATAGAATTGTGGATTGACTGTGGATGTAATCCTCATTTCTCCTTTTGTAAGCTAGAGGAGATTTATATAAATTGATCTGAATTGAACAGCCACTGTTCAGCCCTGAATTTGGTTCTAAGCTGAAAGTGCATTAATTCCAAAATTCACTTTAAACATTGGGCACGTGAGTGGTGGTAGGGTGTGAGAATGCGAGTGTGGTGGTAATACCATCGGAGGCCATTCACCGAAGTGCTGCAGTGGCCAGCTTTGGAGGAGCTGTGCTGTACATATCGCTACTGATTGAACAGAGGCTCTAATTGTAACATCGCTGCTAGTGGTTTCGTGATAAAAATGAAGATATTCTGTGCAAAGCTATCTACTTAACATTAGGTTATGGGCTGCCCAAAGACTCCTCTGTGAACTTAATCTGTGAGATCCTTCTGTGAAATCTGCCTGGTAGTTCTTAAATCTGACAGCAAAGAGTAGCACCTACCAAATGAGTGTGGCAGGCACAGTTTACTTACTGTTTGGGGTAGTTGCGTGGGATTTCAGGAAAGAGTTTGGCAAATACAGGTCTCACTGGAAAGTTTTGTATGAGTAGGGAGGAGAACCTTTGTTGCGATAAGCCATGAACAAATAAAAGCTGAGGATGATAACCTTTTGTAATACCTCCTGTGTGGAAGCTGCAGTATACAGGAGTTCTATCAGGAAGAAAATGAGTAGAGACAGCAAGCACAATTGCATGACTATTTGGGCTTTACGTTCTGATTTGGACTTGCTGCCTTGTTATTGCAAAGTGAGCCTCAAAAATATGAGCAACATGTATACCAATATACCGTATCTCCCTGAATTTTCAAAAACTGTTAAAACATATGAATCATCTCATTTATTTTGCACAGGACCCCATGGATTTGTAACTGCTTGCATAAACAGTTAATGTTCCAGTATGGTTCCAGTGTTTGTTATGGAAAGTACCATTTGTATAAATTATGGAACTACTATTTTGCTATAACCAGACTCCTGGCACTTTATTTTGCCTTTCTGGCCTGCTAGAACCTGCCTGTATATTAAATTTTATTCTATGACTTCTCTGTGTAGGGTAGAGTTGGTTGGGTTATAAAACATACTGCTTGTACCATTCCATGGAACTGGGCAGCCCACGAACAGGAAGCCAGAGCTGGAATTTGGTTTGGCAGTGTGAACTGTGCTACCTGGATAATAGCACAGCAGCCGAAAAGCCAAAGAGAGAGACTTCTCAAGGAGGTTGCAAGTGCTATTTTATTTCAGTGTCTCTGCTCACCAATTTCTTGCCTCCCCCATGCCGCTACCTACCTTCTGGGAAATAGGGAGAGAGGTTCTTTGCCAGGATCCTTAGGCCATGCAACAAAAAGCTTAACAGAAATACCCTTTTACCAGTAACTGTATTCAACAGTGACCCATGTGTATTTGTGTACATTTTGAAGTGTGACAGAAATGTCTGAAATTCTGTGTTGAAAGTTAATTTATTCTCCAGGAGCAGACTGAAAAGTATTTGTTATGGAGGTCACCCCCATTGTGCTGTGTAGCACTGTGGGACCATGCCTGTCTATTCCTATAGGCTTTTAGGGGAGAGATTAATGACTCTAAAGAAGCAAAATAACAAAAATATGTTTCATTAATAGGGCCTATTCTATGAAAAGAGTGTATACTTCCCCACAAAGCTTTGAGAAGGGTTTTGCAGTTGAGCAGACGTTATTGCAGGCTGAGATGAGTGGAAGCCTGTCTGCTGGTACCGTTTCCTGGCTTAATTTGGTACTGCTGACAGCTCAAGAGGGGCCTGGAAAGACAGTTTCTGAGTGCAAGATGGGCTGCAAAAGAAGAAGGAGGAAGGATGGGCTGAAATAAAGTTACCCAGTTGCTGTTATCTTGAGCCTGTGACTGAGTTGCACGACTCATTCCTCCCTCGGGGGACACAGGTGCGCAGAGCTATTTTTCTTTAATCACTCACATAAATTAAATTTATTCCTTTGCATTAAAATAATTAAATAAAGCTACGCCCTGTATCTTTTAGTACCAGATAATATCTTTGAACCTTTGGCTCACCATTTTGCTATCAGCTGCAAGGTATTTTCCAGGGTGTGCTTAACCAATTTTACCATTGTCCTGAAAAGTGTTCTAGGCAGAGAAATCCCCTGATAGCAATCAATGTTCATACATACTTTTAATCACTGTATCCACTGGGAATAATCATTTCCGGGCTTCTCTTTAAGTCCACCTGCCTCACACTAAGATGAAAGGGACTTCCATGCTGTGTATCAAGTGGTGCGGGCTTGATGCTTACCAGGATATTAAGCACAAATTAAAATGGTTTGAAGCATATTGATGTGGGTCTGAGGTTGGCCAGTTGCTGGTGAGGGGATGATGCTGCCAAGTCTGGAGCAGATTGGCAAGGAGCAAGAACAGCCCTTGCCTTTCCTATATCCCCTAAGGGTTATCTCCTGCTCTTTTTTAGGACACGACACTACTTGCTTGCAGAGGTGCAGTAGCATACGTGTTTAGGATGGAGGTGTGTGCTTTGGGAACAGGGTTTGTGTGCTTTCCAGGTTAGGAATGATTTTCCTGGGTTTGTTGTGACTTGTCTTCTGATTGTTGAACTTGTAGATTTGGAAAGTCTGCTGCTTGGTAGCTGGCGCATCACCCCAGACTCGGCTCTTTGTTGCTCTAACTTGGTTTCTAGCCAAAAACATCAAAGGGGCTCAGTGGCAAATCTGCGTGGCTTCCTCCCTGGCAAATGCTCAGTTTGTACAGAGTCTGCCCCCTGTAGAAGCAGCAAAACGGTTTGTGTTGTCCCAAACTATCTTTACTCAGTAGTCTTAAAAGTGAGTGGCATTCTGTGGTTGAGTACTGGCAGATCCACCACTTCTGAAATTTCCTTATGTTTGGTTTAGGCAGCTATTTGAGACTGACTCTTGAGCAATATAAATCTCTCTTGGCATTGAGACCTGTTCCCCACCTGCCACTCCAAGAACATTCATTGATGCTTGTATGGAAACAGACGTACTTTTATTTGCACCTTTAGGAAAAACAACTTTACGGAACAACCTTAGTGCTACTTGGCTTTGGTAAGGAGGGAAGGGCAGGGAACACCTAAAGCTCTGCAAAAGCCCCATCAATACAGCATTGACAAGCTGTATAGGAAGGATGGCTGTGACTCAGAACAGAGATCAGGAACTTCTCTTGAGTAATCGTTTTCCAGTGAGGCAGTCTCACAACTCCTTCTCCTCTTCCTTCACTTCCAGAATCTCAGGGGATTTAAAAAAAGGGTCAGCACTGTTAATGACTAACTCTGTGTAGCCAGGAAAGAAAGCAGGATTTAGGTCAGGAATTTTACTATCCATATCTGGGGGAATGAAACCTCTACTCTCTAACTGAGGGAGCAAATGCTTGTTGACGTGTTGTGTAAGGCACACAACTAGGCTGGTCTGGCTCTGGGCTTTGCAGGCCCCTTGTATTCTAATTTCTGTCTTTTACTGTCTTTTATTTGCAGCTCAAAGACATGTCCTCACGTACATGGAGGATGCAGTGAGCCAGCTGCTGGAGAACAGAGAAGATATTAGTCAGTATGGCATTGCCAGGTTCTTCACTGAATAGTAAGTACATCAGGATGCTGCCAATAGGGCCAGTCTGAGGGGGGCTTTTGGAAACAGGCAGGGTACATGGAGAATGGAGCTGGACACATGCTGATTATGTTGTGAATGCTGGATTTCACTGGGTTAGCCAAGGGCTGCCTGAGCATGTTTCGGAAACGTGCATGGGTTTCATACAGTTCAGTACCTCTTCTGTTACAAACATTCATGTGAAGCAGTCACTTTGGGGAACGGAGCTTTTAAAAGCATATAGAAAACCAAATTCTGCTTGCCTTAATAAGGGCTGTTAGTATCAAAAGCAGAGACTGCTTCTGGTTTCAGAAGCACTCATTCTTCCTTTTTCTGAATTTGAACTGTTTTGTCGTCTTGTGTCATTGTTGGCCTATTGGGTGCTTTAATAGAATGTCTCTTCCTCCCTTATAACCTGCATAAGTCCTTAAATAATGAACATAATAATTAGCACAGATAATCTCTTCCTACTACGTCGGAAAGATTTTGGGAGGGGGAAAGCTGTGTGCTGGTCTTCAGTGTTGTTGATGTTGACTCAGCTGATTGCTGTATGTTTTACCAACTTGATCATGTGTCACACAATGTCTAAAACTCCAGGCAGCTTCATTAAAGATCTGTTGGTAATGTGTATACTTGCAGTGGTTATAAGTCTCTGTCTTTTGATGCCCATTTGAAAATCTTTCCTTGCTTCCTTCCTTCCTGTTACCTTTTTCTGAGGCCTGTTACCTTTTTCTCAATGTGTAGAGTATTTCACAACTGTTTCTGTACTACAGCAGCGGAAGAGGATCTCGAAGCATAGGAGTAGCTTTCTTTCTCAGTTGACCAAGTTTCTTTTTTTTTTGTGTGTTTTGTTTTTGTTTTGTTTTGTTTTGTTTTCCGCACATCAGTGTCCATCTGATCTCCAAATGAGGTCTAACTTGCTAGTTCGACTGATTGGACAACTTGCATTATATTTTCTTGCCCCATGTACATTTTCAATTCTTAAATAACTGAGATTCCCACTGGTAAATGAGTAACTAAGATAAATACTGCAGCAAGTCTGAGGGGAAATTCTTAAAGCTTTTTTTTTTTTCCAAGACTAGTGTGATTTTGACCATCTTGGCAGAGGAGGTAAGATATCAGCCATCTTGCTACATCTGTTTATATAACAGCTCTTTTAGATAGATGGCACTGCAACAAGAAAATATTGTTTCTTGGTAGTATGTTATCTCTTTTGCTCTCAACAAAATACTTTCAACTTTCACGTGGCATGAGTGAGCCACATTGCAAAATCTGGAAGACCCATGCAAAACAGTATAAAGGCAATTTTACTAGAAGAATCAAACAGCTTACCAAGGCTGTTTAGTTTTACTGTTAACATTTCTCTGTAGCTTAGTGTAACTAGAATGAATACTGACTTTAAAAGACCTCAGAAATCTATTTTAGAAGCAAATAATACTTGGTACTACATGGATTTTATAATTTTATAATATTTTTGTTATTGTTTATAAAGTAGCTCAAACTCTCAGAATGACGCTGCATTCCCTCTTTGTAGACTACCAAAGTTAAAAAAATGCATAATATCAGGAAACTCTTACTACACAAACCAATGAGCAGTATACTTCCATATTCTGAGCAAGTTGCAGCGGTCACTGTTAAGCAGGGGTTGCAGAGAGTTAATCATTGAGGGTAGGTATTGAGGACAAATGAAGGTACAACCTGTGGACTTGACGTGATTGGGAATCATGATACTCCGTCTGATATAGGTGAGTTTCCACAGAAAGTAATACTGAGATAAGTCAGCTGAACAAATAGTAAACAAGAGCTTAAGGAAGATAAAGAGCATGACTACAATGACCTCCACCCATCAACAAGATTTCTTTACCAGAGTTGAAGGCAAGGTGGTTCTGAAATACCCAGCTGAAATCATTATTCAGGCATCTCTCCAGATCGCATTTGGTTTGCACCTACTTTGAAGCGACACCTCAGGGCCGTTTCTAAACTTCTGATCATATATACTTAAAAAGTTAAATGGTGAGCAAGAGGTCTTCCACACTTTCTGAAACTGCTCACATTGCTTCTCTATAGTGTTTCTTCATCATGACATGATAACCATCTTCTTTTTACTTCCTATCCCTCTTCTACCTTTGAAAGAGTAAGTAGTAATTCAAGGTCATTGTAACAAACAAAACTGTCACCATAGAGCACAACCCTCTGACTTAGGTGCTGAAGATTGTGTTTTTCCCATTTATTTTCAAAGAAAGATGTGAATTTCTATAATGACTTTTTGTTCACACTGAGTGTTCTGTGGAGCTTCTGATTTCTTGAAAGACAGGAAAAGGCTGCATGTTTGTTTTTTCTGTGAGTAATATAGAACTAGTAATTCTTTTTTTCTTTTTTTTTCTTTTTCTTTTTTTTTTTTTTTTTATAGTATGTCTGGAGTTTAGCAGATCAAACTGTGTTCCTGTACCAAAGCACAAACAGGCTTAGTAATTTTGAGAGCTGTGAAACTCTTAAAATTTGAAATGTGGGATTCTTTATTTTAAGTGGAGAGTGAATGATTGGCAATATGGGTGTAGGTAGGCTCGGAATACAAAGTTTCCTATTACGAAAGTGTCACACGTTCTGGCTCACAGGGCTTAGCAGTGAACCCTCACTGCCCAATAGATTTCTGTTCATCCACGCAACTTGTCAACATTTGTTCAGGCTGTGCTTTGAAGGCTACACTGCTCTGCCAAGCAAATAAGCTTGATCTTGATTTTTATCTTTATCTTTGAGTTTGAAGATACTGAGATTAACTTGTGAGATTCCAGAAGGTTTGTGTACATTCTCCCAGTGTTTTCCTTGTTCCAGGTTATTCTAAGTGAGAGGACTGGCATGTGCATATTTTGAAGTATGCTGCAATGATTTTAGTTGAAGGGACTTGGTATTAAGCTGTCCAGTTCTTAACATTTTGCTTTCTCTATTTAAGCTCACTTAAAATTAGAGACCAAGCCCAGCGTTTAGAAAGCTAGCAGTAAGGCCCAAGCAAGTGACTTTTTTCTTTCCCCCAGCCCGCCCTTTTTTTTAAAGTGTGTATGGGATAAAATAATGAGTTCTGTAACTTTTCAGAAGTAATGAAGTTAGTGTGTGAAGGATGGGTGTTAGATATTCTCCAAACTCTTCTCAGAGGGGACACTTTTCAATAGAGTGGTGTTCTATGGACCTTTCTTGCTGGATTCACCACTCCAGCAATCATGGACTCTGCATCATGCATTGCAATGCCCCACCTCACCATGAGTCACTTCAAATGTTTGTGCTAGTTACAACAACTATTTTTATGGGTAGTTAAGAAAATTTTGTTGGGGTTTAGCTTACCTAAGTGAAATTTCGTAGCTGAAAACTATGTGGTCATGTAGCTCTGTATGGATCAAGCAGTGAGTGTTTTGCAGGCAATGAGTGTTTCTAGTTATTTCTAGGCAATGAAAATGGCTATGTATTCTACTGCTACCCAGAGCCTAGCACCAGGATTGCTGATTGCAGAGGGCTGACCTTCATCTCTATGTTTCTCCTTGCAGAATATTTTTAATCTTCAAGGATATTTTTTCTCCTACTTTATTCCATTGTTCATTTGTCCCAATCATGTGGACATCTGCTTTCAATCTTGGGAGTACCTTGAGGCTTCCCTCGTCTGACTCACCCCTGACTCTTACAGGAATAGGGATCAATCACCCTTCTGCCAATTAATCCACATCTTTTAGCTAAAAGAATAAAATTATGCCTCTCTTAGGACAAGCCTTGATTTTATAGATATGTTGAAATGCTACTGGTATTTGTTCATTACAAACCCAAGAAATCTCTGCACTGGTTTGGAATCTGCATGAAATGCAGACTCTTGAAAGCCCTCTGTGTAATTACACACTAATGCTGCTTTACTTCTTCCAGGCTGACTTATGTGCCAACATATCTTAAAGGGACATGATCCTCCTATACATTATTTATCATCCTGTTTTCTTGATCTTTTCTGTACCGAATAAAAACAGGGCCCCCATGCTAATGCATTTGATCACGGAGAGGGAATGTGCATACCATCCCACTTTATATTTTCTGGGATCTTAAAGGAGTCTGTATGGCTTTTTTTCACTTCAGCTGGAAGAAGCAGCAACAAAAATTTTTGACCAAGAGACTTCCTACTAGTAATTTTTGCTTTTCTTCTGGGCTAACCCTTTGCTTGAAACTTTCTCTTCTGGTTTGCAGGTAGATGTGCTACTCTGTTCAAGACTTTGGAAAGCTCAGAAATATTAATCAGTGATAACTTACCTTGGGCAGGAGACTCTTCTTCCTATCACTTTTCTAGTGTGTTTGATAAACAAAACACAAGTGAACTGGAGACACAGGAAAAGGTATTTTTTTGTCTATGGTCTTCTCCCAAAACACTTCTTGTTTCTTTTGTTTCTGGTGAAATGTCTTCCTGATCACCTGCCAGCTGGAGCATGATTGAGAAAGACATCTTGCTTTTAGCTTGCAGATGCAGCACTACTACTTTGGGCTCTGCAAACTGATGTCCGAGATCCCCTTTTTCCGTAAAGGATGTTTCTGCTGGCTCTATCTTGAAGTGCCCCTGCTGGATCTTGTGTGACAGTTTGATAATATTTATCTGAGAAGGTGTCTGTGATGTGTGTCTTTGGGGGGAGGTGGGTTGGGGGTCAGATACTGCTTTTAGATCTGCTGTGTGCCTGGCAATTCAAAATACCAGTCTGTGCTGTGTAGAGAGCCCTGTTCTACACAAAAGAATATTTGCTTTGTTCAGGGTAACAGGACTGTCAGTGCTATATAGTTTGAGATCCTTCGATAGGAACATGTTATCATGGTGAGATGTATCAGCTTCTAGCAATGAAAGTACCTCATTTTTCTCTTGTTGTCTGGATTGGCTGGAACAATTTGTTCAATTCATTCCTTAGGGACAAATATGATACTGCTCTCTTGACTTTCTCTGGCAATAGCAGTGACACAGGCTTTGGTATCAGAAAAACTTTTGGCTTGTTCAGTCCTGTACTGCTATACAACATTACCTAAATAAATCTGCAGAGTAAACAATGTCCTCCTCTTTAAAATAGTCTCAGTACCCTTGGTGGGGGAGAGCAGGGGGGAAGGGCCAGAAACAGGACAGATGGGATGCCCATGAGAAATAAGCCCCTCGCTGAAGATAACCTTAATTGGCAACTGGAAGTAAGCTGAATTATCTGCTTAAAAAGTGGAGAGATTCTTAGAGCTAGCTTAAAGCCATCAATTTTTTTGTGTGTGTCTCTGTTTGTAGGCCTTATCATCATCATCATCTTGCTGTCATCTGCTCTGCATCTTTCCCCTTTTCACAGTAACTTGTTTTGTCTTGTTTGCAAGGATAGTGTAAGCTCTTCAAGACAGAAGTGATATTGTACTGCATGTACTTTACAACATCTAGCATTGTAGAACGTCGTCTCCGTGCTTTGTACAATTGTAGTATAAAGAACAAAAATAGTAGTGAGAAGGTCCTTAGGGCTTTGACAGGTTGTGCCAGATTCCCTGAGAGATGGAGCCATTCATTAGAATTTCTCAGTAAGACTGTTTGGGGGAGGGGCATTGGTGTTTGGGTTTTTTTCGTGTTAATTCTGTGTGTTTTGAACAAATCAGTAGCCTCTGGGAGGTAACAATACTTTCAGGTTCTTACATAAAATGTTGAAATTCTTTCTGATATAATCTTACGCAAAAATAATATTTCATGTGTTCCTCCAATACTCTCAGGATTCCTACATGCCTTCTGCTCTGGAGAGAAAAAGACAAAATTATCACACTCAATGCAAGACTGCACTGAGCCATGCAATTGGTATGAAGATGCTGCTGTCAATGACCTAGCTGTGAAGCAGCCCTTTGGGCTGAAAATCTCAGCTGGTATAATGTGCTTGATGGTTCCTGACAGGCTCTCACTTGGGATTCCTTGATCCCTAGGGCACTGCCTAAGAGTGCTGTCTGCCACTGCTTTGCTCTTCAGTTATCCGTGGAAAGAGAATGAATATATGCACTCAGACACAGCACTTGTGCCAGAAGCTCTGAGGAGTGGATTTTGCAGCTAATGTGAATGAGTTGCTATTAGAGACATTTTCAAACTCTCTCTGCAGAGTGCATGGATTTGCAGGACTGAATTTGTTGATAAGTCTTTCTGGGGAACCTATATTAGTTGCATGTTTCTCCGCTTAGAGTGGTGCTAATGGACACAAAGCCTTTCTGTTAAAGTCCATTTGTTGCCTTCCAGTCTTACCTCTACAGAGAAGAGTTGTCAGAATGGCAAAGTCTCTTCCTTGTAATCTAAGTTTCTCCAACCCGTATCAGAAATTGGAGTTCAATACCCCTAGTCTACTGTGCATGGGGTATGCATTTTGTATGAGAGCTATGGAAGATTTGGGGGTTGTGGATAACTTGGTTTATTTGTGATTAAAGTTATATAAATTTTGTCCAGAACCTCTAGATCTGCCACCTGAAGGGTGATGTTTTTATTGCTTGACAGCAGAAATTGCATTGGTATCTTCATCTGACAGTCAGGATCTATGAATTCCTGGTTTTCCCAGAGTTGTTTCTTTGTAACAAACATTGCAACAAGTCCTAGCCTGATAAATATGCTGATTGGGATGACTGCTGTTGAGTAAACAGCTGGAAAAAATGCATATATTAATGGGAATAACACACTGATTCTCACTGTAGTTTGTATGTTGCCAATGTATTAGAAAATGTAGTGTTTTCTTCCTACATACTCGAGAATCTTACAGGTGAGTGGGTACTCAGATGAGTCCAAACCCTGGCAAAGAAATACAGGGGCAGGGGGGAAAGTAAAGAAGCTTTTTGGTAAGCAGGACAATCTCGGAGGGCTTTTAGCCAAAGGAGTAACATAGAATTGAACATGAAAGACAATGTTTACCATTGATGGTGCATGCAATAATATACTCCACTCAGGAAATTTATAACACTGTTTTGGTGACAGAAAAATCTAGAGAACTTGCCATAGCCTATGAATGTTAGCACTTGATATCAGCATCTCGTGAGCACAGGGTAGTTAGTTATCTGTAGATAAAGGGTAGTTGGTTATCTGTAGATAACCCTTCACTTATGCGCTGATTTGAGCTGCACTCTGCTCTTGCTGTTTGAAGAGAGAGGCAATCACAACTTTTATATGCAGTGTGGTCAGATTATGATACTTCTAGTATGTATTCACTGGTGTAGCAGTGCAGTCTTTGCCCACTTCTTTCCTGTTCCTTTACATCATGGAAATTACATATTTATTTGTGGTCTTTGTCAGAATAGTTGCAGCAGAAGTGGACTGGCTACCTTATGGAGACCTTATGTAGTCGGGTATGTTTGTATTTCTTACAACCTTGAATGTTGAAATGCAACACATTTGCCATGAAGTTGAGCTTCCTAATGATGGTTAAAGCTAATTGCATATAGGCAGTATTGGTAGCTAATAAACCTGAAAAACAGATGTTAGAAATGTTCCAAAAGCCAAAGTCCAGAAACCTGGCAAATGGTACAAGCTTTAGGACTATATGTATCCGAGTTAACTGTGTTTGTGCTTTCTCTCTGGGCTGGAGTTGAATGTACTACCCTTTGTCTAGTCTTAGTTCATAACTCTAGCATAATTCTGTTTATGCTTCCAATTTTTTTATTGCTTTTCATCATAGTTGTTAATGTTACTTGTACAAGTTTGGAGATGTATACGTGATCCCAGCTGGGCGTTGAAATTGGACTTTTGTGACACACTTCAAATGTGTAAATTTATTCTTGAAACAAGTCTGGATAATTTAGGGAGAGAACGAAGGGGACAAAATCCTAAGGTTTGCTGAAAATTGATCTCTTTGATCTCAATCAGAAGGTAATAGAGAAGTAATTTTTCTTGGTTACCTGCATTTGTGATACCGTTTCCCTACTCCTCAGTCCATCCCACTGTCTGCATTTGGCAGTACAACAAAATAGATAGGCAAGTCAATTCTATTCCTAAGAAAACCTTTATGGAGCCTCCTATACATGTGCTCTTTGTGGTTATTTTGCCATAACTCATTTCATCAGTTGGGTATTTCATAGTGCTCATCAGATCCTTTTTGGGATGCCACAGGGTCTTTTGTTTAATTTTATTTTCTCCATCAGTCTGCTTGTTTTTAATATCTGTGGTATTGGGTAGTTCCTGCCTTATCCCTGTGCTTGCATTTTTGATCACAAATCTCTGTTCTGTTTTAGTTTGTATTCTTGCAGAAGTGAAAGGGCCCTCAAGTCAGAATTGGTGAACTGTGGCAATCTTATATTGTCCGTCTTCCACTGAGGAGAGGTCTGTAGTAGAGCTCACCGTGATGCAAAATAGATATTCAATGCTGAGATCACTCTTTGACAAGCACCTTTCTCCGTAATTCTGGAAAACTGCTCAGCTGTGCTTGCTGTTGGAATTCACTTTGTTGGAATATATAGGGAAAAATGAGAAAGATAAATAGTGACATATTCACAACAGATGTAGTGGGACTATTTACAGTCTTTTGCATACAATCTGCAACGTGTATATAAAGCAGTCATCTCTTTTCATGCTTGGTCACATGCTGTAAGGATTGGATTTCCTGGAGCTTCTGTAAATGTTTTGAAGAAAACTGTTTTAGTAATGTGAAATTGGCACCTAGTTTCTAGTAGAAATGCACTAGAGAATAGCAGCTTTGGAAAAACATAATCATGTAAGAAGTTTGGTACACATTGGTGTGTTTCCCCTTATTATATGTGGGGCGTTTTATTTTTAAGAATTGAAAGGAATAGTTTTATGATTTTTCTGTTAGGAATTTTTTTTTTAATTTTTTTTTTTTGGAACATACTGTTTCCTCCATTAAAATTTTTGATGTCTCAAGCTGTAAGAGAACCGCTGTTGAATACATGATAGCTTCATCAATAACTATACCTTTCTCTGTATTACGAACTCATATGGTTTAGTTCTGGTTTTAATGAAGCATTTCGGCATGAGTCTAGGCTACTATATGTATATAGGAGATCAGTTTCAGAGGAGTCTTGGCTTCCATCTAGCTAAGCTTATAAGACTTTGTATTAAATTGGAATAAAGTAGTGTAAGTTTGAGGAACACTTGATTTTTCTCTGAAAGATCTTTAAGAAAAGATGGATCAGAATTTGAGGTTGGGTGTTTTTTCTGGTTTTGCGGTGTTGGAAGGACTTTTGTATTCGTTCTTAGGCTGTAAAATGTTGTGGTATCACAGAAAATCTTGAGGAGCATTTCTAATTGTCTTGCTAAGAATATGTGTGTTCCAACGTGGGCAAGGTCAACAAATGTAAAATTTCTCCTAATTTGGATATGCCAAGCTGTAAAACTCAACACATGCCTGTAGCAATGGGAAGTGATAAGATCCCATAATAGGATTCCATATCCTTTACAGGATAAAATCCCTTAACTGTCTCTGAATGCCTTTGAATAGCAAACTGCTGAAAGTCTTGTAGCTTGCCTGAAAAAATCTATTTTTAAAATTTGCTTTATCTTTCTTTTCTTTAAAAAAAAAAGAAAAAAAAGAAGAAAAAGTCTAGTTTCTAGAAATCTGGATGTCTTCAGAGAACCTGAGACTTTCTATGATGCGTAGTGTTGAAACTACACAGATTCCAGAACACATTAGCTTTAGAGACTTGCAGTAACCTCATGTCCTACAAAACTAATCCTATTGCGTATCTTCAAATGAATTGGACAAACTGTAGCTGGTCAACACTGTAGCCAAGCAGTTGTGGTGAGCACAAAGTGGTTTAGCTAAGCAATCTCGAAATGCAGAGTTAGCATTAATGTCAAATGATGAAGCTTCATCTATATTAAGGAATTTTGGCAAGGTTCATTTGTTGCCATGATGGAAATATTGGAAGCTGCTCAGTCTTTGAGGTGCTATAGTTCTTGCTAAGGCAACTGAATAGGTGAGAAAATGTTAGTTGTAAATTTTTTTCTTCTTCTAAAATTCTCCAGTCTAACCCAGACTGAAAAGAACAAATATGGGGGCTGCATGCATGGTGCCACTATTGAATATTTTTGGAACAGTCATTAAGTTATATTTCAGTAGTTCCTGGATCATCACAGTCATAATGTGATTGTGCTGCTACCTTTTAAAATAATTAAAAGTCTAATTTATAAAACATGGAACTGTCTTACAATAAGAGATACACGAGACTACGTGCAGAATGGAGCAAGCCGGCCCTTACTCAAGCTTATACTTTGGCCTCAACTTTCTGAGAAGCCAGTTTGCCTTCACTTGGCATTATGCTTTGATCTCAGCAGTACAAGATGGGTTGCAGTTATTCAATAATTTTCAGATTCATACACCTCCTTCAGTGGACATTGACATTTTGGTATCAAAATCCATCTCCAGCCCATGTCAATTCCATAGCTACTTCCAGAACTGCTGTTAGACTAGAGGAAATCTGAATGCTACCTTGTTTTGCTTGTATTTTTAATAGTGTTTCTCTTCTTTGTGCCATCTTCTCACCTTTGCCACAGGTTCACTGCATGGTTTCTATAGTGTCTTGTAGCTGGTGAATGAATTTCACAGCGTGATAGGGAGGGCAGAAATACATCTGCTGGTTAATAAAGGAAGCCAAAGAATGGAGATCATGGCTTTATGACAATAAAGGTTATTGAGGACTTCTCCCATACTCTCAACATATAGAAGATGATAAAGCAGTTCAATAAGGAATTTTCTTCTAGCCCCAAAATGTCTAGTTGGACCAGTTTGAACAAATACTAAATACATTAGCTGGAGAGTTAGCAGTTTTCTTTGTGTAGTTATAATTCTGGAATTTTTTTGTTATTTATTTATTTGTTTTCGGTTTTGTGGGGGAAAGGACAAGTGTTTTTGAGGGAAGCTGGGTAGCAACTTGCAATATCTCCATAAAAGTAGTTATAATGGTATTCATGCAGCTGTCTCTGTGGTGCACAACTCGCTGTGTTTTCTACTGTAAAAACTGAATCTCTGTTTGTACCAGCAAGACCTTTCCAGACTCACTGAAACACCATGTGGTCTGAAATAGCACCTGATCAGGCTGAAAGAGGTAGTCCTGGGTGATTGATGCTTATCTCTGAAGGCTTCTTTACTTTTCCCTTAAGCACCTTGGCGGGCTTCTGCAGGGCTATTTACCATCTTCCATTGTATGCCCTTTCCCATCTTCCTGAATACTAGGTTTCCCAGCTCATAACTCTTAAGAAGCAGCTTTATTTCAGAGTAGAAAGGGGCCCCAATATGTGGCCTATTATATCCATATCAGCTTGCTTACCCTTTTCAAATGGCTATTGTGTTTTAATAGGGCCCTGCCTGGCAGGGGGAGTCTTTAATTCCTACTACATAAGAATGACCAACTTGAGTTACAGCAAACTGCAGGATGCTGCTCTGATCAAAAGGCCTCTGTTTTTAGAGATCTCCCCCCTTCCCATTTGCCTTTTCTTTTCTTTTCTTTTTTTTTTTTTTAAATCCCGGGCTAATAATTCAACCAGTAAGGTCATTTTAGCTTTGGATTTGAAAGCTTCAAGGTGTTAAATTACTGACCTAGCATACGAAAAATTACGGGAGGGGGACTCTAAAAAAGATAAAGGGATTCTGGGTAATAAAGAGCAAGCACAACAACTCCTTTAATCCTTTCCTTCTCCAGAATCTGTAGACTGGTCTCAGAGGGTTTGATTCGCTACAAAGCACCATAAGAAAGCTTCTTTGCTGCCTGCTCTGAGCTGTGTCACAGGTGGTGTGGTTCATTTCCTTTCAAAGAGTACTTGGGATAATCTCTGTACCACCTGTATTAATTCTGCCATGAATACAGATATTCCTGAGCCTATACCAAGAAGCTTGAAAACAAATCATTAAAATTTGTGTCACTCCTTTTCCTCTTTCTACACCCTTCAACTGAAATAAACTTCAGTGGGTGAGACAGAAAGGATCTCAAAAAATCTGGCCTCTGTGTTTGCGGTGTTACATCACCCAGTCTCGCCAAATGTTGAGAGTGTTAATGATTTCCTATCTGCCTGGCTGTTAAAAAAGGATTTTTCCTTAAAGCCAGTCATCAGGAATAACTTTCAGCATCTGTTTCGTCTTAACAGTGCTAACACATTTCGGAGGAAGTGCCTAAAAAGCACTGCTAATTTCATTAGAGGAAGATGGTGATTTCCTTGAGGCTGACTTCATTGTCCCAAATTTTAATATCTGTGGAATTTTAAACAGCACTTGATAGAACAGCTTTAAATTGAGGAATGCTAATGCTCCTATGCTACCTTCCAAAAGGGATAGCTAAAGAAACAATCCAGCGATTGGTCTGAATGTTGCAAATAGTGTAGTGCACTTAAACCAATAGGTGAAGAATAGAATGATCTTAAATTAAAGTACGCTTGTGCAGCAGTAATGTATTCATCACAGTAGTGAAACTGGGATTTTTTTCTCAATGGTGCCTATAGTTTTAAGTGTTTGCTCTCTGGGATGTTGCAGGGAAGGTAAACCTCACTTTGCTATTTCAGAGCATAGCCTTGAGGTAAGTGTGATTGGTCACTTGGGGACGCTTTTTGTGTGGATGAGTTATTTAACAACAGAAATTGCCTGGGTTTTAAAGCCTTTTGAATGACAGTATTTTCTGTTGCTAGAGCTAGTTCTTTGTTACCCATTGTACCGTAGTCTCTAATCCTAATACTCCTGATTATCCCTACTTACTGTGCTTTGGTTCACATCAAGAAGCAGTCTTGGAGCTCGTGACCTGCGTTCCTTTCAGATGGAACTAAACTGGAAGATGTGTTCCAACTGCAAATGAGCATTCAGCCCATGGGACGAGACTAGAGCTAGTCCAGAGCGTGTTTCAAGAAAAAATGAACCCCAAGATACCCATGTTGACATCAGGTCCTCTGCACTGTTTCTCTCTACAGATGTTTCAGTCAGTCTAGACATAGCCTCCGATGGCAACTTTGCATTTGAGGCTACCTCATTTTTGTTGAAGACACTCAATTCTGTTATAATGACTTAGACACCTGCGTAACTGGGAAGAAAAAGCAGTGTGTGTGTGGGAAATTGTTCGCGCTGCAGAACCAGCATAAGCCTTCAATGTGATCTTCTTCCTTCATCATTCTCTCGATGGAAAATGCAAGCAGTAATGATATAAGTTAAGGAATAATGGTCCTTGTTCCTTGTTCTCCATTTAGTAGAGGAGGGATCCTGTGAACTGATTCAGCTCTTTGCATGGTAACCAAAGGTGGCACCTGCTAGGGGGACAGCAGGGTCCTGGCAAGCTCTTCTGTCCTTCTCGGGGACTTGGGGCGCTCTCGGCATTGTGCATATTTGGCTTTGCCTGAGGGAGAGGCTAACTAGTGTAGTGGGTTTCAATTGGGATGTTACCATAGCATCCTGGGACTTTTACAATCTATTTAGAAGTCCAAAGGTTTGAAAAGAGTGCTTGAAAGTTTCTGAACTCTGGCAAGTTGCCGAAATGTAATTACACAAAAGACAAAGCCTTACTGAAAGCAGCTCTGTTCAGAGAAGCAGCACCTGAGTGCTAGAGTTCCCAGCATAGCCATTTCTGAGAGCTGGGGCTGTTTTATTGCAGTCTCCTCCCAGAACTTTTTTTTCTTCCTCTCAGGTGCACGTGCCGTCCCACAAGCATAGACTGGGGTGCTGTAAGATGCAGCTTTCTCAGCAGTGGTGTTGGAAGAGACTCTATTCTGTGGTTTGGCTGCTCTGGGGCATGTAAAGAAAAGGAGTGAAAAAGTAAGCATCTTGAAGTCCCTGCTGCAAAAGTTTCTTTAGATCTTCCTACTGAGCGAGAACCTTGCTTTATTTTTCTCATCTTTCTCCAGAATATTCCCACAAGTGAATGGGAAAAGCTGTTTTGTTAACAGAGTATCCAGTTGCATAACAATTCTTGCATGAAATATGAGTGTTTGCAGTGAACTGGTGTTAACTAATGAACATGCACTTCAATTTCTAGTCTCAGTTTCAGGAAGACAAATAAAATCATGTCATTAGTAACTTCTGTTAATGTTCTAATTTGCCTACTCTATTTACTGGTAATGTAGAGGGCCTGGGCAACCATTAGGTTTGCAATAGGAGGCTTGGACACTTGCAGAGTTGTTGAAAGCTTTCCTCTTGAAGGAATCTCTTGCAGATGGCTGCACTAAATGCCTAAAGAGAGAAAGAAGTTAACAAGAGAAGTGAAGAATCATTTTCCCTGCTTGTGGGTTCACAAACCCATTTCTAAATGATTGAGGACGAAGTAATACCTTGCTGAGATAGTTTGTTTACAAGTTTTTCTCCTGCAAATGTGCTGATAAACTCTGGCCACCAGACTTTGCTAAGGGTATGAGTTGCTCAGTGAGATGAGGGCAGATAGAGGGAAGATTGAGCAATGGTGAGGGAAGAATCTCAGCAGCCGGTGAACTTGCTGAGAACGTTTGAGCTAAGTTTGTTGCTTTGCTGTTGATATCTTGCTTACTTAAGCCATTCCTCTGAGTCTGCAGCCTGTTCCATTTTTGTGTTCAAAAGAAACTGGAAAAGACATCTGTTCACATGTATATAAAAATCATAGGTGAGGTGTTGGTCATACTCCCTGCATGCTGTTGGAATACCTGCAACAGCTTTGGGTTGTCACCACTTTTTCTTCCAGAAGGGTTTACCTGCAAGCCGTTACTACTTGCCACTTTAACAGTAACTTCACCTGTGAGTGATTGTTAAGAAAAAGGTGGCCAAGTTATTTTCATACTGCCCATCTACCCATGATAAAGGAATTTCAAAATACAAAGTTCATTCAAAATATATAGTGTTCCTGTCTCTTGTAGTGTCCTTAACCCTGTCTGAGAATAGATCTGTTGATTTGTCATTGGGCTGCTTGCTGGATAGCTCCATCGTGGGCTGGCTCCTTTGAGCTGAACTTTTACAACTTATAAAAAGGAATTTAAAAAGTAGGGTCTCTGAAATGCAGCATCTTAACTGGGATAAAATTCTGACTCCCATGCTTGCAGACTTGAGCTTTGGGGAAAAATCCTTCCATTGTATAGTTAAAATCTGATTGCAAGAAATGAGGAATGAAAGAAACATCGTACCTCTTTTACTCAACTAGCTGGGGGCACTTGGCTGTCAGCACATCCAGGTGTGCTGATGTTCCAACATATCCACCCACTCTTTTAACTAAGTAAGCAACAACAAATGATATCATACCCTTCTGCCTGCTAGGTTTAGAGAGCCATCCCATGCTGAAAATGCAAGTGACTCAAGTTTTCATTTATTTAGAACTAAGGAGTAATATGGTAGGGCTGTCTGCTGTGAATTAATAGTATGTTAGCTTCATATCTGGACCTTTCCATGACAGTTGTGCCAGGATCTGCTTGCAAACGTTGCACATGCTGTAGTTGTTCCAAGCAACATAATTTGGTGCATATAATTGTACGATTGTGCCTTCATCTTCTTTCCCTTCCTAAGTGTCTCCCTTACTTGTGTCTTTGTTCTGAAAGCTGCCTTCTTGTATTACACCAAGTTTCTTCTTTTTCATTCATATCCTGCTTTTTTTCCATCAGCCTGTCAAAAAATTAGCAAAACAATGCAAATCAGAAATGAAAAAAGTCTTACAGGCTGTGGTTTAGGATGAGAAGATCTGAAATCCCATTTCCAGCTTTGTTGCAGGCATCTTGGGGGACTTTATGCAACTTACTTTTCCTTACTCTGATCTGGTTCACTCTAAGGCAGTGAGCTACAGCACTTAGTAATGAATACTCTTTACTTACAATGATAGTCATGGGAGCCCTTTCCTGTAATTCTGGCATATTTTGATCAGGCACATGATTTATTTATTTACTTTAATCTCTTGGGACAATGGCTGTGCTTTCCTCTGGTTTGTACAGCACTGGTGCATGAATAAGGTTTCATAAATACAAAATAATGTATTTGTCCGTGATATTTACAGAAAGAGTATTCCTAAGTCCAGGATTCAAGAGTCACGAGTGTTTCTTAATCATAAGGTGATTGTACTTATTTTGAGTTGCATTTCCTTCTGGGTAGGAAGGCTAGAAACAGTGTTCTGCACTTAGCTTTCAACATATGACAAAAATTTCAATTTACTCGCATGTCCTTGAGAACCAGGACACTAAAAAAAAGAAATTGTGATTCTTTTCTGAAAAATTCAGTTGGCTTCTCTCCACTCACCCCCAGTTGTTACATGACTTTTTAATTTTGTTCAACTCTGTCTGGTATAATTCTCTTTCAAATGTGGGACCCTTTTCTATACTACGAAGGATAAAGTGATTTAAACTCTTTATATTTAAAGAGATGATTTAAAGTTGCAAACTGAGAGGGTTCATACTGACCACTGGATTTTGTCTGTTGTGGAGATGCTACCTATGGAGAGGTTCTGCTGTGATGAAAGTAAACTTGTATCTTTTCATTAATTCTCTCCTATGTGGGAGAGTTAAGCTGCCGTCCCAAGTGAATGTTTTTAATGATCTCTCTGGAGTGTTTGAAAGCTTTGTCCCACTTGCACGATGCAGAGTGAAATGCACAAGATCTATCTTTGAGGCAACCCTGTCATTATACTTTTTGGTATAGATTGTTTGTATTTTGCATTTCTGTTGTTCTTGCATGTTAAGCTTTACCATGCCCGAAGGAGAGGTGCTTGTGCTTCAGAGAAACCTTTTTAAGACAAATGTTTACTATAGTAAGTTAGCCTAAAGTGCTTACAACTCAAATATGAGAAATTTGTACTACATACAAGAATGTGAATATCAAATTGATTATTGATCATAATGAGCAGCTACTCTTTTCAAAGTGCACTAGTGCAGAGTGGTGTTTAGTGAAGCGTCAATCTGCTTTTCATGACAACTGAAGTAGACTTTATGCATCCAATACAGCCGAGTTTCAGTAACCTAGAAATGAAATCTTGAGGCTTCTGTTAAAGAGGTTTTTTTGGTGTTTTTTTGGGGGTGGTTTTTTTGTGTGTGTGGCTTCATGGAAAACTGTGATAAGAATAGCAGTGAAATTCAAATGGTACTAAAGGAAAGGGCATCTTCTGGTCAGATAAACAACAATTACTCTTGGCCAGCCATTTTCCAATGGATTGGTTTCAAATAAGTGGCTCTTGGACACCCCTCACTGGGATTCTTTAGAATGAATTTTACTTTCACAAACCTCTAATTCCTATAATTAAGTTCCAATGTGTGGTTTTTGCAAATAGTCTTCTCTCTAGAGATCAGATGGGTATAAGCTTTGGAGATTTGGTTTCACAAAATGTAACTGCCAGTGGTTTTCTTGCTATTGTTCCAGCTGGCCCCAGAACACTCACACTGGTTCAGCTTTCTAACGTTCTCTCATTTTGACTTTATCTCTACAGTTTTAACAGCGTGCGTCAAGGAACACACATCTTGTTCCGTGAGTTCAGCTTTGTTCAAGCTACCCCTCATAATAGGGCGTCTTTTCTTCGGACCTTCTGGAGGTGTTTCCGAACAGTTGGGAAAAATGGAGGCAAGTATTCAGTATCTGCTGGTGCTCTGCTACCTTGACATTAAAATCATTAGCTAGGCTATTAATGCAGTACAAGTACTGACACTTTGCACTGTGTTGTAATGTTCTAACATTGTTAATAGGGAGACACCATCACAGCTGCCTGTGGAATAGTGAAAAAGTGCTTGCAGCACAAAGTAGCATAGGAGCACCTTGTTGCCAGTGCTGCTTCCATTACAGAACAGCATGTCAAGCAACAATAGATCAGAGGGAGGACATTTGCAGGCCTGTGCATGGGAATGGATAGGAAAGAAAAACAAACAAACAAAAAAACCTGGTGGGGTGTGGTGGATGGGAGATGGGAGTAGGGTTGTGGACCCAGAGATGGTTAGAATGTAGGATATGGAACATAAGGGAGGTAGGTGCTGAGATTATTAGGCAGTTGGGGTACTGAGTGCTTTTACTAGGAGCCCTGTAGGAGGTAGAGTGTATAGTGGTGTTGGGCTGTAGGGTGGCGAATGCTGCTGCCTGAGCTAATCCTGGCACATCTCCTAGATGATTTTGCAGGAACCTGATGGCTGTGGAAGGGGGACCACTGACAGCTGTGTGACCTCTTCCCCAACCCTACCCACAAGGAAAAAGCTCCAATGCCAAAATAACTATTCAGCACTGTACCATCTTGTCTAGCTATTCTTATACTGCACTCAATATATTAGGTATTACAGAATTGGCCAGAGTTCAAAATAAACTCATGTAACTGCATGCAACTAAAATTATATTTTGTTTTAGGTTTTGATTCAGTATTTTAAGCAAATGCACTCAATATTGCTGTACAAATATGAATTTTGTTGGTTTTTTTTACTATAAGCCTTGCTTGTTTCAGGCTATTCAGAATGCTTCCCTTGTTGCAGGGAAGACTAGAACCATCTCTTAAATATAGGTAAAACCTCACCTTCTCGCTAAGCTCTGCAACACTTCTGCTCATGACGAATAGAATTTGCAAGACTGAATAACAACTTGCACTTTTTGACATGTGCCATTTAGCTCCTTGGAAGTTAGACAATCGTAGTTAAACACAACAAAGTTAGCTATTGAAGTGACTGACTATGCTGTCTGTAACACCTTCTTCCCAGTGATAGGTACTTTATTACGTTCTAAATGACTTACATTAGTTCAGGGATAATATTTTTAAGACTTCAGATAAATTGTATGGTACTAATCTAACCAGTATGCAGTGAGGCCATATCTGATTTGAGGTCAGGTCATAGCCAGGAAAGATAAAGTGTGGACTCCTAGGACATATTTCTGTAGGGGAGTTAGAGATGGTAGTGAAGAAGTCATCCACCAGAACTGCAGCTGTCAGTGGTAAACTTTGCTGACAAATTGAGAAGAAGCTATCTGATGAAAAGTAGCCACTGCCGTACTTCAAATGCAAGTTTTCATCAGGCTTCATCTATCTGGCGTCTGGCCTCAGCCAGATGATGGGCATCTGGATTTGTAGGAAGAGCCAAAAAGTCTTAGCTGCGTAATATCTCCCTTCTCTTTTACCTTTAGCAGTTTTATGTGAATATGGAAAAGGTTGTGGAAGAAAATATAATCACCACAGTACTTTGAAGAGGAAGGAGGAGCATAGGAACAAAAGCTCTGGTGGATGTTACTATGCTCTGGTTGTGGCCTATAAAGAGTTAAACATATATTTTCCTAACTTTAAAGTCTGAGCAAATATGGCACGTTTACCTGTGTATTTATACACTTACATACGTTTTCTTTTTATATTAACTAGAGGCAGAAATGCATCATTTTAGAGAACTTGCTGTCAATATTTTCATCCCCTCAGTCCAATTTCTCTGATTCTCCAGCAGTAATTATGGTCTAGAACCTTGATTTTATTCATTTTGGTTTTATTTCCTATGGGATTTTTCTGCTATACTTGTGCATAGGGGAACTCAGAACATTCATGGTCTCTTAAGACCTAAGCTCATTTACTAAGAAGCTGCACCTGTGCAACATGGTGGGTGAAATATGGTCATTACCACACTCAGGCATAGATTAGACCTGGATTTTTTTCCTTGAAAAACATTGCTTTTAGATGAATGTGGGAAGGAATGCTGTTGTACAACAATTGGCAGCAACCAGAAGTGAGATCATTGCTCATCTGAGCTACAGAATTAGTCTCTTAATAGAAAAACTCAAACTAAATGATGCCCAAAGCAAGTAAGACTTTCAACTTAGAGCTTTCTTTAGAAGTGTGGCTGGTTGGTACATCTTCTAACTGGATTATTCCAGAAATTAGTTTTAAGTTGTTTCTTTATGATCACTGCACTAGAACACAGGAACATATATGTACATATCAAATTAAAAACAGTTATACAAGCTTGCATGGAATCATGACTCTATCTACATACAGATATTTTGTTGCTACAGCATGTCATTTTATGATGATACAATTTTGACAATTTAAACATCATATTATGTGCAGCAGGGTATTTGGTTTGCATAGCAAGGTTTGGTAGCACTGGGGGTATGTGTGGGGTTACAGCACTGGCTCCTGTGAGAAGCTATTAGAAGCTTCCCCCGTGTCCAACAAGGCAATACCAGCTGCCTCCAAGGTGGACCTGCTGCTGGCCAAGGCCAAGCCCATCAGCAGTGGTGGTAGCACCTCTAGGATAATGTATTTAAGATGGGGGAAAAAACAACTGTGCAACAGCAGTCAGAAGAGAGGAGTAAGGGTATGTGGGAGAAAGAACTCTGCAGCCCCCCAGGTCAGTGCAGAAGGAGGAGGAGGAGATGTTCCAGGCGCCAGAGCAGAGATTCCCCTGCAGCCCGTGGGGAAGACCACGGTGAGGCAGGTTGTCCCCTTGCAGCCCAGGGAGGTCCACGGGGGAGCAGATCTCCACCTGCAGCCCGGGGAGGACCCCATGACGGAGCAGGGGGGTGCCCGAAGGAGGCTGGGACCCTGTGGGAAGCCCACACTGGAGCAGGATCCTGGCAGGACTTAACATCACGGGGGACCCATGCCGGAGTGGCCCATTCCCGAAGGACTGCAGCCCATGGAAGGGACCCACACTGGAGCAGTTTGTGGAGAAGTGCAGCCTGCAGGAAGGACCCATGTTGGAGCAGTTCATGGAGGACTGTCTCCTGTGGGAGGGAAGAGAGTGAGGATGAAGGAGCAACAGAGACAATGTGGGATAAACTGACCACAACCCCCATTCCCTGTCCACCTGTGCTGCTATGGGGGAGGAGGTAGAGCAATCAGGAGTGAGGTTGAGCCTGGGAAGAAGGGAGGGATGGGGAGAAGATGTTTTTAAGATTTAGATTTTTCTCATTATTGTGCTCTGATTTGATTGGCAATAAATTAAATTTAATTTCCCTTAGTTGAGTCTGTTTTGCCTGTGAGGTTAATTGCTGAGTGATCTCTCCCCATCCTTATCTCGACCCATGAGTGTTCTGTTGTATTTTCTCTCCTTCTGTCCAGCTGAGGATGTGGATTGATAGAGCAGTTTGGTGGGTACCTGATATCCAGCCAGGATCAACCCACCACAAGGAGGTAGGTAAGTTATAGAGTCCTGGTACAAAATTCTGTTTATGGTGTCCTGGTTTCAGCTGGGATAGAGTTAATTTTCTTCCTAGTAGCTGGTATAGTGTTATGTTGTGGATTTAGTATGAGAATAATATTGATAGCAACAACTAAAAACATCGGTGTGTTAAGTAGTGTTTATACTAAGTCAAGGATTTTTCGGCTTCTCATGCCCAGCCAGCAGGAAGGCTGGAGGGGCACAAGAAGTTGGGAGGGAACTCAGCCAGGACAGCTGACCCAAACTATGGATATTCCATACCATATGACATCATGCCAAGTATATAAACTGGGGGGACTGGGAGGAGTGGATTGCTGCTTGGGAACTAACTGGGCATTGGTCGGCAAGTGGTGAGGAATTGCATTGTGCGTCACTTGTTTTTTATGTTCTAATTCTTTTATTATTATTGAATGGTTGTCCTATACTATGCAACAGAGCAGGGGACAAAGAACCTGCTGGTTCTGAAATTGGAAGCAGTATAGCTCAGATTAATGTTGGTATATTGCTTTTGAGACCTGAACTAGTCTTTCTACATTTGGTGTCCTGTGTCAGATGTATGGAAGATTATTCATCGAATGTCCACTTTATTTCAATGGAATTTCTGTGTGCAGAAAAGGATGAAAAAATGCTCTCTGCCTTCTACAACAAGATTCTGCTCTGTCCCAGTTTTCTCTCCTGGCTTTGTTTCTGGACAGGGATTGCTCTGTGCTTCAGTATTGTCATTGATTTATGTCTTTGAAGAACTATGAAGGCATCTTTTGTCTAACTTTGTCAAAAGTATTACATTCACCTACTTCCATGTCTCCCAGGATGTTCTCATTTTTATTTATTTCTTTGCCATAAAAGTGTTTACTGCCATTTTCTGCCTCTCATTTACTTTAAGTTTCATTCCATTTGAATTTCTGTTTTAGGAGTGAGTGGTGGCTTTTTCTTAGTTTTGTCCATCTGTGGAGGGTATCCCTGGTAAACTGCATATATGCCACCTCTGTGAGGATATAGGTCAATATAATAAATGAGAACTTGCATCAAAGCTTGTACCCTGGCTGGAAGGCAGCAAGGGAGAATAAAATCAAAGATGTAAGACAGTGCAATTTCTAAGCTTATACAAGCTAACCCCCCCCCCACCACCACCAAAAAAACATTCCACCATTCCACTTCTGAGTGTTAAATTGGGATTTTAGAAAAGTAGACAATATCTCACAAATGAGTGAACTGATTGCTTAATCTGGCTGCTAGTTGCTCCTCCTTGATGCAGGGAAATTTACTGCTTTGTCTGTCGGTCGTGAAATAACCATGCCTTGACTTGGAACACGCACCTAGCTCACCCAAGCAGATGCATGTATCCATGAGTTCTCAAAGGGCCAATGAGAGAAAAATCTATCTGAACAGAAGCAATACTTAAGTGTAACAATCCGTGTATGTGCACAACCATGTATACACTGATTGAAGTGCACTAACATTACTGCTTCTCTTGGGGAAATTACTGTAGATGTTACTTTTCTGCTTAATTCCTTATCCTTTTGAGTTACTGGAAAGTAGTTTTTCATGGAGAGATGCAGCAACTTTTATGTTACATTTTTCTGTTAGCCCTGAGTTCTGGTTACATTGCCCTTCATAACTCCTTTTGTTTGGACGTTAGATTTATTTTTCCTTTTGACTCCAAATAGTACTGAAAAATGACTAGCTTCACTAAATGTGATAGTAACATAGTACACTTAAAAAAGTAAAAGAAAAGTTTGGGGGTTTGGTTTGTTGGTTTGTTTTTGGTTTTGTTTTTTTAAAGAGGATTTCTGTTTGGTGATATCCTGGATCTGTTTTGTTTGTTTGTTTACAGGATTTCCCCCTGGTTTTAGAAGCTTAGCAAGATGCAGAGTTCTATTTTCAAGTATGCATAAGCATATCTAGGATTCCATGCATTGGGGGCGGGGGGGGTGGGAGAATTAGGTTTATTTTAGAATGTGATCCAGTGTCAAGAAACTAGGGTGGACTTCACAAAATTTCTTCTCTCTCAAACGCTTACCAATGATACGCAACACCATACAGGTGGTTAGAGGACAGCTAGCTTTTGTGTTGAGAAGCACAGAGCATAATGCTCAGTTAGGAACAGATTTCTCCCAAAGGAAGGCAAAATGACCAGAAGTCTTGTTTTCCCTCTGCTTATGCTTAAATTGACCTCTTGGAATCTAGCTGACCTGCTCTTTTGAATTGTCTGTTCCTCAGGACTCTTTAATTAAAACTGTGCTTTCTCAGTTTAAACAGCCCCTGCAGAGTTCTGCTGTGAAGCTTCATAAGGTCAACATATGCCTCTCCCAACCCCCATGGCTTTCATGTCTTGTTGGTTCTCTGTTTTTAATTAAAAAGATTTTTCCTTAAATGCTTTCCAGCCAATTAGAGAAATTTTGAACTGAGAAACTTGTTCCAGGCCTGATGTATTGAGAAGTGAACAGAAAGCTCAGTCAGAACCATTGGCACTTTTTTCTAGAGCCTCAGCTTTCTTTGGTGCTTTTCAACAACTTTTCTCTTTTTTCTTTTTTCTGAGTGCCTCCCCCCTTCCCTGCCCTGCACTGCCCACCCACCCCACCCCCCTTTAAAATTGCTTCCAGCAAATATAGCTGCTGTTTGATACCTTAGACATAGCCCTGGAATGGTTCAACACCAGATACGGGATCTTTTCCTTCCACTCAGGGGTGATTGTTACTTTATTTAGATGCACACAGCACTGAAACATAAAACTGCTGCAGAAAGTGTTTTGGACTATATTGGTTGAGGATCCTTTTTGCAGACTCTTAACCTCCCCTTCTGACAAGAAGTACTGTTAGTGCTCATATTGAAATAAAATTTTCTCATAATCTTATCTTGCTTCTTTCACATTCATCACATGGTGCAATGGCTGCCGCTTTTGCTTCTGCACACTTGAATTAGGAAATTGGAAGCCTCAATACCTTTAGTGCTTGTGGAGGGGGGGGTTACCACCACAACCAAGCACATAATCTCTGTCGTGGAATGAGAAGCGTGGTATGTCTCTGACTAGTTCTTCTTGAGTGCACCGGGAAGGCTAGACTCCTTACAAAAATTAAAGAAATGTCCTGTGCATATAATTCATGTAACCTGGAGACTGAGAAGCTGTTCTCCCAGCTTTTTTGAAAGATGCTATTTTAATGAATTTACTGACAAGATTACTTCCTTAAGGTTCCAAACCTCCTTCCTTCGCTAGTGCCATTCTAATTCTTCCACATGGAACTCTTTATATTAAACTCCTCCCTCTTTTTTTACTCCCTCCCTGTAAGCTGTTACACTATCTCCATTTGTAGCTTAGCCAATCTGTGTTTAGTGAGATGCATAGAACAATACAGTGATGATCGCAGCACGTGTCAGAATCTTCTGCCCTTTCCCTTTTATTACTAAAACCAAATCAGATCTTTATACCATGTTATTGTAGGAAAGTTTTTATGAATCAGTAAGGTCTCATAGTATGTTGTAAAGATAATTAAGCTGTGGATTTTAATACAGTGTTCTCTGGAAGCTCATTCCGCAGTGAAATAGCCTTGGCTGAAATGCTATATCTCCAGCCGTTATTCACTTTGTAGTTCCTTTGCCCTACAATTATAGCTGTTGTGATTTACGATTTATCAATGTAGCTCTGCATGGAACCGCTGATGACTCTGGAATATCAGGACAAAGGATTTTGAAGCTGAGGAGAAGTAAGTGGAGGATTACATTTTAGAGATGGTGAGGTATATCTACAAGCATTCTAAGTTAAAACATCTGTATTGCGTAGATCTAAAATGCATTGCAGTAATCATTTGTAGAAGCATGTGGGTCAGTGATGGAGTCTTCAGCTAGCCTCTCACTGAATTCGGTTCATACCATTCTGTCAATGCAGTTTGTGAAATTAAATGTAGTACACGGGAAGTCCTCCTTATCTAATCTGGTTTTGTTCCCCGCCCCAGTATTACATTTCCTTTTCAACTGTATCTCTGAACATGCACCAGCTCATCTTAGTTTCCAAATGTGTTTTCAACTTCGTATTCTAGGTGTATGTCTCTCTAAATGTACCTTTTTTGAAGACCAGTAGGATTTTCTGTTTGTTTTCTAACATTTTCTGGCTATTTTTTGTCTTTTAACAGTTCTTCATTGGTTGTGTCATTGGCAAATGAAATTAACATGTTTTTTACTTTTTGTCCCAGTTGAGTGAAACATTTAAATGAGCTTACATACAGTGATCATTGTTGCATTCTGCTAAGCAATTATCCAAAATTCAACTGGTAATTATTATTACCATTTGCTTTGCAGTCTTTTGGCAAGTTTCCCATCCCTTTGACAGCATTCTTATTCAAACCAACTGAAATGGATTTTTTCGATTAAGACTTTTTTAGCTTCCAATATGGGCCTGAAGAGTTAGTATTCCAAATTGTGGGGAAGCTCCCTGGAATAAACTTAGTTCTAAGTTGTGTGATCTAGGCTGGGATTCTGAATGCTCCATGCTTCTTATATTAAATTAACTTGGTCTATCTCTCGCTTGTGACAAGTCTTGAGAGATGATCTGCACAGTACATATGCATAGGTGATTGTCCAGTAGAAGGTCTGTGAAGCATTAGCTTCATTAACTAGTAGGTTTTATGATGTTTCTGGTCCACTCTTCAGTAGCAGAGATGCTGAAAGGGAGAGAGGGAGGTAGAGAAAGAAGATGAAAATCTTGTTTTCTCTTGATTCTTTATACTGTGACTTTCTGCAAAGAGGTTGTAAGAAAATAAGACCCTCTGTGAAGCCCACATCTGCTTTCAACCCACTGTTGGCTCTTAACCTGCCCTGAGATGTGAAAGTGCCTGAGCTGAGGAAAGGATTATCTTCATCCCTTCTTAGTGAACCATAAAACATACTTCTCGCCATGCTGTTGGCTTCAAGTGTGCGTCTGTGCTGTGTAATACGATGTTTATACAGGCAGTCTAAGCTCAGGGTTGGTATTTCCATATGGTAGAATTCAACACTATCTTAAGATATGAGCTTGGGGCCTGGAAGTTGCAGAGCTATATTTCTTTGACAGCAGCCTGAGACTAGTTGATCTATCTCAGCAGGTCAGCTGACATATGGGGAGTGTTGTTATGGTGAGTCCATGTAGCTCATCGCTGCAGAATAAACTCTGGCATCTCTGTGTTGAGCTGCTGTGAGCATTGTAGGTACAATCCGAGGAAAAGCACTATGAAGAGAGAATGTGTGTTCTGGTTCAGTGTGAACAGAAGAGTAAGGACCCTCCTTTACACACATGCAATTAATTCTTCAAAGTAGCCTAGGCACTAGGAGATGTCATGGTAAGTGAAGAGAGATCAACTGTTTTTAATATCTATCTATTTTTAAGTACTGTTGTCCAGCTGCACATAAAACTTCTGAACCAGTCATCTTTGTGTCTTCATTGTCCCAGCTGCTTCTGACAGCTTTTCTCTCTGGTGGACTTGTTATTCATAGTTTCCATCAATGCAAATTCACTTCCTAGCTTTCCTAAGTTAACCCAGTTGATTTATATAGTGTGCTCCTGACTCTAGAGTCTGTGTCTCCTATTGGGTCAAGCAGGCCTGACCTGTATCTGTAAGGTTTTTTTGCCTGCTCGTTGACTGTGAATTTGGACAACTGCAATCTCTCACCCCTGTTCTTCCATTCCAGTTATACTCACAAAAAAATTTAAATTCACTTATTCTGGTAAAATAAGCTTGGGGGTGCCATTGATTTCTTTTGAGGAACTGATTTTTTCTCTGTGGTTTTAAAAGGACTGACATGAGCTGAATTTCTGTTTCTGTACCTATGTTACTGAACTCTTCCAGCAAACATTTCTTGTTAGGCAAGATAATTGGTGCCTCCAAACTCATAATCTCTCAGGAAGTTCCTACTCTGCACTTCATTTTGAGGCCTTGGTGCCATTCAGTATGTCCGTGTTTGACTAAAGGTATGATGTTGAATTAGCTTAGCTAAACAGTACAGCTGTGCTTTGGTGTAGAAGTTCTTAGATCACTTTAAAGTCACCTTACCTCAATAAATATCTGTAGGTCTGGTTTAAATCAGTATGATCATGAATGAAGGTGTTGTATACGATTAAAAGGATTGTTGGTTTATGCTCTGTTATGCACCTTTCAAAAACCCTAGACGAGTATCAGTAGAAGTGATCTGCATGCTTGATTAGTACTTCGATATGTTACTACTACTTTGTGAAATGGGGCTAAGGTAGTACTATGGAAAACTTGTAACTTGCAAATAAGTTATGAAATGTAGTCAGTAATATTTCTAAATTAAACTTGATCCATTTTTAATTTGTCACGGGGACATGATTCTGATAATGTACAGTCTGATTACTTCATAAGCCGATTTGAGAGGGATTTGCATTCTGTGTTCTTACTAAGCGTGAATCTCATCACCTTTGTTGGCACAATGGACCTTTCTTGAGTTTGGAGGAGATACTTGAATATCAACATGTTCTTCTCGACCACTTTTTCTCTCTAGAGCCATATCCCATGGGGTTCTTCCAAGCAGATCTCTGAAGATGTTGAAGTCTGCTCTTCTGAAATGCAGGGCTGTGGTCCTGCTTTTTGCCAGGTAGATAAATTCCTGAAAGCTTCACAAAATGCTTTTTCGGGTATAAAGACAAAGACCTTAGAAATGCTTCAGGCACAGGAAAAGCTTCCATAGAAGTTCACACCTTCCTAGACTTCAATGTCAGTTAGCCAATAACCACAAATCTGTAGGATAAAAGCTTTGCTAGTTCTAGTGCTCACAGAGATGCTTGTCCAATCTTGTCTTCTCTGAGGTTTTCCTGCATTAAGGTCTAGTCCCAGAAGCAGTCAAAATTTACATCAACTGATTTAATAAACTGGTATAGATTCCTCATTAGAACTTGTGTATTATTTGTAATGGAGTAACCTGGTGTTGCTTAACAGAAGAAGCAATAGTATCAAGGGGGGCTGGAGACTACACAGAGTGCATAATAAACCTAAAGGAAACCAAACATTTGAAAATAAATGGATTTTTTTGTTGTTGTTGGAAAGTGCAAGTATGTCAGGTTCTAAAATGTTACTAGTATTCATTTTCATAGAGGAAGGAGAGGTGTCAGGAAAGGTGATATTGTCCTGAATGTAATTTCAACCCTTCCCCTTTTGTTCCTTTGCGCTGTAGGACAAACTTTCATTCTGAGCTATATTCACCCCCTCCTCTAGTCAGCTCTTTACCTGCCCATTTTTTTTATTATTTTGTATCATTATACAATCCTCCTTCCGAGTTTATCTGTTTGTTTTGATCGTCTGTTTCTCAAATATTCATTTCCTTCTAGCCCTGGTATCTGGTGATCTATTAATAATTTTCTCCCTATTCTTTGTGCTGGAGTTAAGTGACTGCATATTCAAAGTTCTCATCTACTTTCCAGTCAAATTTCCCCTATTTAATTCCCAGAATAACTTACACATTATCTGAAAGGAAGTCAAGCTGTCAGTGCTTTTAGTGTGAAGCTGTCTCTGCATCACTATTTTATGACAGAAACAAAACTTTTTCTTTATTTCCTCTTTCTCATCCCCACTCTCCATGTTGCTAATAGGTGTTTCATCACTTCTGCCAGCAGTGGCAGAGGGATTGCTGTGCTGTCCAAGTTATAGTGCAAAGCAGATACTAGTCAACATGGTTAGGATACCGGACAGTTAATATTGCAGATTCTTCCTGAAAGAATTTTAATTTTTCTGCCTACTCTGATTGGAAACTTTTATAAAACCCTTGAAATGACTGGGAGAGTGTAATTGTCCTTAAGGCACTGAGAAGTGTTTCATGGCTTTCTTCTGTGATGGATAGAACCTCAAATGTGATGTCTTAATTTCAGAATGATGATTAATGATGACACTTTTCTGTACCTGCTCTCTGAGGATCTCCAGGTATTTTACAGATGTTAAGGAATGAAGCTTCCCGAAAATCATGACGATACTGTTTTCACTTTAC
The DNA here is from genome assembly GCA_035590195.1 of Aviceda cuculoides. Taxonomy (NCBI): domain Eukaryota; kingdom Metazoa; phylum Chordata; class Aves; order Accipitriformes; family Accipitridae; genus Aviceda; species Aviceda cuculoides. The sequence continues at coordinate 21,575,999 of JAVJGG010000032.1, forward strand.
AGTTCCAGAAAGTGAGACAGGGAAATTAAGTGACTAGCTGAAGTTCATAGTCAGAGGTAAAATCAAGATGTCTGGCCTTTTGATATTATGAATTCAATTTTATATGCTAAAATGGTATTTTTCTTACAGATACAGGCTTCTTTTACCATGAGATAAGCAGAAAAACACACGTATGTTAGTATAAAACAGTATTGTGTAGATAAACTGTTTGTAAGAATGTCGTCTTTTTCCTAAAGTTTTTAGAGTAATCATTGCCTTACTCAAAATAGTAGATCACTGTGCATGACCTACATGGGATGATGTAGGCTATATTTTTATTTGTTTTCAAGTTTGACATTGTAACCCCCTTTGCTACTTACTTTTCTAGACAAAGTCTTTAGAGCAAGACAGAAGTTAGATTAGTTAATGTATGTGTTGTGATTTAACCCAGCAGGCAGCTAAATGCCAAACAGCTGCTCGCTCACTCCCTGTTGCCCCCTGCAGTGGGATGGGAAAGAGAATTGGGGGGGGGGGGAAAGTAAAATTTGCAGGTTGAGATAAAGACAGTTTAATAGGACAGAAAAGGAAGGGGGGGCTGGAATTAGAATATACAAAACAAGTAACGCACAATGCAGTTGCTCACCACCCGCCGACCGATGCCCAGCCAGTTCCCAAGCAATGGCCTCTGGCCCCCTTTCCCCGTAGTTTATATACTGAGCGTGCCATCACATGGAATATCCCTTTGGCCAGTTTGGGTCAGCTGTCCTGGCTGTGTCTCCTCCCAGCTGCTTGTGCCCCTCCAGCCTTCTTACTGGTGGGGTGGTGTGAGAAGCTGAAAAGTCCTTGACTTAGTGTAAACACTGCATAGCAACAACTAAAATGTCAGTGTGTTATCAACATTTTTCTCATCCTAAATCTAAAACGCAGCACTGTACCAGCTACTAGGAAGAAAATTAACTCTATCCCAGCCAAAACCAGGACAATTTGTCATCAAGTTCATCACCCCTATTGTAGAACCAGATGCTCAGTATCACTTTCACAACAATCCTTCCCTCTTCGGGAGAGGAAGGTAATTTCATGTGTGTGCATTAGTAATGTATACCCTCTCTGCAAGTACCTTGGCTCATAAGCATTCTGGTATTTAGCTGGTAACTGTATCACTTAGCCAATCTCCATGTATAGAAGTTGCTAGCTTCTAAAGTAAAATTGGCAAGAGATTTTCCCTTTTGAAGGAGCTCAAAATAGAAACTACTTTATATGCTGGAGTATCTTCTTTATTCATCTTCCCTCATTGTAAATTCAGAATATTTCTCTTTTATATAGAGGTTGCAGTCTTTTGTTGTTTTTCCATAGCTTCAAAGTACTAACTAGTAGAGTCTTGTTCAGGCATGTTGTTCTTCAAGGGACCACCTTATAAAATAGCATACTGTTCTTTCCCCTTAGGTCCAGTCTGCTAGGTGAGTTGCACATAAAGTCTAGTGAAAGATTTCCTGAACACATCTGTTCTGTGAAGGGCCATCTTCTGAGTTCTTTTATTTAAGCAATGAAACACAGGAGCCTAGAACCTGATCTGGCTATGTTATTTGATCTGGCCTTGCTATTTATCTGGAAATATAGACTTAAAAACTGAGCTTTGGATCTCAAACCCAGCAAAGTGGCATTTTGGCATTTGCTCAGGAAAGTTGAGTATGTGCACTGGTGTAGCTAAAGCTAAAACTAAAGAATACCTGCTGGAGCTTGTCCCTCATTGCAGTTTGTGTCCATCATGTCTTTTCCTATGAGTATGCAAGTGTGATGCCCAAACTAGAAATTTAGTTTTCATAGGTGTCATGGTTTAACCCCAGCTGGCAACTAAGCACTACGCAGCCACTTGCTCACTCCTCCCCTCCACCCTGTGGTGGGATGGGGAGGAGGACTGGAAAAAAAAAGTAAAACTCGTGGGTTGAGATAAAGACAGTTTAATTATTGAAATAAAATATAGTAAAATAATAATAATTATTACAACGAAAAGGAAGATAACAAAAAGAGCGAGAAATGAAACCCAAGAAAAACAAGTGATGCACTATTCAGTTGTTCACCACTCGCTGACTGATGCCCAGTTAGTCTATGAGCAGCGTTCGGCCCCTCCTGGCCAACTCCTCCCAGTTTATATACTGAGCATGATGTTCTATGGTATGGAATATCCCTTTGGCTAGTTCAGGTCAGCTGTCCTGGCCATGCTCCCTCCCAGCTTC
>JAVJGG010000032.1:21582710-21648874 GCA_035590195.1 Aviceda cuculoides
CGCCCCTTCGCCCCCGCGCAGGTAAGGCGGTGTCTGTAGCAGAACGAGGTTCGCTTTGCCGCGGTGGAGCCGGTGGTGGAGGAGGAGGAGGAGGAAGAGGAGGAGGAGGAAGGAGGAGGAGGAGGTGCGAGAGGCTGGTGGGTTTTGCGTGCGGCGTTGTGGAGAGGTAGATGGCGAGGAGAGGAGATGGTGGAGCGGAGGTAGAAGTTAAAGGTTGGCTGCGGTAATTTATTAGCCCTCGCAAAAGCAGGAGGAAGGAGGGGAGGGGGGGGTCTGGGGGACTTGAGGAATAAAATCTATTTACTGCATGTTTTCCCCGGCGTGAGGTGCCCCGGTGAAACGCGACGCCGGGGCAGCGCTGGGAAGGGCTATGGCAATATTGTTGTTATTTCTCAGCGGCGGTGTGGCAGGGGCGAGGGGGTTTGTGCAGGAAGTGCCTTGATAATTTGGGACATTTTTCTATTGTGAGCCAGAAGAAAGAGGGCAGCCGGCTTCCTTGTATGTGTTTGAAACTGTTCGGGTTCCTGCTGATGGTAGGCATTTTTGAAGGGGTAGAAATCATATCATAAGCATATTAAAATAAATACATCTGCAGACCGGGAGGGTAGCAACATCGATCATTCCAGCCGCTTAGGAAAGAATTTGGTTCTAGAAATTACGTAGAAATGAAAGGAAAAGATTAACGATGCTGTTAAGTCTGCTTTTGAATTAGAGCGCTTCTCCCTTTGGCTGCAGCAAGGTTGTTTTTCAGATCCTTTTATTTCATTCGGTAATTTGTGAACTCTCTGGTCTTCCCCGCACCCAGAGACAATGCTGTGTATTTTATACAATAAGGATTCCGCCAAGGATTGTGCCTGCCAACCGACCTGGCATTTATTAAGGATTTATTGACCTATGGGTGTCTCTCTCTCTCTCTTTTTCTAATTTGAAAAGGCTCAATCGGGGCACCTGTGACTAAATCATAATTTTTGAGGAAAAAAAAATGGTTGTAGAGGGGTGAGGGAAGCAGATTAATTCATTGGTGAGGCACTGAATGCGATAGCTAAATTTATGTTGGTTTGTGTATATTTCTCACCACATACATGTGTATACACGTATACGTTGCTGGGAGGGATGCCTGGTACTTAAGAGCCCATTTGAGAGAGATACATATTAATAAATTGTCCTCTTTCGGGTATGAAAGTGTCCCTCAGCTTTGGAAATGACTAAACAAGACTGTGCTGTTTATTGACAGGGTGTGAATGATATCGGCAGGAATAAATAAGCAATTGTTTTGGGTTTGGGGTTTTTTTTTGGGGGGGAGGTGTTCTTTCTTCTTTCTTTTTCAGTCTTTCCATCTCTCTTTTTTTTTTTCCCTTTCCTTTTTTCCCCTGCTTTCTTTTTTCTCTCTGTCTTTCCCCTTTCTCTTTCCCCCCGCTGCTGCTCTCTGTGTGTGTGTGTGTGTGTGAGGGGGAAAGGCGGGCGCCGCAGCCGGCGGGCAGGGATGCTCTCGGGGTGGGATCCCCGCTCGGCGGGGCTCTCCGCGGACACCTGTGGGGATCGCGCTGGCACACACGCTCACCCTCACACGCGTGTCCGTGCGCGGCTCCCCCCCTCCCACCTCCGCCCCCCCCCCGGGCTCCGCTGCCGCCCTCCCCCCGTGCACACGCACGTCGCACGCTCCGCGAACGCCCCCGTCCTCGTCGAAAGCTGTTGCATCTTTTTTTTTTTTTTTTTTTTTTCCTCCTCTCCCCCTCCTAAAACCACCAGAAGATGAACAGTGCATATACATGTTTCTCTGAAATCTTGATAGTGGATCAGACTCCAATAGATGAATGGGATGAGTTAGAAATCAATTGGGTGACATTTTGCAGAATTCAGTTTGGGCTTTAACTGAAGTACAACAGATTTCTCTAGAGTTAATATCTTTGAAATATGTTGCAGAGTTTGTTCTCCCATTTCTGCCTGTGTAACTATATTATTTTTTTCCAGTCATTGTAGCGTACAGGTGAGATCCTGAAGGGATACTGTGTTCTGCAGTTTTAGCCTGGTCTGGATGTTACTTGTACAAGAAATCCTTTGGTTCTCTTCTTTTACAGTTTTAGCATGTGACTATCGTGTTTGAGTGCCAAAAGAAGTCTAGGGATCACTAAAACATCATGATAGTTCAACAGCTTTTTAACTTAATTGTGTATGTACTTTATTGCAAGCTTTGGATGCACTGAATAGATGTATTCTGATAAAACTACGGCATGCAATCCCCTTGCTTCCAAGTAGTGTCAAGTGACTTGGAAAGGGCCAAAAGCACCATTATGGATTGCTAGGAGCTTGGAAGGCAACAAAAGGGAAGCAAATGACTTCACTGTTTTTGAAGGAGGTTCAAAATCTGAAGGATTTTAAGTTTTTGCTTGTTGAAAAGCAAAGTCCTGATCCCAGAATGTTTTACCTGAGTCACAGGTGAGTTTGAAGAAGCTGCCTGGTAACCACATTATCTGTGTAGGCTTTGTCTAGCATGGAGATGAAGGTGTTGCAGTAGAGATGTTTTCCTTGTTTTAGGGGGTAGGAGGGAGCGTGGTATATTGCATTATTTCTTAATGTAGCCATCTTCAATTAGAGCACAGAGGAGCACCTGTTCCCTGGCAATTTCTGGCAGTTGAGTATCTCATTGTGCACCTTTTGTTGATGGAACAGCTTAGTATCTGTGTATGAGTTCAAACATCTGAATAACTGGCAGCTGGGTCTTCTCCCTGTAAAATTGCAGGCATTCTTTTCATATCATACTATCCTCCCTTGCATTCCCTCTCGTTGGCTTCAGTCCCTCCCTGAAATCCTCTATTTCAAGGGCAGAGTCTGCCAAGGGTGCATTGGCAAGAAAAGCAAATTCTCCTTCTGAAGAGCTGGTGTCACTCATTAGCATGTGAGAAGAGTGGTTGTAAATAAACAACGAATTATGTAGAGTTCTGTGTAGTGTTAATTCCAGTAAAGTGTACAAGGACATGCAGCTGGCTGGATAAGGTAGAGATACCACTATTGTTTGGAAAGAACTGATCCCTGCACCCAGTGAAATGCTTGCTACTTTATCCTAGAAGCCTTATTGTAACTAGAACAAGTGATACTATCTTTATCTTAGCATTACCTCTAGAGTCCTTGGGTTTTTTTGTTGATCTTAACAGGTGAAAGAGAACCAAGAAAGTACATGTGTGTGTCCTGTAGAGTTGTCCAATATTCAGTTAAGCCCTGTCGCCTGTAATGCATGTTATGATCCCATATTGTATCTTTAATATAAATAAAGGGAATATACAAGCCTGTATGTTCCACTAGGCAGTGTGAATGGGTTGCCCAGGGCAAGACGGAATCCTGCAAGTTGAAGCCTGTTCTTTTAGAGATTGTACTTTCATTACCTTGAAAGCAACATAATTTGTCTTTCTTCACAATCACTTTTAAAATGGCTTTAAACCCAGACTACCATGCTTCACGTGGCTATGAAACATTCATAGTTGGTTTATCCGACTTTGCAGTGGAAAAAGCTTGAGCTCAGTATTTAAGAGAAGGATATCCTAGTGATACAGTTTATTGTGGTAAGAGCTGGGCAGGAAAAAGAGGCCTGTTCTGGTCATATGCCTAAGATAAATCAGAAACTGAAGCTGTTGTCTTCACTGAAGTGAATGAATCTGAGATTTTACTAATGCCTTAATTAAAGCTGCAGTACCATGTCAGCATAACCTGATCTAATTGCTGGCTGGTGAGATACTGCCTTCTCGCATCCTTCTTATGGCAGCTCTAGCACTTGTCTGATCTTGTGCTGATCTGTCTCAGCATGCTAAACTGGCAGAAAACTATTCAGTACTTCTGCTGCTTGGGTTAGTTTTCTGCCAGCATCGCACACTGAAACGCGCCAGTCCGAGGTCGCAGGAGAGGTGGGATGCAGAGGGTGGTACTCTGCAACCGTGGCCCAACTCAAACCACCTAGCAGTTTGTAAGTGCAATAATCCCAGTATTGACAAACCCGGCCCTAAAATACAGGTCATATTGCTTTGTACTGATACTTTGTCCAGTCTAATTGGGTAATAATAATGAATATACTAATATTTTGTTTTAAAACCTCCTTTAGAGAGTAATACACTCGTTGAGTTTATAGCCAGAAAGTACTACTAGGCCATGTAGTCTGACCTGTATAGCACATCATTAAACTTCACTTAGTAACACCAGTATCGAGCCAAAACACTTTTGTCCGACTGAAAAATAATTTGCATATCTTCCAGAAGGGCATTCAGGTTTGATTAAGTCATGTGAGCCTGAAGGGGTCAAAAGGCCCCTGGGAAAAATAGCAGGAGGAAGCAGTCAGCTGTCGGTGCTGCCAGAGCAATTAGGCTGGCCTGCAGCCCGGTCCCCATGAAGTATTGAGTTTTCATGGGAAGGAGGGCTGCTAGAAATAGCCTGCTTTCTGACACCTTCCTGGTGCGCTCACGCGTGCTTTAGCACACCCAGGCAGGACGCCTGACCCACGTGGAGTAGTTAGTTCTGCAGGCACGCGGTAGGGTGGCCGCACGCTCCGTGCTGCCGCGGCTGAGGACAGAGCGGCTTGGGAAGACCGCTTGTGATGATAGAGCGGCCAGGTGAGAAAGAAACTGTCCTGACGGGGGAGGAAGATAGTTTCTTGGGTAACTTTTGTTTTGTCGGAGGTCAGAATTTACTAAGACTTACTTGATTTTGAACTGAAAGGTATCATTAGGGGCTAGTAAAATCAGAATCCTGAAGACGCTACTACACAGTCTTTAACAAAATTAGTATCTTCACCTTAAAACCCTATTTTTTTAAAATGTCGTGAAAATTATGTTCTTTTAAGTATTTGAATCATATGTTGAAGTCAATTTCTTATGCTTCTTTTCAATAAGCCAAGTAAATTATCACCTCGAGCCTCTCTGTGAGGCATGTTTTGTAAGCACGCGATCATTCTTGCAGCATTTCTGTCTCCTTTTGAATTCTCACCATCATTCTGAGTTGTGGGTATTTCAGGTTGGTCAAGTGCTGGTAACTCAACCTCTCTACTTGACATTGCTGTATTTACTTATCTGAGGACCACATGATTGTCCTGACTACATTATTCTGAGTGGTCACCTTCCTCTCCACTTGTCGTCATAGAAAGTGTTTACCCAGGTGGAGCTTTTTGCATTCTTTCTTTCTAGATACCGTGTTTCATATGTAAGGATACTCTAAGCTGGATGTGAGCCAACTATGACAATGAGGTTCTTCCATGTTATTACTCATTCCCTTTAAATTTATAGTGTTTCCTCAGTTTCTATATGGCTCACAAATGTTATCATTAATTCTTGTTCTTCTCTAGGCTGTTACTTGAAAAATTGGTTCAGAATGTAGGACTAAGAGGGTATTCTTGGGGATCCTAGCAGAAACAGACCTTCTAAGTAGTGATTCCTCATCCTCATTTTGTTAATTAACAGTTACCCTGTTAATGTGTTGTTTTGAATAATTCAATTTTTTTAATCACAGCACTGCTCAGTATAAACAGTTAGGCTTTGAGAGATACTATACTTATTTCATGCTTTTTTACATCTAGACTTGTGTTCCCATTTGAAAAGATTACTTAATTTACCAAGAAAATTTTTGTCATTGTTGATAGCTGTTAGTAATTAACCGATGAAGTCCAATATTTCCTGTTTGAATATTTTGTTTGGGAGTACTATCAAGCTGGCCACGGTACAGATGCCTAGGTTATCTCAGCCGATGGCAGCACTTTAGGCCTTATTTCAACCCCATCCTTGCGCTCATCGGTATACTGCGTGCTCTCGTTGGGTAGCTACTTCAGTCAGAGTAAGCCCCTGATCTTATAATTTTTAAGTGCTAATAAGACTTCAGCTTTTTTTCTAGTCCTATAAAATTTCCCAGGTGTTTCAGACTTTGAAAATCAATTCTCGGCAGTGCTGAGAGCTTGTCAGCCAAGCCTCTTCAGAATTCTGACAAAAATTATGAACATCTGCTTTTAATTTTTTAATATGTTAAGTACCACTCCACTACTGACATCTTCCCAAATTATCACTGAAATGGAAAGTGTTTTGGATTATGCAGAAAAAGAAGGATGATACATATTATATTAAATACAGCACACGCTTTTTCTGCATGCTGCTTTTCCCACCATGGAGCAAAATGTCAAGAGGACTATCATTACTCCAGTTTTCTCCTGATATGCATATCATTATCTTGTGTTTTTGTCCCCTGATTTTTTTTTACCTGTTTCATCTTGTTTCTCTTCGCAGTTTTCTGCAAATTCCTGGCTTCTCACTGTTAGTCATTGCTGTCAGCAGACTCTTTTTTATATTCAACATTGCTTAGGAGTCTATGAAAGATATCTATGCTAATATTAGAAGAGTTTTACTTGAATCTTCCAGTTGAAATATATCAGAAAGATAGTTAAAATATTGTCAGTGTTTGGCAGAGAACTTAATCTCTCCTGTTATCTGAATTTCATTTTGGGTAGGCTGTGTGCCTTTTGGAAAGGAAAATACGTGACATTCCATCCACATAAAGTGTTAATACAAAAATCTGTCAGTAAAGCTGTTTGGCACCACTGTGACAATGAAATTTGTATGAAATACGCGAGAATGATAGATGTTATGATGAACCTAGGAAGAATGCTTTGGTAGTACAGTGCTTAAGAATAATGTTTGCACAATGGAGGAAAAGATGATATACCTTATACAGACTTGAGGTAGATAAAGTTTTCTGCATGTTCTTAATTTTAGCATTTTATTACATTTACAATGCTTAGCCATACAAACATAATGCTGTATTACTGTTGTGTTTTTAAATGGCTTTTCCTTGGTTTTTTTTTTTTTTGAGATAAGCAAGATCTTAAACTACTGAAATAATTGATTAATGCTCACTGCCTTCTTATTCCATGTACTGAACAAATTCCATAGTAGGTAGTTCTTCTTTGTTCATTTTATAACCTGTGCATGAAATTAGGTAACAGCTTGGACAAAGCCTTGTTATATTCTTTGTATGACTTCCAAAACATCTGAAGGCGTAAACAGGGAAAATTTCAGTTTGAAATGGGAAATTGTAATACAAGGTGAAAATTTCAGTGCTTAGGCAATGCTTTAAGGTCTCTAAAAGGGTTATTATCTATAAATGGATTGATTCCTGCTCATCCTTATTTTATTCTATTGAGTGGAAAAATAGATTTTTAAACTGTGAAGGTCCAGAAGCAGGTCTTTCAGTTTACTCAAGTTACAGTGGTTTGTTGTAATGCTGTTTGCTGTTCATAAAGTTGAATAGTAAATCTTCTAAACAGTGATAGAAACTGACAGCAAAGGCAAAATATGGCATGTTAGTCTAAGTGTGGGTGGATTTTCAGAATTTTGAACTCTTCAGCTATTAATAAGCTGCTCTCTGCAGAGAAGTCTAATCTGGTAATTTTAAAATTAATTATTACACTTTCAACCACCTGATAATCATGAGTAAGTCTTTAAAAAAACCCAAACCAAAAACAAACCAAAAAACTTCAAAAGGGTAGGTCCTCTCATTACTAGGAAAGAAAATTGACTTGGTTGGAAAACCTTAAGGCAGACATGGCGCTTTTAAAGGAGATGCACCTTTCCAAGTCAAATACAAATGCGTAAGAGAGACAGGGTGGAACTAGCTGCATCTGATGACTTTTTTGCCCAGAGCAGGGGATGTTCCTATCTTGTTTAATAAAACTGTTTCAAATGCAGCCTCTGAATGCTACAAAATAGAGGCTCATACACCAATGCCGATTACTAAAATGACTGGTTAAAGATTCATTTGTCCTTAATTAAGATGACCCTAAACTTCTTCAGATGGTGGCTACTGGAGAATATAATTGGAGGCACCTGGCACTTGTTCACTAACTTTTGTTCAAGATTTTACTCTGGTAAGAGATTCTTCAGCAGATAAGTTCAGAATGATTTATCCCTTTAATTCTCTAGCTTTAATAACCATAAGCTATTTCCTTAATGATTTAGAATTGCATGATGCAGGAGATAGTTAAACTTACTCTCCAAGAGATTAATTTCCTCCTTTTTCACTAGTGTTGAGTTGTTTTTGGATTTTTTTTTTTTAATCAGGAAAATTATGGATTTCAGTTGCCTTTTCTAATCACAGGTACTATCATTTGTAAAATATTGCATGTCACTCTGTCCTGTTGCTGTGGAGGTAGGGACATTTTGTGGATTGCATTCTGAGGAAGGTGATGCATTGCCTTCAGACAGTGGAGAAAGAAGAGGATTTTACTGGGAGTCCTGTGGCCAGCTGTTCCACAAGTTAGTTTGCAAGAAAACTGCTTCTTCCCAAGGAAGACAACTAAACCTGTGGCTAGATAAGCACTTTTAGGTTGGCACTGGTGAGGGAAGGAGTAGTCCTTGCCCTCCTCTCTGCTCTTGATTTTCTTCCCTTTCGTTGTTGGGGGTACAGTTGGCTGTGTAGTGAAGACAACACAAAGCTGATCCACACAAAAAACAAGCTGGAAAAAAGAAGTTACTTTCCAGCTGAATCCGTTTCTTGTCCCATTCACAATGGGCTGTACAGGCAGCTGTGCTGGCGTAGTGGAGAAGGTAGGGAGGAGAGTAGGACTGCACTTTTCAGTAGATGGCCAAGTATAAAATCTGTGTTTGTATTACAGCTTTGCTTGGTGGTGATATGAAGGGCCTAGCAGGCCAAACTTGCTCTTGGCACCATAAAACTTCTCTTCCTCAGAAAACAATTTATATATAACTTCAGATCTCTTGTTTACAACTGCAGCATAAGCTATCAACAGCTTGCTAAATTTGTCTTGTCTAGCTTTAACTGCATGCTGAAGAGTGGGAGCCAAAGCAGGAAGATGACTAGTATATTGGCTGAAATAACATTTTACTGAAAATACCCTGGTTGCAGGTATTTCAAGCCTCTTCCTGAACTTTCAGTACAGAAAGTATTATGGATGCTTAACCCACAGATATTAATTCCTCTGTGGTATAGGTCCTACCGTTTTCTCAGTTCATGTTTCTTCTGCTCATCCCGAAGTTGTCAGAATATTTTTTCCACTTTTTCCAAAAGCCCACTTATGTTACAGCCAATGAAGTAGCTTTTTTCTTTTTCCTAACTTTCTGATGTACATTATAATTTGCTATACATGTAGAGAAGAGTTTGACTGAAACTATGCAATGTTTTACCCAAACCATAGATGTAGTGAAGCTGCTTTGAGAAGCGACTTTAATATCTCTCTGCCCTTCTCAAGCTGTGAAAAAGGCTGTAGGGGAACCAAGAATGTTTGCCAAAACTCTTTAGCCAAATGCCTAAACATATCCTCCAACCACACTAATAGTGCTCAGGCACAGCACACTCAGTCTGAGTCAGACTGACAGTGCTTCTAGAATAATTCTGTTTCAGATGTTGAAATTTGTGGATGGATAATGAAAGCACCTCTGCTGACTGCAAGTACATTAGAATAACAGAGCAAAGCACACCACTGCAGACAGTCAGGAGACTAACATTAATCAAGGTGTTCACCTGTATTTTGTATTGAAGCTTCCCAAAACAAACAAAACCACTGAAAACATTAATCGAGCTACTACCAGAAGTTCCTTCGTCTTGACAGTACCAGCTCAACTGAGAACTGGTTAGCCTGAGGATTCTTGCTCTTTACTAAGTAATGCTATCTCTTGCACTCATCTTCTGAGCATATCCACTTGTATTAAAGTGCCTTCGTGTGGCAATACTTGAAAGCCTTCTTGAGAATTCATTGTGCCCTATATTTTGACTGAGCAATTTATATTAAAACCATTTCTGCTTCCCTTGCCTGTTCTCTCCCTTCCCTCTTCTCCCCCCTCTTTTTTCCTGAGTAACTGTAGGGTGAGAAAAGGAGCAGTTTTGCATTTCAGTACACTTAATGTAGCCAAGAGGTTTGTTCGTTGCCGCTTTGTACTTTCAGGCAAACGAGAAAATTTAGATTAATAGGTTGTTTATTCTTTTGCGTGTTCCTCAAATCAAAGGCACTGGATTGCATTATTAAAGAAGTTTTTGTGTGGCAGGCTTGGAACTGTCCTTGCTGAGCTGTACATGAAGAAAAACGATTGCTTTTCATCCCCCACTCATTATGCAGACTGGCACAAGAACACTGTTAAATGCGGTATCATGCACTATCACTTGAAGACCTTCCTTCTGTACAGCTGATGTTAGGCTCCAGTTTCGCGGGATGATCTGTCTTGGAACAGACAAGGAAAACCCTACAAATAGAAACACATATGTGCTTATATTTTAAAAATTTAAATATTAACCAGTTTAATAAAGAAAGGTTTTGTTTAGAACACTAGTGACTGTCTGCTTCGCAGCGCTCTCAGATCTCTTCACTGGGGATTCTGTTCATTTGTTTCGCATCCGTTCAGTTAGCAATAACGCACAATTAGGCTTTCAGTGATAATCTACTCAGCCAAATTAATGAGGAAAATATTCAACGTTATTTTGAGATCAGACCCATAACTGAAGGATCCAGCTAGTGTTGGGTAGCTGACTAAATGCATGACTCTGTCCTGTGGATGTTCTATACCCAATGGGCTTTAGCATATCTCTGGGTCTCTGATTACATTAGGTACTCTAATTCCCTTGGCATTCTGTGACAGAAGAGTCTCTCTTGACCCAAGGCCTTCTGCTTGGAAAGTGAAAAGTCTGGGGGACGTAATTTAAGAGAATAGGACAAGATTGTGCCTGTCTTATGTAAATAAGAGGAAAGAAGTCACTTTGCCTTATAGGTTCTACTTCAGCTCTAGCTAATGTTCAGAGCAGGAAAGGCAAAATTGCACATTCAGCACTGCAATTCAGCATCTTAAGGAATGGGAAGACCTCTCTTGTGTGGCACACACCAGCATCACCAGCTGCACAGTGGGAAGTAAGCAGTGTCACAGTTACTAGACTGGCCGAACTGCTGAACTTCCCTTGTGTAATAGTAGGTAGAAGTCTTCTTTGGTCTCAGACCTGGTGCAGGATGGAATAATTGTGATTTTTCTCATTGCATGCTGGGTTCCTGATTTTGCAGTCCCTTTGCCTGAATTAGAACCCTCTTGTTGGTCTGTCTGAAACTTAGCTCCTGCACTTCCATTCTCTCTGAAGTACCAGTGCTAAGTTCTGCGAGTCTCCCTAGAGAAAAGTGTTTAAAGAAAACCTTCTATGTAGGCTTGTTTATAAGGTATACTGTCATCTTCCATCTGAGGATCATGGAGAGTTCCTCCAGCTGCTTCCATATTTCACTTCTCTATGTTAATTTGTCTCTATATCACAGATCACTGGGTTTTCCCTGACAAGTAACCATCCTCTTTCTCCAAGGGATCTTAACCCCTTTTAGGAAATGGGAGTGCCAGTGCTTTGGGTTTTAGGGTTTTGTTTGTTTGTTTTCAATCTCTGCATAGGAAAGTGGTGGTATCTTTTCTACCTGAAACATGCAAATGTACTAGCGTCTTGTAACTGCTGTCCCAGCTTTTCGGGGATAGTATCATCTCCGTTTGGTCTTTTTATAACTATTCAATTCTCTAGATTGTGCATTCATGCCATTTTTTCTGTTGCCATTAATGTTTGCAGGCCATGACAGCCAAGTTCATGAAAAGATTACAGATCTCTATTTATAATGTTACGTATCAACTTCTAACCTGTTACAAAGTGCCTCAAACATGAATAATTAGACCACTGTATTCTTCTCCTGTATTCCCAAGCAGGGGAGGAATTGTGAGTGAATCCCAGACTTCCTATGCACAGCTAGTGCTGCTTGATGTGTGACAAATCTGTGACTCAGCTGAACATTGTCACTTTTTTGAGAAAATCATAAATATCTTATCTTTATATATTTTATCTTTCTGCTTAACGGTTCTGAATACTATTTCACCTGCTTTAATTTTACCCCTTCATTCAACAATTCTTTTTCCTTATAGCTTTTGGACATTTTTGAGTCAGATATGGCTATTTGCTGATATATCATTATCACTAAATACTAATCTTGTTTATGTTGCTGACCAGCAGTATTCACACTTGCAAAAATTAAAATACTGGAAAGATGAATAATAAATTATACTTGTTTTACAGAGCATAAGTTTTTATCTAGTCAAACTCTTCTGTCCCTATTCCTATTTAGCATCTGACGGCACATTATTGCGGCCACAGATTCCACTCCTCCATCTCCACATGTTCCTGCTATACCAGAGACTTCTAGTAGTTGTGTAATTTTCTTTTTGTTTCCTAATAGGTATAATAGAAAGCGTTTTCATTGCTTCCTTTTAACATCTAGAATAGTTACCATTTTTACTCAGACATTGAAATTCGAATCTAATCTGTCTAGCACTGAAAACCTTTCAAATCTGCACTGCGTTAATGGAAAGACTTTAAAGTGATACAGGCAGCAGTTCAAAAAGAAAAGGAAATCAGGAGAAAAGCTCATTAAATTCCCAAATAATTCACTGATTTGTTATTTCAAACATCAACTGCAAAGCAAGTAGTGATGATCTTCCTTGTGCTGTGGCAGTGGGAGCAGAACTGTGTGTTCTTCATTCAGCAAAGGTCTGTTCTGGTCACAGCTGTGTATACAAAGCTGCAAGTGAAAAAGAGATGTACGTATAAAGGCTCTCAGTCTATTTCCCTTTGCAGCACTCATCTGTTTGTTATTTACCAAACCCCAGAAAACATCCTCCTAAAAGGAAGGAGAAAAGTAAATAGTGAGGAGATTTGTTTTTTCCCTTGATAAACATGTCATGTAAAGTGACTTTCCAAACATATCCCATTTAATGGAGATAATTTAGAAACCTTGAGCTTCAGCATTGTTTGTTGTCCACCAGCATGGATTGTCAAGGCCCCTATTCTTCCCGTCAGAGTTTCCGATCCCAGGAGCTGGTAAGTAAAGTCTTGTTTTGGCACGTGGACCCAGGTTCTCAAGTCCAGAGAGTCACTCCTATATTTCTCTAATAACTGAGGAGCTGTAATTTGTATTTGTCTGCTGAACATCTTGGAGCTTTTTTGGTGGTGGGATAATTTCTGCTTTGCTTTGGGTTTCCCCTGTATGTTAATAATTTTATTTAATCTTGAATCTCTTAAAAGCTAGCACTACTAGTTTCAGAGCCCTTAGTACTGCGTGTAGGTGGGGACTTGGAACAGCAACGTCTGAAACAGATCCAGACGGGAGATAACTCATGTGAAGGACAGCCGGAAGGATGGATGTTACCTTTTAAATGTGGCATGAAAGTGAGAGGAATATGAATTCATACATTTATATAGCATCCCTTTTTTCACCATCCGCTTCACATAGAATACTACTAAAATGCAGCTACATCTGATGTAGTGAGTTTAGATAGAGTTCTTTTTCCAGAAACACCAGGAAGCAATTTTTTTCCCAACATGGCAGCATTAAGAAACATTTATAATTGCATGGAGCAAATAGGACTTCAGCTTTTAAGCTCTGCTTTGAAAGATCCAGCACATTTCCTTTGAGTCAAGAACATATGCTGACATACATTACATTTAAGTACTTCTTAAAGCTATATTGCTGTATGATTTACACCATCTGATTTTCAGACTTGCTCCATAAGTCTCAACATTGAATGGGAAAAGAAGGGCAAACGTTGCAGTGAGTAAAAGGAACATGTGTTTTCTAAGTCTTCAGTGGCTGGAGATGCTTAAAGAGCAGCTTTCATCTTGACTCCCACTCTGAGGGTTTATCATACTTGCATTTCCATGATGGTTTTTTTGCTGAACAGTCAGGATATTGTTGCATAGGAGACAAAAAACCCACAAAGAGTACAGTTGTGTTAGAACAATGTAGCTGAGGCCCCAGCTGCTAGTAGGGGTTCATACGGTGTTACTCACTATAGATGGCCCATCTCGCTGTTGTCACTAAATGGGTTAGTCAGCAGTAACTGTATTTGAGGTTTTAGGACTCCTGCCATCTTTTATTCCAAGTAAGGAGGTCCTACATCTTTTAGAGGTTGCATTTTGTTTCTTCTTTGTATTGTCTTCTCAGTACCCTACATCACAGCAGCAATCCATCCAGGAGTTTCCACAGAATACTGATCATGCTTCCTTTAGGAGGAGTCATTTGCATATCATATCTGCTCAAAATCATTTGCTCACTATGCTAAGCTATCATCCCACCACTAATCCGTTAAGCGATACTCCTTTTTATTGCTCCTGCCATAAAGATCCTTACAAAGATCCTGAAGAGCCTGACCTCATTATGAGGCTGAAAAAGATTGAACAACTGAACTCTATCTATTTTCAGTTTCTACATGGCAGGATTACAGTATGGCTTCATCTCTACATTTGTCCTCCAGTAGATGGCTTTTTTTTTCCTTCTAGAAAGCCCTGTGCAGCAATAAGAAAGTGTCCTTTTTCTTTCTGCAACAATAGTTGCTCTTTTGTCTAGTTTCTTACACTTCCCTGATTACCATAATATATGCATACCATCAGTGTTAGGGCATAATACTGGAGGATTTAGGGCATTTGCCTGAACTTTCCTCCAGCAAAATATTCTTAGCTTGTGGTTCATGGTAGATGGTCCATGGAAGTGTATTTAGCTGTAAATAGGAGGCATTTAAGTTAAACTTTGACAAAGATGCATGATATCCATGAGAAACTTTCAAGATTAATGGAGACCTGAAGAGTTTAGAACTTGCTGGGCTGAAGCTTAAAGAACGCTAAAAAAAAAACCAACAAAAACCAAGCTTTGTTTCATTTTCTTAGAAATGAATATTTATGTTAAATTCTTATTAAACATGTATTTCTCCATGTGAAATACAGAGAAAACCGATTTATTTCCTTCTCTCTCTTCTCAGTCTTTTTCAAAATTATTATTATTATTTTTTAGGACACAACAGCTCACTAGAGTATTGTAAGAGTTAAAATCAAGAGACGTTACAGAACCTTAGCCAAAAGCATACCCTTAAAAGGGGTAGTTGGATGCCCTGTTGTTTCAGGTTTCTCTTAGTGCATTCATTCTGTTCTGCATTCAGACCAGTTCTGTAGTTGTGGTCATTTATAATCATTAATCTAGCTCATTGATATTGTAATGGGCTCCAAACATTCTCTGTGGAGCTTACATGCTCCACTGCATTTCCTTCTAAATAACTAATGATGACTTCTTCAGTCTTGTCATTAACCAGATTACCTTCCTCCAGCCAGTTCTCTTATTGATTTGTTTGGTTTGAGGTTCGTTTTCTTCTTAAGTTTTTACACTCGTAGAAGAGACTCAGTATCAGTGTGTTTGAGAGTGTTTTACATGACTGAACAACACTGCCCAAGCATAGGTCCAGATACTGCAATACTTATTTTTATGAATAGAGACTTTAACTGTTGACTCAGGGACTTCTAAAAGCAATGTCTTCTCCTTTCAGATTGTTTTTCTCAGTATTATAATTTGTGAAAGAAAATCAGAGAAAACTAGACAACAGTCTCGGTGGTTGGGATTATACTGCATAGCCTGTATATAAACCTATATATAAATATACTGTGCAGTAAAGTCAGAAAATGGCCAGGACAATGAATGGCTTTCAGTTCTTGGAAGATTCGTGTTTAAGTCAGGTAGTCAAGTTGTTCCAGGTGAACACAAGTGCACAGAGAAAGATGGGCTAGACCATTCAGTGCTTTGTAGATCACAACCAGCTTCTTGAGTTTCAACCACAGTGAGCTGATTGCTTTGTATAATTGCATCCTGGTGTCACTCTTGGTGGCATGTGGGTTTCTCCGTTCTTCACAAGCCCGAACTTGTCTTTTTCATGGTTGGGTTCCTGATGGACACCTTTCTGAGGAGCAGTCTCAGAGTGCCTGCTGTGATGACAGCTGTTGGTGAAGGTGCAGTTAACTGCTCAAAACTTTGCAGTGGATTATTTAAGAGTCAATGCGGAGCAGGGACGGGGGGGACACACAAGGCTATCCTTGATCATGATCTAAATTATGCTGAAATATTTTGTCTCTTCCATGGGGTGTTCGTAGCAACTGCACTGTTCCTTGAAAGCCTCTTCCAAACCAGTTGTTAAAAGAGGAAAGTCCAAAACATTTCCGTTTCATTCATTGTTCTGAGAAAATTGTTGACCGTTGCACTTCGTGCTTTTACATACCACGTTGAAGTCTGAAACACTTGGGAGATTCAAAATATTTGAAAATACCTGATTCTACTGGAAATTTCCTTGGTGTTTCCTGGAAAGGTCAGGCTAGAAAGAAACTGGAAGTCAAGGAGATCACTGATCTGAGATTGCTGCAGCAATCTGCAGCATTTCCATAGTTCATTGTATGTCCTTCTTAACCTCTACCTCCTTTTCTTTTTAGGCCGGTGTCATAGCTTTCTTCTGCGCCCTGGCCCTGTGTGCATGACACAGATGAGCTGTCTGCCTGCTAACTGTATTTCTTGGGGCTCCCAAAGCAGAAAGGAAATACCAAACAGTAACTGAAGACTGTGGGCCTCTCCAGGCCATAGTTTCATTATTGTCACTAGACCTAGTACATATCTGAGGGAGGAGGGGTTGTATGTAAGGTCCTGTATTGCATGAGATGCAGCTGCATACCACCTGCCCATTTACTCTGCCCATCTTGTGATGCATAGCTATGAATTCTTTAGTTGTTTTGAAGATCTTAAGCTTAATGACAACTTGTTTTCTTGAATAGAGGCTGATCCACATCTTGTGTAAAGATTACTGCTGCTGTTCGAGAGCTTGGGGAAATGTTGATGGTCCCCTCCAGTGAAGTGTTGCCGGCATTTCTGTACTTCACTACTAAGATTGCTGTGGGTCCCGTTTCAAGTGGTTGAGCAGTCTGCCCCCCAGATGGCCAGAACTCCAACAGGAATGTTTGCTCCTTATTGTTTACAAGACCAGCTAGCTCTGGCATTGGACTGATTATTTTCTCAATGAGTGACTGAAAACTCTTCAAAGCGAGGAAAAATCAACTGTTGAACAAGATAAGGTAGAAGCAGTCTAAATCTGTTAGTTTACCTATTGATTGGAAGATCTGCTAGTTACATCTTTAGTGACATTACAGTGAAAGGAAAAAATAGTGTCATAGCACATACAAAGAATGTCAAATGTCACAATATTTCAGTTATAAATTACTCTCTTTCTGAAATTGTACCTTATTTCTAGCTTTCTAGTTTATCTGTCTTAAGAACCAGTTTTGTGTTGTGTTGTTTTAGTTTGGTTTTGCTATGCCTATATTTGGTAGATTAAGATTAAAGTGCCTCTTGTTATCTGATTTCATCTCCCTTGTAGCTACCTACAGACTAAGGATTGTCAGGGGTGATCTCTGCTGTTCACAGGCTTACAGTTACCCAAGAATATATACAGTGTATTTATAATTACACTTAACTTCAGATGCTAGGACATTCGTAACATTTTCTTACTTGGCTTTTTAATGCTTCTGAAGCGTGAGGGGAAGTCATACATTTTCATACTGTAGTCCACAAAACTAGCCTCTTTGTTTGCTTCAGGCCTATGTCCTTTGAATAAGACTAAATGTCCTTTTGGATCATACTCAATGAGCCGAGTGTATCTTTAGGATTATATGTGCTTCAGAATATGAATAGAATTATCTTTGCAAATGTTAAAGAGAGCTGCATGGAGAAAATCGGGTGTCCATGTAGTAAATAAAGTGTAAGCCAGTATTTGGTTGCCGTAGTCAGTAACATACTCGAAAATTTAAACCAGGCTCTTTTGTTTGTCATCTTCTGTCTTCTTTTTCTACTTCTGGAAATACTGACAGAAGTTGTGGCTGCTTCTCCTTTCTTATTGTTTGCTGTTCTTGCACTTCAGGAACTCTGAATTCTTTAAGCTCGAACTTCATTCCAAGTCCCATCCTATAGTTAAAACAAGAAATTTCAGAGTTAACATTGTCCTTAGTGTTGCATTAGGTCTAGTGTTAAGGTTCCCAAAGTAGGTAGAAAGTTCAGGCTTGACTCATGTTTCAGGCTCTCTGTGGATTCAGGAATACCACACTGCATCAGTTAAACTCTTCCACTATTGGAATGTTTTCTTTACAACAGTGAGAGCTGGGAACTTAGTTTCTAATGAAAGTTTAAATTTTTCAGTTTGTGGATGTGCCATGCTAGCCACATAAGCATGCCAGCTGATAGCCTTGGACTGTACCTTTGGCACAGCTCATCCTGCCTTGAGTAACGTTCACTCAAAGCTGAAGTAATGCTGCCACATGAAACATTTGATACTGAAGGATAATTATGGGGAATTTGAAAAGGACTAGAGGTTGATTAAAGTTTGTATAAAGAGCAAGATTCTGGATTTGGGATATAAAATTGGAGTAGTTCTGTATAAATTCATTTTTTGTTTTTGTTAATCTGGAAAGTAGTTTATTGATAAAAGGACTCGAGATCAAAGGGCAGAAAAACACATCACCTAGTGGATTTTACTCTTTAAAAAACCTTTAGCTCAGTCAAAATATGGTGCTACTGGAGCTTGGCCCATAATAAGCCCGCTTTTCAGTGAATTTACTGTTCATATGAACTGTCCAGTTTCCTTCCAGAACAAATGAGTTCATTCTTCACATCAGCTGCAGCTGAATCTTTTCCTTCTTACCTGAGTGCCTCAAAACTGGCTTTCTGCTCAACCACAGTGTTAATCCCCTCTAACTGTTCTCTCTTGCACCAACAAATCTTTTTAGGTTAGTCTGCTTAGCTCTCCTCTATATTTGTCCTGAGTCTGACGCAGGTCGTTCCAGGCAAATCTTACTAAATGTCTCTGTCACTCTTTGCTTTTTCTCATCGTAAGCTAGGTGTTTCTACCTGTTGTCAACAGGAGCCACCTATCTAAGTCTGCTGTTTGCAGCTGTGCTCCTTTTATAGAGTGCAAAACATCTCGTTCGTGAAGACAACTTGCCTGCAGCAGCACCCTTACGTCTGGCAGGATTTTGCTGGTATTCTCTTAGGTCAGGAGAGGCAATCCAGGGAGCAGCCAGTGCTGCAGGTACCCTCCTGGAAGAACCCCCCCAGAGCCAAACCCTAGCAACTCTGCATCCTTCAGTTACTCTTCTGCTTTTGCTGTCATGTCAGACACAAAGTCTTCTGGGGTCCTTTCCTGAGGATGCCCTGGGATCCCTTCTGGGAGGACCTGAGCGGTGTCAGTAGAAAGAGTAGATGGGGTTTGTGAGTAACGTGAACTCCTCTGCCTGCTTGGATAGTAAGGATGCCAAAAGTTTTGTCTTAAGAGTGTGTCTGATAACAGAGTGTTCACAAACTGTCTTAGCAGGTATGGTGCAAGTACAGCCAGTAAAGCTGAACCTACTTTTAATTAGGAGCATCATTAATCCTATGACAATGCCTTGCATACATCCTGGGCTTTAAGAATTAAAACATCTTAAGCAGGGAATTACCTGAGCCTATCTAACAGTTGATCTCTGCCGAGGAGGGGAGGTTCTGCTCTCCTCCACCTTCTTCTCTCGTCCCTGCACCTGGCCATGCTCTTCCAAAGCTTGCTTTGCATGAGCTTTCATCAGATGTTTCTAAGAGTCAGTTCAATTCACTAGCCTTGGAAAAAAGTTGGATTTTCTTCGCAAGGGGCCTGCCGAGTGCCAGAGCTGGTACAAGGGGTGGTTCAGAACCAAGTGGCCAGCAACAAGTGAGGGGAAAGGAAAGAAGAGAGAAAGGAGACCTGCCCCTTTCAGCAGGAGTAAGGTTTTAGATTGGCTTAGCTGCTTGTTGGACTTCACCATCAGGAAGGCAGAGATAATGCATCCAGTTATTAAAACTAAGAAAATCCTTTTTTTTATTAGTATCTGATGGGATTGAGCCAGATATTGGTACAAAGCCACATAGTCTTTTAAAGCTACTTGTGTCCAAGACTCCATGTAAAGCACAGATGCTTATGTTGATCCATGAAACAGATTTGACCATTACCCTCTTTAAACTATTCAATAGAAAACCTTCCTTTGAAAAATGAAGCTGGTTTTCAGCTAACCTGGCACAAATCTTTGGCTTCTAGTATGTTTTCCTGTTGCTTAAAAGTAGCAGGTGGGTCTCTCTCAGTTTTCTTCTGATTTTCCTATGCTCTTAGGACAATTTGCTAATGATTGTGGGAGCTGTGTGTACACTTCAGGAGCAGAATGAATCCTTCCATACATGTCTTACATGAACATGCTTATACAACTTCAGGGGAAAGTGTGTGAGTGCTTATTCTTTATTGTTTGGTTTAGTTTTATTTAACCTTCTATCTCAAATTATGGGGATAATTATGTGACCTGTTGTTTTGCTTTTTGTTTGTTTGAAAAATAAGGAGAATCAATTTTTAAAATAAGACAAATGAACATTCTGGATCTGGTTTCTGTTTATTTTATATGTCTTCTTGTCAGTGGAAAAAGCTAATTAGTCAAAGAAGCAGCCCTTGAATGGTTTTATTTTGTTTC
Source organism: Aviceda cuculoides (assembly GCA_035590195.1). NCBI lineage: Eukaryota > Metazoa > Chordata > Aves > Accipitriformes > Accipitridae > Aviceda > Aviceda cuculoides. The sequence goes on from JAVJGG010000032.1 coordinate 21,603,069, forward strand.
AAATTCTTATTTAAACAACTATTCTCTCAAGTAACAGGAACAGGTTTTTTTCATGATGAGTCATAAAATCTCTCAGTGCAAAAATTTATAAAAGATTAATTGGAAAGGAAGAAAACATTTTTATTTTTTAGAGTAGAAAGCGTTACAAGGAAGAAATGGGGTTTTTACACAGCTGTATGTTGCTGTTTAGGTCCTACGCATGGATTAATTTTCCTAGAAGTCTTCATTTCTGTTTGTTATTAGCACTAGGTATACAGAGGAAATTAGGCTGTAGGTCTCTTGTGAACAAGGCACGTGCAGAACATAGCCTATTAGCCAGATGTGACTTGTGAAGTTGCTGTATTATCAATACTCATGTTTGTATTCAGTTTTTTGTAAAATCGCCACTCCTGTAGACAGCACAAAAATACCTAGACTTTTATTTGTAGGGGCTTTTTTTTGTTTTTGCTCTTTTCTACAAGGTTGCAAGCTCACATGAGTATAGAGAGAATCCTAAGGATGTGTTACTTACTTATACCAGAAACATTAAAAAACTAAAGGCCAGGAAAGACTCTCCCAACACTTAAAAAAAAAATTATTATTTATTAGGCTGTTCTCTGTTATATTTCCAGGAATACTGATTTACAGCTCTGTGACTTTATGACTCTTGAATGACTTCATGAGTGCGGTAGAAAAGAAACCTGTGGAAACTGTGCGTCCTACCATAATCCAAAGGGAAAGGCTACATTGCCCAGGGCTCCAGCCTGCTTGGATAGTGGTTGTACATAAAAGATGATGGGAATAGGGAACTTTAATGTATATTCATCAAGGCAGTCCTTGTGTTTCTGGGAAGTTACTAATGTGACTTTTGGGGGCAGATTTCATACACCGACTGCAGTAAATATTCTCCTACTGCTTTGGGCATATTTATAGCTGTCACAGTGTTGTGACAGCATTGTAGATAGCTACTTCTTGTGCTGAAAGCAGCCTAGATACAGCAGCGATGACTGCAATTCAGGCTAAGTCCTAAATATTTATTGGCTTCCTGGGCAGATTTTACAGCCTTCACTGAGCTCCACGCTTCCGTGGCTAGGCTGCTGTTGGTACAAAAGATAACTAGTTTAAAGATAGCTCAGGTGTGTCTACACTTCACTCACGACACTGACAGCCACATAAACACATCATTTAGCATTCGTAGAGTTTGCATCACTTCGGGTCAGATGCCATCTGTCAGCCACATACAAGCCAGAAACGAAGCTGGTAAAAACAATATGTGTTTTAAAAGCCAGGGAAATATGAAGCACCTGCCTTTATGTTTCTCAAAGGTAGGCCATTTTTATCCAGAAAGTGGTGTTTGTTTTCTAAGACTGTACCACACGGACAAACTTCTTTCTCCGCTATGCCTCTGAAACATGAGGAAGAGTCTGCCTCAGGCACTGAAGGACAATAAACTACTCGCAGACAGTGAGATCTGTAGGGAAGAGTCAGGATTTTACCAGTGGCACGGTAGCAGCAGCAGTACAGGCTGGGCAGGAGCTTGAAGACCAGTACAGCAAAAAATTATGACTGAACAGTTATAGTACTTCCAGTGCAATATACCATACCACTTCACTTTTCTGTACTTATTCTATTAAGCCTCCCAGCTCCTTCTTAGTATACTGCTGTTTTAAAATCACTTTGGAATTTATTATTAGCCGCTTTGCAGTGGAAGAGCAAAGCGTTACGTTCAGCTGTAAATGAACAGGGTTAACATGCAGATTGCAATCTCTCTCCATTCTTAAGTATATGGTATGACCCAAGTTTGTTCCACTGCGAGAGCATGGTAAAGTGCGTATAGCTCACTGCCCTGTGCTGTGGGGGTCAGATTTAAACTCTCCGTGATTTACTTCGTTTGTTACTGGAACTTGAGATACAGTAATTTGTGGTAGCAACCAAAGTAGCAGTTGTGGATTCCAGTTTTCACTCATTCTGACTGGTATCTTCCTTCTTTTCTTTTTTTCTTCATCATGCAGCAGTGAACACTATTTACTCAGCTGTGGCTTGGAGACGGGAAGGAGCAATGTGGTCATGCACCAAAACTGCCCTTGTTTATTCCAAGCAGCTCTTGGCAGACAATATGGTGCATGGGCAAATGTAATTTTCTGCATGGTCTTCACTGACCTTGCTGTAGGGAATAGGAAAATAGTCATCACAGCAAACTGTAGACACCTCCTAAGGCCTGTGGTGATCCCCCTTCCCCTGTAATAGGTACCCATCTGTAGTCTGAGAGGTTGATATGATTTATTGGTTGGGCACCTGGGGTGTCTATAGGCTGAGTTGTGTTACAGCCTAAAAGAGTCTGCCTGCATACTTCAGTGACTAACTTGGTGCCGTTTCTCCAGGCATAAGAAGCAAAGGGCTTCTTTCTTTAGAGAAGGAACTTCTCTGCACCACTTCAGCTTTGGGTGCAGTTCCCATCTAAATAGACCATTTGCTCAAAGACTGAAACCGTAATTAATTCCACTTTTGTTGAAAATGAAATTCACCCTCTGATGTGCTGGTTGGAGAGGATCTCTGCCACCCTTTCCCAAAGTCTTTTTGAGCAGACTTCTGCTTTTGTTCTCTGTCGTTTCGTTGTTTTGTGATGGAGGAGTAAGGATGATGCTTATGAAGAGGGAGGAGAAAAAGGCAGCATAAATTATTACAAGTTTTAAAAGCATGTTATTTCCAGCAAGTGAGAGATCTCTTTTTATGCCTCAAAACTAATGCTTGCTTAGGGCCCAGTTACCTGCTCAAGCTGCTTTTGTCTAGCAACCTGGCAGGGACTGCAAACAAAGTGCAACTTTCTTAGGGAACCTCATCCTTCAGAAAAAACCTTAAACTCCTTCACCTTCAGGGGGAGAGGAGACTAAGATTCAGAATTAATGAAAATGGGCTTCACTGATGAAAGTGAGCAGATTAGCCTCCTAGAGCCCGTCTGTTCTGAATCCATGAGGGATGCTTTGTACACTGCTGGACATCACACTGTGAAAATCCAAAGGGGATCAAAGCAGAGCAACAGATATGACAGGGCTAGGTAGGGAGGGATGTAGAGGGCAAGATAAACAGATTTAACTTTAAGTAAATATAGTTAAATAGATTAAATAAGATACAGTATGAAGAAAGGGTTATTATAGTGATTTGTTGACAAATGAAAGGAAAAAAGAATGGAGAGCAAGAGGTATAAGGATGCATATATAGGAATTTGAACTTCAGCAAAAAAAATGTAAATTGATTATTGCATAAAGCTTCCAAATGGTGTGACTCATTCAGACCAACATGTAGACTTTTTAGACAAAGATCGGAAGTTTGATGCCCAGCTTTATTCAAAGCTAGATTTAGAAAGCTTTGAAGAGTAGTTGCAAGAGCTCTATGCTGTCCTCTTCAATTATGAGAAAATGTCTGTTTCAAAAGAGCCATTTTATGCCCAACTTCTCTGTTTTCCTGTAACCTGCTTCCTGTGCTGAGCCTGTTGAAGATGATTTTATGGAACTTGTGTGTACCTTACACAACCAGATAGTTTTCTTAAGAACTTAGGACCAAAATCTCCAGTGCTGTAAATGACTGTTGATCTAACAAAATTACAGAGGAGAAGATGTTCCTTCCTCTATGTAGTGTCATGAAAGAGAAATAGTGAGCTGAAAATTCAGTTAAAAATACACATCTTCCTGCTCATCATAACTGGGACTTTTTCAATAATATCCTTTTGCAGTTATACGTAAAACTTGGTGATACTTTCCTTGATGACATTCAAAGAACTGATTAGCTAACATTGCGGGAGAAAACCCCACCGTTCCACTGGATACCATCACTAACCCAAGCTGAGATACACTGACCGGAGGACCAAGGTAGTATCTGCAACAGAGAACAGCCTCTGATTTGTGTTTTAGTTAGTAATGACAATACAAAAAAGTTACAGATGCACTCCCAGACATATGTAATTTCAGTGCAGCCACAGAAATTTAATTCAGCTCAGCATTCAATTTTTGGAAGAAGAGAGATTCTGATGTATTTATCTCTACAGTAGAATAGGTTGCACAAATCCCTGCAATGATATTGTAGTTCTGCACAGGCTGGGACTTCCTTGTGTTATAGCAGTTTTCTGACTGCGGGGTTGGTTTTTCCAGACAGAGCAAAATCACCTTTTCATAGCATGACCCGAAACCTAAGGTCCTCCCAAGAGCAGTGCAAAGTGTAGTACTCTAGAGAGTGTCTATAATGGATGTCAAAGACTCTGACAAAAATGGGTTTCAGCTATAGGGTTTCCCCAACTGAAAAGAAACATAGTAGCACTCTCCTCTCTTTCCTCCACTTCCCTGGATAATAATGTAGGTAAAGGAAAGGTCTATAACTTGATTTTGGTGACAGTCCTCCTGCAGTATTTCTTTAGTCAGCATTGAAAATATTAGTTTGGCTGGGTTGGATGTCACAGTGAAATGTTCTTTTGATGCTGCATACCTGCCTCTCGAAACATCTGACAAAGGCGTAACATCGTCCCTTTCTCTCGCTTTTGTCGAACTGCCAGGCTTTGAGGAGTTGTGGAGCTATGAAGAAGTTGTGGCTATTGTCTTGGACAAGGTTGATTATTTGGATGGGAGCCTAAAGAAGCCTAAGATATGTCTGTGACAAAAGAACTCATGCTCTGTACCTCAGTCCTAATGCCTGTGCCCTTTGGATCCCCTCCCTGACTACTGCTTGGCTCTACTTCCACCCCTGGCACTTTCTTCCATACTTTGCATTCTTCTGTGTATAGAAGTACTGCAAAATTGCTGCTGTTCAGCTAGTCTTCTCCTTAACTCCAGTCCACAGCCTTTTGGACTATGAACATACAATCATGTAGGGCTTTTTGACTTCGGTATGTTTGCATTCCCTTGGGATCCTATAAGCTTCCCTAAAAGTCACCTCTTTTAGACTCTTTCTGCTGAACCACAGGGGCCTCTCTTGACCAATCTTTCACAAAGCTGCTCTCTTAAAACATGAATCATTTGATTGATTTTCTTGTGCTTTTTTGGATCTTTGTTCTGCGCTTCCTATAATACAGTGACCAGAATTGTACACGTTATTCCAAAAGAGACCATCCAGCTGCCTTACCAAATGCTAAAGTAATAACGTCTGTGGTTTATACTCTGTAGCCTTCCATACACAACCCAAAACCCATGTTTGCCTTTGTTACTGCTGCCAGATGTTCTGTGGATGGTTTTCAGGCGTATTGTGGTGAATGTCACCATGCCAGTGAATTTCAGCAAATTTAAGCAACTTTGAAATTATTCCTTTTTCCACATGGTTTTAGTCAAGTCAAACCAAACTGTGTTCTCACTTGAAACTGCCCTGTTTTGGTTACCTCTTTTTCACACTGAATCACTACCTCTCACCAGTTTCTCTGCAGGAGTCTCTCCAGTCACTACCTGTTACCAGTTTCTCTCCAGGAGCCTCTTCAGTAGGATTTCCGCTTTATCAGGCCTCTTTCTGATTGTCTTTGCTGGAAACTCCATCTGAAGAGCCCAGCTCTGAGGATCTAGGGAGCAGTTATATTGTCATTAGTACCCAGTTTACTTGAATTGAGAGTAGAAGGGAATACGAGGGTTTTTTCCTAGAGAGGAAGCAAGGGGAGGGAACAGCCTGTAAAAGAATTACAATGTTCTCACCTCTCTTTTCCTGCAGATTTGCTGACAGCACAGGAATACCACTGCCTGCTGCAGCTGCTCTGCCCTGACTTCCCAATGGAACTCACTCAGAAAGCAGCAAGGTGGGTCCTCATCCTCTCTTTTAAGGCAAGATCAGTCCTACACATATGGGCTGAGGAATTGGATCTGTGGGTAAAGGTATGGACAAGGACTTAATCTTTTAAGATTTTGGGGAGATGAGATACCATGTTTTGAGGTTAAGAACAGGGTGTTTTCCTAGTGATGAGAAGGGGTGTATATTTAAGATATACAGGGACTGAAATATCAGTGCAGAATGCTGCTGCTGGCTCTACATTCAGAAGATGAGTTGCATATAAAAGAATGTTAGTCAATGTGGTTTTAACTGACATGATTTTAAACTTTGTTTCAGATACTCTTTACCATGCTTAAAATGTGTTCCCCCTTGCCCCAGCTTCCTATGGTTGATCATGTTTAAAAAGTACTAACCTCTGAAGGATTGCCAGTGTTTTAGAGTATGTTAGCTAAGAACATGGTAGCTAATCTGCTTGAAATTTTATTTTAATCTAGACAAGGCCTAAAGCAGATAGATGGCTCAGGGCACTGATAATGAGATACAGAATTTTTTACTGATAGTGCTTGCTGGTTCCAGTCCAGCCCAGGCAGTTGATTATTAACTATCTGATAGTGAAAATGTAATAAGGCGTATGCATCTATTGGGGTGAGGGTCAGTTCAGATCTCAGCAGGAGTGTGCACACACACGCATATATAATCACAGCAAGGTTACTGAATAAATGCTCTCATTTCTAGCCATCTCAGCAGAGGGGGCATGGAAATTTGACTTTATTCGTGGGCCTAGATATGACATTGGGAAACAGGATCCTGACACGTGGTCGGGGTATTAGCTGCTGCCTATGTTGTTCATGACCTAAATAATGAAAAAGTCCTCATTTTCTACTTGTCATTCTGTTATCTTTCTTTAGCATCGGAGTCCCATGAAAATTATATTAAGAAAGGAAAGTAGAGAAGAGAAGTGTTATCCATCTGCTAGTACTTCCACTTGGCTGATTCTCTGAATTCTTCCCTGGCTCCTATATGCCGCTATCCAAATTGAACTGCAGCTAAAGCTGTGTTGGTCCAATTAAAACTAAAAGTTGAGCACCACTTTCCCCTCTAGCTCTTCAGTGGGCCTTTGGGGCTCCAGAAGGTACAGCTGCTTGGCCTCCAATGCCAGACTAAGTAAGAACGCTAACCCTGTAGCAGGGAGGTATCTGCTGCTTCCTTTCGTGGATGTACACAAGCACCAGTCCCACGCGCTGGTGTGTATTTCATAGGGTTCCAGCTGAGCTAAACAGGAATTTGTGATGGTGCATGAAAGGAGACTTCAGCATATCTACACGTTATGATGTTTGTATCAAGGAATTTAATCCACAAGGCTGTTGTGAACTAGAGGCCCCATTCAGGGGCCTGCTGCACTGTTGTGCCTGTGCTGTAGAGACAGACAAGCCAGCTTTGGGAGCAGGTGTTGGAGAGAAATGAGATCTCTGTCAGAGGCACCCAGGCTCAGGTGGGGATGACCTCACTCCTACTTTTGGCTGGCTAGAGATTTACTTACACGTTGCTATTATTCTGTTACAAGCCAATCTAGTAGGAACAATTTTAATAAAACTTGTCATATTTCTAAACTGTCTTTCTCTTTCCTTCCAACTGTTGCTTGCCCTCTTGTCCTTTTTCTGGTCTATGCTTCCCGTTGTCCTCCTTGGTCTCTGCCAGTTAGAAAGGTGAACTCTGCAGGTTGTCTTCCGGCACCAGTTGATTGAGTCCTTGCAAAGCACGAATGTCACGTGCAAACCTACTGACATTGTTCCTCCTTCAGTCTGCACGCCCCCAACTGTTTTGTTGCTAATTTGCTTGGGAGAGGAATTAAATAAAGTAGCGGCGGGAATAGCCACAGCATTCACTGATACAGCCAGGACCTGTGTAATTATTGGCACTCTTGGGAAGAGAACAGTTGTAGTTGTAGACTCAGTGCTGCATGACTGGGATGATCTCACAGCACGGTGCACTCTGCTCATCCAGGAGCTGTTGCTATGCACTGATAACAAACACTGGGAATGAGATCAGGAAATGTCAGAGCAGAAGAACAGAGGCTACAACATTATAGGTTTTATTTGCATGACACCAGAGAGGTCCATTTTTTCTGTTCCTGGTGCTACACAAATACAGAAGTCATACCCGAAAAAGAACCAGGCTGTCTGTGTCTGAGATTTCTTGGATGTTTTTTTCTTCAAAGTGCTATAGCCATTAGCAGATTGAAGATTTTAATCTACAGAGATACCTTTGATCTTCAGAGACACCTTTTGGCTTTCTGAATCTTGAAATTGCAGAAGGACAGAAAATGAAGGGATTTTTCTGGTTTGATGACATGATTTCAAGATCTGTACCTGAGCAATGAGTATTCTCTTGTAATAGAAACACAGAGAACTTGCTGCCCCCATTTGAGTAGCAAGAGCCGAGTAGTTCACAGCTCCTATGCTGTTTTACGTGGTATGAGAGCTCATGTTGCACTGACCAGTGCTAATGGAAGTGGGGCTTGCAAGTCTGCACCCTTGTTGTTAAAAGATTGCCTGAGAGTGCAGATCTTGCCCTTTTTGTGTGTTCTGCTTATTTTTCCCTCCATATATCAGTAAACAAACCAAGTCCCTGAAGACTCATTTGAGCCAGCCTGGCCTTAAGACAGATTGTGTCAGTTAGCCTTTAATGGTAGCAGAGAACAGTAAAAGTCCTTTCAACTTGCCTGGTCTAGAGTTTGTCCTGGGGACATCCTGTCTAGTCTGGGTTTCTGAGATTTTAACCACAATTGGTAGACCATAAAGTTTCCCCATTGGCACAGTAGCAAGGCTTTCCTGCCAGCCAAACCCAGTTGAACCCTGAAAGACCACTACACCCTTTACCGGAGTCCTTCAAGAGTAGGCATCTTTCTTCAGTCCTTTCCAAAGTTTCTCCTTGATTTTCATTATTCATTGAGTGCCGACTACTAACTTTGTAAATATGTCTGTACCCCTGAGGGCTTAAAGTCTAATTTGGACAAGAAAGAATGAGTAAAGAATCCCTTGAAATATCAGCTACCTGATGAACTCTTTTGAGCTGCAGTTCATACTTTCACATTTCATCCTCAATTTTGGTCCTGCTGGGTTACAGTCCATGGCTAGGATTCTCTCCTCACCAGATACTTCAGGGAAGAGGTGCAGATATGTTGCATATGATGCTTTCCCAGCTTCCCTGACTTCTCAGTCAGCTGGCTGTGTGGAGGAAATAGCCAGCTGCAGTCAATCTCCTCATAAATTATTGTATAGGATTTAAAGACTTCTCAACATTTCCGGAGTGCAGACTCCTGGGCCAAGTGGAGTCAGTAACCCAGCACCAGAGTGCACCTGCTTCTATTTAGATGCTCCTCCATCACATATGTGCTGTAGAGTCTTCCTTCGAGGCTCCTTGCTGTCTTTAACAGCAAGAAATGTCCAGCAAATTCTCAGACTTCTGCCTACTTCCTCATGCTCTCCTCTAAGTAAGAGACCGAGACTTGGTGCTGCAGAGCACAGCCATTGACCGTAGCTTCAGGCTGAACAAATGAAATGAATTGATTGTCATGAAGGTGATGTAATATTGTCTCTCTGCATAACAAATACATTAAAAAGCTCTCCGCTGTTGTTCTCCTGCATCTCCAGGATGGAGAAATGCACTGGCAAACACTTCAGAGCTTGTGCTTTGAGGGTATCTGGGAGGCAGACCATCATTTCCAAGGAGGGAGTGCAGCTCATCAGTGATGTGGCCCATTGCATTTCCAGTGCTTAAATAGTGGTTGGAAATGCCAGTGGCTGAGCAGTATTGCCTGAGAAATGAAGATGCTTTGCCTGCCAGCTTCAAAGCCATTTCCTTGATGTGGCCACTGACAATCTCAGTAACATGCTTATTAGTGAGAATTAAGAACTGAAGCTACTGCTTCTTTAGACAGGAGGAGGAGGCTTCTGGAACATAATAAATAAATCAGAAGCACTTTGACATCTTCAAAGGGTTTTGTTTTAAATACAGGCTTTTCTCCTGGGGACCCTCTTAGCCCCAGTCTTTCTTCTTTAAGATAATTAATTCAAGCTGCTCTACATGTTTGATTTTGCCACAGTGAACAGAACTGGTCTGAGTGGCAGGGAAGTCTTGCAAGATCCTATAGCTCTTCTAGGTCAGCCTCCCACACAGCTCCCTGGAATCTTTTACATGAGACAGAACAGTGTTTCCCCAGCAATGTGTTTAGACCATTGATGCTGCAGGAGTTGGTCCACGGATTGCATTTGGCCCCGTATTCAAGAGTCCTACTAGATGACCCGTACTTTGGCTATAATGAACTGGTAATCCTTCTTATGTGACCTGATATGCCAGATACTGACTGTACAGGGTCAGTAGACCTGCACATAGTTGAAAAGAAGTACCAACTACCTTCCTTCGGCATCCTCAGAATACTCTGTTTTTTCCCATCGAAGTGGAGTGTTTCCTTCTGTTTTCCAGTCTGAGTTGTCATTGATCAGCTCAAGTTTGATTTTCCCCACTTCAGAGACTGACCTTTTCATCCTTATGTAGTGGCAGTGACCAAAGCATTGGTTTTGTTTTCATTTTTATGAACACTTTCCCCCTAACTTACTTCTGAAATCCAGAGTTTTTTCCTGAAAGGAGGAGTTGGACTTTGCTATCACTTATACTTCATCTTTATGGCCTGTGGCTGATCCTTTCCATATTCATGAAGTACACTTCAAAATAGGGATGCATGTAGTACATGCACCTGGGGCTTAGCAGAGAGAAAGAAGACATTGTCCCTGACCCAAGAAATCTTCAGTGTCTGTGAAATTTGACCTGTTAGTCAAATGATAGACTTGATAGATATGAAAAGAGACTGATAAATTCATCAAGAAGGGAGGATAGGATGTTCACAGGGTGTAATTAAAAAGCTGATTGTTTTTGCAATGTTATTTCCTCTGTAGTCAAGTGGAGTTTGTTAGACTATAGATTGGGAATTAATAACTCTTGTTCTCCTTATGAATCTGAAAATATCCCAGATTGATGAACTTTGGTATACAGAGGAATAGCATAAGTCTCGTTCTGCTTACACTGGTTTAATACTCCTGTAACTGTCTTGTCTGTAGCACAGTTCCTCTTTGTATAGCCATGTGAACCAGCCTTGCATTTTTTATGCCAGTGTTCATTCCATCGTGTCCACCAGGCTCTGAATGCTTGAGATCCATGTGACACTGCTCTGTTCACACCGTAGCTGAAGTGTGTGATAGCACTGACATTCAGGATCTTCTCCTCGCTGCAGGTTCTCAGGCTGCTTTCATTTGATATTAGGGTGTCCACATCCATGCAGCAGTGAATATTCCTATTCCTCCCTCCTAACCTCTTATACTGGGGACAAGCCACTATCAATCCCCAATTGTATATAACTCCCTACCTGTACTTTCTCTAGATCTGGGGTTCCTGGTTACAGATTTTATTTCTTTTGTAGATGCTAAATAAACTGTTTCTCTCATCTTATCCTAGGATCGTGCTGATGGATGATGCTATGGATTGCCTGATGTCTTTTTCTGATTTCCTCTTTGCTTTCCAGATCCAGTTCTACTACTCAGGTAAATGCTGGGAAGCTGCTGATTTCACCTACTAGTATAGCATTACAACTTTACAGCTTCCCAATCTTTGCACTTTTTTGAAACTTGTAAGGATATGGGTTTTCACAGAAAATATATAAATAATGGAATCTACTGATGACAGGCATCACTGATGCCAAGAGATAGGAGGCTTCATAAAAAGGTTCCACATTTTTGTGAATAACAGGATACCTGTAACTGTTACGGCTTACGCACATATTTATCTTAACCTTGAGACATAAATTTCCAGCTTTATCTAGAGTATGTTAGCACCTAACAATTAACTTTTACTAGGAACACTTTTTTTCCTTTCCTTAATACAGCATTTCTGCCTCTAAAGTATTGGTCCCTGCTGGAGGCAGGATAAGAAAAGCCCACCAGCTGCTGCCTTGAAAGGAAAAGGATCTGGACAAATGGATACAATTTTTCCCCTAATATTCTCCCAACTATGAGCTGGTTTCAGCTCAAAGTGTTTCTGAGCTGGGTATAGTTTCCATGGGTTTAAGAACCCCCAGTGGACTCCTCTCCCAAGACCTTCTCCAGCCTCCCCTTGAAGACACATAAACTTGTAACCTCCACAACACCTTTTGGCAAGGAGTTGCACAGGCCTGGCACCTGTCCCACGAAGAACCACCTCTCTTGTTTCATTTGAGAGCCCCTAGTTGGAAGGGAAAGTGAACAGTTAATCCCCATCTATGTTCTTCATATGGTTGGTCATTTATCATATTCTACTCCTCTCCCCCAGTTTGAGTTTTAACTAGATGGGGTACTTCTTTTAAAATTCTTGACAGGGAAAGTACAAATCAAATCATATTAGTTTATGTGTGTGTATTTACATATGCTCACCCGTACATATATATCTGTAAAAATCCCCAGGTATTTTTAAACTAAAGTTCAGGAGACAAGGGGGAGAAACTTGGATAAGGATTCAGGTGCTTGTTCTGTACAGGGAGACTGCTTTAAAAGACATTGGCCTGTTTGTCCTAGCCCTCCTAAAATGTGGTTGAGGAAAGGGAATCTCATTCAGGGAACTGCTTAAGTGGGCAAAAAGAGGGAAGCATTTCCTTTATCAAAGTTAGATATGCTCCCAGGCACTGGGGACTACTGGGGTGCCACTTACTCATCTCCCAGCAGCGTGCACTTTCTAAAGGCAACATAAGCTCATGGATGTCTGTCCACTCGCACTTAAATAGCTCCCTCTGATGGACATAGCTCACAATTGGCCTCGACCAGGCAGAAGGGGCTAGGTTTGGATACTTGGAGACACTGGCTAGAAGCTGTGGTGGAGCATAGTCTGTGGTCAGAGAGCAGATCTGGGTGGCCTGCTGATCTGATCCAACCTGTCAGTTCCCATCTTTATAGCAGTTAAGAGTCAGCTGCTATCCTTAATACAAAAATCTCTTTTTGTCAGTACTTCTCTCTATATATTTCCCCTGTAACTCCCCCGTGCATATCACAACATTACCCATGATAATTCAACAGAGAAAAACAGTTCCAAATGGTGATTTTGGGTTGGGCAGAACCAGGCTTGTAACGCCTTTAGCCAGAGACAGAAAATGTGTTTGGAAAGTTTTTCTCTGATGTAACAAATGTTTCCGCAGAGCTGCAGAACCTCAGCACAGCCTCAGGGCCTGTTGACATCCTGCCTTTCCCCTCCACCAGCCTCACACACAGCGTTACACTTCCATTCACTCGGGACTTAAATGCCACTGGAGTCCTCACAAGCCCGCCCTTGTGTACACACACTCAAACGTCCCGTCCTTCTCCTGTTCACCAGGCACAATGCACACACGCAGCCTGTCATACGTTCCCCCACCAACCCACACACATGCAAACCACTCCAAATGGAATCTAGATTTGTAAACTGCTGACCACATCCATAAACAAACTTGTTTAAAATTAGACTCTTGCAGTAAACAGTGGGTAGTATGAGGAGCCTGGGGAGAGGCTTTCTGCCAACTCTAGCCCTGACCTGCCCTGGCCCTTCCTCTAGATCCCATGTTATATTTACTTTGGAGCAACACAGAGACAAGCTGGGATACAGCCTGGAGCCCTGACTAACTTGCTCCCTTTCCTCCTGTTGTCCTAGTTTGTTCCCAACTTGGATGAGTTCTTAATCAGTGGCAAGAGACGGAGAAGGAAAACTTTTCAGACTTTGCAAACTAGTTTTGTGTTCAACATTAACTTTCACGCTCCACTGTTTTATCCATGTGCTAGCTAGCTTCTGTTCCCTTGAGAGGAATCTTGTTCAACAGAGTGGCCTCTCAAGCATCCTGACAGGAAGAAGCTAGCAAATTATGTGGAAATGGCTGTTTGTACCTGCATAATATCTGATCTGAATATGCAGGATGCCATAGTGTTGTGCTTATTTCCTGCTGGTGCCATGTACAACACAGAGCAGGGAACGACAGTTTAATCCCAGGTCTGGTAGGTCAGGAGGATGCTTTGCTGGTTATAGCCCTGAGTTTTAAGTCACTTCCTGTTTTTTTCAGAATTCCTGGAAAGCGTGGCTGCCATTTATCAAGATCTGCTGGCTGGTAAGAATCCAAATACTGTGATTGTGCCAACGTCATCCTCTGGGCAACATCGGCAGCGCCAACCCCCAAATGACTGCAGCCCACTGGACGGGGTGGAGGCATCTCTCTTCTATCAGTGCCTAGAATCCTTGTGTGACAGATCAAAATACAGGTATGAACGGAGTCCAAAACACAGATTTGAAGTCTGTGTCTTTGGAGACCCTTTGTAAGGTTGGAGCTGTGAAGAAATACAGGAGTTTGAACAAGCTGTAGCTCCCAAATAGATCTCATTGGAGAAGTATGAAGGGAGAGATCATAGGAGAACTGCTTTAACCAAAGGAGAGGAACAGTTTCATGGACCTAAGAAACATGGGATTAGAGTTGATTCTTGAAGTAATGAGTTGATGAGGGTCTCTGCTTTCCTTCTCACTTCTGCATTGACACTTTCATCAAGGAGAGGTCTATCTACCATCATGAGTTAACTAGAGGAGATAAACAACTGCAGTTGTGTTCTGGGGTGTTGAAGCATAGGAAAGGCCCACTGGGATGGATGGAGTTTGAAGCCTTGGTTCCTAGACAAGATCACACTGCTATCCTGTACCCGAGCCTGTGTAGGAGCTGGTCTCCAGTTACAGATCTCAGGCACGAGACTAGCCTTAGTTCAGCAGGGGATAGAGCCATACCAGACCTTACTGTATAGCTTTGACAGACGCTTTCTTCATAGTTTCTTGCAGGTAGCAAGCACATGCCCTGCTAGAAGGTCATGGGCTGGATCCACAAAAAGACAGGACACAAGTTCCACCTGATTCCTGATTTAGGTGCCTGAATCCAAATTTGTGATCCACAAAATTACTGCTGCACTGCTCTCCAGTACTATAGATAACTAAGCATGGAGATGCCAGGTTGTTTTGTTTTTTTAAATAACAAAAGCTCTACATTCCCTGTATGTCCTGAGAGCTTCAGATGGGAAGGATACTGTGAGAGCATCTGGTAGGTCCGGCTCTGCACAGCACTGTGGGGGGAGCCATTCCCAGCCTTTCATCCAGTAGCTCAATACTCAGCCAGGCTTTGGTAACCACCTTTGCCTGAGGGATCACCAGCCCACACCCACATCTCCCAGGGGTGCCACTGCACCATGGACTGTTCAACACTTCCTCTTTATGAGGCAGTTTTATTTTGCATGAAATCCTTTAAGGAGTATTAGGCAAGAGCAAGAATCACTATGATGATACTGCTTAGAAGTCAAGGCCAGGGGTTAAGGTGAGTGTAGAAGGGGAAATGTCAATTCAGTCACCACCTAAATACTGTTTTCTGATATATTTAGGCTATCATTGGAGAGGTTTTACTGCCCCTTGGATGACTATCACTGATAAAAGGGTGATAATAACCTAACAATCCTCATGAAAGTTTATTGTCTTCTAAAAGAAAGCATTTCCCAGTTGATTTTTGAAAAAAATATGCTAAGAGTTGAGATGTGTATGCCTCTGAGTGAATCTAGGCTTTTCTCCCTCTCCTTGGAATGGAGATAGGTAAGACGGCTCCTAGGGATGTACCCCAGCTCAAACATCTTGCTTAGCAAATGGGGAACAGATGCAATGCTAAATAAGCAAGCTGGTGGCTATTTGGTTTAAACTGAGTCAGGGCAACTTGACAGTATTAGAACAGGTAAAAGGGTTTATTTCTACAGTTTGAGCTGGGTCTTGGGAAAAAAAAAAAAAGATAATTTAAAAGACAAGGTGACCTCTTTGTCTCTCTTTTCCAGCTGTCCACCGTCTGCTCTTGTGAAGGAAATGTTGAGTAGTGCACAGAGGCTGACCTTCTATGGATTCCTTATGGCACTTGCAAAGGATCAGGGGATCAACAGAGCCTTAGGTAAGACTCCTGTGAGTGACACAGCTCTAGATTTTCAGTCATTCTGCATTTCTGTGGAATTTCCTCTGTAATTATGCCCCAGATTTTACACTGTCAGGAAGAGAGTGAGGGAAAGTTTTTAATCTTTTTGTTGATGGATTAAACTTTAAAAACATAACACTGCAGCTTACTGTCTGCTTGAAGCTGTGGAGCTTCTTCAAGGATAAAATTAGATATGAAGTGCTGCCCTAAGATAGCAATGCATTACCTCTTCAATAGCTGATCATTTTAGCAGAACTGTGGTTTTAACATGTTTGGCTATAAAGGTTGGGCAGAGGTGATCAGGAGACAAGTAACATGGCTGACTGCTGTCAACAGTACTGAATTAAAGTCCCATCCTTCGTTTTAGCCCTTCATTCTCCCACAAATTTTAAGTGACTGCTCTTGTCTGCAAGAAAAGGAGGCACACCTAATGGGAAAACCTCTGCTGCCTCCTTGGCTCAAAGACTCAAAGCCCAGTCTTTCCCAGCTCTTCCCCATCGTCCCTCAAGGCAGTGTGAACTCACTAGTATGTTAACCTACGGCCTGCTGAAAATCTGGTGGTATCATAAAACACAAAACTGCTACAAAATTCTGTACCAGACTGCTGTGGGAACCAGAGGGATTACCAAGCAGCATCTCACTGGTTGTTTCCACATTGTGCTGGTCAATATTGTTCTACAGCAAGGAAGGAAAGTGTTGCATTGACAAAGGACAGTATGTAATCCATACATAATTCAGACTCACAATTCCATATTGCCCCTGTATGTCTTGCTTGTGCTCTTCTTCCTCTTGCAAAGGGGAACAGAAGCGGCTTTTTGTGTTTGAGAAGGCTGTATCCAAGAGGTATGTTTAAATGTATGGAGGCCCAAACACTCATCTTCACTCATCTCCACTCAGCAAACCATCTAGCCAGTAAGGGTAGGCTTTCTCTGTCTTTGGGTAGGTATCCTCTCCCTCTGCTTCTAGGCTTGAGTATCTGCCAGTCTCTATATTACAAAGGCAAACCTCAGTGAAAAGGTGTACCTTGCCTGAGGGCTTGTTCTTTTGCATAGGTGTGTGTCATAGTAGAGTAAAAGTGTCCCCTCCCTGGCTGAGCCCCTTCTTACAGCAAAACATTTAAGCTACTAATGCTCCTCTGGGGCAGGGCTGCTTACCCAGCAACATGGAGATTATATATCAAAGGTGCATGAAAACAGCCCTGCAATCCCCTCTGCAAACAGGCTTAGGAAGCAGTGTATTCACTGGGGAAGGTGATGCCTGGATTGCAGCAAGCAAAATCTTTTTTTCCTTTGCCCTACGAAATCCACTTCTAGTAGAGTGCAAAGAAAACAGATAAGCAGAAAAAAAAATTCCTGCCCACTGCTTCCATTGTGCCATCTACACAGTGTGTGGGTTTTCCTTTCCATTAATGTGGGCCCGTCCCCTGGCCCTCTGCCAGCCTCCTGCCGAGGCCTCTCGCAGAGGAGGGGCAGCAGCCACAACTCTGACAGGTGCTAGCGTCTTGGCAAGGAAAGGAGGATTCTTTTCCTGGTGTCTTTTAATCTCTCCTGAAGGGTGATTTCAATAGTCTTTGGTCTGTAGGGGATCACAAGCTCCCCAAAGCCCTTCATGAGGGCAGTTTCAGGCAAAGGAGCTTTCGGTCAGGATAGCTGCCTTCTCTCTGGTCTCACAAAGCCAGTGGCCCCCCTTGAGGAACAGGGGTAGGGATTAGAGCGGCTCATTCAGGCTGGGGCAGTGCTGATGAGTTTGTCGGGCAGGCTGGAATCCGCAGCCTAACTCCAATGTCAGTGTTGATTTGTGAATCCTTTAAGTGTTATTTACTGACTCTCCCAAGTAATTCTTGTGCCCTAGAGACCTCACTGTGCATTCTGCAAATGCAGAAACAAGTTAAGCTTTAGCTGCTTATTCTTTTAATTGAGTTCATCATGAAAGGGAGCAGTCTGGGGCACTTCACGGGACCTCCTGACACTCTGTGTTGCGGTGCCAGGCTTTCCTGTTCATTTGCAGGAGGGGAAGGCCAGAACCAGAAGAAGTGAGGGAGCTGTTTCTGGTCTAAACTGGTTCTAATTTTTAGACACTCACTGCTACATTTTTGGTGGCTGCTGCCAGCTTGCCTATGTGAGGCAGGTGGCTCTCCAGCCACTCCTTCAAGAACAAGGTGCCAGGGCCATAAAACAGATCTGTGTCCCCACAGGGAGTACAAAGCTCCTTCCCAAAGGTACTGAGTGTAGCACCCTGGTCTCCTGAAAAACAAGAGCATTCCTCACTGCACTGTTGGTACAGATTACCAAGTGGATTTTTTTGTCCTGGCGTGCAGTGGCAGGCAATTCCTGTCATCTCTCTGCTGGCTGATCACACCCTCCCACAACCCTTGCACAAGGTGGAGTTTGTTACAGAATTAGGAAGGAGGGCTTTTCTAAGAGCCCCATCTTCCTTTCAGGGCTCTTCCTGAGGTGCCAGTGTCCTTTCAGAGAAAGTGGCAAGGATGATCAACCAGCTGTTCCAGTCCTGAACTACACCATGTCCTTCATCCTGAATAGGATTTTGAACATGAAAAGGAGCATGCTGACCTTATGCTGAGAGAGGGTACCCAATTACTGGCCCAGCCTTTCACGTTCTCACCCAGACAGCAAGCAACGCTAGAGCACAGTCCATCCACATTTCTGTAGACTTAATGCGCACCAGAGTCAGGCCTGACTTTCCTGAATTCCAAGGAAAGCAATAGTCTTATATCTGTGGAGTATTTTGATCCCTGAGCTCACTGCACCACAAGAAAGGCAGGTGGCACAGAAGTATACATCTCCCCGGGTGGCACAGACAGCAACCTATCTATTGCTCTGATAGGATCTGGGACTGGTGACTATATAGGGCAGAGGCTCGAAGTTGGCAGACTGTCATCGCCCTGACAGTCAGTACTCGGTGGTTTCATGTAGTGAATGGAAACTGCCAATCCTTAGGGGTCTTCAAGTTCTCTGAGAGGTGAGACCACTGAGAGTGCCTCCCGTTTAGTCTGAGCTCAGCTACAGCCTATGTGAAGGACACATAATATGGATCATCATTCTTTATCTCTCCATGATCCTCAACATTCAGTGTCTATTTCTCTAATAGGTATAAAGAAGAGATTTTTCTGTCTTTCAGGGCAGATTTTAGATACTGCTATGGCATGAGCGCTTTTCTTTGAGAATGAAACTCTGCTCTGATACTTTGTTGTGATGTTTTGTTTTATTTTTTTTCCAGGCGCTTTGCCAGATAAAGGAGACTTGTTTCTGGACCCCACCATGGATCAGGAACTTGAGAAATTGTAAGTGGAGTTGCCTAAATTAGGAGGTAAAGCAACAGATTAATGGTAGCATGCTAAGGAAGACTTTAGTAAAGTACTGTCCCTATTCCTTTGCTCTACTATAAAACAACAGAGGAGCTAACAGAGCACCCTGAGCAGAGAGGGCCTCTTTCTTTGGAATGCTTTGTTGCAGCTAACAAAATCCTTAGAAAAGGCTTTAGAAATAGAGGGGAAAAGTTTGCCTCAAAGAGGGGTCTAGAGGAAGGACGAGTCTCTAATGAACAAGGAAATTGCATTTGGATGGTGAAAACTAGGAGTGTTGGAGGACACAGGCTCAGCCCAGAAGAAAGATCTGTTTAAACAGGAAGAAAGATTCACACAGCGAGTCTGGTAGGTGCTAGTGCAAGGTGTTCCCTCTCTGTGCCACGAACACCTTTCCATCCCTGTGCTAGCTGTAAGTCCTCCTCCCAGGTTCACTCCAAAACTGCTACGGTAAAGGTTGGAGATGACAAATTAGGCTGCCTAGCATTTGTCTTTTCTCTTTCAGGATAGCTCAGGTTTCAGGGCTTTCCGTCTCCAGTCCTACAAGCTCCAGCGGGGACACAGCTAATTTGCCTGTCCGTAACTCACCCAGGATTAACTCTCCCTGGAAACCTCTACACCATCGGCGAAAAATGGATGCCGAGAGCGAAGGCTCCAATGAAGAGACAGACTCCTCTGAAAATTGAAGGTTGTGAGGGTGGGCGCTGTTCCCATCTCGGGTTTCTCCAGTACCCACTGCAGAAACAGCACCTCCTCCCACGGCATCTGCTCTGATGGTGGGTTCTGTCCACATCACCAGTGTGTGTGTGGCTGTGCCAGTCCCCGTTGCCAGGTCCACCCATCTCTTCCCGGGAAGAACTCTGCCTTTTTCCTAGCTCCAAATTCGTGCCGGAATAGCTCCTCTGCAGAAGCTATTTCCAGTTGCAGAGTTATGCTACCCTCTGCTGGCAAGCAAGGCAAACCAGCAGACGGAGCTCTGCCTCCACTTGGAAATAGCCGTGTATTCCCTCACCGGGGCTCTCCCTCACGGTTCAGCAGGTGCTGGAGCAGTGGGAGAGCAAGTGCGGGCCGCTTGCCAGTGTTTTGTTGCGTAGCTGTGTTCAGACTTGGCCTAGACAATAGAGTGGTTAAATCGCCAGCGGCACCTCTGCACTTGTGCTCCATTATAATTATTCCCAGTAAAGCTGCACCTGTGTATGATCAAAGGTGGAGAAATTCCTGAAGTTCCTAGAAAAGAAGGGCTTAGGTATTGCCATGCCACCTGTCTGCTTCCTCCTCCATGTGTCCAAGACTTCCCAAACCAAATATAGCAAATAAGCTGGGTTGCAGTAAGTCCTGTACAGTGCTATCTGGCTCCTCTGCTGTACTGAATTCTGTTCTGAACAGCCTATTAATGTCATTTGGAAAAGTGAGCTTCAGGGGGTTGGAGGAGGGAGAGAGAGGGAAGAAGTCTTTGAATCCCTTGGCCACAGGTGGTGTGGCTTGCAAACATATAGAGCATCTGCTGGGGTTGGGTGGGCAGAAGCACTAGGGCAGAAGGCAGCAGTTATCAAACAAGTCCTGGGTATTTTTTTGTAAATATTGGCATTGTTGTAGCATCATGGTGCAGCCCTCAGCTACAAAAAGAAGCGGCATCTCATTGTGTTAATGGTAACTAACTCAGCAGTTGGGCATCTGCAGCCCTCAACGCTTTGTGTGGCCCAGCTCCTGTGCCTCAGCTTGCATAACTCGTTATTTCCTGGGGAACTTTAGTTTCTCTTGCTTCTTCGGGAGTGTCCTTGCTCCTCCTGTTCATAAAATGCTGCAGTGCGGGCTACCAAGAGCTGGTAACCCAAAGCTTATAGCAGCCCTAAGCTGAGTAGATTCAACACATGCTGGAGCTATTTTAAGACTAATCCCGTAATTACTGAGGAGTCTGTACCACAGCCCCACCTGTGGAGGTAGTGGGAGGTGTTATTTATTTGTTGTAAGTTATTTTATTTATTAACGTGCTCGCTAACTGCGCCTTCTCTCCCAACCATCAGCGAGCGACTGTGACAGCCCGGCAATAAAGCACGCTGCATAAAGCCACTGCTTCGTCTGGGGTCTTCTGGGCTGCCCTGGCCCTTCCTCAGGGCGCTGCCGGGGGTAAGGCCCAGGGTGGGATCTGGTGTGGTGGGGAGCGGAGCGGTACTGGCCAGACCCTCGCAGCACAGGGCCCCAGCCAGACTCGCAGGCCCCGGCCAGACCCTCGCCTCAACTGGGGACGTGGACCGAACTCGCCGCCGCACCAGCACCCACCGCACAAGCGCGCTCACCCTGCAGCAGGCGGGGGTGCTGTCCCGTCCCGTCCCCTCTGAGCCCCGGCTCTGGGTACTCTGCAACCGCGCTGGGGGCAAAGCCAGAGGAAGGCCCGACCCTTGCCCCTCCCCGCTCCTGCCCCACTGGGCCAGCAAAACACCTGCCCCCAGCAGTGGAGGAGCCCTTCCCTTCTCCCCCCTACCCCCAGCCCTGCAGGTACCACAGACCCTCCAAGTGGAGAGGTGAAGCCCCTAGAAGCCCGTTACCAGTCACAGCCTCTCTTTTCACTAGGAGTGCATAACTAGCCCTTTTCCCCCCTTTTTCTTAGTACTACCCAGCCCTCAAGACCATAGTCCAAGGAAGATAAAAACATGCTGCTCTTAAAAACAGAGTCAGGAGCAGAGAGCCAAGTTGAACAGGACTAAAACGACAGTCCTCACTCTGCTGCACTTCAGAAGTTCACCTCACGGTGAAGTCAGAGGCTCAGGGCTCCACCCTCAGTCCAAAGCTGGACAACAAAATAACCAGGGATCCAGTAAATATCTTTACAGTACTTCTTTACGTGGGCCGGTGTTGCTGATGATGTAATTAGAAGCTAAAAAAATAATCTTTGCTTTGTTTTGATTGTTCTCTCCTGCATCAATATGTGCTGGTTTAGAAGACAGTAAAAAGGATTACCCATGGTAAAAGTCAGACCCTGCAAATACAGAGGACTCCACAGCACCATGGATAGGGAGCACTGAGCAGAACAAAAAAAAAAAAAAAAAAGTCAAGTCCATGGGAACCAGGTAACGTGATGTTCAGAAAAATAGCATTCCCCTTTTCTCTGTCACTTGGTGAGCTAAGGTATGGGCCAAGAAGGACAGGAGCACTGATGAGGGCAGCCCAGGAGTTCCTGTCACATCTTTTACAGCAGTGAGGTTAACCCTGTAAGAAGGCCTGTCTCCACTGGCTAGTAGATAGCAGTGGGTATGAGGGCACATTGAATTTTAATAGAGTGGAATCCAGAGATATTTGGAAAGCATCCTGGGCACAGCCATGTCCTGACCCCCTCTGCTTACCTTCTCCCCTCCCCACCCACCCCAGACAAACTAAGACAATCCTGCAGAGTTTGGATCAGTGAAGGTGGCATCAGTGCCTCTTGCTTGCTTCCCTTTGAGTTGCAGTCCCTGGGTCATCAATATGAGCCGTAACGATCCTGGGGAAGAAACACACCAAGACACCATGCTACAACACTTCAGACAAACTCAAGACAGATAACAAGGTCTAGGGGTGCTTGGGCTTGGAATGCAGTCTGAGGTTACCTAGACAGGACACCATGGAAAGGCAGGAAGTAAAATGGCCGTAACTTTTTAAGTTCTGCCTGGGATTTGTGGGAAAAGGCACAGCCAACATAACAAGGTGTCCTGTCCAGCAGGAGAGTAAGGTTGGCCAAGCAGAGTTCACTGGCCACCTGAAATTGCTCAGCTATTGTAGTGTAGTCATCAGCTACAAAAGACAGGTCTCTGCCTGGGACTTTCCATGTAATTTGAGAAGACAATGATAATTCCAGTGGAAGCCAGGACATGGTGAAAGTCCCTGAGCATGACAATAGCCTGTCTGAAGGTGCCATAGCGTAACCTCACCTGGAGGGAGTTCATCACCCCATTGGCTAGGACAGCCATCTTGCCAGCAACTGATTTCACTCCTTGCTTGAACTGTGCAATGTCAGCTGCAGGCAGGACATTTCCAATTGACACACCACCTACGAGAACCAGCAGGAGTTAGCCTGGAGTCCCCCAGCTCCAGAGAGCACCCTGACCCCCTCCAGCCTAGGTCCTCCAAAGCTGCCCCCTTCCTCAACCCGCTGAGCGCTAACAAACCTGAGTGCACATTCTCAGCCTCTCCAAACAGGTCTGCAGAGCTGATGGCACTGCTGCCCGAGAGCTGCTGCAGTCGGGATCTGGCTTCATACTGCAGCAGAAAACAAAATAAACCAAAAAGGTTATAAAGGAAGGGAACAAAGTAGGACCTGAGCAAACAGGAGAAGATGAAGCCAGAGCTATCCCAGCTTAAGCATTGCAGAATGCATCTACCTCAGCGTCTGCCTCCCGCCCGAAGAACATATCTGAAGAGATAGCTTTAGCCCCTGCAAACTTCTGCCGAGCTTCGTTGGATTCCACAATGGATGTCCTGCTCTCTGTCTCCCGCCTACTGGTGGGTCTGAGGAAAACAGAGAGGAGACATCTCAGCTTAAGCTCACCAACACAGCAAACGAACAGACTTCTCTCTCAGACTCCATGTGATCAAAGGAAAGCAACAAATCCTCAAGTGCTAGCTACCATTAGGGTTCTCTTCTCCCCACCTCAGGACAGCCAGCACTCAATGACCATAAAGGCTATTTCAAGCTTAGGGACAAGACACACAAAGAAGTGCCCAAGCCTTTCATGCAAGGCCTTTTTTCTTGGCCTTGTCCATGCAAGTTATCTTCTGCAGCACAAGGCTCCTGTCGCAACACAGCAGCATCTCTTCCCACAGCTCCTAGACCTATCCCTTTGTCCCCCACACAAGGAAGGTACATACAGTAGCAGTGGCAGGCACCTTACCTCTCTGAAACTGGCCGAATACTGGAAATGGTCACCTCAGGTTCCTCCTCTTTGTCCATACCCCATGAAGAGTCTGTTTCCCATCGCGAGCCAAATGCATCTTCAAATGAGAAGGGATTATATTTGTACCTAGGTACCAAAAATAGGCAATTCAGGCCAGACATTAAATTCAGGAATAAGCCAAAGACTACACTGAAACTAAGTCTTACTTGGGTGGTCCAGATGTGAAGCCTCCAGCATCTTCAAACAAGTCCAATTGGGAACGGGAAGATTTTGCAGCCACCGGCGTCTCTTGCTCAATTACTTGCATCTCAGACATCACCGAGTGTGAAACAGAACTAGCACAACAAACAGGCACTCAGGGCCGATGGGCCTGACAGCATCCAGCCCCTACACCCAGTCTGCCTCAAAACTGAATCTGGCCTTCACAGGCAGGGCAGGTGCCACAAGTCGCAAGGGAAAGTTGTGGGACACCAGCCCTCTTTCACCACTTATCCAGACTCCCTCAGAAGTCTTGAGCTACTTTCTTAAGGGAAGTATTCTGCAGTGGGACATCTGTCAAGCAACAGGGCTCTAGAGCTACACACTGACAGGCCACACGCATCTTTGGAAAAGCTCAAATGAGAACTAGAACCTTGGAACAGTGCCCATTCTTTCTGGGGCCTGCAGCATATTTAGACATAGTCCAGCATATGAGCACTTTAAATCAGCTCCTTATCTGTTACAAGAGCAGCACGCTACTGCCTTCAGGAAACTTTTCCAGAGCACGGTGCTTCCAAGGCACCTGTCTGTCCTATGCTATCCACAGTCAAGTACCTTCTGGACACCAAGCCCATGCCCAGTCTCTCCGCTTGTTCACGCTTCTTCCCTTCAAGGTTCTGAAGTCTCTTCTCTTCCTTCTTCCGATCGAGCTGCAGTTCCTGATAAGCCAGTCGCATTGAGGTCACTCTAAAGGAAAGAGCTATGGTGGGTACCAGCACATTACCCTCCCCCCAGCCCATGCTGTGGAGGGGCAAGGGGGAGAGTAACCCTGACAGCCCATCAAAAGACCCATTTCCACAACAGCTCTGCCAAAAATCCTTGCATAGAAGCTACTGCTTGTCTTCCCATCTTGCCTCCACTGGGATTCAACTCTTTTTTTGGTAACCATGATTTCCTTACTGTAAGCATTGCCCCTCCCAGACAGAATACCCCATCCAGTTCATCCTTTGCGTTTTTCAGTCCTGTGCAAAGGCCAGCAGGAACACAAAATACTTCCGTATCTGCTCCTTAAATTCTTCCAGGGATGGTAATTTGAATAAAATACGGCAGTATAACTTGTGCCCTGCCGTAAGGACTGTATTGGCTTATAGCTACTGCTCATCCTATTGTGCAGCATGTTCTATGCTCACATTAGGTGGTCCTACGGCGAACGGCATTAACCTCATATTACTTCTGCCTTACGTATGCAAGGTATTCAGCCCAAACAGGGCACTTACATGGACTCCTCGGCTTGCTTCCTGGACTCTGCTGCCTGCTGGTCCCTCAGCTGCTCTGCCACCTGGGCTTGCCGCTCAATCTCAGTGAAGCTCTGGCTGCTCACTTTCTGGGCTCCAAGACCTTTTTTTGCACCCAACTTGAAAAAGAAAACCAAAAAATTGCAATTTCTTCATCCTAGTTTGTTCATCATAGAAGAAAACCAGAATCCTGCTTCTTGCTGCACCAATCAGGCCGTTGGTCTCCCTGTGTAGTCACAACTACAGACCCAACAGCATTTCCAACTCTTGGGTGTTCTTCTGTACTCTGTTAACTCATCCATGGCCAGTGCTAAGAGATCACTCACATACACTTCAGACCATAATGAGTAACGTTCCAAAACCTAATTGGTTTTGTCCATTAATATACAAGTTATCTTTCAAAATAAGCAGGGACATAATCAAAGGTCTCCCTTCCCCAAGTGGATCTCTCAGTACACAGCTTTGTTAAGGGCAGAAAGCAAGGGCTAGGGAAAGCATGGCAGTAATGTGAGACATGATCTACCTCCTCTCCACAAAACAGGAGCTCAGACATACCCCTTTCTTGGCAGCTCCTGGCTTCTTCTTTCCAATGAGTGAGGATTTAAGTTCTGCAAGAGGAGGGAAGCAGCAAATAAGCAGAAGTAAATTAATTTAAGAAGCCAAAATTAGTCAGCAACCCACACAAACATCCACCACAGTCCAGCTGCTATAGAGTCCAGGACACACCATGCAGCTTCACCTCAGAAGCCTGGGTGACTTAACCCAGCCGTGAAAGATGCACTTATAAGCTCCACAATTGCAGGCTGGTGGCCTAGAGAAGCATGGCCATTGCTGGAGAAGCTTGTAAGTGAACTAAGACCTTTGAATAGCTTCTCCCAAGTGTCATGCAGTTGGTGACCCTATCCAGCAGGGATCAGGGTAGCTAGAGAGAGACTAGATTTATTCCATACATAAATCCAAGAAAATACAGCTTCAGAGCCATATGAAGGTCAGTGCCTCACCAACACCTTAGGGACAAAGAAGCAGGAACCCTAAAGTCATGTTTACATGAACAGACAACCAACGACAAAATGGACCTGAAGTGCAGTGAGCTGTAAAAGCAACAGGTTCCCCAAAACCTTGCACCAGGAACCTGTCGCTCTGAGGGCATAAAGCATGCCACACTTGTAAAACCAGCCACGGTCCAGCCAAGCCGCAGATGCCTGGGGAGAAGCATAAGAACAAAGCAAACAGAGGGGGACTGCCCAGGACATTTTCCCAGCTTCCAACATGTTGCTCCAACATCTTTTATCACCCTTGCTGAGCTTTTCTTCCACAGAAGTGTCTCGTTACTTTCTATACCCACATGACTTTTGTCAACCCATACTTTAGATCATTCTTGACAGTGTTTCCTGTACCTTTTCTAGTCTTAGCATATGTTTTTGAAGTAGGGGGGTTCAAAATGTTCACACTACCCAAGACTTTTTCAGCTTGCTGTTCCTAACACTTGATTTGGGGTTGTTTGGGGGTTTTTTTATTACTGTCAGGAAACATGTAACAGAAATGTCAATAAGATCCATTTCCAGATATGGAATAGCTGGTTTAGACCCCAATACGATACATGTAAGCTTTGGCTCATTCTCTCCCTCCAAGCACAGGAAGCTGAAGTTAGAGTTGAAGGCAGAGTGACAGAAGGGGCAGGCAGAGCTGTCACAAGCAGCCAGTGCAGGCCAGCTGTTAGCCAGTTACCTCTGGCAGGAGCAGGCCCTTGTGTTGATAGATACATAGACATGTCTGAGGAAGAGACACAAAACAGGGAATAGACACTTGAGAACACAGGCTTTCCACCCAGGATAACCCACTGCAGGCTAATGTGCTGGTTTTAGCTGGGACAGAGTTAATTTTCTTCACAGTAGCTGGTGTGGGGCTGTGTTTTGGATTTGTGCTGGAAACAGTGTTGACAACACAGGGATGTTTTAGTTACTGCTGAGCAGCGCTTACACAGAGCCAAGGCTTTTTCTGCTTCTCACCCCACCCCACCAGCAAGCGGCCTGGGGGGGCACAAGAAGTTGGGAGGGGACACAGCTGGGACAGCTGACCCCGAATGACCCAAGGGATATTCCAGACCATAGGACATTGTGCTCAGCATATAAAGCTGGGGGAAGAAGGAAGAGGGGGACATTCGGAGTGATGGCATTTTGTCTTCCCAAGTAACCGTTAGGTGTGATGGAGCCCGGCTGTCCTGGAGATGGCTGAACACCTGCCTGCCGACGGAAAGCGATGAATGAATTCTTTGTTTTGCTTTGCTTGCGTGCGTGGCTTTTGCTTTACCTATTAAACTGTCTTTATCTCAGCCCATAAGTTTTCTCACTCTTACTCTTCCAATTCTCTCCCTCATCCCACCAAGGGGCAGTGAGTGAGCAGCTCTGTGGGGCTTAGTTGCCAGCTGGGGTTAAACTACGACAGCTAGGAGCACACTCTCGACAAGGAAAGAAGCTCCAGCTAGATGCTCTGTGTGCAGCCAGGACAGTAATGGCAGGGGAGAATCGGATACAAATCCCTATTACTCTGGAAGCTAAAAATTCATTTGACTCCAAAGCTTCTGGGAAAAAAAGAAAACCAAAACCAAAAAACAAACAACACGTGGCCTTGATCAGCCAAGTTATTTATATGTAAATGCCAAGTTTTGCCCAAAGCTCAAAAAATAAAAACAAGCTTTTGGGAAGGCAACAGCTTTGAACTCAATCATTCAAAGGAAGAGAAAACCTCCAGTAAACTGTGGCTTGGTTTTGGGGTTAAGGGAGATCCTCAGTACTGGCTCCACAGGAAGATAAGCTCCTTCAGACGTTGTGGAAATTGGCTTATCAGTTCCAGCTCCACTGAGCTTACTACTGAACAGTAGGTGTAAAAGCAAAACTGATCTGAGAGGTAACAAAGAGTCTTACTTACCTAGAGGAGCTTTAGGAGATGTGCTCAATAAGTCAATAGAGGGGCCCTGGCTGGAATCTGTGGGCAGAAAAACAGAAGAGAACATTCAGCAGCGATAGTCTCAACCCCTTTCTTTTCAGTGTGCTCACAGTTCCACTACATCTCTTTTACTTCCTCTGCCCCCACCCCAAACAAGTGAAGTTACAGTTTGAAACATGCAGTTTCCAAAGCATGACAACTTCATGTCTCCACAGAGCAAGGTACTCCCTCTGCAGTGTTCTTAACACATTAAAAGAAAGCAAACACTCTGCAGGGGAATACACAAAGCTGTTTCAAATTACAGCTGTGCCACCAGATTCTTGGTTTCCTTGCCGTTCACCCTAGAAACATTTTTTTGCTTTATATTCATAGGTCATTTCCAGACGCACCAAATTCAAGGGATAGAAAAGAGTCTTTAAACAAGTAATTATGTCTGGAAGCAGAGAAATGGGACAGCTAACCCCCAGCAGTTTTGTGTGCATTTGAGATAATACGGAGAACTGATCCCAAACAGAGCAGTGTTTTTAGGAATCTTCACTAATTTAACTAAACATCATAGAGTGCACAGAGCTTTCACTCCTTCAAGCCTGAACCAAAGGAAAAACTCAGCTCTTCCAACTGTGGTACAGACGTGTATGCTCCTGGAAAGGAAGTGAGGTTCTTGGGAAAATTATTCAGCAGGGAACTCACTCAACACTTCACTGCCTTCTGATGACTTTGCTGCTTTTTCCATCTCCGGGGAAGACTGTGCAGGATTCTGGCTGGCATCTGCTACATCCCAGGTACTGGAAGACTGCAAGGAGATGCTCATTCCAGTCATTTGCAGAAGATAAATGAACCCAACAATCCTGAACTTACTTCAGGTTTAGTGACCTGTATTCAGTTTTAGGCCAAAGAAAATGCGTTCCAACCTCCAGACTATTCCTTCACTGAAGATAAGGCAACATATGGACAAGTCCACATTCCCTTAGCAGGGACAAAAATTCAAAAAAAACCCAGAAGCTAAGCTGAATGGAAGGCCAGGAGGAACGACAGCATCACTCGACAGTAGTATCGGAGTTGGCTACTGTAAGGACTTCCCAGGTTAAAGGGATGAGCTCAAATCTGGGAGAAAGAGCGTGAATGAGTTTCCCTGGAAAAAAATAATCTCGGCTTCCACCATCTTTATTCCCATACAGCCAATTCTCACGTTACTCTATTCACTTGAGAAAGCCTGCCTAGCATTGTGCAAACCGTTGTTCAAATCCACTTTACGAGGGTCTATGCACTGAAAAGCTGACTAAACCAGAAGTTCAAAGTAATAGCCAGCCCTTGCTTTAGCTGTACAAAGAGACTATGCATTAACACAGCACATAAAGCATTTTCAGGGAGTAGCTGGCAGCTCTGAGTACTCCTTGAAGATAAAGATGGTCTAGAAAACAAAGGACATGGATAGTACAGGCTCCATGAGGGATTGTTTAGATCTGTGATTATGTCCCAGGCTGATGACTGAATCTTAGTTCTTGCACGTTAGTGCTGAATGAGTATACAACCTAAGAGTCCTTCCAAACTAAGTGGGACTGCTCCTGGCTGAACAGCTGGCTATTTGAGAGCTGATAAAGCTGTCTGGTTTAGACAGTTCTTCTCACCTGTGTGTGCTCCATGAAGAAATCAGCATCACTCTTATCAGGGGAGTGCCCAGGGGTTCCACTCAGTCCATCTATAAGCAGCTGAAGAGAGGAGAGGGAAAAAACAAGATATCCTACAAGACTCAGCATCCAGCACTACACGTCTTAACGGTACGGAGCTGCTCAGACTTACATCAGTGCCATACTTGGCCATGGCAGCACTTGCCAGCTGCCGGATCTTCTCCCTGTACATCTGGGCAGCTCGACTATTATACTTAGCGTTGGCATCTGTGGTAGTGCAGCCGTGCTGGCGAAAGAAAGCGGTCTGAAAAGACAAGAACATTCTGTCTCCCAACTGCTAGATCAGACTCAAGCAAGCATTAGACATAATTCAAACTCAACAGAAAAAGGAAGCTTCCCAGAGACAGGGGATTATATACTGAGCGCACAGCATGAACCAACAATTAATTGATCAGGTTTGTCCAAGAAGTCTCACTCCAGGCCCCAGAGGGCTAAGGAAACCATCCCTGTCCTCCACAGGATGCTTCTGAGTCACAATACTGAGCATGAGCTTTCAAACTGATCAGTGTTACTCATTCCTTTCCTTTAAGAGGACTATGTCTCATTTAAATGAGATGTAAGGACAAATCTGCACATCGGAAAGCAATGCATTCAAAGGTCACAATCTGACTTCCAAGCACACCTGACAAACACCTTCCCATATTACACGTTTACAGAAAAGATGGAGAGGTTGGTACCCAGAAAGCCACACAAAGTGACAAAAAACAGAGAATGTGGATTAGCAAGAGGGAAAGCAAGCAAAATGCCTACAGAGGCTCCTCACCGCGTTGGCATTGCTGCCCACTTGCATACACCTCAGCTGGAACCAGTTCCAGTTAGAATCCAACTCTGTGGACCTGTGTGAGAAAAAATTATTTCTATTAATAATGTGCAGGCATGCCAAATGCAATAGCAAGCTCTGAGCTAGAATGCTCAGACATACCACTACTGTTGGAACTACTGTTCCAAAGTATAGGGAGCAAAAGGAGAAAGACGATCTTGGTAACTTCTTTGTTCCCGTAAGAAATTAATTTGAACTTTTAAAGTGAGGACAAAAACACATCTTCAACTTCACTCCAAGTAACAGTGTCCAAATTTAGAGGACCTCTCACTCGTGTTCCTTAAGAGGGCGGAGTTTGAGCTAGGAAAGCACAGCCAACAACTTTCGTTCTACATGTGATCTCACCACAACATGAGAGACTCATGTTCAGCCCGTCCCACAGATTAGGCCAGAACACGTGACAAAGCAACTGAAAAAACAACCAAGTAAAGCTAGGTGACAGAGCCGTCTCACACCAGTTACTCAACTTATCTCTGAATAAGTAAAGGTCACAGGTCTGTTACTTAAAATGCTAACTTCTACAAGTACTGAAAATAAGATCAACAGGGTGAAAATCCAACACCATCTTCCTCCCTAGGTTGATACAGAAAAGACTAAATAATATTCCTCTTTTTGCCTTGCTCAGCAATACAAGAAAGACTTCCATATTGCTGCTTTACTGGCATGACTCGCAAACCACACTCTCCTCTCAGCTTCTACAGTTCAGAGTCCAGACAGTGTTTCTGCAAGGTTAGCGAAAGCAACGTGTCGATGTTGCGCTGAGGTGCTTCAGAAACTCCATCTTGGAAGGGCCGAGTGACCTAAAACCTCCAGCCACCAAGCCCCACACAACCCGAGGCCATCGCTCTCCGGTAACTCCTCTCTCTAACCGACTCCCTGCCTGTTCCCACACCAACGAGGCACGGCGGCTCCGGGCCTGCCCGGGGGGGGTCACCCACGGGCCGGAGCTCCCCGCCGCCCACGCTCCCGGGCCCCACGCACCTGATGAAGCTGAGGTGCACGCCCAGGGACCTGTGGACGCCGGAGCAGTCGATGCAGAGGAAGACCCCGTAGGTGATGCTGGCCCAGCTCGGGTTCTTGGCGCCGCAGTCGAAGCACGACTAAAGCGAAGGCAGAAGGACGGCCGGGCTGAGGCGGCGGCTCTGCCGCTCCTCCACCCGCCTCCGCCGCAACCCGGTGGCCCCGTCCCCCGCCGCCCGGCCGCTCTCCTCAGGAGCCCCCCGACCCGGCCGCCGCAGCGCGGCCCGGAGCCCAGCGGCCCCTGGCCCGAGCCCAGCCCGCGGGCGCAGGGAAGCAGCCCCTCTCGGAAAGGCGGGAGGCCACCTGGCACCCCCCGGCTACCTTGTTCGCCGGCGCTGCCCGGAGCCGCTTGAAGAGAGTCTGAATCTCCGTCTTGCTCGGCTCCGCCGCCATGGTCTCGCCTTCCCAGACACCACTGCGGCGACGGGTGCCGGCCGGGCCCAATCGGCGCAGGGGGTCGGGCCGCAGTACGGGTGCCGCCGGCGCCCACGCCGGGCCGCGGAGGGGTCCCCGCCGGGGTCAGCCCCTACCTGCCCCGTCGCCATGACAGCGGGGGGCGCGGCGCCGCTCCGCCATTAACCGCTCCAAGCGCCACGGCTCTTCGGCGGGAAGGGGGGCGTCGGGAGTCCCCGGCCTCCCGGGGCTCAGGGGCGGCCCTGGCGCCCAGGGTCGGGCTCCCTCTTCGGCGCCTTTGCGCTAGGCCCGCCCGCTATCACGCCGTCCGCTGCTCCGGCCTGCCGGCCCCGCCGCTTCTCGAGTTTCACGGCATCGTCCCCCGCAAACCGCTTCCTGAGTCTAAAGACGAACGGGGACGCGATCCCCGTCAGCTCTGGCTGCTCTGCGTCTTCCCTCAGCCCCTTCACGACACAGGCATGCAGCAGGAGGGAGCGGGCCCGGCCTGAGGGAGGCTTTGTAGCATAGCGGGGAGGCAATACCTGCCTTGGTACCATACCAGCTGCTCCCTGAGAAGAAGCTCAGATGGGTGCTTACGAGGCGTCACCCGCTGCAGCGGCTGGACCTCAGGCCTCCAGGCCTTGGTACGCCAGTCAGCGCAAAGCAAACGGACTTGGAAAGGATTTAGTCAGCTGGAGACTTCGAGAGCGGCACGACCTAATCCTGTGCGGTAATCAAGCTAGCGTGAGGCAGTAATCGAGGTAGGGAAGTTGTTACTTCAGACCAAAGATGGTGTCAGGGCCTTAAAGTGCTACATTACCTGCCTGGAAGCAGGAGGGAATGGACTAGGAAGTCATTCAGTTATAACGCAAGAAAAATAGTAAGAAATACGGTCGTGTTTTGAACTAAAAGTCAATGGCATATAGCCCATTTCATGCTTTAAAAAGCGACTGCGGAACAATGAGAGGTTCAGAAGGGCAACAACGGCAAAAACTTGTCAGTAGCACGGTGTTACTGACATGGAATAGATTGGTGTTTCCTTACCTCCAAAAGGAGATTGTTCTGCAGCACCAGCTTGTCACAAAGAGAAACAGTTAAATGCACTAATATCTGGACAACTTTCAGTTTAAATTTAAAAGCTTTCCTTCCACTCATTTCCACATTTTCCATATATGTAAGGTAGGCTGTAGAATTCATTGCAATAGGAACCTAGGACCCATGATCTTAGCAAAATCCATAGTCTTGGGACATACAGATGCAATCGGGAACAACTGAGTAGTTGGGCAAAAAAACCACTGCAGGAAAACCCCTGCAGGTTTAGCAGGGGTATGAAGTCTTGTGTTCTGGGAATCAGGAAAGCTCTAACTACACGATCAGAGTGAGACCTGATAGGGGAGGCATGTTGCCTTACAGTAAGATGAGAGGCTTCTGGCTGACACATTTGATTCAAGCTACTCTGAGATGAGTTTCTGAACTGGGTAGTGAAGACTGATCCAGCTTGCCAGGGCTCACTCTTGGCAGCAGTCTTAAGTAGCCCCTGGTGTCTGTTGCCCTTATGCTACTACCTTAATTGTGCCTACATGCCTATTTTAGGGATTACACAAACAGTACTGGGGAATCAATTTCGGTAAAAGTAACCCATCTCACAGCTATTTTTAAACCAGTCGAGTTCCCTGATGCCATTCATGGTGCAGCTGTCCTGGCAGTCATACCAGGAGAGCTGATGTCAGGGTGCAGTAAGGGCTAGCTGCACCCTAGGAGAAGGAGAGCTGCAAGGGGAGCATTCCCAAGGACAGCAGGCCTAGGCCCTTGTCAGCCACAGCCCTTCCCCGCAGTACCTGAGCAAGGAGAGCCAGGCAGGGCTCAGGTAGCAGCCAGGTTTGACCAAGAATTGAGATAGCCAGGCAAGCTCATGGTGATGAGTTAGTTTGCAGTCAAGCTGGGAAGTCAGTCCACAGGTCAGCATCAGGCCCAGTGATTGCCAGGCACGTCTGTGATGGCAAGGCAAGGTAAGCCTGAGATCAGGGTGGTAAGCCAGCCTACAAATCAGGATCAATAAGGCAGAACCAGAGACCCCTACTCTTTCAACTTAGCTCAGACAGGGACTAGTAGCTCTGGGCTGAGCTTAAATGAAAACACCCCCACCCCCACACCCATGGGCAAGGAGTATGGGTAGGGGCCCCAGGTGAGGCTGCTCAGGACAATTAAGGCCTTTCTTCACCTCTCAGGGCCCTGAGAGGTGAAGCTGGACAGAAGGACAGGAGAGGGAGTGTATGGTAGCAGGGTGGTGGAGGCTGTATAAGCTGCATCTTGTCATGTAGAGGAGCAAGTTCAGGTGATGAGCGTGCACTGGGAAAGGTGGTGTTCAGGTTGGCTCAAGCTGTCTCGCCCTGAGTTGCTTGCTCTCCTGCCTTGTCACCATCTGTTGTGCGGTGCTGCTCCCCTCCTCTGCTGGCTTTGTTCTCACTAGGTCTGTGTTTGGCTGTGTGATGGAGAAGATGCACGGGGGTTAGGAGGGAGAGTCTGTTCATGCTGGCATTACCCTAGCTGGGACTTGTGAGAGAGGAACAGCATGTGCCCAGGAGAAGCCAAGGCAGCCTCAGAGACCAATAGGTCAGTGTCACACTTTGTCTCTGCTGGTCTGTGCTAGGAGACATGGGGAGATACAGGGCAGGCTCCTCTCCTCCGTGGAGGGTGCACAGCTTTCGTTCACTGTGCTGTGTCTTAGCTGCTTGCTACAGCAGGGTTACCCAAGCTTCTCTACCTCAGCTGGGTCCCTTGCAGGCCTTCCAGCCCATGCTGGTTGCGCCAAGTTCTGGCAAGGCCGCTGATCCTGTCCATCAGTTTTACATAAAAGCAGCAGGAAGAGCATGCTGCTGGTCTGAGAAATAGCTTCTTTTTGTTGCTTTTGTCAGTACAGGAAAGACCTCCTGCTGCTGACTGTTCCCTGTGAGTGCGTGCTGTCATTGCACTGTTCTTGCCATTTCCTGCATCTGTGTCTTTTGCATCTCATGTGCTTTGGTGCTGAATTTCTGAACTCCAAGCTGGCAGCCTGCTCTTTGGCCCTCAGCTTCCCTGTCCATCCACATCACATCTGACATCTGCCTCTCTCCTGCTGTGACACCAGACCCTCAGCCCAATGTAGCCTCTTAATCAGAGATGAACTTGCTGTTACCCACCTTTGTCAGCAAAAGATAGTCCCCAGCATCATCCAAGGGAGCAAAGGAAAGCAGAGGACAGTGACCAGGCTTGTTCTTGGAATCTGCCATACCACTGGGGACACATTTTCAGTACAGAAGTCTTGTTGTCTAAGAGCATGAGGTTACTATGAAAGACAGCTGGAGAGGCTCAGGAGTGAAGTGCTATGTTGGGGATAAAACCTGCCCTGCACTCGCAGGTCTGAGCCAAAGGGAAAAGAAAGTCCTTCTCTGGGAGTCTGTCCACAAGCAGGGTGGCAGAGGGGAAGAGAGACCTTGTTCTCTTCTCGTTACCCAGCAAAGAGTGTGGGTGAAAGGACTGTGCAGGAGAGAGACGAGGTGGCTGAGTCCTGCTCTCCTACTCAGACCCACTGGCCTCTCATGCTTTTGCTGAATGAGAAGATTCAGGAAGGGGGTTGGCAAATTCAGTAAACTACCTGAAAAATAACTGGGAGATACAGTTTCCCATGGATCACTGGTGGTGGGGTACCAGGAATCTACAATGATGCTTTGGCGAGAGGAGCAATTCCTAACACAAATCTATTAATTTTTTTTTCTTTCTTACTAAGCAGTTTACAGACACTAACTAATCTGCATGTTTTCCCCTGGGGATAGTCAGTAACCCTGGGAGAGAACTCTGCTCGGTATTTCAGGGCAGCCTGGCTGTTTTCAGTAGTGGAAAGAGTAGGCATAGCCACAGATGGAGGAGGACGAAAGGAGAGTCAGATAGAAAGCATTCTCCCTCTCACTAGAACAAGGGACAGGTTCTCAGCAGGTATGTCCCTTCCCGGAGTGTGTAAGAAGATGCTCCCAATTTCCCGTGGTTTCAGGGATCACACAGAAAACTTCCTTGGGTTGGGTTAGGTTTCTGTCAGGTCAGCAAGCTGCCCTGTATTCTCTTAAGGCCGTATGTTGGCTCGGTTTGATGTAAAGGAAGCAGCTGGCTGAGGGTCGTGGGTGACCAGACTGCCAGTGTGCCGGATTGAGTGTAATTAGTAGCGGCCTCCCTAGGAAAAAGTATTGCACCGAGGCAGGCAGTCACATCACACACTGACTCCATGCAATGCTTCCAGCAAGATCTAAGATAAGGAGCTAATACAGTATGTGTAGAGTGAATATTTTGTTCAGGTTTATAACTTACACAATTTTACTGCAGTCTTACAAATGTTGTGGTTTGGAAAAAAGCCAGCAAAGGTAGAACACGCAAATTAAGGAACACAACAGATGGGTAACTTGAGAGATACTGAAGAGCACACTCATGGCTGGCTTGATCCAATTTGGGGTTGTCGCAGCCAAAAGGCCAGTCCTGCTGCACATGCTGTCCCTTGCACCCGCTCTGGCAAGCAGCGGCCGTGGACCATCGTGTCCCTAGCCACCCTAAAATGCTGATTGTCATTGCATTGCTAAGCTGATCTCCTGCTCGTGTGATTGCTGAAGCAAGTAAGGGAAGGGCTAGGAAGGTTTGAAAGGGAGAAGAGAGGACTATCTCTTTCAGTTGTGCCAGCTGATGTTGCTGGGCTGTCAGACAAAACTGATGGGGTTTGATGGAAAGGGTAACTGGAGCGTGGGGCCAGGGAAGGAGCGTGCTGCTCCCAAGTACTTGTTAAGTGAATGTGTGTGTGTATACATGCATGTCTTCAGGCTTTTCCTTTGTAACTCTGTTTCCAATATTATAATCAAATGTTTATTTTCAAACATCTGGTAACATCACCTCTAACTGGCCTGGCAGGTGCTCAGGGCTTGGGAGGCTTTGGGGATACCCCGAAGCAGGGGTGAGCTGCCAGATGTGTCCTGGGGTTTCCTGGATCTGAAGACAAGTTTTAGACCTTGCTGTAACAGTCAGTTTGGAGATGTTACAGGTGTCCCTGCCAGGAGCAGGCTGCTTGGCAGGTGACCATCACTGAAGTGATGTCTCGCTGCAAGTCACGCTTATCACACCATATGAAAGCAAGGTGGAGAGACTGGGCAGTGAGAGCAAGCCCTGAGCTACCTCACCCTCCTTTGAGGGCAGTCCCCAGCACAGGCACTAACTTTCTTGAGGTCAGAGCCGGCAGGGCTGTCCTCCTATCAGACATGACCCTTCCAAACTTTCCAGCAGACATGTAATCTCTCTTCCCTGTAGATCACCCTACTTTCCAGAGTTTTCTAAACTGAATCCCACTGGTACAGGGACTAGTTGCCTGCAGCCCCTATAACAAGCGTAGGGAGCATACCTAAAGCAGAAGACAGTGGCCCTTGAAAGCAGGGCAAGCAGAGGTAACAAAAAGACAAGGTAAGCAAGGCAAGATGAGAAAGCTGTTCATTTACCATAAAACTCTTTTGAAAACATATAATTATCACAGAGTGCAAGCACCACTGTCAAATAGGTTATTATAAGGGATTGGGGTGGAGAGGGAGTAGGTAGCAGGGCTTTAGCTCTGCAGGTGGCCACAATGTGTAGAGGGGATGCAGGGCCACTGGTGAGACAAACATCCACAGGATTGTGGATTCCTTAGGAACTGTGTGGCACCTCTGGGGAAGCTCTGAGGTGAATTTCAGAGAAAGGGCTAGTGTGGTCACAGCTGGGGGCAGTGACTGTTTTGGTGTTAGCCTCCTGCTGAAAGCAGGAACAATAGACTCAGGAAGGAAAGAGGTAGTGAAGTCAAAGGGGGAGAGTGCAGAACCTGGAAGAAGACTTCCAGCTGGTAGGACAGAAAGGAAACGCAGGGAGGAAGGGACCATAGGATCTGTAAATAGCTGAACCCCGTGAAAGCACTGAGACTGAAGAGGAGAGATTATGGGCCCCCACACTAAGGGGGAAGAAGTGCTGACCACCACTACACTGCTTGCGGAGAAAAGAAGTCTCAAGCTGCAACTGCAATTGCCTTAAGCTGAGAGACTGACAAACCAGGAACCTCTGCAAGCACGGTTACTGAATGACAAAAACCAGGGCACGGCCAGTAAAATGGATTTGCTGAAAGCAGCTGAGATGATTTGGCCTGAAATTTGGTTTGGAAAAGTTCACTGCTACTTAGTCAAGATGTTCCAACAGAAAACCAGCCAATTTCTTCCAGTTACAGAGCCTACCTTATTGCCCCCTGCCCCCCTCTTCACCAAGGATTTGTTCATCTTCTCCAGAAACATCTTCTCATATTCATCCGCTTTGATCTTCTAAGAACCCAGGTAGCTTGGTAAACAGTCTCACTCCCTTGCAGCCCCTGACTTTTCCAGTTCCTTGTAGCCTGGACCTGGGGAGCGGTGCAACACTTGGTTGCAAGTCTTTTTTCTGTTTCTCTTTTTTTTTTTTTTTTTTTGTGCAAGGTCCCTCTGAAGACTTTGCCTCATATCATGCAGCCTTACTATTCTTGCTTGTTTTGCACAACCTTCCCCCCCAGCCTGTAGTCGGTATTTTCCAACAACATTTTCATGGGTCAAGATGGAGTTTTTGGCAGTGGCTTTGTCTCAGGTTCAGCCCCCTGACCAGTCTGCAGCCAGTCTCTGTGCGGTTACCCTAGAAAAAATCACCTACCGGTCTGAGTGGAGCAAACCCATTTTAATTCCAGCACCAGCTTTCTTCACAAGCAGAGGGGAATTTTGCAGGCTGCTGCCCATAGGCGTAATGCTATGAGGGGTCTCCCTGCAGGATTGCCACACACTTGCACCTGCCTCAGCACTTCGTGCCAAGCACAACAGCCACAAAAAGGACTCAGGGGATGGGGAAGTGGGATGGAAAGTAAACTGAAGCACCAACGGCCCCAAGCTCCACACAGGCCTATGGGAGTGCCACCAAGATTTAGAACCTAACCACAACTCTCAGCTGCCATCAGAGAGCACAGCTGTCCTGTGGGCTCTGCAACCCAGATTTTGCCTACAGGGCAGAAACATCATTAATTGGTTGAGCAAGCTCAGCTGCTGCTTTGGGGAAATGGGTGTGATCCGTCATAGAGAATCTTTTAACTTCCTCTTCCTAGAAAATTCATGATCAACAGGAAATCCAAGCTTTGCGTGATAATTCAGAAATTCTTTTGTCAGAACCAAATTAATTATCTGCCAACTACAGATGGATACAAGCTTTCCACAAGGAGTGGCTTTATTAAAAAAATAAAATATGACTAGATAATGTTTCCACTGTTGCCCATCAGGCACAGAGACACATCTGTATGTTTTTACAGAAGCTATGGGGGAAGAATAGGCTTTGCTGGCCTTCTGGAATTTAGGCACAGCAACTAGTTCATGTGTGCATCTCTCTGTTCACACACAAAACTTTTGGCATGGATGACAAGTTTCAACTAGAGCCTTTGTGGTTAACAAAACCTCATTTGCTTCTATGGAAAACTACGTCTCCATGCAGAGCTATTAGTTTAATATACGATCATTAGATGTGTTCGGGTTTTTTTTTTCCCCTCCAGCTAGTTCTTTTCTACACAGGCTCTCTTTTACTAATCCATTTGGTTTTGGGTAGCCAGGACTAAGTGCCATGCCAAAATTTATGAGGTACAGTCCAGCCAAGCAATTCTTCATTCTCAATGCGTTGTCTCCTGTCCATTACTTCAGCTCTTGGCAGGAATTTCTGATGTGCAAACATTCCTTTAGGGGACTTGTTCACGTAAGCTGCAGTATGTCACTATTTCTGGAAGCCTTTAAGCAGCTCATTATGATCAGGTGGTCGTGTTTTCCTAGGACAAACAAGTCTGTTCAGACTTTGTCCTGTGGAATTTCAGGTTGTTTGTACTGTAATCAGAGGTCCTGTCTGCTGGACATTTCTGTCCTCATAGCAGGTTCTGGCCACACCTAACTCCATCCCTAATTATAGCCTCTCTCTGAAGAAGAATTGAAGTCAAGCCTCCACGTTATCCTTCATAACTCCCTTCTACAGTTTTTTGACCTCTACACGAAAGGCTAGCATTAGTGTTTGAAAATATCCAGGTAAATTTCAGTATTCATTGTAGTACATTTCAGGTCATTTTATCCCTGACTGTTTTTGTCTCTGTTATCTCACAAGCCTGGCAAGCACGCTCTCTTCATATTCATGTGTGTTAGGACAAAGCAACAACAAATCATTCAGTCGTGGGTCAAAAGTGGAACACTTGCAATTGCTGTACAACACTGATGATACTTTCCCTAGGACATACTACTGAAAGCAGAGACTAGATCTTTAAATAAATCCAAGTGCTTATACACCAACACCTCTAATTACATGGCATAAGCTTAGAGGTTTCTTCAAATATTGGACCTAGAATAATAGGTAAATTCATAGCTAAATACAGGTGTTTTAAATGTCTGTTGCTTAGATCTTTAACTGCCTTTTGGGAATACTTTCTCTTTTCTTGAGAAAGGACATTACTGATTCAGAACAAAATGCTTTACCCTTTTTCTTTTGGTTTGCACCCCTCTCCCCCCATTCATAAAGTACAGTACCAGGGATACTTCAAGCAAGACCTTTCAACAGCTGATGCGTTTCTGTGGTCTCACAAAAGCACTAAACAGCATTAGTCTCAGATCTCTTTGTCCGTGACAGACTACATTTCAAGGCATCCAGTGTGCTGTAAAAAGTTAATTTCTGCTCTGTCTGGCAGGCAGGCAACAAGATGTCTGTGATGCTTCAATCTTTCATAAGTCAGCAGTGTTTGAATCTGTCTATCCCCCTCCTTTTCAGTCTACACTTGTTAAACATCTATTTTGGTTCACTAGCTGCTGTTAATTCTGTGGTCATTTAATCCCAAATGCTCTCCTATGACTTCAGACTTCTTT
Organism: Aviceda cuculoides; assembly: GCA_035590195.1. Classification (NCBI taxonomy): domain Eukaryota; kingdom Metazoa; phylum Chordata; class Aves; order Accipitriformes; family Accipitridae; genus Aviceda; species Aviceda cuculoides. The sequence continues at coordinate 21,644,285 of JAVJGG010000032.1, forward strand.
ATCTGTATCACCCCTTTTCCAAACTGCTCTTAAGCAGTTCACCCCAGTATGGTTGGTGGAGGATTGACTGAGTTTTGTGAGTCTGCCTTAACCAAGTTCCTCACATGTGCTAACCCAAAATAAGAATTTCACTACAGCAGGCTACTACAAACTCACAATGCTTCTCAACAACAGTTTCAAGCAGATGTAGTACATATATAATTTTTGAACAACTGTTTATTTTTCTTTGTTTTTCCAAAAATGGTAGCTTTTGGGTTTTTTTTTTCCCTCAAGCTCTCAGGCTTATCCTATACAGAACATGTCCATCAGTCCTCATGTTTGAGTATGCAGAGCACTAGGATCAGGACCCCACTTTGTCTCAGCAGCCTCAGAGGCTTTCAAAGGCAGAAAGACAAGCTAGAGAGAGGTCTGATAGGTCCTCCCTGCTGAATGGCACTTAGCAACTGGGCATAAGTACACCTGATGCAATTCAGGACCAGACGAAGAATTTTCCCTCTATAGCTAATGTTGTTCCAGCCAGTAGGTAGCTTCCACACTCTGCTACCCTTCAATCACAGTGTGGGGGTCTTTGGCAAAGCAGGGAGTGCACTTCTAGCATGTGTAAGTCAAGAATAGGTAGGAGAAGGAAAAAGAGGGTCTCTGCTGTGCAGTGTTCATGAAGAAGAGAGGTACAGCCAAAACCATCTAGAAGCATTAGAAACCCCAACATATACTAGTGCATTTAGGGGCCCTAAGCAGAACAGCACTGGAATGTCGCTCTCTTTTTGTTAATACCAGCCTTCAGTGTGTGTCAAGGCCCATTCTAGCTCAAGGAATGTTCAGTCAACTCCAACATGCTGACAGATAGTTCTGTTCATGACTTGTTAGCCTGAACAACCACGTCATGCAAGATAGAAGCCTCTTTCTCCTGTCCCCAAGCTATACTATCATTCATTGCTGGTGTTAGCTCAATAAATCTGAGGGCAGTGGGAAGGGACATCCAGGCTGTTGAAGCTTTATCACTTATACCAGCTGCCTTAACAGGGGAGCCAACAAGCCCACAGGTGAATGATACTGAAAACTTCTGAAAGATGTGGGAGAATAAATAGATTTCTGCCAGTCAGCTTGATTGAGCCAAAAAGGGGAAGCAATACTAGAAGTTCCCTATTACCCTGCACATCCAAACTTCCCTGAACAGGAAGCCTGGGGGGAGGGCAGACCCCACCACCCTATGGATGCATGTGCATTGAAGCCGAGGAAGTCTGCTTTCTCTGTTTTGAAGAGTTGCATGTGTCACTTATCTCCTTTCACTAAGTGCACATCAGGAAGATCTGTTCCCTTCTGCACTCCTACACTCTTATAGCGCTCACAGGCAGAGAAGTCTTCACTCATCCTTGTTTATTTATTAGAAAATCCCTACAGGTCTAGGCGTTTAAAATGAAGCATTAGTTACATGGAATACGTGCCCTCAAAGTCCAGAAGTTGCTGGATATGCTGCAAAGGTGGACTGGGGCCAGCAGTGACCCAGTGACCTCTGCAGGAGATGCTGGTATGGCTGTGAGACACTAGCAGGGCAGTAGCAATCATGATCCAACCTTCTCAACATAGTTAGCAGGATAGAGTCCAACTTGGCCAGTGAGAAGCCGGCCCTTGCACCAGCCCTGCTCATCTTCCTCACTAATCTTCATTAGTTCTTCACCTAAAAGCAAAAAAAGTCATTAGGAAGCAGCCTTGAGAGAGGTAGCATGGCATTTTTTCCCTGCCTCAGAAGAGTTGATAAAAAGCAAGACCTATTGGTCTGAATCACCACACTTTTCTCCCCTTATCACATTCTGTATCATACTGCACAGTTTAAAGCCAGAGTTACTGACCTCTTCAGTACCTGTTCTCAGTACCATCCTCTAGGCCAAGGAACTTAAGAGACAGACCTTCACTTCTGCTGTTCAACATCAGAAGTATTTTTGTGCCCTGTATTTCTGCCTGCTTTCCTCCCCCCTCAAGGAACATGCTTAAAGCCAGACAGATCAGAACAAATCTCAGAGATTTCTTTCTTAGTGGCTCCTCTGTAGCAAGGTGGGAAGGAAATGTAAGAGGCTGCTAAGCTCTGGCTGTTAGGACCCGAAATGACTATGCCATGATAGGAGTGTCTGGTTTGGCCAGCAAGGCATAGAATCAACTCATTTCTCAGACTATGACCAGGAAAGGCTTTTAACATTTCCATATCTACTTTGGGAAAGGGCAGAAAGGTCCCCTTCTCCACCAGTACAAGGTTATACTTCTGCCAGAGAGGGAGGTCTGACTGCATCAATAGGCACACCCCACACTGGCAGAGGCTCATTAAAGAACACCATCTGCTGTTAAGCGTAAGCCCTACCGGTGCATGCTGCACAGAGCAGATTCAAAAAGGAGATCACTAAAGCTAACCAGTCATGCCTCATTACAGCTGCTGGTTGGAAAGAGAGAGCAGAGTTAAGTTCTAGAGCATGCATATTGTAGGATATCTTACAAGCAACAAGTTAGTGTTAGGAAGCTTACCAGTATGGTAATGCTGCAGCATAGATACTGACCTCAGGCACAAGCCCCTGCTACTGAAGGACTTCAGTGCCTTTTAAAAACAGGTGTATTTTGGACATGTATAGCACAGAGATACCATGTAAGACTTAAAACAAGCAAGATGAGATACACTCTCAAGATCCAGATGTCCTCTTGGAGCTGGAAAAGGTGTCACATGCAAGCTAAATTTAACTGAAGGAAGAAAAGGGGAAGGGTCTGTTTGCTCCAGCATTCTCTCTCACTCAGTCATCTGCTGTGAGCCAGGATCTCCACTCTCAAGATACCCATTTTGAGCAACAATTTGCATAGCTGTTTTTTGTCAGGTGAACTCTGCATTCAGTAGGACATGTCAGTCAGCTGAGCCTTCTCCCAAAACATTTATCTTCTGGTTACTTCAAAGGACAATCCAGACCACCTATATAATTTTTATATCAATGGCACGAGGGAGGAGCATTTAATAAAGTCTCAAGATACAATGCAGAATAAATGCCTTAAGAGGAGGCAGGAAGGATCTGTTTTACCACTTGGGGTCTGCTCACCCTACCCTGTGACTAAGGCCTAGGCAGTCTCTTTTTATGTGGCCTCACTGTCCCTTAGTCTAGAACAAGTTGGACTTCCCAGTGTACCATCCACCTCAGAGGAGCTGGCAATGGGTCAGGCCAGTGGAAGCAGAATAAGTATCTGTTTTTCAAGGGGACATCCAGTTCTTAAAGAGTGTTTCCATCATTCAGTCAGCCTGAGTGAGGACAACAAAAGGTTAGTAAGAGATTAGTGCTTCTGTACCTGCTTTAAAGCTCAGCTCATCAGCCTCCTGTCCCGTGTAATCATACAGCGCTCGTACCCGTACACCTGGTACCTTTATGTCCTCCTCATGCCCGTTGGCATCCAGGCACTTCTTGGGAGTGTCCTCATCTGACCACTCTGAAATGTCTTCCTTCCCTCCGCTTTGTACGTGGAGGGAGAGAGAGGACAAGAAGGTTGCTGTTAGACTCATCTCTCACCCACCTCCTCCTGAATCACGCACCACCCTGACTCCCCCCGAGACTGCTATGCTATAGAATGAGGTGCAAGAGGCCCAACAGCCAAGTGAGGGTGAACAGGGAGGAGAGATCCCAGGAGATACTAGATATGGTTGAAAGCATCCCAGCATTAGAGCCCTGAGGGCCAGGAGGTTAACTCTTTCTCAAAGTATTTTCACACATGCACACTCTTCATGACCTCATCCTACTCTAGCAGACCCTCTCACACAAGGAAGGCCAGTCCTAACTGGAGAGCCCAGCTATGTCCAGAGTTATCCCAGCCAAGAATAAGACAGACGGGAAAAGCCATGCCTCCCATCCCAAAGAGATGTCTGGAATGCTGTTTTCCAAGTCAGGAACAAGAGCAGAGGGGAAGAGCAGCAGAGGACAGGCACCTGGAACCCAAAAACCCCTGAAGTGGCTATGTTCTGTACTAACTTCATGTGGGTGGGTGCCCTCAGGCTGTCATAGAAGAGGCTGTTCTGCTCCTCTTGGTAAGAAAACCTGTAGATTGGCAAATAGGCCTCCTGAATCCAATAGACTGTGAAATACAGTAATGGCCTTGAGACATCTCTATATCGTGATTCTTTTCTGCCCAGTTCATTTAGGCTAGAGTTCACCTTTTAAAGCAGGATACTACTGGGACTGTAGGACATGAGTCCCTTCAGCCTCTCCCTATTCTCCAGCTTGCTTCCTGGCAAGGGAAGCAGCTACACCCAGACCTGTCAGGTAGTACTCAGCACCATGCCAGGGAGGGGAGAAAAAAAAAACAAACAAAAAAAAAACAACAGGTACTTGCATTTAGGAAACAGTACAGCTAACTGGCAAAGCTGCCAGTTCCCAACTCTCATCACCCTGCTTGAGAGGAAGAATTAGGGAAACACATGCCAGAGTATCACACAGCATTAGTCTGACCAGGCCAAATCTTATCACTAGAAGGATTTTTACAAGGCAGGCACCTTGTGAGGCAGTACATACTAGAGGGAGGAGAGGAAAAAAAAAAAAAAAAAAAAAAAGCAGCTACCCTAAACCCCTTTAT
>JAVJGG010000032.1:21649214-21681470 GCA_035590195.1 Aviceda cuculoides
TAACCTAACCTTTATTCTTGAATCTTCAATACTTTTTTTTTTTTTTTTTTTTTTTAAATAGGGAAAACCAACTGCTCTTTCTACATCCTTCTGTCCCTCCCAAGGGTCGGTTATGCAAAGGAAGGGGTTTCTTTCCCCTAATGCTGCTCCGGGGGGCTGCACCGTGGGTGGTTTCCTTCAGTCCTTTGATGAAGTTAGGAGCTGCAGAGCAAACTTGGTGCTTGTACAAAAGCCAGAGGAGTAAGGGGACCTGTCCGCTAGTACGATTGGAACAAAACTCTTCAGGAACGGGAACAAACGGGGAATCTCTGGGAAAAGCCCAGCACCCTGCTAGTGTGCACGAGCTGGTGAACCCTGACTGCTGCACAAGTTTGTCCGTGACATTTTGGCAGAGGAATTCAGGAAAGGAGAAATCCCTGAAGAGTGTATTGTTATTTATTTGCTCTTTGCTAAGAATGCGTGGCTGACTTTCTCCGTAAGAGTAACTGCACATGTCACTTGTCCTGGCTGTTACCACACTAGTCACTTCCCACCCTTTCTCTTTCCTCCAGTCCTCCCATGTAAAGCTGGGCTGGAGGAAGTGAGGAAATTTTTAAATTGCCCCCCCCCCCCCCTTTTTTTTTTTAATGTTGTCTCTTTAAGCAGAAAGACATGATGGGAGGTAAACAAAGTTAACAATTCTTAGATATAGTCCTCATAGCGTTTCAGGGTATGATCCAGAGTTTATTGATGTTTACTGAAAGACTCCCATTGACTTCCGTGAGCTTTGGATCAAGCCCTGAAAGCTTCATCAGTGGAAAAGTAACCTGAGAGACGGGGAGATCGGAATCTGTGTTTCCCAGCAAGGAATGTTGCTCTGAAAGCACAAGCAGAGCAGGGCCACCAAACCTCCTGCAGGCTCTTCGCTTTGTTAGCCACCAGTTTTATTGTCAGAATCCTGGACTTCTGTGTCTCAGGAAAAATTAACTCACGAGTGGAGAATAGTTCATTTTGGGTGGGGTGTTGAAGTGTGTAGAAGATGTGTAGTATGGGAAAAGCTAACGATGACTTTTTAGATTCCACCAGGATTGTGTTTAGAGGAGGATAAATTGTTTGGGAGTCGGTAGAAGTAAGAAACGGAGGGAAGATATTGATTTAAGTGTTTGTAATTGACAAGTATAATCACTTCACATTCAACTTGCAGGTGTGGTTGGTTGAAGTGATTTTTATTGTGCTTTACCTAGACACAATGTGTCCAAAGAAAGAAGTTCTCATTAATAATGGTACATACGTGTATGATACAGATGCAAAGAGTGAAAACATGTGCTTTTAATTATTTTTCATTATCCCATTTTTGTGAGTGAAGCTTTTTAGATGTGTTCTACCTTCCACATATGTATTTTCTACGAAAGAAGCTCAACTCACCAAACTAAACATAGGTTTAAAATACAGGAGTTAAAGGTCAAAGCCTCTGACTTCAGCTTTGTGAAATGTATTTTCTTCCGCAAGGACAGTTTGCTTTCTGGAAAGAAGAAAAAAATCTTTTGTCAAAGATACTTTGCTATTCACAAAACTCTTCTTCAGTTTTCAGTTCCATGAGGTCTGCTCAGCTGGAATGACAGTAGAACAGTATTTCTCTTCTTACTCAAGGTGTCCTCCTCATGATAGCTCAGCAATTAGCAAGCCATTGACTAAAAATTAGTCTACAGTTCTAGTGTTATAAAACTGTAAATAGGTTTAAGTATGTTTAAAAGCACTGCTCCCATGATGCTTTTTACTGTCAACCTGATAGAGCTGTTTCTGAGTGTTTGAAAATATTCACAATTTATTGCCCAATATATTTGGTAGTATCACTATGAATATATAGCCTGCTAATTGATTTAGTTTAATTGTCATCCTGTCACAGGCACACTGTGACAGCTACATTAAAGTTCCTTTAAAATATGAACTTTTGGTAATATGGAAGGATGCATTTCTAATCCTACATTGGAACCAGATGTGCCATATGTACAGTCTTTTTGACAAGGATTATGGAGTCACAGCTATTGACTCTGTAACTGAGATTGCATGACTGTTTCTCTTCTGAGATCTCTTTGATCTCTTGTATAATTATACCAAGTACAAAGCGAATTGTAGCCCAACCTCTTGGCTCTTCATTCAGCTCAAGATGTAGAAATACTAGTCACTTCTACTAATAGTGAGTCACATGGGATTGTGTGGGACAGTTGTGTATTCCCCAATAATGTATACTGTTGCACTTGAATTGACCAAGGGCTCTTCTCCTTACTACTTCGGATTTCCTCCTAAAATGTTCAATTAGCTTACAAGGCTCTGTGGAATGGTACAATTTTATTGTGTCACAGCTGAAACTTTGGCTTCTCATTAAAACATGTTTTTTCCCCTGAAATAGCTCCCAATTGCTGCATTTATGGCTTATGGCAGAAAGAGTTAGATCAAACACTGATGAAAAATATCTGCATTCACAGAAACATCCAGTTGAGTTTAAAAGAAATAATGGGCCTAGAAATAGTTTTCCTCCTAGGAATCAGAGTTTTGTTGATGGTGGTTTTATTAGTATGTAGGGCCCTATTTGGTGAAATCCAGTGTACCTCCAAAGACCTGTTGATGGGAGAGGAGAGCGCTCGGTTGCTTCCAAGTCTGAAACGTCAAAGATTTGAATTGTTTTGATTAGAACTTGAATACGATAGTGAAATTTGACTTGCTTTGCTCTATGTAAGCCAAAAATTCTGTCTTGGCTGTAGTTGGAAGGCTGTTTTCCTCAAGAACGGAGACACTGAATTATTTTGCTAAAGTTAGTCATCCAGGGGAGATGAGACTGAAGTTCAGGGGGATTCGTGTCGCGTTTTACAAGAGGAATGAGTGACTAATACAGGAAAGCAATAAAATTTCATTTGTGCTCCTCTCTAGAATGATTGAATTTACAATAGTTGTGGAGGAGGAGGTCTTTACGTCAGTTCACTTAAGGGGTGCTTGGCGTGAGGGGGGTTCAAGAATACACCACCTTTTCTCTCCCTGAACTGAAGTTTTGGGAGTTTCTTGGTTAGAGCAGACTTCCCTCAGCTGACCTGTCCTCCGTGTTGTGTTCCGTCCGTCCGTGTCTCCCCGCTCCGATTCGCTGGAAGAGCAGGAATTAGTGTCCGGCTATTGCCAAAGGCATCAGGCGTGTGAGAAGGATCTCGTAGTGAATTGTTGGGTGAAGGCATGAGCCAGGGGAAGGGGAATGTGTCCGAAACGGGCACTTGTGGTGCGTGTACAACTTTCTGTTCTGGGCTGGGCTCTCATCTCCTGGAACGGTGTCCACCCGCCCAGCAGGGACTGCTCTGCTCTAATTGTTTTAATTACTGTGGGGGCTGAGGGCTGGGGTGCAGCCCTCCACATCGCGTAGAATTAAAGAAAAAAGGAATTCTGTTGCACCCATGAAAATATGAAGTCCAGAGTCATCTTCTAGTTTCAAAGCTAATTGAAACCACTGGGGCTGTAAATCTGTTAGAGCAACTGAACACGCTTCTTTGGCTGCTTTATGAATGAGTTAACTTGTGCCCAGAAAGGTTTTTTGACACTGTGGATTATCCTGGATAATTCTTAAGTTTAAATTTATTCAGCGTGTTTACTTTTAAAAACTATTTTTGGAGATCAACATTGTTTGCAAATATTCATGTATTTATTTATTTAACTGAGAAGTAGTTCTATGCTAGAGGGTAAAATATTAAATGTGACATTTGCTTAGCTCAATTTACTTTTATCTTCAAAGCCATAAGAAATTTTACTAGTTTCTTGCATGTCTCATTGAGATCTGTGCTTGGGATTGGAAAAAACCCTCGTATTTTTAATTAAATTTCAAACCAGCTCACAGTGAGCCAAGTTGTAAGTAATCATTTTAGGTAGAATAGAAAAGGCTTTAGCTTACCACTTCTGCTGGGCTCTTTGGTGCTAGTGATCCTCATGTTCAACCCTAATTGATATTAATTAGAGTTGAGTATCTGGTCTGGGAATAATACAGTATGAAATGCTGAGGCACATCACTGCTTCAGAGGTGGGGCTTGTTCTCCATTTGTCCTGCGCCTGTAACTGCCAGTGACATTAATGGGCATTCCTTGCATGGCTGAGAGCAGACTACGCCAGTGTCAACTCCACTGCTCCCCCACCATGATCTTTCTTAAATTAAAAAAAAAAAAAAAAAAGGAAAAAAAAAAAGCCCTTCCCAATCCTCCACTGTTAAATAGCATGTGCATGTGTGCATATAAAAATACATAGCCTTATGGAAGACACAGCTGGGTAGGTCATTCGTCCAAAATGAAAATAATAAACAGGAAAGATACTTTTTTAGTGGTATGTATATACTACGGCTTAAAGGCTGTTGAATTGGAGGATTTAACTGTGGCACTACTTTGGGGTTATCGCACGGGTGGAATGACATTTGAAAGACTGCCTTCTTACTGATACAGTGGCAAAAGCAATTAAAATTGCCCCGGATGCTATCTTGTGTGACTGCTTGAAGTGATCTTTTAAAATGAAATATTTTAAAGTACAGTATGGTATAGATAATTGTTTGTATTGACTCTGAGGATTAAAAGAAAAAACAGACTCAGCAGTGCTAGATACTGGTACGACTAAAAAACTATTTTGATACACAAGATATTGTGTATGGCATTTAAAATAAAATTGCCAAACTTTGTATTGAAAGAGAGAAGCAGAATCTTATTTATTGTTGAAATTTGGTGCCAACAAACCAAGATAATTTAATTAGTGGTGCACACAGTATATCTTGACAGCTCTGGTTTGGGCAAATTATAATATGAATATTAACAATCAAAGAGTCTCTGAAAGTATTAGTGCCATGGTGATGAGATTAGTGAATTGGCCAATACTGTAGCAGAAAGCTGGATTCCAAGGGAATTATCCTTGAATGATACCAGTTGGTTCAATTAAAAGCCACAATTCAGTTGCCATATGGAAAGTGTTAGGCATCCTTACATGGTTTCAAAGCTATGTGCCGGAGGTTAAATTGACATATGAAGAAAAGCATAAATTAAATATTTTGTGTTATGAAATTAAAAGTTGACTTTGCTTGAGCCATATGGAGGAGGTGGATGGAAGACAGTCTGTATTTCATCAGGGCTTGTTTTATAGGTGTTTCAGATTTAATGGGGTGCACTTTTAATTTGGCATGTTGATTGGAAAGCTGAATGGCCCGTGAAGTTTCTGCAAACAATCTCGTTAAAGTAACTTTTTTTTGATCTCTAACGACCCTCTTTCTCCCACCCCCTCTAAAGTGGAGTTACTTAGGTTGATGTTTGTAAGAAGGAAGCATATTCTGTATAGTAGCTAGGTGAAGTTCTCATCTAAGGGATACAATCTATGTCTCCTGGGCTCCTGATAGTCCCTCTTGGCTTAGCGAAACCTTAATTCTTCTGAATGAGGCGGCCTTGGTTATGGAGTACATTTTCTTCTGTAAATTGGGATGAAAAGTAACAACAGTATGTTATATTCTTTAATGACTTAAATGTTACATAATGGAGTCCAGACTTTACACTAAAACTTTGGTTATGACAAAAATGGGAAATTTGTAGCACATGATTGTCGACATATGGAAATGTTCTTTCCAGCAGCATTCATTAACAGAAGGGTTTTCTGTAGGTTATGCGAGATCTGTAATAAGACCCAGGAGGAGCTTGGGAAGTGGCTGTTTGTAGGCACCCTTCAGAAGAAGATCTTGGTTGACTTTTATGGTTTCTTTTGAATTGGGTTATGAATAGAGGAGGGAGAAGTCTTTTGAGTATTGAAACTTTGTAAGAGTTAGTTTTTCCAAAGTTGGGGAAATAATTGTTTGGTGATATTTAAATCAAAATGGAACATTGCTCCCTGTGCTGCAGATGTTGGCCTTTATAGCAATCCTTGTGGATGGATTTTACTTCCTGAATGTCAGCATCAAAACCTGGTTGGAAAGTAAATGGTAGATGTTGAAATGTACAAAATCGTTGAAGTATTTTTTTGTAACTAAACCACTTTTCTAGTTAATATACTAGTTACTCTGAATACTCGGGAGTTTTCGGACTATGTGATATTTATGGATATCTTTTCATGGAAAATGAGGTATAGTTTTAGTTCAAAAAATTAATGTGAAGAAATGGTTCAAATAGGCTTTCTCTGTGAATTTATTTAGTCATATCTGCCAACATTGGCAGCAAAACTAAGCTTGTATTTACTCCTACAGAGTAACTACAGCTATGGGAGACTGAGTTGGACTGTATTCCATTCAAGAATTATTAACCAAGTTCCAACTGCAAAATCTTCATTGTGTCTGATTTCTGAGCCAGCGAAGCCTGTTTGTGTTGGAATATCTCATGACATTTGTCTTGCAATGGTGGAACATCAGTGGTGTTAGCTGTGGTGAAAAAGCTGTGCTGGTGCAGATATTTTTACTACTGCGTAATCTAAGAGAGAGGAGAAATGACTTGTGCAGGTTCAGCTATTGCTACCCTGGTCCCTCTGCAAGGGATACATCCGCACAGTGCATTTGCTTTTTGTAAACTTCTGGATTTATTGTCATCAGGGCTGTATGGCATATATTTGGTCTTATAATTTGCAGAATAGTGATGACACTTCTGAACGTGTGAGCGATCTTTGTTTGAGTTCGAACGTCCTGGGTAGTTAGTGTCTTGCAAATACGCTGCTGTCAGGTAACCTCATGTCCGCCGTTTATTAAAGACCAGTCCGTTGGCTTGCCATGGGAGTTGGCATTCCAACTCCAGGCTTATATCTGCAAGGAAGTGTTCAGCCAGATTTCTTAATACCTAGACGTGTGTGTCTCGCATGACATGGTATGTGCCCATCATATGTGAGAAATACTTCTGGTTTAGTCGTACAGAATCTAATCGTTTGTCGATACCAGGACATCGTCTGAGGAAGGGAACGATGCAGTCTCTTGTTGGGAGGTCCTGTAACAGCTGTGAAATTGAGTACCACTGCTTTTGTTTGTGTGGTGTGGCCTATTGTATGTTATAGGGCAATAAATGATCCTATTGTTTTAGTCTGTAAAACTTCTGGTGGAGTAAATCCTTTTGCTCTTCAGCAGACCAGGCTGTGGCCACAGGAGACTGAAATGCCATCAGTGCCCGAGAAGCTCCTCAATGGCCAAGAAAAGCCCTGTAAAAATGCAGCTAAAAGATCCCACCACACTAACCCCTCAGCAGGGATACTGGAAGACCCTGTGGTTCCCTGGTTCAAACCAAGGTCCCTGCCAACCGTACCCGAGAAGGAGTTGTTCCTCAAATCTGAAGCTGTTGTTAATAAAATTTAATACTCGTGAACAAGACTTACCAGGCAAACAGTTTTTCTGCTTTTTGTCAAAGCTCTGATAGTTTGATAATTTTCTCTGATAACCCTACTTGATCTGAAAATTCAGTGGAACTCTGAAACTCATCGAGCTGACTGTGAAAGGGCGTCTTGCTTATACCTTGAAAAATGCTATCTGCTAGTCTTGCTTTTGGTTTTAACCAAATTTGGATTTAAATGCAGGCTCAGTGGCCCTGGTCCCTTAAATCACTTGCGGTGAGAATCCTTTGAGAATGTGAGATCCTCCCTTAAAATGTGGGAGGAGATCAGTTATGTTTCTAGCAAAATTTGCAGCAGAGAACTTTTGAAATGGCTGGAATTTTCAGCCATGTATCCTTGGACTTCACACTAACAAATGCGGGCAGTGTGTGTTACTTTAGCTCGGAGATGGATTGGCATGTGGTCAGAACAGTCTGTGCACTGTCCATCCAGAGAAATACTTTGTGTTTTGTGATTAGGGTGGAATTTAATGCATTTGGGGGCATTACTGTGGCAGTTTTAAAGGGATTAAGTATATTGAGGTTCCTATTAAAGTATAACATTGTGATTCAAGATCTGTGAAAGAAAATCATGCGTGGGTGTTTGATCTTGGGGTGCAGCCACACATGCTGTGAGGCACAAAATAAGGGGATAGACTCAGTCGGGAAGTGACAGAACAAAGTACTGTCTTGCAGGAGAACTGGGATTTGGGAGCAGCCTCGCGTCTTTTGATCCATACTCTGATGCGAATGATGAGCGGTACGGAGGTGACAGTTTTGTCTTGGGGGGGGAAGGAGGGTGGTGGGTGGTGTGTCGCATCGCCCTCGGAGATAGTTTGCTGTCTGATTCCCCAAAGACGCCATAGTGCTAGGTAAGGACTAAGCCACTTCTTGTTGTCCTACCTTAAAAATCTTTTATAATTCCGGGACGGTTAGTTTCAAGAGAGTTAGGGAAAGAAGGTAGTAGCTGTAAAGCTAAGCCTTATGTATTAAGTGCGTATAAAGAGCAAATGCCTGTTTGGGAGAGCGGGAATTTTCTCTGAGCACACAGTGCCCCAGTCCTGAGCTCACAGAATAACAAACAGCCTCTGTATTGCATAAGATGCTGCGGTTAAGCCTGTATCAGTGTTTCTGTAATAAACTACTCTTTTTGAAACAATAAATAATAATTTTGTGAACTTTCCGAGTCTCTCTCTATTCACACAGTGTACGTGTGTATAAACTACAGACACTTCTTCCCCTAGAAAGAGAGAACATCATAGTCTACAAACAGAATATCTGTCATTCCAGCTGAGCAAAGGTCTAAGGCAATAACCCAAAATATCCTGGAAGAAATTCTAAAAAGCATTGAAGAAATCAGTCGTCTGATCCTAGAGGAAGGTCTTTGATGTAATCCTGGTAAGTTTATACTGGGAGCCTGCCTGTTTCTTTATGGTCAACCCTCGACTTTCTATATGAAAAGTGGATCAAATAATTTCATATGCTCCTGCTTTAAAAAAAGATGGTTGATAGTTTTCTAAAGCGTACACACTGTTTAAATGTAGATTGTGGCTTTTAGCCGAAGGCCAGGTGGGGAGGAAAGGCTTTTCAAAACAAGTACTTACAGGAAAATAAATAATACTTTGATATTTTTCCCATGGAAAAACTGTGCCTCATTTAGCCATCCCGAATATTTAATTTTATTTTGAGGATAAACTTCACAGGTTATCTCAGTTAAAGCCATTTTTATTCATGCAAAGCTTATGTGCAAGGTCTTGTTCCTGATGTGGATATATATGTAAAAGGAATTTTTCAGAATACCATAAATAAATTACTTTTAAAGGTACGTTTTTAACTAACTCGGTGTAGTTAGGTAAGTCTGGTTTTATCAGCTTGAAAAATTCCGCAATATTTCTCTGTTATGTTTTGATGCAAAAGCCCTGCTGTAATTGAGGGGAAACTTCTCATTGCTTTCAGTAGTTTTGTATCAGGTTCTCTGCCGCACCCGTGGAAGACAAGGGAAGGTTCAAGTGGTGAGACTGATAGGTTTTTTTTTATCTAGCAGCAACATTGCTGGTGGAATGGCAATGTATTTTCCCCTACAGATGCAGTTTATCTGATCATTTTATGACAGGTTCACAAAAGTTTTTCCCAGTGGTACTGCCACTTAAATTCCCATTTGTAATTAGCAATGTAATTTTGCAGACAGATTTAAAAAGCATGTTTGGAGAGAGGCTATTCCCACAGCACTGCTTAATACCCATTAAAATACCACGTTTTTATTGTATGAAGGTGTTTTTTATCTAATTAGGTTGGTTTCTTAAAGTATTGCACCACAGTCTCATTCTTTCTTTCTTTCTTTCTTTCTTTCTTTCTTTTTTTTGTTTTGTTTGTTTGTTTTTGTTTGTTTTTTCTTCTATTGTAAGGCTGTTTTTAATCATTTGGTTGTGACCAATGGGAAGCACACAAAATCTTTAGCTCTGGACTAATGCACAGCATAAAGAAGTAAATGAGTTCTCTTCCTGCCTAAGCTATTGTACAGGGCTTTTTCTTTGAAAGGCAGTTGCTCTTGGATTAAAACATGGTGATGTGTAACAGAAAAGAAAGAGAAAACACCAGCATTTGGAAAGGACTTGCATTAATTGATGCTACATAGACTTCATTGGAATTTGGTCATCGACCTTATCACGACACTCTTTTCCATATGTGCTGTTGGATTTTTTTTTTTTTTTTTAAAGTGCAATTTAGAAAAAAAAAAGAATGAAATAAATTTTTGTGAGAACTGTGTGATGAAAGTCAAAAGTACGGCACGCTGAAGTAGCTCTGTGTCCTTGGATGTTTGCTGTTATCCAGGAGGGACTAGCTAGACTGCAGCATGCTGGTGTTGCCCGTGCTTACTCAGTCAACATACACGTGCTGTTTAAACGCAGAAAAAATCTCTGCTAAAACAATTTACCCTTAATCTATGGCCACCTCTGATTTTCCCCATTTTGGAAAGACAGAAACCAAAGACCCCGTGTCGGGAAGCCCCCTAGATTTGCCAGTAAGTGAATAACGGACGATGGGTAATGTCCCGTGGGAGTAGCAAAGGGACTGCGAGGTCCCTCAAAAAATGAGGAGAACTTCACCACCGCTGGGGAAAATAGGGAAGCTTGTCAAATACCGAAGAACAGGACGGTTAGATGAGGAAAATGTCAATGCCATGCCTTCAGGGGTATGGTTTAGGCAAGGAAAGACGCTGCTGTACGGCCGGAGCGTCTCCCAGTATCGGCAGGAGCCCTATCCAAAGGGAGGGTGAGGCTTCCTCCCTCCACGCTCTCTGGCTTTAGTCAAAATCTGCTGTTACCGTATATCAGTTCCAGTATCCAGCAGTACCAGGAATGGATAACCAGTTCTGCCCTCCGTTAGAAATACGTACAGAGACTCTTTTGAGAGGCGTGCCAGATCGGGGCTAGGATTTGGCTTTAAATTGCGTTGGCGCAGCTTACTGGTGCTGGTGGGCTGGGAGAGGGGATGCTGGGAGGCGGAGGGAACTGATGGGTAGGATCATCTGTGGTGTGGGGCAGTGCTAACAGGGTGATGAAGGCGAAGCTTTGCCGGCCCTGCTGGGGGCAGAGAAGGCCGCTCCCCAAACAGTCCCTTTGCTACCAGAAAAATTAACCCCCAGCGGAGGAGGCCACAAGAAGGCTTCCAGCGACGTGGTCCAGCCCGTGGGTTCTGCGGCGTGCAGCCCTCTCTGCTCTTTGAACCCTTTGGCAACCGTGTCCGTCTGTAGCAGCGTCTGCCCCTTCTTGCCCCCAGCGCAGCCCCTTCCCTTGCTGGGCAGCGCTGGGACAAGGTAGGGGCGGGCGACAGTGCCCAGCGCCCCAGCCCTGCTTCGCGCTCCTGCCCATGCCCGGCTGGGGCTGCCCGTGTGTCGGGAGCACTCGGCTCAGCCCCGCATCCCGGCTCATCCCGGCCGGCAGCTCCCGGAGCGTGCCGGCAGCCGTGGGGCAGCCCCACACAGGCACCTTTCCCCCCCCACCAAGTCCCTGAGAGTAGCTGGGGGTCGATCTACTCCGGCACCCACCTGGGGTGCAGGTGACAGGTTGGATTATGATCAGGGACCCCACGGGGACAGACAGACAGACAGCTGGAGGCTGGAGGGAGGCAGGGGCTGGGCTCCCTCCCTGCGCCGCCTGCTTGGCATCCTCCCTCCTCATCCAGGCACCAGAGATATTAAACCCACCTTTTCTCCCAATTTCTAAGTAACGAGTATTGGAAAAGGTGCAAAGAAATCACGGCTTCGGAAAACGCTGAATCGAAGAGACAGGGTTGAGGTCAGCGTTTTCCGCCCCGGCTCGGGCACCGCTCGCCTCGGACACGTGAGCTCTTCCCTCCCGAAGATCCTCATCCGTGAGTCCGAGCCCGGGGTCGAGCTCAGCTCAGCCAGGCGGCGTTTTAGCAGGAGGACAGCTTTACCCTCGCTTGGGGCTGGCTTATCACGGCCCCAAGGTGACGAGCCCCGATGTGACACCGACAGCTGGAGGAAGCTGCCGCCTGCTTCAGCTGCGAGACTTAAAAAAAAATAAAAAAAAATAAAAAAAAAAAATCAACCTTCAGCCTCCCCCCATGCTCCCCCAGGCCCCGCGCCCCCGCTGCCTTCAGCCTCAAATCCCCCACAAAAACATCCAAACCGTTTCTGCAGGGAACGGATTCACCCACCACGTTATCAGTCACACGCCAAACCGCTCCCGACGCCGAGCTGAGCTGAAAATTGCTGCAATTCCAAGTCCTCGAAACAAGAGCTACGTTCAGGATTGCAGGAGCAGCACCGGGTAGCGACACGCAGATCCGCAACCTCTGCGCGCCCCGCAGCGCTGGAGCCCTCCAGCCCTTCTCCTACCTCTGGCCGGAGAGATAGCCAAGCTGGCATCTTCCAAAAAAACTCCCCTGCCTGGTCCGCCCAGGGAGCTGGTGCCTTTGGCTCACGGATCCAGCGCGGCAGAGTCCCGTTGTCCGAGCGGACACCGGCTCCGCCGCAGGGCCGGAGTCCCCGGCTCCCGCTCTCCCTGCAGCGGCTGTTTTCGAGCCACGTTCCTCTGCGTCCGCAGAGGGAAAAGGTGGGAGAGGTTTAATACTTGCATGCTACGGCTCCGAGCCCCAAAGATGGAGAAAAAAGAAAAAAAAAACAAACAAAAAACCTGAATAAACCAGGCCCGAGCTGCTTCGGGGAGAAGAGCCCGCAGAGAGCCGCCTCTCCGGGACGGAGCATCGCGTCCCGAGGACCGAGCACGGCAGCTGCCGGTTGCGTCCAACACCTTTTGCGTCTGCGAGGAGCGACGAATGAAACTGTGACCGACTGGGCGAAGTGGGCTGCAAGCAACAGCACCTTCCCCACCTCCCCTTCCTAGCTCAAGAAACCGGTTTAACGCCTGCGGTCGGGCGAAGGCTGCGCTAAACGCGCTCGAGAAATGCTTTTTCTCTCCGAGGTTTTGCTTTTATTGCTGCTGGGAAGCCGGCTGAATCAAAGCAGCTGTTTCACAGTTAAGGACGAGGAGCAAAGACATCACTTCGCCCAACGGAAAAACGAAGGAAAAAAGCGCGGGAAGGCAGAAGCGCCGACCCCCCCCCCCCCCCCGCGGCGCACGGAGCGCTGAACACACACCTTGTCCCTCTCACGGCAGGTCCCGGCTATTTAACCGCCTCCGAGATTCAGCCCCTTTTCCCTGGAAGAGGGAAGGCAAAACCACGGCAGCAGAGAGAACCAGACACCAGCTCCGCGCTGAGCACCCTCGGAGGGCAGAACCCGTCTCCGTTCCGACGGGTCTTCCGCAGCGCCCTGGTCCCCAGCGCTGGGAGGGAACGAGGGATTTCCGTGCCGTGGATCCTGCGGGAATCCGGCGGCTCTTCCGACAGCAGCACACAGACAAACGCCCAGCGAGGAGATGTCCCTCGGGGTCCTGGGGCTGAACCTGCGTTCTGGGAGTTGGTTTTCCAGCTCTCCGCCCGCCAGCTCACCTGCTGCTCCCACCCGCCCGGCACCGGAGCGCCGGTTCCTCCCCACCGGCTCAGCAGCGCCCAGCCGGGTGGGCAACCTCGGCACCGGCCCACGGTGACCGCCAGCATCGCCGAAAATCCCAGCGCTAGGAACCTGGGAGCATGCTATGGAAAGGCTACTGGCTTGGGCAGACACCAAGTTGTTTTTAATCACGCTTCAACTGGGAAGGACAGAAAATGAAGGATTTGGGGGAAAAAAAACCAAAAATCCCAAATAATCCCCTCTAGGTTTCCCGTTGCAGCCTCCAGGTGACACCCCGCCGCCCGAGAGCTCCCAGGGCTGCTGAAAAGGGTCCCTGCACCGTGACCCCCGGCAGCGGCAGGAGGTTCCAATGAAAAGGGAAATTCCCACGCGGCCGGGCGGGAGACGGCGCGGACAAAGAGCGACGCCGTTCCTAGAGAGCCGGGCCAGGGACCGGCTCCGGCACAGCCAAGCTGCTGGTGGCTCACCCGCGTCCGCGCTGCCACCCATTGTCTGTGGAGCATCGTTTCCTACCGGGATTTGGGGGGATTAGTCCACGGGATGGGCGCTGGTGTCTGGCAATAGCCATCGGGGTTATCCCCAGCTGCACTGTACTTTTTTTCTTGTAAAACCTGCAGCCTGAAAAGGAGTTTCCAGCCTTGCCAAATCCTTTGTTTTAAAGTTTCTCATGAGAAAAGCAGAGGAATTGAAATAACTGCGTTGGAGGACAACACGCGCACTCGCAGACTGGGACACCCCAAACTCTTTAGGTGTCCTAATGTGCATTTTTGGCTTATAGTCAGCCAGGAGAAGGAGAGGAAAAAAAAAAAAAAAAAAAAAAAGCAGCTACCCTAAACCCCTTTATCTAACCTGTCTCTTCCAGAGTGGCATGGGCAAGGCCACAGGCAAGAGACAGTAAGTTAAGGAAAAGATCACTCCTATCAATCCAACTCATTCATGACCCTAGGCAGGACTGTACTTTTCCTAACTTGATGTATCCCAGACTTCAGCCCTTTACCTTCGCTTTGTCTGCAGAGGGGTCTGTGAGACAACACCATCCCGTGTGGGCAAAATGCTCGTCAGTGTGACATCATCAGCGATCTTGCCACTCTTCTCCTTCTTGGTAATTGCCCGCTGTGTTTCAAGGGACCATTCCTGTTCAGGGAAAAGCAGTAACACCATCGAGCCACTTGGATACAAAAGCTCTGTGCATCTTTTCTGACTAATACAGAAGGACAGAACACCAGGTCATACTTCAGTTGTGGCTAGGCTGGTCAGCCAAATGGCCTTGCTGGCACAGCAGGCTCACTCCTGGGTTCAACCCAAGGTGCAACAAGAGGGGCTGTGCAAAAATTGTAACAGGAACTTGTCCCAAGGCCCTCAGCACCAGCTCCTATTCTTTGACCTTGCAGCTGGATGGCTGGAGTATTTGCAGTTTGGCAGGGTTGCACGTGTCCCTTTGGGCACCAGAGAGCTTGCAAGACAACAAAAAAATTTTGGAAGAACCTAACATCCTGAGCCTGCCAAGCAGAGACATGGTCTTTCCAACACAAGACTAGCAATCCCCCATTTTAGTAAAGCAGCTAAATGTTTAGAAATAGTAATAATAAACTCTAGAATGCTACATCACCTCAAACTGAGGCCAATTCATCACCATGCCTGGTCCATGAGTGTTGCGCCACCACTTCAGATCCTCCTGGTTGTCTGCAGCCATGATGACTTGGTAGAGATCTCGATACAACGCATGAAAGCTATGACCAGGAACAGACAGAACCACCAGTAACCAAGTCCCTCAGCAGTTTCCCAAAAGCCAAGCAGGAAGGAAGAACATAACCTCATGCACAATTACAAAGCATCCAAAGTCCCACGGGATTAAGGATGCTAGAGCAGCACCTGGCTCAGCCCTAGGAAAACAGCCACCCTTACAGAAGGGTCAGCCTGACAAACAGGAAAGGCTTGTTTGGTGTGGCAGTGGCTAACATCTGCTAGCTCTCAGCACAGCTCATCAAGTGAGCATTGAAAGAGCCTGGCACATTCTTACACAGGCAGGGAGGTGGCTCAGATTTGTTGCCTCCACCTTAAAAGTGTAGGAGCACAGATGATTTTTGGCTGCACCTATTCCCCCTGCGTAACCCCTACTTGAGGGCAACTTTTGGGCTTACAGTTATCATTATCTCACAAAAGGTCTCTTTACTCAGGGTGTATGGGTGTAATAGTTATAGATACTAGAAGGCAACAGAGCTGCATTCCTCAGACTGGGATTACATATAGCAACATGGAGGCATTTCATAGAACACAAACACACCCACAGGACAGTACTGGACAGTAGTGGAAGAGGAAGGCTTCAGAGGCAGAAATAAGCCTCTCTGGGGAGCCTGACACTGTCCAAGATCAGAGACACCAGCACTGGTCAGTCTAAAGGGACGAAATGCCAGTTCTAAGACACACTTGGAAGGGAAAGGAGCAAGACCTGGCAGATGCAAGCAGGCAGCTCCCTTTCACAGACACCAGAACTGGCACCCCTCACCAGAGCCCAGGGCACCCCAGGTTGGCAGAATTCCCTCCTGTGTCAGGGCTGGTACCTTTCACTAGTGGAGAGGTTGAGATGCTGGTGCAGATTCAGGAACATCTCCTTAAAGAAACACAGTCGCTTGCGCTCTGCTTCCTGACAGCCCTCAAACACTTGCTCCATGTCCTCCATGTAGCGGGGATTGTAGCGGTTCAGCTCTTCCAACATCTTCTCATATTGATCCTTGCACTGTATCAACCCAGGAGGACAGCAATGGTGAGATGTGTTGCCTTGATGTCAAACCAGTGACACTCCCCCTGCTCTGGCTTGGGACTGACAAGTTATTTTTCCTCTGCGCTGCTGAACAAATACACCACAGAAAGAAATCGCACAGCTAGTGTCCCAGTCCATTGTTCTCCTAATGTTCCTGCAAGTTCCTTGTTCTTCCTTGCCACTCTTCCGTGGAGGACCTTCCACATTTTCACTCTTGTGGGCAGGCAAACCAGCCACTTTTGGTAGCCTCTTCAGCTCCGTAGCTCCCACCCCCAGCACCAAGTTCCCTACACTTTTATTAATTTACTTATAAATTAGATCTTACCCAACACCAAAGATAGAGAGATCTTAGTCTTAAGTTACTGAAGTCTCAGTCTAACTTCCTAACACGTCAGACAATGCGATCTCACACCTTCTTACAGGCTTCAGCAGGAGCCATTTCACTGAGTAACATTACAACCAGTGCTTTTTCCTCGAGAGGAGTATCCTTGTGACCCACATCCATATAACACACTCACCTTCTCAGCCTCCTGAGTGCACTTCTCTACACGCTCCTGCAACTTGCGTAGCTGTTCCTGTGAGACAGATGAGTCTGCCTTGGCATGGTTCTCCCTTGTTTGGGCTGTTTTCTCCTCCTTCCTGGCTGCATGGTAATTTTTCTTAGAAGTCTCCACCTGTAGGAGGACGACGCAAAGAAAGCCATGATCCTGACCACACTGGTCTCCATTTCTCAGAGAGGGCATGTTAACATTTGTTACAGTCAGCAGCAATTGTCTCAGGTCAACCTAATAAGAATGCCAATTTGGCATTTAGTAAACCATGCTCCAAAGGGAAGAGGTACCTCCAAATTATCTCTTTTTCAGTGCTCACCTGCTGTGCAGGAATACAGAGCCTGTTACCAGAGTCTTCCCACATGGGAAAGAAGCTACAAAACCACCAAGAACAAGAGACCATCAAAACATCCCTCCCTCTCTGACATTCTCTGCTACTGTGGCTAAGCCCAGTTTGCGCAGTGGCTCTCACAATCAGGCAGCCAGCTTGACTGCCCTTACCCTCCTTCCCTATTCACACTTTGCTTACGTCTTTCATCTTCTTCACCCAGGGTTTCTGGGCCTTGCGGAACCCATCCTCTGCCTCCTTTGTCTCCTTGAAGCCTCCAATCATCTGCTTGTGGTAGGCCTCCTTCTGCCAGGCCTTGATCTTATCTGAGTCTTCACCGGCCAGGTGGTTCCGGACATCTAAGTGAATTTCACTCAGTTTGTCTGCAGCTGTCAGAAAGGCATGCCAGGCCTTCTCCAGAGTACCATACTGTGGACCTGCAGGAACAAGCACCAGAGAGGCTCTTACACCTCCTGCCCACAGAAGGGAATGCAGATTCTTTTCCTCCTACACACATCGGTATGGAGTCACTTCCTTAACTCTCCCCATCACATAAGTCAGCACTGACTGGTCTCCACGCAGTACCAACGGGAAGCATCTAGACTGGCTGTTACAGCTGGCTGGACGGGCATTTCTTTTGGGCAGCCTTAGCTGTCCCAGATGGTGCCTGCTAGGAGAAGGTTTCTGTAGAAAATTCTCTTCACAGATCTGGCCTAAGCTGCAGGACAGATAGCACCACTAGTTCGTGACTGAGGCTAAGCTTCTGCTTCACAGACCAGTAAGTCCTTTGGGGCACCTGTCTCGCTGTTTCCCATTACTTTGTGAGATGCTATCAGCTTGAGCCCACTGTCACTAAATCACAGCATTAGTAGTTATTCTCTGACTGGAGGAGGAGAGACAGCCAAGCCATCCTTAGAAGGGGAGGTCTGAAGCTTGATTTAAGACTTGGACTGCCCAAGGACTTGCCAAACTAAACAAATAAATTATCTTTTTGTAACACCTGATAACACAGAGAACACGTCTCTAAGCGGATCAGAGGACTGGCTACAAAAACAGATGCACACACACCCCAAAAAAAAAAAAAAAAAGAAAAAAAAAAAGAAGACACCCAAGAAAGTCACCTCATTCCTGGAGAAGCCTGTCCCCCAAGGAAACAGTGTCACCTCAGTAAGAGACAGCACTCAAGGAAGAGAGTGCAATGATTGCTTCCTGTTCCCAGTCGAAACCGCCAACTTTACCTTTCTCCACATTGGTCCTCCATTTACGGGACCACTCTGTTAGCTGCTGGGCATAGTTCTTCTCTATCTTGGCTCGCTCCTGGAAGCAGGAGATTAAGTCATTGCAGAGCCGGTACCCATCATCCACACGCTTCACCGTCCGCCTGTAGTTTCCAGCCTGAAATTTTACACAACATCATCCTTTATACCATACTGACTTTCATGTTCCTTCAGAACAGGCAGCAGCAGGTCAATCACCGCATGGGGAGGGAGCACAGGCCCTTCTGAAGGCAGCTCTGGCACTCTCTCAGCAGGCACAGCAGTGGAGGGAAGAAGCTGAGACGCATTGCTTGCCTCTCACAGCTCAGATCAGTGTCAGCTGAACAAGGAACTCTCATTCCACAGCATCTGTGGAGGAAAGGGTCACCTCCTCCCTGCAGTAACACACAGCATGTTACTGAACCTCCCCACAGTTCCTCCCTTCCACTCCAAGAGCAACGTGTCACCCAGGAACCTGAAACTCAACCCCCTAATTCCATTGGTGGGAGGTGAGAAGACATTCCTACCTCCCTCACACTCCGATTATCCTTCCTTACCTCCCAGAAACTGCCCCCGGGAGCCTCCCCGCCAGCATCATCTTCTGATGACATCACCCCCGTTTTCTTGCAGCAGAGAATTTTTGCAGATTTCAGTTAAGCTGAGAAGAGAGAAAAGTGATAGCACTGGATGAGCCTTTGCAGAGAGCACAGTTCTCCATGACTTTTGGAGCTGGAGAAGCCCAACTTACTGCCCTGCAGGCAAGTACTGGCATCACTGCACCTCCAGCAGCAGATGGCTAGATCCAGCAGGGATGCCCGGGACTGAACCTGCCTCCTCCCACCCTGCAGACAGATGGCCTCCTTGGCAGGCCTGTAGCACGTTGGGAAAGGATGTTGTAAAAGACAATCTTGCCAAACCTCAGCTGTACAAATAGTGAATCCAACGCCCTTCAGCAGCACCAAACAAATCTGCAGAGATTCCTTTCTTAACCAAGGTGCTCAAGAGGGTAGCAAAAGCTACATAAACTGAGGTAGCTAAAGCTATTTGAAGTTTGCCTTGAAAGACCTTCAAATAAGTCTTCTGTCAATGGAGATGACTCCAGCTTCCCAGTATGACTCAGGATTACAACAACTGGCTGGAGAAAACAAGGCTGAGCAGTCAGCGGGCAGGCATGTCTTGAATGGGGAGGAGCACTATAAACTGCCCACCAGCTGAGCTGGGCTTGAGCAGAACTACAGAAACATGCTGGGGCATACCCAGCCAAATAGCACTGCAGCACACATGCCAGTTACCCAGCAGCACTGCTTCCTTAGAAACATCCCAGTAGAGCTGGTGTTTCCATTACACTCAACTCTCTCACTGCATTAGGCTCAAAATCTAGGCTAGAAGGTAAAAGGTTGATCTCATCCTCTGTTGTCTCAGAACTTTTGCCCATTCCCCTGTGCTAGTCTGTGCTGCCAGTTTGTTTGTGACATGGTGCAACACTATGAATTCCTTGGGGAGAGGTTCAGCGTTACTCTTGTGCAGGAATCAGAGAGGGAGTAATGGAAAAAGGCCCAAGCCCAGTCACTCGCACACAAACCCACTCTATTCTAGGCAAGCCTGGGTTAATGCAGCATAGATGTCCTTTGCTGCCACTTCTCCTCTTGCACATTCCTAGTTATAAAAAGCTTCCCTCACACCCCAGAGAGGTATCTGCTCATTCTGCCAGCCCACAGAGCACACAACAGAGATGAAGAAGATTAGGTTGAGTCCACATCGCCCACCTCCTGCAAATCCTTCTAGGTGGCATGAGCCACACCATGAAGCATCCCAACACAGACTGCAGGAATTTCCTACACTTCTTCTGGAAACAGTTTGGCTCCATTTCCCAGTCTCATCCCATGCAGAGTGTCAGAAGTACATTAATGCTGTTCCCCTGGGTTTCTCCAGAAGGCTGAAAGTGCTGAACTCCAGTCACTGAAGCAAGTTGTTAAATGGGACGTGACACTCAGGTGCATGAACCTTGAAACCTGAAGAATACCTCCACCCATGCCACCAGCTGTCCCTGTCCTCCCTCCCCACCATTTGTCAGCAGGCTGCAAAGCTATCTTACGTGCCTCCAGGGCACGCAACTCTACTCTTATCCCCAGTAACTACATACCTGAAAGCTAAAAGCGAGATGCCGCAGGGGAGCAGTGCGCAGCAGGCAAGTATGTCCCAAGCTCTTCAAACTCCGTGAAAAAGACTGGAGGAGACAGAGATGGGCATGGTTAGACACTGCTGCTCCTTTGCAGGGATGCTGCCTGTTCTGATGCATCACAACCCTAGGGGTGTCCCCCTTCTGCCAGCTACTAGGAGGGGCACCCTCTGATATAGCAGCTGCAGCCACTCTGCCTCCTGAGGTGCCACGTTCCGGCACGTAGTAGAGATGCCAAATCCTTGTGTCACAAGATCTAGCCCCAGAGAGAGTTAAAATAGAAACACTGGGGCGGCATGACAGTACTGTTCGGGAAAGGTAGCATCACAACAGCTGAGCAAAGGGAACAGCTTGGGCCAGAAAGGCCTAAAATAAACACACTGCCCAGGCACCCTACGTGGGGCCTGGTTCCCCCTCACTGTACCGTGTCCAGTTTAGCAAAACCCACTGCCTCCTCCACACACTGCTGCACGTACTTTTACACATAGCTGGCTTTGGGAGAAAAAGGGAAGGACACACGCATACACTTTCTGCAGTCCCTTTTTGATAAAGATGAAGGGGATTTATATACAAGACAAAGGACTTGATACCTCTACACTTAAACAAAAAAACCCAAACAAACAAACAAAAAAAAGAACCTCACAAGAATGCATATTCTGGTCTAGAGGCCTAGAGTCCTTTTAGTAGCAGAGCACCTAGTACTGCCCTGGTAGGATGTGGCTCTCTACCAGCAGAGCTTTTTTGTCCCTTGGTTCTGTGAGCTGTCCCCATCACATTCTCAGAAATAGTTTATTCTGCCATTATGGTATAGGTAACTGTCATCAACTTTCCGCAGAGGAAAGGAAAGTAAGAGGCCTGCAGAGAAAGAGGTATTTTTGTTTACATCACATTCACTTCCCTGAAGATTTACTTCAATGTCAGAAGTCTATTTATTTAAAAAACAGACAAGCAAAAAGATCTTCTCTGTCACCAATATCCACTCGCCTGAGGCTCGAAGATTAAGGCAACTGAAACTGCAAAACCTGGAAGTGAGATTTTTAGCCAGACATTAAGACAATTTTTGAGAATGAATGAAAGAAGGTAGGAAAAGATGAGGAAGGAAAGAAAAGTGGACTGGGTTATTGCAAACAGACTAGGGATCTTTGGTGAGGAAGGTAGGGGGGGGAAGAGTTGGGACACTTTTGCATGATCCAGGTCACTTCATAAAAGGTTACAGCTCATCATAAACCTTCTAAGACTTCCCAGTGGTCCCCAGTAAAACCAGACTACACATTCCTGAAATTGCTAAGATTAAAAAAACTTCATCAACAGTTAAGTATATTTAAAACTGCCCCAGACCCTTTCTTTCTCCTGATGAGCCATAGATCAATTAGGTATGACACATGAAGGCTGTATCACTTTTTCCACACCACACCCCCATCCCCACTTTATCAGGAGGCAATGAATCACAAACATGCCTTCCATCTCTGGTTTCCAATTCAGGCTGACTACACAGTGCTAGAATTTGGGGGTAAATGTGGAAAGCTGTTGTGTGTCAGAGTGTGCTTGTTTGTTTGAGGGACAGTCAAGCAAAAACCAAACATATAAAAAAACCCCATGAATCCATTCTTTCTGCAGTTTGCACATTAGAATTTGAGCCATACCTACTTATTTTCTCAGGAGTTACAAACCCAAATAACTGGATTTACTATCACTAAGATCAACAGGCTCTGAAACATAATAGTAGCTGTGCTGGATCAGACTAAGGGTTCTCATAGCCTCTGTAGACAGCAGCCAAAAGCAGATACCTTCCCTTGCTTTGAGAAGAGAGCAAGCATACATGATGCCTCCCTGCATGCTCTCCAAGCCTCTAACCATTTGTTGACAGGAACTTCCTGAGCTGGTTGTGCCACCTATGAATTTAGTAACACTCACTGGATTTCTCTTCCACTAATTTCTCCAGTCTGCTTTTGAACCCACATAAGTTGTCAGCATCCACAATATCACGTGGCAAAGTATCCCACAGCTTAAGGCTATACTGTAGTCATCAGCACAGTAGCTAGGTGGGAGAATACAGTAAAGCAGTACAATATTTCTACAGGCTAATCTCCATGACCTGAGTAGCAGCCAGTCAAGTACATAATTCCACAGCAGTTGTGTAGACTTTATAGAAGTCCAGAAAAATCTAGCCTGGTAGAAGCAAAAAGGTCAAAGAACAAGGAGGACCCTTTTCTGCCAGGCTTTTTCTGGACTTCACATACTCCATGAGCCCATGTCAGTCAGCAGATCAAATTGGATCTGCATACAGACGTAGGGAAGGTACTTAGTACTGCACACAGGGGCTGAAGAACAGCTGCTGCTGTCACCCTGAGCCCTAGAAGAGCAAATAGATTGCCACTCCACCCCTTCATGCCTAGTTATTCCTGAAACACTGCATGTCTTGTGAGCCACCAAGACCTTGAGACCAGGGAAAACTTGAATTTGCCAGGAAAAGCAAATACATGTTATACATCCTAAAGCCCAGAGGCTGCTGGACAGCAAAGTAGAGCAAGAGCCACCACATGATTCAGGAGGGCTGGCAGAGCCCGTACAGTATGAGCAATATAGCTGGAGTTATATTGGGTCAACTAGAGTTATATGTGGGTCAGCACCACATACAGGACTCCTTCTGACGCCACTGCCACCTCTACTAGAAGGAAGCTATCTAGCAAATTATATTTGCAGAGCAAAGGAATGTTTATCCCTACCTTCCTGCCTTCCTCTTTCAGCTCTCACAGTTAAGAGCTACTTGAGACCTCACTGCAGCTCCTGCAAGACAAGCTCTCTGAAGAAGGAAGGAGAGAGTGACTACATCTCTATTCACTTCACACCTCCACAGGACTACAGATGAGGGCATCACAGACACCACTACGACCAGCAACGTCAGGTAGATGAACTGAACTATGCATATCAGATTTCTGCAGAGCTACAATGCTTTCTGCTAGTAGCATTAGAAAAGGTACTCCCCTCCTTCCCCCAAATACCTGCTCTCACTTATGACCAACACAGTTATTAAGTCACACCTGCTATCAAGTCCCTATTAAGTTATCAAAAAATGGCTCTTGGTCTTTAGCTCCAGAAAGGTAGAGTGGCTCATGATGCCTCACTGGTACTGATCTCCACTCAGGGAAATGCCAAAGGGCTTGTCATGGCAGAGCTGTTTCCACCTTTAACCATGCTGTTAATCTCACCCCTGCTCCAGTCAGTCACACATCTTTGACCACAGATCCCTGCCCTCAGACCAAGGTGTCAGGCTAAAACCTTTTCTTTCAAAACATGTGTGAATCTGGCAACACACTACAAAGTATGACTTTTTGTTTCGTGTTTGCACAACATGAGTAAAACAGGGTCCTGACCCACAAATAAAACTTCTAGACCCAATAATAATAATCACTCTTCCCCACTTCAGAAACCTTTCCCCAAGGCAGGTAAACCAGAGAGATCCTCTCCCCTCTACACCACACTCCAGTACTTCCAGCCTCCAAATGCCCAAGGCATCACTTCTGTGCATTGCTCGACTGCCTCCTGAGACTCCTTGTAGGCAACTGTTTTCCCAAGTTTGCCAAGAACAAGCCTCTGAACTCTAAAAATGCTCAAAGGGCTGGTGCATGCAACCCTGCAGGAGTTCGTCCACAGAAACAGAGCTTGTACACTGCACCAGGCAACGCCTCTGCCCAACTCCTCTCCCCTTTCCCAAGTGCAACAGCAAATGCTGGATGCAGACACATGTAGGAACAAGTTGACTTATATTTATCTAGTAATAGTAACTGAGGCTTTAGTGGAAGTACATTTTTATTATGGACCAATTTCTATACAGGTGTTAAAACTCTTGCTTAACTTGGCTTTAATCAAGAATGGGCTGCTACTAACTCAGTTCCACCTCAAGATAACAACTAACACCACAAGGCAGCAACGTGAGATTTCTGCAGCCAATTCGCCCGATTCCCAGAGTCACTTTTCTGTATAGCAGGCAGTGGTGAAGGTATTGTTTTCACTGCAGGGCACTTCTGGCATAGGTTGCAGATAAACATTTCAATCTGAACAATGCAAATACACAAAAGGATGGGGGCCCCCCTCCCCTTACAGAACAACAGATATGAACACCCTCCCCCCCTTTTTTTTTTTTTTTTTTTTCTCTGTTAACTTGTTGTCATAATGGAACTAGAGGGCTGGAGGCAGGAGGTTCTACATTACTCCAGCAGTGTAATGAACTGGATTGCTGTGGGTATGGCAGTGCTAGGAAGGTCCCTGATGGAGAGAATAAAATGGGATATGGGACAGGGTGTCCTTTCCAGCCTCACCATCTCCGGAGGTGCACATCCAATAGGTCTGAACCAGTGACTGTAATGATGCCCAGTAAACATGCTCTCCACTGCTATTATATTGGAGGACTGATATTTAAAGGTCTACTCACCTTTCTGAAGAGGGGCCAGTTCTTCTCTACAGCTAGAGAGGATGCCAAGTAACATGAAGATCCTCCAAAACTTCCCTTAGAGATATTTATCTTATTGCTGTGGTCACACCCTTGGTAGAGTCACCTGACTGGGAAAGGGACTAAGAGCCAGTGTTTCCCAGCCGCTCCCTAAGGACTGAAGACTGCCAGGGCCGCCCAATTCAGTTTCAAGCAAGATTTCAGCTGATTTCTCCAGCCAAGGAGAGGTCAGAGAGACATCAGGCAGAACAGTAACTACACACAAAGGTCACTTCAGCTACATGCAAGCCTGTAGCAGAAGCCTGTCTCCCAGACAATGATTCTCTACAGATCATGTGGCTGTCCACTAGCAAAACTCTCCATGATTATACTGATGTACTAAAATACAGACAAGATCCTTTTCCACCTAAAGGGCTGACCTCCCGAGTCTACATGCTGCTTCATTACTCTCTCATTTCAGACCACAGCATCTTTATATTGGTCTTTTTCACATTCAGACCAAGCTAAGGTACTGAAGACAGACATCCCCCTACGCATTACCCCAAGTGGTTTTCAAAATGTTCAGTCAGAATGAAATACTTTCCAGATGTATTAGCTCTTCCCTGTGAGGTTCTCAGAGGCCAAGGCTACAGGACAGGCTCCTACTGACACATCACTGCTGATCTAAGGGTTAGGATATCTGACTGACACAGCTTTAGGAGGCAGAAATTGTTTCACCAAGAAAAGGAAAAATTCTGCTTTCTTTTCCAGTATGATGTAGGACATCTTCAATATTACAGGAACACAGATCTATCCTGGTTAACACAACAATATGAAACTGTTAATGAAGGAATGTATTGGACTATCAAGGTCTGTGTTATTTTTTCCCCAGTTGTTCTTCCTACGAAAAATTTGATTAACACCTCAAATACCCACAGAGTTAAAGGAGGGAGGAAATCAGTGCTGGACCATGGGGTACCATACTCTAACAGAGCAACAGGCCATATTCATTTGGTACGTTCAAGATGGTTGCTGGAATAATCTTGACATATATGCTGTGTCTATGTATTTAACAAGCAGCTACAACTAGGAGCGGTGGTCAACTTAATAAAAAGACACACATGCAAGCTACCAGGAACAGCACTACACTAGCCTACTTTCTTATAGCCCTGTGAATAACATAGCTCCTGTTCCACACACTAGTCAGCCTGCCCACTTCCCAGTTCTCACACTCCCTGTCTTACCCCTCTCTCAGGACAAGGTTTTAACCCACACATGTGTTGAGAACCCGTAATCTCTACTGTCCCACTCCCCGAGCCTCTTCGCTTGCTTGCTTCCATGCTGGGTACTTCCCAGGGTACGTCCTACCCTGCTGCATCACTCTCTGCAAATAAACACCAAGCTTGCCAGCAAATACATGCAATCAGCACTTCCCTTTTAATCAGAAGGGACCCCAAACAACTGGAAGCTATTTCTTCCTAAATCACTGATAAACAGGTGTTTAAAGCACCAGCCAAAGCTATTATACCCCTCCTGAGCAGTCTCAATCTGCACTGAATGCAGACAGTTTTTCCAGGATTTAAATCTACATTTCACCTGGTTGTGTTTCTTATGCACTTGGTGACTGGCAAGACAAGATCAATAGTCCATCCTGTAACACAGTTGCCTATAACTTAGTAAAGGTAACTCATTGTAATAGCAGGCTGAGCCAGTCCACCCACTTCCAACCAGGCTTTGAGTAAAGAAGTTTGTTTTGTTCAGATCTTCACGTGAACAGCAGTGACCCAAACGGAACAAAATGCCCCAGCCTCATCCAATCCTGAGCAAAGAAGAGAGAAATAATGGAAGGTGGTGATCAGGGGTGTTTCCTGTGTTTGGGAAAACAAAACAAAACAAAACAAACACACCACAAAAAAACCCAAACCACAAACCAAACAAAAAAAGCAAACTCCTGTAAGTCCCTGTCAATGGAATATTCTCCTTCTGTGATTGAATCACCTTGCAATCCCCAGAGCAGGGATCAAGTTTACTTGAATGCATTAAGTCTTAAGGAAGCAGACTGCAATCAATGCAATCAAACAACCTTTAGAGGAGCCACAAGCCAGTTAGCTCCATTCTAACACTGAGCTTCTGGTGGCTTCTTGCTTCACTAGATTGCACAGTAGTCAGATGCCTCCAATCAGCCTTCTCACCCCTCTCCTCCCATTTGGAAGTCACCATGGTCTCTTAACCCAGCTGCAGTTCTGCAACTTCTGGCTTCACTCTACCAATAGTTATCTTTTCCATTAGCTGTCTTTTGAGGAAGGGGGAATGGGAGATAGCATTGGGAAGTATTTGTCATTCAGACCAACTGTGTGGCAATTATATGGCCAGTGAATTCAAAGTACGGCATTTCTTTATCTCTGGTTACATCAAAGAGGTTTCTGGTTTTGCTTGGTAAAAGCCGATTTACTAGAAGTGTTTATTATGTGAATACTTTTCTTCCAAATATTCATATAATGCAGAAAAGAACCTGAAAGAAGATAATCATCAAGGCTTTCCTGAAGTTCATCCAGTTCCCTGCACAGTTCCAAGTCCCAAACAGGCTGTAGAAGGGAGTACAACCAACTTTTTGAAGTAAGAGCTGAATAAGGTACAATTGAGTGCTAGGACATCTCTTGCAGTAGAGGAGAAGAATGAGGTAAAGCATCACACCCATTGCTTCTGTTCCACATTGCAGTCAGTTCCTCCACTTTGATGGCAAGGCTCTTTTTTCACCTTTTCTCATCAGAGCTAGGTTTACTCAATTGTTTCCTCACAGGAAAATCTAAACAACAACTGCAACTGTAAGGCAGACTTCAGTACCATATGAACTGGCAGGACTATAGACCAGCTTGTACACAGAGTCATTTTGCACAGTCTTTTTATGGGACCAGGCATGTAAAAAGAAAGCATCTCTTGCTCTGTGGATTGGAGATAACATTCAGGGACTTAAGATTCCCTTCTGAGCATCTCCTGGTTCAAGAAGAGTTTGGCAGATTCAATCACTTTGTAGACACTCCATTCCTAAAGATACTCACATGCCTTTCTGACCTATTTCCCAGAGATACACACAGATAACAAGGTTCAAGTAGGGCAGCCATTAGGAACTGGCCTGTGCCACAGATATTCATACTTGACACATGCTTCTTGAAGTTCATTATCCTGTATGTCATGGAGCAACTTTTATCTACTTTCATACTACCTGCAAAGAATCTGCTCTTTGGTATCAATAGTGCCTCCTCAAATAAATTTTTGGATCTCAAGCTGAAGCAGAGGACTATTAATATGAAGTACTTCATATCCCAGGTGTTATCCACAAGACTCCAGGAGAACACAAGCAAATGG
Source organism: Aviceda cuculoides (assembly GCA_035590195.1). Taxonomy (NCBI): domain Eukaryota; kingdom Metazoa; phylum Chordata; class Aves; order Accipitriformes; family Accipitridae; genus Aviceda; species Aviceda cuculoides. The sequence goes on from JAVJGG010000032.1 coordinate 21,677,399, forward strand.
GACAGTCAGCTGAAAGGGCACACATGACAGAACAGATTTTAACTGTTCAGCACCACTGGAATGTCATTTGCTTTCTCAGCCTATTGCCCAAAGCAATGATCTCAGTTTCTGATCCTCAGGACTCAACCTGACACACAAGGAAAGAACACTGGGAGGCTTTTTAGAAAACAAAAGCGCAAACAGAGCAATCCAGGGGGCTTTATTTCCCCCCTTATGGTTTCCTGAAGCAGCTCCTATCCCACAGCTCAAAACCCTAATTTTTTGCTTGCATTGAGGTAGGAGCCTGCTGGAGTCAACAGCAGCCTTTCACACAGGTTTCCACAGGTCAGCAGTCCTAGTACAAGGAAGAGCTGACTGAAAACACCAAGAAGCAAAAATAAATATCTAGAATCATTCAAGAAGTGAAATATGCTGCATCTTCTAATCCACCATGAAAGCTTCTTGCCCGTGTCAGAGACAAGGCAGCGAGCCTACTTCAGAGCTCTGTACAGCAGTGCTGCAGCTGATACAGCTCAGCACTCTCAGGAGCTGGAGAGGGTTGGCTCAGCAGCAGGGATACTGAAGGTGAGGAAGAAGTTTGCTGCCAACAGACAATCACCAATAGGCGACTGAAAAGACTCACCATGTCCCCAACAGCCCAGGAGGCAAGTACCATATCTTCCTGCAAACAGAAGAGACACAGCCTGGGCAAGCTCATAGCATGGACAGGACTGAGGAGGTTGAAGAGTTGCTAACACTATTAGTTGCGGCTTGCCTGCAGCAATTCTAACTCCTCTAGGCTGGAAAAACTTACAAGTTGCAATAAACAGAGTCCTACCACAGTCACCTACTAAGAGAGCATAAAATCCCCCACAAGCCTGATGCCTCTGGATCCAGGCCCCCGGTACCATGGAGATCTCTCACATGCCTCTTCAACAAACTACAATGCCTAGTGACAACCACTAGATTTAACACACAAATTCTAACTATCACAAGTCCGAAAGGCTCCTTCCCATTGTGCCATTCATAGGGAGGAGAAACCACTGAAGGCTGAAATATGATTAGGATGCCAGTCACACATATTGTCTTATAGCAGTGCCCAGCTTCAGCCCACATTTCAGCTCAAAGGAACATGAAACTAATGTACCAGCCACTGAAACAAAGCTTGATAATTACGGGAGAGGATGCACCAGGCTCTTTGCACTGACATTACACTTTGTTTTGCTGGAAAAACTTGTGCCCAGTCAGAGTGCATTTGGATGTTACAGTGGTCACCATGCCACAAGGTAGCAGCAAAAAGCTACCTCTTGAACAGCTTCTTAACTGCTCCAAGGATGCAAAGTTCTTTTGTTATTCTTCAAAGAGCAAAATCCCATATTCTTCATGAAAACTTCCAGATATAGTAGTCACTGTTTTCTGTCCCACTTACTAAGGCCTTAGACTAAGATATTAAGGCCTTTTTTTTTTTTTTAATCTATCTGACACAGTTCCCCATCTCACAGTACCCTCTACACCCATCATGCTGAGTAACGAGTGATAAAATAGGTTGCCTGATCAGAAAGTCTGTTTTAAAAAGATAAGAGTCCCTCAAAGGGCTTAAACAGTCCTCCTATTGTTTAGGCATTTCCCCATGAACTCTCAAGAGCAGCCCAAATTCACACATCACTGATCAGCTGATGGCAAAAATAGAGGCAGTTTATTAATGCTCCCTGATCAAGAGCATAGCTTTTTCCACTCAGGCTACAGGCAGATACTTTTAGCTTTTGAGGTGCCCAGTTCAATCTCTGGATGCCAGCCATGACACAGACCAAATAGTTCAAACAACAACGGAATAATCTCCAGCCCTCAAGATGGTCAGAATAAAGAATATACAGTATTTGCCATGCTCAGTGATATCATATGAGTTCTAACAGAAGCTCATGTTGCCCCTGCTGCGGTGACCATGTTCTCACAGTTTTGCGGTCACTATACTGTTGAATTAAAAAAGAGATATATCTGTGCATGTATATTTATTTATATTTTTTTGGAAACTCATGATCATCCAGGGAAAGCCCAGAAAATTCAGGCTAGCTCTTGTATAATCCACAGTAACCTAAAATGACTAAAAGCACCAGTCATTGTCCTGCGAAGAAATTAATTTGGGTCCATAAGATTTTCAGGCTTTTATGACTTGGTTACGCACACAGTCTGCCAAGGACCTGCGGCACTTTGGCACAATCCAGTCACACACAATCCTTATTCACTCACTGACATTTGATAATGGAGTTCCAGGTGGGCAGTTGTTCTCAAACCTATACATAGCTGACACGCTGAAGTTACTGCTTTTTACAGCTTCAGAAGACGACAATCTTCACTTGGAACAAGTGCAGGCAAGCCAGAGAAGCTCAAACTCATAGGTCAAAAGAAACAAAAAAAGCACCAATAAATCAGCACCAATAAAGCAACACAATACAGCAGGCACAGAATAGGGAAGGCAGCAAGCAGCTGATCCTGCTCACACATTCATTCTGTTCCAAGCCGCAACTCGAAGGACAATCTAGTAAATATTTTAGGGAACTTCTAGTGAAATACCATTAATAACACAAAACACTGTCAAAGCAGAATAGACTCCGTCTCACACAGAGCACGTTGTGCACTTCACAGAAAGGTGAATCCTGGCCCGAAAGAATGCACCCAGTTATGCAACACGCAGGGAGAAGCTCCACTTCGACTCCACCCAGAGACCAGCTCACACCTGGAGCGGGGAGTCTCCGGACCCTGTCATTTTAGCCCACACGCTGCAGTTGTGCATTCTGCTCCCATTACGCACCGAGAATGACTTGAGTCGTCGTAAGGCTTAGTGACTTCTCGGTGACATTTGAATTCCGGGGTGGAGTGGGAGGCTCTGCTAGGGTTCTGTACTGCAGTCAGTTACCACCGTATCAGAAATTCCTCTGTGTGAATTAGACCGGCGGTTGATTTGAAGGGGAGAGAGGCTCACCCCCCCGTTCCGGGAGGCAGGGATCACCGGCTGGTTAAGGAGGGTTAAAGAGCAAACGAAAAGGCCGGACTGCTTCCTAGGGCCAGCAGCAAATGTCCGGAGGTGGTCAGCTAACCTCCCCCTCGCCACCACGCTCTGAGCCTTCTGCAAGCCTGAAGAACTGAAGCAAGCAAAGAACACGTAGTTGGCACAGAAAGTGGCGAAACTGGTTAACGCCTTTGGGCCACGCTACCTTGACTTATCGATAGCTTCGCGGAGACCGCGGATCCCTCCTCCCACACGCAGTGACAAATCGCAGACTGTCTTCTCAAGCACTGGATCTTCAGGCCCACTAATACCCTTGGGTGTTTATCAGCTTTCTCCTGCCCTGCGCCGGAGAGGACACGGTAACCCCAGCAGCCTGCCAGGGGCCGGGCGACACCGCCGCAAGCGGCTCCCCTTGGCCTGCCCCAAACCCTGCTCTCCCCTCCCGCACACCAGGGCTGCTGCCGGCAGCCAGGAGGGAGGAAAGGACGAGCAAGGCCAGGACCGTCCCGTGTGCCGTCCTCCTCGCTCCGGCCGTCAGGAGCCCGGCTCGTAGACCCACAACGCGGTTCCCCCCCCCAAGACGAGAGGGTGCAGCCCCCCGAGCCTGGGCCCCAGCGAGGCCCCTTCCCCCAGGGGGTCCTGGGAAGCCGCTTTACACACACACCCCCACCCCACGCTCCGCCACAGCGCCCGCGGCTCCGGTTTCAGAGTGGGAAGCGGCTCAACACGGATCCGGCACAAAGGGGCCCCTGTCCCCGCCGCGGAGCGGAGGCGCTGGCTCCGGAGGGAGGGGGAGGCTCCGCAGCCCCCAGCGACGGGGCGGCGGCAGGCCGGCTCCGGGGAGGCCGGCGGAGGGGCACATCGTGAAGGTCAGGCCGGCGGCCGGGCTGCAAGGAACGCGGAGTTGTCCTCCCCCCCCCTTCCCGCCGCGAACAACCTGCCGGGGCTCGCGGACCCGCCGCCGCTCCCCCCGCGCCCGCCGGCCTGCCGTCTCCTCACCCGCCGCCGAGCCCAGCCGTCTCCCGAGCCCCTTCTGGCCCCCGGCACCGCCCGGCAGGGGCCCGCCGGGGGGCGCCCCGCCCCCCC
>JAVJGG010000032.1:21686667-21711205 GCA_035590195.1 Aviceda cuculoides
CCAGGCCGCGGGGGAACCGGGCCGGCGCCTGGGGCCTGGCGGGCCGCGGGGCCGGCTGAGGCCCGGAGGCGCGGGGTGGGAGCTATTTGGGGAAGCTTGCGCGGTGCCTGCCGCGCTGTATTTGAGAGGGGCAGATACCCCGTGGCAGCCGTTCCCGAATTATAAATAAGTTTAGCGCTAAACTAAAGGGGATGAGCCCGTACGAGGCTCTTGGCGGAGGAGCTGCGAGACGGCGTGTGACGCATCGCCCGCCAGCTACGAGGAGGGCTGTGGGAGGGAGGCCCGCGCCTTGCCTCAGGGGCCGGGCGGCGTTTTGGGCGTCGCAAGGGGAGACGCCAAGGGCCGCATCCCACCGCCGGTCAGGAGAGCGGTTCGGGCGTGGTGGGCAGCCAGGCTGGGAGCCCAGTCCAAATCCCAGGCGGGGGATGTGAGGAAAAGTGGCCGTTCGATAGGGTGTACCTTCTGAGCCGGCTTGGTGGAAGACCGGTGGGCCCTGGGCGTCGCCGTAAAAGCTCTGACCTTTTTCTTAGCTGAATCTGAAGAGCTCAGCGTGAGCTGCTGGAGAAACAGTTAGGGTATTATGTGGTTTCACAGATGTGCTTTGTGCAGATCTGTGGGTTCTAAGCTTAAAAGTTTGGTAGAAGCACATCTGTCCAAACATATTCTAATGCTTTAGGATACGTTCATTTTCATATGCGAACAAAGAGGAGTTTATTGAACCTGTTCCCCTCTCCAGCAGAGCACAACAAAAAGCTAGTGTCATGCTGATGAAAGAGGGTGCAGGTAAAATCACTACTTTCAGGCCACTGGGATATGTTTCGTTTCCAGTTTTCCTCTCTGTCCTCTAGTTAAAAGTGTATGACAGTCTTACCTTCCACGCTTTGTTTGCTTTTAGCGGTCAGACAGAATGGCTCCAGTGAACCAGCCAAAGGACAAGAAGCATGAGAGGGCTCATGAGCATTGGCCAGAAGAGGCAAAATCAGCTGGGAAGAGGAAACCGGACTACGAGGAATTAGGGAATGAGCCACAAGCAAAGAGGTTGTTTGTGAGAAAAACATCCAAACCCCCAGAGAAAATCGGTAACATTTCCTCAGATCCTTACTGTTTCTCTCAGCCAGATTTACCCTAAATGACAGGCATCGACTAGTTGAAGAGGGAGAATGCCAAGAAGTGTGTTCAGACATGAGCATTCAGATGGGGTTATATATTGAAGGGATACACGGACGTGTACTGGGGTAGTACACCCTCCAATTATCTGTCTAGTGAGTGTGTGTGCGCATGTGCCTGCCTGCGTGTTTCATTTTTGAGACTCCGTACCCCTTGGTAGAAGCCTGCTCATTGAGGGTGCAGTCACAGCTCGTGTGAGGGTGGGTAAGTTTTGTGGAATTCCTGAATTACGAGACATCTGCTTTATTGTAGGACAGACCGGTCTTGGTAATACATTGTTTTTTCTCTCATCCAATGCTTAATGCAGTTTCATAGGTGTAAGGTTGGTATCCTACAGCATGCAGTCTAAACTGGCATTTCCGCCCAATTCTTTGCATACTCAAACTTTTGCTACAGTAAGTAGGAGTACTTTCTACCTCTATGTTAAGATTAGACTGGACAGAATTTCCACTAATCACTTCTCCTCACGTGCATTTTTTTCCTTTAGTATGTAACTTTAAAAAAAAAAAATCTCTTAAAAGACTTTTGATATAATGAGGAGAGGTGATTAAATTCTAAGATACTGGAAAGGTTAATGCTTTGCATTATCAGGAAAGTTGTGTAGGCTTCACTTACACTAAGGACTATTTTCATAGAGTCATAGAATCATTTAGGTTGGAAAAGACCTTTAAGATCATCAAGTCCAAACGTAAATCTAACACTGCCGAGTCCACCACTAAACCGTGTCCCTAAGTGCCACGTCTACATGTCTTTCAAATACCTCCGGGGTGGTGACTCAACCACTGCCCTGGGCAGCCTGTTCCAATGCTTGACAACCCTTTCAGTGAAGAAATTTTTCTTAGTATCCAATCTAAACCTCCCCTGGTGCAACTTGAGGCTGTTTGCTCTCGTCCTATCGCTTGTTACTTGAGAGAAGATGCTGACACCCACCTCGCTACAACCTCCTTTCAGGTAGTTGTAGAAAGCGATAAGGTCTCCCCCTCAGCCTCCTTTTCTCAGATAAAACCTTTAATTCCATCGTTTGTTTAGGAGATCACTAGAGTTGCTGCCTTGTGTGGAAGTACTACACGCTTTCTGTACAATTTTGGCTTTAAGGACTGAGAAATCACTGAAATGTTTTTCAACAGTCAGGATACAGGAGTTCTGTGGTTTCATACATTTCCATTGTCTGGTGTATAACTCCAAACTTGGAGCAGTTGGCAGTGTGAACACTCGATGTGCAGGGAAAATACTCCTGTCTGAAAGGAGTTCTGTGTATAATTGTGGATGGTTAAAGCATCTTACATAATTAATTCAGCTAGATGATTTTTATTTTAACTTCATGGCCTGATTTTCAGATGTGGTAAGCATCTGCAGTTCCTGTAAGATTTAGAGGGAATTGGATATAGCTGATACTTTGGAAAAATGAGACCAATCAAATTTTTCCCATAAGCCTTTTCTAAAAAGATCAAGGCCTTTGTGCTTGAGTTTTTCCATTCTTTGTTCCAGTTTTGATTTTTGTGTGTTCTGGAAAAAATAATTTTTTTCTTCTGAGCCGTATAGGACAGGTTCAGTTTCTTGCAGTTGAAACAATTTTTTTAAAGGGTTTCTTCCAGCAGATTCTAAAAAGGCCTAAAGTTTGTTTCTTAATAAATCATCCTTCATAATAAAATGGAATTTCAAAAAAATACCTCCATTTCCATCACCTCTGAAGAAGGAGCTGTAGATGCTAATTCTTCTGTGAAAAAAAGGAATTGGAACATAAATATTTCTATACCTCTTTCAACAGGCGTGACAAGTGTTGGCCCTATGTTGGCATGTGAACAAAGAAGTTTAGTTTCACACCTGTGCATTTCTAGGCTCCAGTGTTGTATTAAAGAAAGATTTTGTTTAGTTTCTAATCACATAGAATGATCCCTATGGTTTTGGTGTTCTGCTTTTTTTATAAGTATCCTTAAATTACAATAGCATTTTTGTTTCTTAAGAAATGCATTTGATGTCTAGATCCCCTGGGGCGTTACAGACCATTGCCGTGGGGATGATTAGATCACAGACATGGGACTGAACAGATCTGGTTTTTATGTAAAGGTCCCTGAAGATAAAAACTTGGAACATGAACAAAATATAGAAGCATGCTGTACTCTCAGCAAAAATCATTCCGAACAGAAAGGTTTTTCAGGCGATGAGGCGTCAGCAAGTCTATTATCACAAACAAAACTCGCAGTGCTGTAAGCAGACTGTACGGGCTACAGCACAAGCAGATCGAAAATTCTGATTCACAAGCAGGCATTTCAGGAACTGTGTGGGAACTCATGTTGCTACGCTTGGGGAATTTTCAGGTGTTAACATTTCTGCTGGTCACACGTCTGACCTTCCCTTTGTTGTACCCAGGGGCTTACCACCTCCTATGGCGTATTTCCAAGTTGTTGGGACTTTGGATAGCTTCATTGTATGTTGGGTATGAGCCATTCAAATTGTATACTGTCCAGGAGATGCACCACCCGTGGCATTGCTTTAGTCCTCTCCTGTTGTCTTTCTGATAAATCTCTGGCAAGGAGAAGGAAGGTTTAACAAGAGGAAGCATGCACAAAGCTCTGGCAGGCTATGGGAAGCACTGGACTCCATAATTGCAGAGGCTGCTGCACCTTAGACATGTCAGAATAATTCAGAGACTTATCTTGTGGCTGAAGCTTTTCATGGATGTAGCAGCAAATGCAGATGTCTTACCGTGTTTTTTAGTGAACGAGCATGACAGGCATTGGCTCTCAGTAAGGTTTACTCTTTTCCTCTTTGGCAGGTTGGAGTGGAGGTGGGTCCATGGTGAGAAACAACAGAGTCCTTTTCCATCAGTTGGAGCGGCAGTGCAGCATCGTTCATTATGTCTATCAGAACATGCTGGGAGGCTCCATTCGGGCACAGCTCAGGCAGGTGAGAAGTTTCTCCTTCATGACCTGTTGGACATCTCAGTTCCCTACATAAAAACATCTTCAGCACAAGCAGGGAAACTTCAAAGGGGCTTAAAGTTCCTCACATACAGATTGTGGCTCCCAGTCTGGCGCACCCTTATGTTTCTTAATCTTGTAAAATGCAAGAGCTGTGATGGCTTTCCCTTTCGGTTGACCTGGCCCTGTCACTGTACATTTTATCCTCTGTTAATTCTGTGTTTCCTTGAATCATATTTAAACTTGCCCACTGTACCAATTGAGCTATTGCGCAGTGCTACTTTTGTATGCTGATCCGACTGTTCTGTTATACTATTTTTGTATCCACTCTACTTTGCTAATCATGTCAGGTTTAGTACTGATTTTTGCTCTTCACAGACATACTCCATCAAGTCCATAATGTTTTACTGTTTTTCAGAGCCATACTCCTTCTTTCATTTGAAAATTAACTTTTTCTGTGACATCCATAGGTGGGAAGCACCTGAGCTAGCTTTATCTTCCAGGTGATTTATTTTAAGTATACAAACGATAAAGAAATCACCAAGCTCATTCAAGCAGTACCTATTCCTCAGATGAATAACAATACAATTATGTCGTAGTTTCTCATTCCCTATTTGAAGTGTTCTGTTCACTCTTACGCTGTATAGTTGAGCTGCAGGCAATTTGGATGGAGGACCATAACATTGTATCTCTGGATGATGTGTAACATTTTGGGATGCTCAGCAAAGACGTAGATAGTCATAAGTGCCTTTTACTGGTGTGGAGGCATGTTCTTCTCCCTTGTTAATTATCCTGCCTTTTTAGCTCAGTCCACAAGGCTTGGCTTCCTGTGCATCATCTGAAGGGTGATCTCTCTCAGTTCTCTGTTGCTTTCTCAGTGCTGTGGCTGTGGATTTGTGTGGTCACAGGCTGTTTCCCTTGGGAACAGCATGTTCTCTTCATTCTACAGGAGGCTTAGAATTTTGTGTGAAGGTACTAACAGCAAGGGCAATTAGAAATTGTTAGCCCTCCCCATTCAGAGAATCTCAGAGATCCCTGCAAAAGTGATAATTCGCTTTTATCTTTTTAACAGTGTCTGCAGCTGCCCTTTCTGCGTTCTCTTGCCTCATACCGCCTCTTTCGAACAGCAAGTCCCTTTGACAGAAGAGTGACATGCCTGGAATGGCATCCAACACACCCCAGTACTGTAGCTGTTGGTTCCAAAGGTGGAGACATCATCCTTTGGGACTATGAAGTACTTACTAAAACCTGCTTCATAAAAGGGGTAAGCCTCTGCGTGCATGGAATGGGTGGGAGAGAAAACTGGAGTATCACCAAATACCGCAGACCAAAACTGAGGTCTGTTGTGAGAAGCACATAAGGGTCTTGGGTTGCAGAGTAGCCAGCTATGGGGCAGGACTGAGGTGCAGCAGCGTGTCTGTTCCTAAGTCCCAGATTGTTCTAGCCCTGGGGAGAACTGAGGCGTGTTGATTAAGTTCATAATGAAGCAGTACTTGATGTGTGCTCAGTGGAAAAATAATACAGCAACTGGCAAAACAGTTATCTTAAAGGGATGCTGGAAACAAGTAGGCAGAGAGGGTCTGTCTGTCTGGTTTAGGTCTTGATCTTTCTCTGCTTACCTTTTATTCTGTGTCAGATGAGGAAACATCTTTGAGTGGGGAGAAACAAAGTCCCTTTATCTAAAGTGAGAAACTAGGGGTAGGATGAATGGTTTACACAGCTGGCATGCCCCCTTGTTGCTGTATTCAACCATTCCCATTCCAACAGGGGCTCAAAGACTCTGCAACTTTTATCCCCTTTCTAAATTAACATAGGTATGCACTGGGAGGAGGTCTATCCTCCAGAAATTCCAGGGTCATCTTTCTCTTTTTTTTAAAAAGTGTGGTGCTAGCCAGCCAGGGAACACCTTGTCTGGGGACTGAAGGAGTTGCAGTTCTGTCCTCCAGGAGGGCAGCTATCTAGGCAGCCATCATGTGGGAAGACATGGTTGTCTTTGCCTCCTTGAAGGGCTGTGGTGTGTTTCACTGTTGCTGTTAAGGACATAGCAGTGAATGCAGACTTAACAGAACACACTTTTCTCCTTCCCCATCACTCAGTGGATTTTTCTTTTGTTCATCCCCTTCCTTGTAGATGGGAGCTGGAGGGGCCATCACAGGAATGAAGTTTAACCCTTTTAACCCTAGTCAGCTGTACACTTCGTCAGTTGCCGGCACTACCACCCTGCAGGATTTTAATGGCAATACTGTCCGGGTCTTCACCAGCACCGAGGACTGGGAGTAAGAAATACAGCAATGCTTTGGGCCCCTGTGTCCTGCTGGCAGGAGCGCTACAGAGAGAGAGAGAGAGAGAGAGAGAGAGAGAGAGATGTTTGTCTGTAATATGTGGGAGCTGGGCTTCCTCTTCTCCATATACATGTCCTTTATCCTCTGAATTTCAGGGATCCTCTCTCTTCCAGAGAGGCTCACTCCTTTTTTTATTTTTTCTTGAAATGGGGTGGTGGGTAGGGGAGAGCTTTTCTTCATGAAGGGGAGGGACTCTGATGCTGCTTACTTCCTGTTACACATGGGAGAGTGTGGGGGTGCCAGTGGATTTCCTTAGCTGTGTGTTCTTAAGCCTCCCATAGCTCTGTGCCCTGGGGACCTTCTAGCCTCTTCCCCTGTTAGCAGTGCTGCCTGTTGTCAGATGGTTTTTACAGGACAATTTATAGTCCTGTCAGTGCTTCTCCACGAAAGCCACTGACTTAAAATGGTGCGTGTCATAAGGATCACCCCAATTCATCCCACCTAACTTTTGGTGCTTATCTGAAATACCAAAATTAAGAGTCTGGGCTCCTTCAGTAATGAGTGGAAAGAGGAGATGAATCACTAGAGGCAATCGCTAGAGGCAATTCTGTCTGCCTATGCTTAGAATCACTCTCTCAGACTGTTGCTTTTTTCTGTGGACTCATGAGGAAGCCTGAGCTCTTCAGGTAGTTACTTCAGTTCAGTGCTTAAAGGTAAGTGAGGGAATTTGGGTTAGCCTCCTCTTTACTTTTCCCCACCTGATTCCTTCCGGGTGGTGACTTTCATGATTGGTTTCCAAATTGGCTGTTCCAGCTGTAACCCTATAAGAGGGCAGAAGGTGAACCCAAGTAGTGCTGGGATGACTGGCCAGGTGAGCAAGGAGGGATAGACTGGGTCCTGGAACATGAGGATCTCGTATCCCAGTGGGATGCCTGTCACAGCAACGATGCCTAGATTTGAAAAGGCATACCTTCCTCTTTCTACTGCAGTGCAGACCGGCGGGCTCTACAGGCGGGCCTTTTATCTTCATTGGCTTCTTGAAATCTAGTATTTACAGTGAGACTTATATTAAGTAGTTGCTCTGTAAGCAGCAGATGGAGTGCACTTGAGGATCAAAGAGTTGGGGGACTCCCAGCTAGCATCCTTCTCTTCTGTCTTTGTGTAGGGTTTCCACGATTCCTCAGTAGGCAGATTGGGGGAAAATAACGTAACAACAATATAACACAGAACATAACATTCCTGTGCCGTGGGGTTAGCAGTAGGATTTTTCCTTGCACTGCTCTCATTCTGCCTGCTGGTACCTTGAGAAAGACCAGATACAGCACTAGAAGCAGCCTTTAGGGAACTGGTCAATGAAGTCTCTGTAAGAAAAGCTTCGTGCAAGACTGTCATGAGATTTTATGTGGTTTTGGCATGGAGTGGGGCTGGTTTTGCTTGTGATCTCCTAAGCCTGGTCTGAGCCAGGTGGTTCACTGCAGATTAGTCATACCCCCATAGCAGAAGCAGCAGTGCTGCTAATGAGGTTTTCAGCCCAGAGTGGTGGGGTTGAACTTACAGGCTTAGAATGTATGTGCTCAGATTGGAAACAGGTTAGAAAAAAAGGGTTCTTATGTATGTGCCCTGTCAGAAAGCAGTGTGTTGTACCTAGGGAAACCAGCAGTGTGTTCCAGGAGATGAGTGTTGCGTTAAGATTTTGTCTTCCATTCTAACCTTGATGCCTCTTGGCTTTGTGTGTATTCCAGAAAGGGCCAGGAGATTCTCTCGGAGACATCAAGTTCAGTCCTTATGAGTCAGTGAAGCTTTATGTGGCATCAGGGGATGGCACCCTGAGTCTGCAGGACCTTGAGGGCAGAGCGGTGCAGGTGATCTCCCGTGCCCCGGACTGTGGCCATGAGTACCATAACGTTTGGTGAGAAGGGAGCACCACAGGGTTGATTCTCTGTTCCTTGGGGTTAATGCTGCGCTGCTTCTTGTGCTCTCTAACATCTTAATCTTTGCCAGTGTTAGGAGACTCTTGGTATGAATTGGTCTTGTGAGGGAGCTTGGAGACAGGCTCCTGGTCCCAACCATGGCGCTGCAGAGTAGGTGACAAGCTAGGCAGCCACAGGGCACTTAGGCTTTTGCAGTAGCTGAGCATGCTGCCTGCATCTTCTGGTGTTGCCTTCTGGTGACACTGTCTCCTGTCTTGCAGATACTGACAGCTTTGCACTTCATAAAGCATGAGGTGAGAAGAGGAGGATAACTTCCTCCTCTTCATTGTTGTCAGTGTTCTGTCTGTAGCAGCTCAGGTAGCATAGGAAAGCCGCAAAACATTCCTGCACAGTCTGAGTTTCAGGTTATAGTTTACCTTGCTGCCCTTCTGGAGGCTTCAGGCTCGCCATGCTAATTTCCATGACCTTGAATTCTAGAATAATTTATCTTTGCAAATGAAGTGTTCCCAACAGCTTCCCAAAGGACTGCAACTTTATTCTCACTGCCCTTTCCCTCCCAGCAGGGCTGGGGTTAAGATGTATGTCTTTATCAGATAAGTCTCTATTCATTTTTGTATCCTGGAGCATGAAGTTGAGACAGTTTGATGTGCAACTTTCCAGTCTAAAGCTTTTGTCTTTTCTTTACTGCTGCTTCAGTGTCTTGTGGCAAACGTCATTTTAAAGCTGTTTCTGTACATTTGTCAATGTCACAAGGGTGTTCTGATCTTTCCCGAGGTGTGGCATTGTGCAGGCACCAAGTGGCTCTTCAGCCTCTATTATGTTCCACTGCCCCAGTGTGTCACACTCCATCTAATGAGCACTTCACAAATGACTAGGAAGTTATTTCATATTTAGTCACCAACAGAAACCATTCCTGATAAGCTGTCCCCCTTCCTCATACTCGGGCCCACACCATCAGGAGGGAGATGGCAGTTACAATCTGTTGCAGTCTCCCTTGTTCAGGGACGACATGTGAACCAGAGCTCCACTGCCTTCACTTGCCTGTGGGAGGCAGCACTAATTTTGGTGTGTTTCCCTCTAGTTGCTGGTACTGCAGTGTGGATGTTTCTGCAAGCTGCCGAGCAGTGGTGACAGGTGATAATGTGGGCAACGTGGTCCTGCTCAGCACTTCTGGTGAAGAGGTTTGTATGGCTCCATGCAGCGTCTCCTCTACGGGAATCTTCATGGCTCATGTGCTTTCCTATGCTACAGGGACCCTGAAAAGAGGAGCAAGTATCTTGCAGCTCAGGAGATGAGTCCACCCATTGTCTAGGTGGTGAGAAGTCCTCCGCTTTTGCCATTCATTAGGCAATATTCACATTGTTGAGCATAATGGTAATAATTCCCAAACAGGGACTGTGTTGTGTGCTACCCCTTACGTAAGAGTATTTGCTACTGGTCAGAGTAATTATAGGGTAACCTGAAGATGTGAGCACCCTCTGCCAACAACGTTCACACTTCCAGAAACTTAGTGCACTGGTGGGAGTCATTTAGGAGATACTGCTTTGATGTATACCCTTCCATGACCTTGGAGTAGGTACACAACAGTAATTAAGCGGTTGGGATAGGAATTGCACTACTGCCGTTAGACACGAGAGGGCAGGCAGAGGCAGACTGCACCTTCGAGTCTGAAGCAGCACAGAAGCATATTAAGGATAGTTGGGAGTGGGCCCTGCTTTCAAGAGCCTGCCGTACTGTCACACCAGAATTACTGTTTCTCCCGCCTGTAAGGGTAACATCTCTAAGAGTTTGCCACCCAATGAGCTGTGGCCAGAAGCAGTTGTGTAAATTAGTGGGCAGAGTTGAGTGCTCCAAATGATTTGTGCTTATTCGAGGTTAGTTGCTTCCTTTCCTTTTTTTTCTCCTGAAAGAATGTGACAGTCTTTTCTGCACTTGGGGGATACCCATTATTGTAGAGAGGATGGGCCAGCTTCACCCTTTTCATTAGAAATAATCTTCGGGCTTCAGATAGAAATTTATTCATGGCCAGTTCATATCCACTTGTTAACTGAAATATTTCTCCTACCCTGCTGTTTGCTGATGTATTTCTAGAAGCCAATTATATCTGCTCTTACCATTTTTACTAAGATAAAAGCGCTCTTTTGGTCTTCTCCCACAAAGCAGTCCCTTCCTTCTTACTACCTTGGCAGCACATTTTCTGTACATGTTCCAGTTTGGTTTAATCTTTCTGCAGGTGGAGGACTGGCACTGCATAAAGTATTCCAGATGTGATCTTGCTTTGTACAGTCGCAATAATACTTCCCTCCATGAACGAGGGATTGCGTTTTCCTTTCTCATAGCTGTAATAAATTTGTGGATCAGAGTTCTTCTAGAATTAAATAGTTCCCAAGGTCATTCTCCTTTCTTGTTTCCAGTGGATAAACTCTTGGTGCATTGTGGAAGTTTTGTTACTCTCTAAATGTGAGACCTCTTTAGTCTGCACTAGTAGATGATTACTCCATTTCTTTACTCCAGATCATGATCATTTTTTTTTCTGTATGATTTTCTGTTTCCTCTGCTGCAGATTTGGAAGCTGAAATTGCACAGGAAGAAAGTGACTCATGTGGAGTTTAACTCCCGATGTGAGTGGTTGTTGGCCACAGCATCTGTGGATCAGACAGTCAAAATCTGGGACCTCAGAAACATCAAAAACAAAATGAATTTTCTTCATTTGCTTCCTCATGACAAACCTGTCAATGCAGGTGAGTTGAGATAGGGATATCATTGCGTGGATGTCTGCAGAGAATCCACTCAGCTCAGCTTTTATTATTGTAGCAACGTTAGTTTTTGCTCAGATTTGAAGCTGCACAGTAGCTAGTGTTAAAGCAAGGAAGGCATTGGGAGTGTGTGGCCAGAGGCAGGGAGGTGGGCAGGGCAGCTGCAGCACAGTCTTAGACTTGCCATACAAACTGTGGGACTGTGCCTTGAGAGGTGAGTGTGGAACCATCAGCAGTGGCTGAGATTAGAAAACTGAATTTATTGGGGCAGTTACTTTGACAAAAGCAGAGCATGGAGCTCAAACCTCTGTTTCTTGGGTGCGGTTTTACAGTTCATGGAAGTCCAAACTGCAGGTGTCTGCCTCCAGCTTTTCCACTAACTTTCTGTTGTGGTTTAACCCCAGCCAGCAACCAGGCACCACGCAGCCACTCACACTTCCCCACCCACCCAGTGGGATGGGGGAGAGAATTGGAAAAAAAAAAGTAAAACTCGTGGGTTGAGATAAGGACAGTTTAATAGAACAGAAAAGAAGAAACTAATGATAATGGTAACACTAATAAAATGACAATAGTCCCCGAGCGGCGATCCTGCCCACCCCCACTTCTCCCAGTTTATATACTGGACATGACATCACATGGTATGGAATACCCCTTTGGGCAGTTTGGGTCAGCTGCCCTGGCTGTGTCCTCTCCCAACTTCTTGTGCCCCTCCAGCTTTCTTACTGGCTGAGCATGAGAAGCTGAAAAATCATTGACTTTAGGCTAAACACTACTTAGCAACAACTGAAAACATCAGTGTTATCAACATTCTTCTCATACCAAACTAAAGACATAGCACTGTACGAGCTACTAGGAAGACAATTAACTCTATCTCAGCTGAAACCAGGACACTTTCCATTTGAACGAGCAAGTTCCTTTCTTTGGAGTGTCTCTTTCTGTGATTCTGAAATGAGAATAATGATTCTTCTACGTAACCCAGTGCTGTAGGTTTCAACTTACTCTTTGTAAGAGCTTTGAGTTTCTTTGAGACAGGTAAAGTCTCGTCTGTTGGGACACATGTCCATATTCACATCCCTATTAAAGAAATAGCAATGGGTTTCCAATCAGAGAAATGCAACTTTTATGTTTATTGTCAGTTACAGCATTGTGATCTTTTGTTTGCCTTATTGTCTCCCTCTTCTAGCTTACTTCAGCCCAACAGATGGTGCCAAGCTCCTGAGCACAGACCAGCGCAGTGAAATCAGGGTTTACTCATCTTCAGACTGGACCAAGCCACAGCATCTGATCCCACATCCACATCGGCAGTTTCAGCACCTCACACCTATTAAGGTGAGTTAAACCAGTGCAGTCTGAGAGGAGTATCATGCTTGGTGCTAGCAGCTGGCTGTAAATCAGAAATGCTCTGATTTCTGGTCAGGATGCTGCATTGGTGGGTGGATAGTCACACTGCTACAACTCCCAGCAGAGCGCTATTCTGAGGATACTCGTGTTCCTCAGGCTGTGAGTGGGATGTACAGACTGTTGCTCATACTGCAGGTTGTCTGGTGTGTGTCAGCATGAGTGCTGTCCCTTTCTCTTAACTCCCCATTCCTGTGCTCCATGACTAGGCAACGTGGCATCCTCGCTATGACCTCATTGTAGCAGGTCGCTACCCAGACCCTAAGTTCCCAGGGTACACGGTGAATGAGCTACGAACTGTTGATGTATTCGATGGAAACACCGGGGAGATGGTTTGTCAACTCCATGATCCCAATGCTTCTGGTATCATCTCGGTGAGTTGAGTACTGCAGCTAAAAGGACCGCCGTGTATTGAACCGCAGCCAAGAGATAGGGGTTAGGGACTAGAACAATACGAGTATCCTCTTTACTTGTGACAGACTCACGCTCTCGTGGGGGTATGGCTGCCAGCTAAAGCTGCTGACTCCAGCAGGGCTGGTCCGTGGTCATCTGTGGGTTTTCTGTGATACTCTTTAGGGAATATTGGGTTTTCCAGATGGTTTGTTGCCGTTACGTAAGCTGTGGTGCTCTTATGACTCTTATATAAGCAGTGATGCTCTTACAGACTCTGACTGTGTTTCCATTTTCAGCTCAACAAATTTAACCCTATGGGAGACACGCTGGCTTCTGGCATGGGTAAGTAAAGAGAACCTGGGGCACTAAGCACGGTTGGGTTCCAGTCCCAGAAAAGGGCAGGCTTGTTTCTCCAAGCAAGTTGTGAGTGAGGGTTTCCCAAATCCCACTTGCTAGAGGTCCTCTATAATTCCCTACATCTATAAAAGAGATCAAGACCTTCTTTTCAGTCTTTCACCTTGCAATTAGAAAACGGGTTGCTAGTCATCTCCGGTGAAACATTTGCTGGGAGTGTGGAGTCCGGCAGAGTGAGAAGCCTGCCCGCAGCAGGGTGCTGCTGCCATCTGCCGCCCATGTAACAGTAGCAGAAAACGACCGTGGGGGGGGGGGGAAGCCTTTTCCTGCTAGGCTGTACTCTCTCCCTTCGTTTAATTTGTCTCATTTCCTAGGCTGCATAGCCAAGATTACTCAGTTTTTCGCAGGCTGTATGGGATTAAGAGAGTCGGCTATAGATTTACGTCTTAGACCTGTGAGAGATGAGATTAGGAATTACTTGATTATGTTTCTTAATTAGATCAAATTTCCATGGCTGTGTGGAGATAACATCTGCAATAAATGTCTTTGCATCCTCTGTACCTGGGAAATATCTTAGAACAGACAAAGCATTTTGAATTTCTGACATTTAAGTGACATAGTCTAAGGTATTATATTTTATGTAGTGTTTCTGATGCAGTGTTTAATTTTTCCTCTCAGGCTTTAATATTCTGATCTGGAGCCGGGAGGAGATGGTGGCCAAGAAGCAAGAACATCTTTTGAAAGCCATGACAGAACAGGGGATTGGAAGCTGGAGTTTGTCCAGACGTGGAGGGCAGAGGCAGGCAAACCCTGGGACAAGTAAACTCAAAGCTAACTTACTGTCTTGGGAGCTAGAGGAGATGAGAACAAAAAGCAACGATTCTAAATCACAGGGAAGGAAGCGAAAAGGGAAGGATCTAGAGAACTGATGTAGTATTTGGATCCTTTCTGGATCACAGGGTACAAATTCAGTGTTGGCAATGGGCAGTATAAGCTGTGCAGGGCATTAGACTTCTACTTTGTCCTTCCTCCCTGGATCTGATCTTGATTCCCTGATTGTCTTTACTTCCCCTTCTAGAAAGTTGGGTCGGTACTCAGTTCCTCCTCCAAGTGGAGTTACCACCTGTTTTCTGAGGCACTAGGAAAACTTCAAAGATGTTCTCAGAGCCTGCTGAAGTTACTGCTTCCAGCCTGCCACATCTGCTTGTCATCACTTGTCAGAGCTTACTATCTCCTGCAGTCTGCTGTGGAGCAGCTCATGACAGGGTCCCCCGCCTGTTCCAGTCAAACTGAGCTGAGAGACCCTTTGCTAACAAGTTTAACATCCTGAAAAGATACAGTGTTCACAGGGGTGAGGTGATGGGTAGTTTGGGTAGCCTAGGGAACACCAACCGCCCCCATATGCAGGCTTCTTGGAAAATATGCGTCTGTCAAGACCTCAGGCTTAGCCTGTTCTGTGCTTGCAGCTATTTAACTAGACCATGAAGAACATGATGATGCCAGAGCTATTCACCTGCTTCATGAGATGCAAGGGCAGTACGGAGCTGGGAACCTACTGATTCTGTAGTTTCTATTTTCAGCGCTCTGGGCTTTTTCTTGCCACTGATGAGGTAATTTTTTTCACCCACACCTATGCGCTTCAGAATGTTGGATAAAAGTGTTGTAAAGCAGAAATGAGGGATTTCTTCCAAACACCCCTGCTCAGAGCCAATTCTCAAGACTGCTGTTAAACTGAAAAGTTGTGCTTTTTCTAGTTTGTTTACAAGGCTGCCTGGGGCCTTGCTGCTGTCCCAGAGGTTGATGGATGGGATGGACTCAAGGCCTGCTCAGATTCTCTATGTTCACTTTTATAGTTTCACAGTATTGATATTAATAAAGTTTTGTACTAAACTAAAATTCTTCTTTGATATAGAGAGTGGCTGCTTTGAGCATTCTGCTGAACTGCTTTTGTGTGGGGGAAGAAGCTACAGCCCTTTCCACAGGAGGGCTAAGAGACCTAGAACAGTGGTAGAAGTATCAGTCATAGTGCTGTGTCCGCAACGGACCCTTCCAAGTTGGATGGGTTGCATTATAAGCTGTATCTGCACATGGTTGCTGCAGTCAAAAATAGTTTATCTATCTCAGTTCTCACTCAGCTGTAAGTGGGATTGTAAACCAGGGAATTACTTTGGGAGGGGGTCTACTGCAGAAAGTTATGCCTGTTTTCCAACACTGAGCACGCTGGTGCTAGCCCTGTGAACTTTTAGAGAAGAAGAGTAGAGTTCAGTGCGAATTTGATTTTAATAATGAAAAGGAAATGTATTGGAACAATTACAGAAAGTCATTCACAGTCAAAATGTCTAAATCATCATAGAAACCTTTCCTCTGTGTGTGCAAAATCTGCTGCCTTTAAAAATAACAGGTCTGGTCCTCTTAAATGCACTTTCTATTACCTCTTTCTTGTGCCTGTTCTCACAAGCAGTAGCTTTTTCTTTATGACTGTCTTGCTGTGCAGGAGACCTAGATTGTATCTTCAGAGGACAAAAAGGTGAGGAAGATGCTGAGAACAGCAAGCTGCTTCTGCTGATTTAGAGTTCCCATGCTGGCAGATGCCGATTATGGTGTAGGGAAAAGTCCCCACGGTACTCCATAGGGGAAGAAAAGGAAACGTCTGTAACCTAAGAACTGGCTTCTGCCGCCAAGAGGGGAAGGGAACTGCACCAGAAAGGGAAGTAAAAGCGGGAAGTGAATGTGCAGCATCACCACGTGAAGAGCCTGTGCTTCTGGTGCCTGCTGCCGTCTCTCATTTTCTGCCAAAAGCTACAAAGCAGGTGGTGAGCACTTGGCATGAAGTTCCCTGCAGCAGCTGCAGTGTGCACAGAGGCCAGCCTGGAGAAAGAATCACGCTTTGGACAAAATGCCAAAGCGTGGCAAATAAGGGGATCCACACTCACCTGCAAACTCATCCTTAATGGGTTTTTTTTTGTTGTTTGTTCGTTGTCCATCCAGTAGGGAAGATAGGAAGAATAACTGCAGAACTTGGCATTTACCCTAGTCTTAGGTAAACAGCTCTGCTACATCTCTTTAATTACAGTATAAAAACATTCTGCTAGCACAGCAAATTCCTTGGGCTCACAGCTGAAATCTGGACTGCCTGCAGTACTGGGTACTCCCTGTAATAGGTACTTGAAGTTCAGAGGTGGGGAAGTCAAATTCAAAGTCCGAATCTTTAAACAGGACCCAAGTTTCTTGTCTATGGGGATTCCCCTTTCTAGAGCCAGCACTGCACAAGGAATTGGGTGCGGATTTGCTGTGTTCACAGTTATTCATATATCTGATGAACCTCTTAGAGCTTCTTTGGATCATACATAACCTACTCTGAGCTGAATCCTAGAAACTACTGCCAGGTTTTCAATCTTGTCCTGATTCCAGGCCAGTCCTCTCTTGAACCACAATGTGAGGAGGGGAAAAAAAGACCAGTTGCCAGCAACAACTACTTGGCAGCAACCTCAAGAAACACTTTTCACTGTCTGCTGTCATCTGCAGCAGTTCCCTCTGCGTGGACAGTAGATGAGTCTCGGTGCATTGTTGGTGAACTGCACCCTCTGCTCCAGGCCCAGCCTTCCCACCATCATCAGCCCAACGTGTGAGAGAAAAGCACTCGGAGCAGGTTGACCCTGAAGAGAGATGCAACTCCTGACTGCACTGGATGTGGCAGCTGCTGGAGGCCCAAGCCCCTCTGCCACAGTCATGGTGAGTGGTAACATTTACAGTCACTTGAAAGGAGGAAAACTCTTGACCAGCTCCAACTGGCCATGTTGGGAATCCCAGACTAGGTAAGCTGTATGAGGACTGGGGGCACCACACAGTATACTGGCTTCAGAATTAAGGTATCGTTTCCATTAGAGTAGCTTAGTCCTCTCTTTCCAGGATGTCACCTTTAGAAAGCATCCAAAAATCAAGTCCAGCTTCATTCTGGGAAGCAATGGCCAAAGCAGGAGAATGCTCAGTAACTGAAGGTGCCCAATCATCCTTAGGGGCAACACTGCTCCCTCCTACTGCCTGGGAAGGAGTTGAAGCAACTGTCAGGCCTGCTCTTCTCCCTCGTTGGCAACGTGCCGGTAGCCGGGGGGCTGAGACTGTATGCGAAAGAGTACAGTCAAGAGGAGGATTATAAGGAGGAGCAGAATGGATCCACACACAGCCAGACCCACAAACAGTTCTGCAAGGGAGAAAACAAATGGTCAATATGGTATCATCCAGGCTTTCACCTCCTGCCATGCTCTGGTCCAGCCTGGGCTCACCTGTGTCAGGCATGCTGCTTGCTACCTGGCATTCTTGTTCCCAGTCCTGGGGAACAACAGGATCTGTGAGTTCCAAGAATCTTTGCAGTGGGCACTTATGCTGACAGCCAGGGATTGTCAGTGGAAAAGGTTCCTTCCCACTCTCGTTCCGGAAAAACATCTCCACAGAGAAGTTACTGAAAACAAAACACAGCTAGATGTTTGGGTTTTTTTCTCCAGCTGCAGTTATCCCTTCCCAAAACCTCAGTGTGCACACCCTTTCCTTCGTTCTGGTGCTAGTTTTCCTCCTAAGAGTCTGCCACTAGGAGCAAGATTGCATCCCCCTAGGGTGGAGTCTAGCCTAGGTATCTAACCCTTAAGGTGAAATCACAGCAGATGTCTTTACTGCAGCCCTCACCCATCATCCTCTTGGTACAGCTCAAATAAATGACATGAGGCGTATGGTGCTTGAATCTTGTTGTAGACATCTAGAGCCATCTGCAGTGCCACAAGTGTGGTGTCATGCTGAGAAAGAGGGAAAAAAACCAAATCAGTCACCCTTATGGATGTGGCAGGGCAGCTCAGACTGTACCAGTAACGGCCAGGGGACATCACCTTTGTAACTTCCATCTGTAATAAGGGAGAGGAACGGTGATTTGTGATGGTGCCAGAGAAGGGGAGGAAGTGAAACAGCCATATATATCCTGCATTGTTCTTTTAAGAATTAACCTCTAGGGAGCGATTTGGGAGAGACGCTTGACTTTCCAGTCAGTAGGCTGCTGGAAAGGGGGGGAAGACTCTGTTTCTACACTGCTGAAACATCACATCTGAGCAGTATCAACCCATCTACCAAATAAATATGGCAGTGGCTCCCCAAAGTCTGCCAGTTTCATCCATAAGCCTGACCTAGCAGGAACAAAGCACAAGTTGGGAATTCTCCTCAGGGGCCCCAGAGGAATGACGCCAGATACTGCACATCCCACCCAGCCAGAGGCCAAGGTGCACGTCTTCCTGATCACTGCACGGGCTGCAGAGAAGCCAGAATGGGTTAAAACTATCACCACGCCCCAATCCCCTGTGAGGAGGAGATGGATAAAAGCTAGTCTCCAAGCTCTGGCTTACCGCTGAATAGGCAAGTAGTTTCAGGTTCTGGTGGGCAGAAACATTTGCTGCTTTGGTTAGGTTCTTCCTTATGTGATTCAGTAGGACCCCTGAGGAAAGGGAACAGCTGGTAAGAGGCAAAAACTAGACAGAGCAGCATGAAGCTCCCTTGCCGGTGCACTCACCACCTTGCAGACGAGCTTTTTCTACCCGATTGTGGATCCCAAACAGAAATTCAAACCCGAAGTCTTTTAGTTGCTTCAAACGAGTCATGACATCTGGTGTCACCCATGCAGGCAAATCCATTTTGTGTGCTTGCTAGAAAGAGAAAAAGAATACTCATCTGCAGGTAGCACGGATTGCAGATTAATCAGAGAATGGGAGTCGGGGTGTCTGGAGTCTGGGCCATACTACTACTGATTTCCTATATTATTTTAAATGTGCCCCTTTCCTATTTATGCTTCTGTCCTCACGCTGCTGTGCTCTATACAAAGAATATATGTGGGTTTTAATGTTGTTTCAGAAACTAATAATGAGAAGCATAAAGATTAGGAGCTACATTTCTGTGAAAGCACAACTGGAGCGCAGGGTTATCTTGTAACACCGATACAATAATCTTAGGGCATTTACTTTGTGTGTGGCTGATTCTGCCCTGAGATGGCATGCAGTTAAAAAAAAAAAAAAAAAAAAAGCGAGAGAGCACAAACTCAAGGTTTCTGGTGTACCTGCAGCACAATTTCCCTGGAGGCTCTGAGGGCCACTGAATGCTACTGGAGAAAGTTAGCAAGTGCTCTGCAGACATAATACTGGGATGCACCACTGACAAAGCCCAGTACTCAAACCCAGAATACACAGAACTGGGAACCAAGAGAAAAACTTGCTTCGCAGCCAAGCTATTACAAGAAAAGATTAGTTATACTGGCAGACAAACAGCAGTTGTGGTCCCTGGCATTACTTGGAGCAATTTTCTATGCCACATCCCATTAAACTGCCAGAAGATGAGGCTGAATATCCTTAAGAGCCCATTCTGTCTGAGCGGTTTGGAGAAATTCCCATCAGCAATTTAGATATTTAGTTAGTTTTTCATTAATTTACAACGAGAATAGCTGGTAAGTTCAGCTATCTCTTGGACTTTTTTATTTTCTCCATCCAGACGGCACAATGAAGCTACTGGCTCAGGTGAGAAAAACAATCCTTCTTTTCAGGGCATTGTTTGTATGAGTTAGAAAAAAGGAGGAAGCCCAAAGCAGCTGAAGAGACTGATCAGCCTGAGGGTATAGTTTTGAGAGTAAACCTGCCCTTCCTCAAAACATTCTGGTTTCATTTCAGGACGGTGAGCTATTCTCCAAGTTCTTGGGGATTACAGCGGTTGTCAGCTGGCTGCCTGGGTCCAATCTGCAAGTTTGTTAAGTAAGTCTTGAAAATGAAGATGATCTTAAATTCTTGATCTCTCTGACCAAAGTATTTTTTGTTAGCGACAGAAGTTGCTTCACTGGGATTGTTACAAGACAGGAGATTGGGTTTGTGATACAAAGGGCAAATTTACGTAGTGCAATGCAACTTTGGACTGGAATATTCTCAGCTTACAGCAACTCAAGATGCTATTTTACATAGCAAAGTGCAATTCCACGCACATTTATCTTTTACATCCCCCAAATAGTACATACTACTGTATACCACTGCCAGCAAGCTAAGTAGAATTGCACCTCCACAGAATTAGCATGACACACTGTCAAAATGCTTGGGTTTACTGCTTCTTCCACAATTTGCTAGTTTGACATGGAAGATCTCTATAATTTACTTCATTGTGCTGCATAGTTATAGACAAATAAACTTGTGTGCAACAACTGCAAGTCTCCTGGATACTCCTGTAGCATTATCACAGCACAGCTAACCCGATTTTTGATTTTGTTTAAGCCTTCATGAGAAGTGCTTTCAACAAAATGCCACATGAATACAGAGTTTGGTGCCCCAGCCCAGAGAGCAAAAGGGTAACATCTGTCTCTAGAGTCTTTATCTAGCAAAGGTCAAAAACTAAATGTGGGTGAACCCCACTTAACCTAGAAAAGCATTATGTTCTGTTAGAGATGGCATTAACAGAAGCACAGAAAGAAAAGCGAGTGATCTAAAGTAACAGAGAGCTAGAGGTAGAACCAGCAATAGTCCTAATTTAAGCTCCCAACTTAAACCATAAAGTTAATGCTTCTTCAGTTTCCGGAGATCTCATTTCTACCTTATTTGTAACTCAGACTTGTCCACAGAGATCTAAAGATTTCAGACTGCAGTCATTTTCTAGTGACTTTCAAAAGAGATATTTATTATGCAGGTGGGACTTTTTCTGGCTCTGGCATGATATATATCTAAGCTATGAAGTGGGAGGTTATAGGGTACAAAAGTAGGTAATTCTTGGCACACGCCTCTAGTGAGCAGGAACTGTTATTATTCTGAAATTAGAACATTACTTCTAACTGTAGGGTGGGAATGGTGAGAAGTTTTTTTTACGGGATTTTGCAAAATAATTTTCCACCAAATCCAGTGAGTCCTAAAGACCAAATTCCCATGGCTGAAAGATGATGGCCCAACTTACTTCACAGAACAGTGTGTCATACACACTCCAAACACACTCGAGAGAGACATCCCGGATCCCAGTCTCGTTTGCCACCATCTGCAGGAATTGCTGTAGGTGTGAGAAAAGAGAAAGGCCTTCAATTTTCTAATCTCATACTGTATTACATGCACAGGTATTCCTACCCTTTTCTCAGAACTCTGAATATACAGAGGTGATAATACTTTAACTGCAAGCCTAAGACCACCTTATCTCATGCAAACAATCACTTACTTACCCAATTCTCTTTGGTCTTATTTATGTATTCTGCTGAGTGCCGCGTTTCGTTCTGTAGCTGTTCATACCGTGGACAGGGGGTCAAAGGAAACTTCAGTAGCTGGGCAGAGACAACAAGGGCAGCTAGGTCACCGAGAACACTGAAGTACAGAATTTGCAGTCAACACCGCAACTGTCATGAAACCCTGACGAGTGGGATGCGTCTATAAACAGGCTCAAGCACTGCCTTCTAACATACTCCAGATGTGGTCTGCTGAGGCGTTGCAGCTAACATGTTGAGTGAACACAGCCCCTGAATTCTCATCTTGCTCCGAGAACAGAAGAACCTTTGCAAGGTAGGTCCCAGGAGCAGTTCAAGACAATCTGAACTGAGACTGAAGCAAAGACTTCTGGAGAAGTTGGCGTAACACGCTATTTGAGTAGTCAGTACACGTCCTTGCGACTAACTTACCCTCTCCTCGGATTCGGGCACCGTGTGCACGGGGATAGGCTGCCAGGAGATGTTCGGGTTGAACATCTGTTGTCCCTCTGGGGGATACAGCCCTGCCAGATTGGTCTCCGCACTCATCAGCGTCCGATCACAGTCTGTGCTGCGGATGAAGATCTGCCAGGGACAGGGACAGCGCACCATTAGTAATGCTATCGTAAGCGGTGATGCTCGGACGCAGGACGACACCCTCGCCGAGGAACATTGCCAAGTGCCCTGCAGCTGCTCGCGGACAAGAAGATAACAGGAGTTGAGGTGACCCAGCCTGCTGATATCAGCCTGGACAAAACTGTAAGGACAGACACAAAGACAATTTTGTGTGTAATACTGAAGGGGTCTGTTCTGGGTCAGTGGGATAGCCAGATGCACTGTGCGGAGGTTACAGATAGAAAGGAGTCTGAATATGAGGAAAAGTCAGAGACAAGCACGGCAGAGATGCAGATAATGATGGGCACAGATAGGAAATGTGCTATATTTACAGAGCAGGACTGGGGCAAACCCCTGCATTCAGTTCTCAGTTCTAGGAATGACCTACTGTGCTCCTGAAAAAAAACTGGCTTCTCGAAGCCTCAGTTTTAATGCCTGAGAAACAAAGACAAGAATGATCTGACTAACAGGAGAGGAAGAGAAGGGGGGCGCTGGGATTTTATTTGATCATTGTGGGCTCTTGGGATTAATGGTCCAAGACTTATCATTCCAGAGCTCAGAGAGAGAGAGAGATCTGAGCCAGAAAAAAGAGAAACGAAAAAAATAGAGAAAAGTTCAGAAGATCAAAATGGCAAAACCTTGGTATTCTGGTATCTGTGCTGAAAACACTTAGGGGGAGATTGGAGAGAAACCAGTGATAAAACAAGACGAACACGGAGGAAATCGTGAAAGAATGTCCTAGAAAACAGCGTGTTGAATCTGAAACAAGAAGAACAAAAAGCCAGAAGAATGAAATACAATGCCAAGATTGGGATTTTTTTTTTTAAATGTTATATGAGGAGAGAGAAACATCAGAAAAAATACATATGCTCACTCTGTATAGCATCTCCCACGTGAAGTGTATCTCAAAACGTAAGAGTCATGAGTTAAAAAAAAAAAGTTGTCTTTTCTCTGACAATTTCTACCCACTTTTACCTCTTAACTGTGGCTTGAAAACAACTGACCCTGTACTCATTAGACAGGATTTCTTTCATCCTCAGTAAGCTCTGAAGAAATAGAAAGGAAATATTTTTAAAGGTCTAATTCTAGAAGTGTCATAAAAAACAATTAAGCCCTGAGCGTACATGCTTTCTTCAGCACCTTTTGCCAGGGCTCCAGCTTGTCGCTGAGTCAGGTGACAGACGGTCGGACGGTGTCACCCAGAGGCAACACTTCTTACAAGGGAGGTTGCTCAACTCAAGCAGGGGTTTGGGCTTGGTTAGCAGAACAGCTTTTGTTTGCGTATGCCTTGGTTTGTTTTTCCTTCTCGAGCAGGACAAGGAAAACAGTTTCAGCTGGCAAAAGCTTGTTAAGAGTGAAGTATGTTTGGAAAAGAACTACTGAGGAAGGTTAAAGGAGCTGTGTTTGAGCTGATGCGGGAAGTTTTGTCGATGAAGCAAATGTGAAAGAAGGGATGTAATCTGAACTATGTCAAGCTGGGTGTTCACTGGGGAGCCCAAAAGAGGGGGAAACAAAGACAGAAAATCAGATGGGGCTTCTCAGTTTGCCCCATCTGGTCAATCACCCCAAGCGAGCTCAGATAAAATCATGGAACCGACACAGGGCCAGTAGTGGGACAAGGGGTCTCGGCTGCCCGCTCTCCATCGGAACCAGGTGACGGCATGCCTCTCCTCATGACGCTTGCTCATGTTCTGGTTGACTCACACCTCTGATCAACCAGCAGGACTATTTGAGGGGATTTTCTATTTCCTTGCTTTTTTGGATCTTTCAGATTTCCCCATGCTTAGCCCAAGGGCTCCGTTAACTTTTTAGAGATGAAACAGACCAGTTTCTCAAGAACTTTTACGAAGCGTGGCAACGTCCTGGCGAGAGAGAGAGGAAAACCACTGTCTTTGGGGGACTGAAGCGGTCGATACTTTACAAGTGAAGACAAGCGAGAGGGTCGCTTCTGCTCTGTGACCGCTGCTTACACACACAGACTCCCACGGGATCCTGACCCAAGCGCGCTGGGAAGGGGAGGGCAGGCCAAACGCAGGCTGCATTCTCATCGGCTGGTGTGACAAAAGAGAAAAAAACGAAGCAAAAGAAACCCCAAACCCCCTCACAATCTCGAGGAAGAAACAAGCACCGGCTACCACACAGCATTCCTGTTTGGTTCCCCCGCCATTCCAGAGCCGGCGGCTTTCCCGCTCTCACAGCGGGGCTGTTGCTGCGCGGCCTCAGGCCGGCTCGCCTCAGCAGCCGCCGAGACTCTGCCCGTTCCGTGTGTCCCCCCCCCGCGCCCCGAGCCCCGGTGCTGACCTCCTGCCGCCGGTACGAGTCGCTGAGGAAGCCGCGGTAACGCCGCCGCAGGGCCTGGCCCAGCTCCCACTGCTGCCGCATCCCCACCTGCAAACGGCACCGGGCGTTAACGGCGGCCCCGGCCGGGGGGGGGGGGGGGGGGGGGGGGGGGGGGGGGGGGGGGGGGGGGGGGGGGGGGGGGGGGGGGGGGGGGGGG
>JAVJGG010000032.1:21712177-21744220 GCA_035590195.1 Aviceda cuculoides
AAAAGTTGCGCTCGGCGGAGGCGAAGTGGCTCCGCATTGTTGTGTTTGGGCGCGGGTGTTTCCCTGCGGGCGGCGGCGTGGCGGGTGTACTTCCGGGTTCGCACCTTTTTTTCCTTCGCCGCCGCTCGGCGCCCCCTCCTCCGCCGGCTGCCGCTGCCCTCGAGCGGAGCCGGAGCCGCCGCCGGCTCGGCTGTCAGCACCTGAGCCGCGGCTCCCCCCTGCAGGACGGGGGGGGACACACACACAGGCTCCGGGCCGCCTCGCACGTCAAGCACCGACGACGACGGCGGTCGTCGTAGAGGAAGGGTGAAGGGACGCAGCCTCCCCCCGCCGCCGATCCCGCCGCCACCAGCCCGGCCGCCGCGCCCGCTCGCCGCTTCCAGCGGGCTGGGGGAAAGCTCAACTTATAAAGTTTCGGACTTAGCCCGGGAGGAGGAGCCGGCGGCGGGAGGAAGGGGAGGGGGTTCGCCTTCTCGGCGAGTGCTGGCGGCGGTGGGTTGGTGGGTTGCTGGCATTGCGGGCGGCAGGGGTTGCGCCCTTAGGGAGGAGGGTCCCCCTGGGAAAGAGGTCGGAGAATGGGCAGCAACCGCAGGTGGGTGGCCGGAGCAAGTCAAAGCAGGCGTTTAGGGAGGGGGGCAGGCGTTTAGGGAGGGGGGCGTCAGCGGC
The DNA here is from genome assembly GCA_035590195.1 of Aviceda cuculoides. Lineage (NCBI taxonomy): Eukaryota > Metazoa > Chordata > Aves > Accipitriformes > Accipitridae > Aviceda > Aviceda cuculoides. Next base: position 21,712,844 of record JAVJGG010000032.1, read on the forward strand.
TCGTGGCTGTTACGGTGCGTCCGAAGAGCCTGGATCTCTGTCTGCGCTCTCCGGAGATGCTGTCAGGTGCAGCACGGAGATGGTTACGTGCTTTGTGGTTACTCGCTTTGTGGTAACTCGTTAGCTCTCCTCTTCCCTTGTCTGCCCTGCTCAGCTCTGCGTTTCTGCGTCTCCTTCACCTGTTGCGCCCTGTCAACCCCGATTGCGAGCTTTCTAGGACACAAACTCGTCTGCACAGCTGTCGGTTTGCATGGTGCTGTTAAAAGGTAACTTTGCTTATACTGGTGATGACTCTTCATTGTGCCGTTTCACTGACGCTCCTTGTGCGAAGGTCCATGGATCTGTGAAGACAGGTGTTTCGTTATGGGCCAGAAGCAAACCTTGGATCACCGGTGAAAGAGAAATACCTTATCTCCTGAAATTTCCTCCCTGCCTTTTCTTTTTTCCTAAAGGCACAGCTGGGCCCTTCACTGCAAGGCTTTTTTGAGGGAGTCTCCAACACTGAGTCACATTTCTGACTAACCATTTGGATCACTGCGTGTCAGCCAGTTTCTGGCTATGACTGCAGGTTATGTTTGTCTGCAGAGAAGAGTCCTCTCAGCTCTGCTGCTCGTTCTGAGGTATGTGGAGTATCTGCTGTTCCCCAGGTGTCAGGGAGAAGACTATACCTGAGGACAGACAGAAGAAAGAGGAAAAGCTGTTTTTCACTTTAGTGAGTGGTGGACTTAGTTTGTGGAGTTAGTGAGTCTTAATCAAGGCATAACGCCCCTGCTGAGGTAGAAACAGAAAAAAAATGTTTTATCTTGTAATTAGGGGAGCAAACCCAGTTTGAAAATTTCAGCCAAGTGTTGCTGAGCTCAGCCCTTCTTTTCCTTTGGGCTGTGGAAAGAGGGCACTGGACACGGTATGCATCGTGCCAGGACCAGATGGAGTTTGGCCTTGCCGCGCTGCTCTGCTATCACACCCGTGGCACGTTTGCCAGAAGACTACTGCTGCCGCAAGATTTGTGAGGGCAGACTGACTGCGTGGCTTCCTGGCATAGCCCCTTTTTGAAATCTAGCACTGTTTTCTGTGATATTTCTTTCTTGTACATGCATGCGCCCGTGCATCCTTCCTCATACAGGAAGGCCAGCTTTTGCAGGAGAAAAGCAGGGGTGAAAATAATTAACAACCTCCTCCCTCCCACCCCCCAAAAATAAGAGGTGGAGGGAATAAACCCAAACCAGCCTCGGGTAGGACAGAACATGAGTTGTTGCACAGCTGCTTGGGAGTTCTCTAGCTGCCGGAGGAAACTGCAGCTACTTGTATCGTGAAGGGATGCAAGGAGAAGTACCATAGCAGGGACTGTATCTATAAATTGCCTAATCCCAAAAAGTAAGAAACAGGAAACTTTATCGCAGAATTAGTGTGTCCTGGCCGTGTGCCTTGGGTTACCGTCGTCGGTTGTTTCCAGTCGCTGCTGCTGCAGCTCTCTGTGCCGTGTCAGCATGTTTCCTTCACCAGCCGGCTGTGCAGGGGGGAGGCAGGCGGAGGGTGTGCAGCCGTACAAGTACAGAACATGCATCTGCTGCCTTATCCCAGTCTCACACCTGCAGGAAGAGTCGTGTTTCCAGTGCGTTTGGCTGCTATGACTTTTTTTCCCCCCCCCAAGAAAGATGCTTTCTGTAGGATTAGTCCTCGCACCTCGGCACACTTGTTCTGCGGTAAGCAGAGGGATGAGTTTTTTGCTGTTGTTAAATGTTTGATCCGGTGGTGATGGTGTCAGACCTCAAAAGTCATGTCTTTTGTAATTAGATCTGGTCTGTGATTGTATGGCTAGCAAGATTGACAGCTTTCAAAATTTTAAGTTTTGAATTTAAGGTCTTTAAGTGTTGCTGTTTTTCAGAAGTTGTGTTCCCATCTGCCCAAGGAGGAGTATAGAATATAATACGCTTTGTCTTGAAGGCATTGAAGGGTGATCCTGCTTTCTGCTCTGGAAGCAGCTGCTGTGAGAGTCTCATTGTTGCAGATGTGTGGGTCTTTGCATGTTGAATAGGAAAGCTTATCAGATTGTATGTCACTCCCCGCCCTGCCCCAAGTAATAAGATTCACAGACCTGATGCTCTTGGAGAAAAATAAGTGTTTCAGAACTGAGGTGTCCCTGGCCGTGGCAGGGGGGTTGGAACTCGATGATCTTTAAGGTCGGTTCCAACCCAAACCATTCTGTGACTCTATACCAAGATACCTTGTTTCACTGGGGGAAACTGTTCTGCTGGTCTGCGGTAGGATATGTTACCTTGTTTTTCTCGCAGCCTAATCATTTAGGAAGGCAGAATCACGTTCTCTTGGCTGCGGAAACTGTCTCGGTGGGAAGGAACCTCATCTTAGGAGGGAATTCAGGGGAATGCTTCCTGCTGACAGGTACAGGTCTGCATCTGGGCTGCAGACAGGTTGAACTCGGTCATTAGATCATACTTCTGCTAATATACAACATTTGACTTAACATTTTCGTTGTGGTTACTGCAGCTACAAGCTGTACTGTAGTCAGTTTGGTTTTGAGAGATGTGTATAATATTGTTAAATAGATGAGGCTGTCCATGTTCTGGCAGATCTTAAAAGTTTCTCTGTTAGAAGTAGTACGATGGGTTACTTTAGGACTCCTGTGTCGTTTTTGTTCTGGGATGTTCTTCTCAGGACAAAATACCTTTTTTCTGTTTTTGGAGCATAGACAAACTCCTTTCTTGTGTCCTCAATAAAAAGGAGACACCTCTGGAGCCAGTGTAGCTTGCACGTTCAGATCTAGAGATCTCAAAACCAGATTTCCTGTAAAGTAAAATTACTTTCTTTATTGAGTGTCAAAAAGAAACTGTTAAGGTGATATACCCAATTTTGGTATAATTTAATAAATTGCTTTGAAATATGCACTGTCAAGCTTTAAAGTATCTTATTTGGGGAGGGCAAAGGCTAATTAGGGTAGTGCACAGAGGAGAGCAGAGCACTGCAGACCTTCCAGTATGTTTAAGGGAGGGGAAAAGATAAATGTTTATTTAGTGGGAAGGTGGTGAAGAAATGAAAAGAAATCTAATTCTTGTTTTGAACAGATGAAAACTAGTGTCTGTAGGATTAAGTAGGAGAACTATCTTGTGGGATGTGAGGATTAAAGCAATTTAAAAACCATGCTGCAGAGTCAGGTTGTATTGTGTATGCATAGAAACCTCTCTGAGATGTAAATAAAAGATGTTGGGTGAGTATCAGAGCGATTGCTAAAGCAGATGACTGACAAGGGAGTGGGTGTCTCCTGGCACGTAAGGCTTTTTAGTTTGTTTTAAGGTTTTAAAAATAACTGGAAAATATACTCCTTAAATTTCTTGAAACAAACTAGGCATGGAAGTTGTATCCTCTCTCCCTCCAGGGAGAGGGGCTGTCTTGGCCTACTCCTCCTATCACAACTATGAAACAAACAAGGTTAATTGCTTTAAATCAAGGCTTCCCCCTTGCTGATTTAAATCATGATTAAAGTTGGTATTTTAAATAATTCATTTAAGCTTTGTTTTGCATTTGATGCTTCCTTAAAAGGAAAGTTTATTCAAATTGGTGAGGCTCGTCTGTTACTACTTCTTGCTGAACAGGACGATACAGCGTATCTACATACACCCATTTATGCTATTATATCGCAGCAAATGTTTACATTAGAAAACGGTGGTTTGTATTTACTGGATGAATAATTTCTTTCCTCATGACTTGTGCAAAACAGCATTTGAATGAAAAGGTCAAATTAAATATGCAGGTTTTTTTATAATTAGACTATAATCACGCACTGGATGCATAAGAGAAAATATGCTAGCTGGAGTGTGTGCTATTAAAACTGACTTATTTTAACAGGGTAGTGTTATCTGTACTTAGCAAAATGAACTGGTTGGTTTTGGTCATCGTGTCCTTCTAGATCTCGGAATGGCCATAACTCATCCTCCCTTGTCTTTTTTTTTTTTTATTCAGAGATTGGAAGAGAAACACCTCCTCTCCCATTTTATGCTGCCTTCCCTAACTTTGAGTGAACTGAACTAATTTAATAAGTGAGTTGAAGAAACTAATCGTTCTGCCTTTTAAAGAAAAGTTTGTTTGGTATTTCAGTGGATTCTGGTTCTGCAGAATTAGTGACTTTCTCAAGTTTAGGAAGTACTCTCTTTAAACATTCTCCAGCAACCACATGCTGCTTGGATAGGGTGTGTGCTTGTTTAAATGATTGTTTTAGGCTTTATCATAAATTGTCATTAACTTAGAAAATAAATTGAATGAGTGTAATCTTGAAAAATGTGTGTAAAATCCATTTAAAGGAAAATGTTTGGAATTTAAATAGTCTATCTAGGGCCCTTAATGAAATGAGGGCAAAGAGGTAGGCTTCTGCAACAGCTCCATAGCGTATCTCCATTGCCAGGGACATACATGCAGCAACGTGCCAGCCCCCAGAGGACTCCACATGCCATGCCAGTGAATTTTCCTGGAGGATTTTACCCAGTCAGGCTGTCAGATACGCACACGTAGTGGCTTTCTGTGCACCTACCAGCAGGCACCCGTGCGTGAATGTTTGTGGGCACATGAAGTTGCACTGGAACGGCCTTCGAGACTTGCTCTGGTGGTGCTTGCCTTGACATGCACGCGCGCAAGGAGAGTCCTGTGGCCAGCCCTCCTCACCGGCGTGCCGTGGCTTGCGTAAGTACTGCCACCGAGGCAGGGCAGCTCGCCCAGCTGCACGCTCCCACACCAGAAGGCGAAGCTGTCGCCTTGCCTTCAAATACCAGCTTTGTGCTTCTGGTCTTCTGTTTGGCTGCTTCGCGCCCCTGGCCGTTGTCTGTAGGAGAGGAATAATGTTCTGGTTTCTGTGAGAAGTCCGGGAGTAAGTTCAACAGATGGCTTCTGTGTTTACAGCTGGTGAGGGGGACAGGTTCTCAGGCACGTGTGGGTCTGGGTAGGAAGCCCTGGGGATTTGACTTGAGGTCCATATAGCATGCGGACAGGCAAGGTTGCACTGCTAGACCTTTATGAAGGTGTCAGACTCCCTTCCGTAGCAAAGGAAGAGGGAGCTTCTGCTGTAAGGGGTGTTTTAAAATGTAAAATACCGCTAAGCGCAGTTTGTATAATGTAGCTTCTGTTATTTAGGCATGTCTGAGAAGAGGGGACTTAACTTTCTGGGCTGTATGGGACTAAGAAGAATTTTTCCTTGGTCTCCAGGAAACTCCCAAGTTGCTGTTTGTTTTCCTAGAAGTAGAACAGGAGTGGAGAAAGCAGAAACCTTATCCTGAAGAAAACGTGAATTTTCTCCCAATCACCTGCACTTTGAGGGCATTTTCTATTGTGCTGCTTTCGAGCTGCAGGCTGGGGGTGAAGGCTGAAGAAAAAACAAGAAGAGGCTGCAGACTTTGTCCTCCCATATTTCAGTATCATCTCCAACTGCTACTCCCTGATACTTGCTCTGGGTGGTGCTTTTAGCGGTGTCCCAGAATCGGCAGGCCATCCCCACCCTTCTCCCTTGATTCAAGGATCAAAATAAGAAATCCAGCCACCTGTTGGCTTAGCCCCATTGCCCGCTCCCACACACTCCTACACGTGCTCACGTTTTCCAGCATTGATCTTGGGTTTGCAATTATTTCTGAGAAGTCAGGCGATACGAGCTCTCTCACTCGTTTGCTTCATGCCAAGCCTGCTGGAGCATCAATCTTTGCAGAACCGCTGGCTCCTGGTTTGTCGGAGGGTCGTGTGTGATGGCTTCCTTTTCCTCGTGGCAGGTTTGCACTGGAGTTGGGAACAGTGGGCTCCTTGCAGCACGTTGCTGGTGGCAAACCCTGACAATCTAATAGTTACGTTCTTTTGCTTTTTTCTCTTAGAACCTTTGTGCAGACTTTCAATCTGTTCTGGGCTACGTTATTTGGGCAATAGAAAAGCATTTGTCTGTTAGCACCTCCGATCTCTTTGTGCCTTGTTAGGGCTCTTTCTGGATGGAAGATGGTGAGGCCTCCTGGGTGCTTGGAGATAACCCGCGAGGAGGGTCGGTGGCTCTGGTTTCTTATCTGGTGGGTGTGCGGTGAGCGCAGCCATTTCACTGGCTGGTGTTTGAGCGGTGGACTCTGTCCGGCTCTGGACTGTTTTCCAGCTGAGTATTTGTGGTGATGTCAGGCAGTGTGAGAAGGGAACATGACTTGGCAGGACAAAGTCTGCAGAAAGTTCAGCTCCACATTTGGCCAGGAGCCTCGGTGGGAATGAGATCTACACACACATTCTGCTACACAGCCTGTCACACGCCCTCTCACATGCTCCCTTCCTGTCGCACAGATCCTCTTTCTCTCATTTTCAGACCTTTAACCCTTCCCTCTTAGATTCTACCCTGTGGGTTTATAAAAAACAAACAAAAAAATCCCTCCTTATTTTGCTGTTACTGTACCTTTGAAGTGTTTAGTTGCAATGACCCCCAAAGCAGAAATAGACTCTACAGGCCAGGATCCAGAATAGTAAAGTCAAAAGCAGGGCAAGTTTACTTTGCAACAGAGCTCATGATAGTCCTTAATTCTGACCTGCACCCCTGTGCTAGTCGTCACTTTGTTTCTTGGCACGTATTCTGATCTCTCTTCTTGCTCTACTGCGGTCTCCTGGCCGATCTAGGTTTGGGTACGCACATCTGCTGCAGGGTGGGTACCCCTGCCTCTCTTCTCCCATTCTTCTAAGAGCAGTGTTAGCAAAACCTGCCAAAATATATCCCTGGTAATGGATGAGTGGGGAATAGACTAACAGTCAAGCTTACTTTGAAGCAATTTAAAACTCCATTTCAGTATCCCTCCGATGTGTTCTTTATATGGGTATTTCTGTAGTACTTTCCTTTCTTCCTGACCTCTGTGCTACATCTAGGGATGATATTTCTATATTGGTACTTTTCCCCTACTGCCCTTAAGGGAATCTTAATGAGTTTCCTGCCTGTTTTGTAATCCAGTACTATATTTCTGTTTTGCCTGTGATGGGTATTGTTTTGATTGATGCTTTTAGGTGGAATGGTGCTTGGATACAAAGTGCCATCTAGGTATATTATAAAAAGGCTGTTTCCCAGAAACAATCTTGTTTCAGTTATGGTGATATACAGTATGCTGATGAAAGTACTCTTGGGGTAGGAGGAAAGGAGGAAATAAGAAAAATGAACAAACAATTGTACTGTAAACAGCCCTCTCCTTTATTGTGTTCTTTCTTCTTTTGCCTCTTATTCTTCATGTTCTTTTATTTCTAGCTTCTAGAGGATGGAGAAGACCAGTTTGAAAGCAAAAGTGGTCTGGACAAGGGCTAGGAGTTGCGGGCTTTTAAGTTCTCTTTCTGGCTTTGCTATGATACATCACACAGCTTTACGCGTCCTTTGTCATCTTGTCTTCCTGGTAAAATATTGCAGCTGCTTCTTACTGCTTTTATCTGTTTTAGTAGTAGTTCAGTGCTGACAGTGGATTGAGCCGCCTTCCTGCTCAGAGGAGTCAATGGCAGTTTGGGATACTGATGTTGAAGAGATGGGCTGAGACAACCTGGGGAGCTGAGCAGATTTCCCTTTTCTGGTGCCAGCTGATAAAGGCACTTGTCTAGAATAGGCATGGGTCATGAAATGTTATTCACTTACTGCATAGTTCAGTGGAGATGGAATTATTTTAAGGAAGCAATCAGGTAAACAGTATGTTGTGTGATTATTTATCATTATCATTTTCTACATGCAGAAAAAAGGCCTGCAGTGCCCTTTTCTAGGCAACATCTAGTTGGTTCTCTTATTGCTTATGGACTAGATTTAATCCTTTTCCCTCGCATCTCTACTATCGGGATGTTATTTGGGGTGTTCATTCTTGTCTCTCTTTTGTTTGTTTGTTTTTAAGTTCTGATCTTGCTTCAGTTTGGAGATGGCATTGGGATGACATCTCAAATCTGCCATGAGTCAGACTTGTGTTCCCTGAAGCAGGGCTGTAACATCTGTGGGACTGAGGGTCATAAAGGAGGAATGTAGGATCCAAGGTAGGAGTTTTCTTTTCTTCTGTAATGTGGTGCCCCTGTGGAAGTCCACAATGATTGAAGAGCCAGGCTTCTCTAACTCTTTTTTTCTTTTTTTTTTTTTTTTTTTTTCCCCCCACTTCCGTGCAAGCCCCTTTTTAAAAAAACCAGCTTTTTGAACCTAGCTGGTTATTGCCATTACCTCTGATCTGGATGACACTGTGTATTTCCTGTCTTTTTTAAACCCTGTTCTCTGCAAAGACTAAGGAAACTCTGGGTCTTAAAACCGTTGCTTCAAAGAACGGCTGGCTGTTATGTTTTGGATAGCTATGTATAATTTTGTAGGACAAGGTATTGATGGCTGAGTAAAGCTAGAGAAGGAATCCAGAAAGAAACAGAGTCTGTGGACATGTTTTCCATGCTGCCATGCAGTGGCATTTGTAAGGAAACTAAGGTGGTGGGGTCAGATCTTGTTTTTAGCCATCAGGTAGGGCGTGATGAGCTGTCACTGCACGTAGGATGTGTAAGAGCTGGTCAGCAGCAGGAATAATGAGCTGCAAACACCTCAACTTTAATTTTCCAAAGCAGGGTCTTGCTAGTTAGCAGATTATTTTGTAGTGGGAAGTGTTTTTAGGTTGCTTGAACACTTTTCATGTTTGATTTTATTCTTTTTTGTGTGTGTGTATGCCTGGTGGTGTGGTTAGAAGTGCGAAAGAATTACACCATTAGCCAATACAGGGGCCCTAGGAAGAAAAACAAACGTGCAAACCAAAACCACCTTTGCATAGATACGCTTAGATGTGCAAGGGAAAAAAAGACTTACTGGTAGAATAGCTTAATTTGCTTGGGGAAATTGTGAGTGGTACTGGCAAAAGAAAGCTGTCGCCGTTTTAAAGTGAATTTCCATAGGGGAGAGTTTGCTATTATAGCTGATGCTGACAAACATATTGTGTAGACAAGGCTCCAGGCTGGATCCCCTCCCTTCCCCTTCTTCCCAAGGAGTGGCAGAGAGCTGCCCTTTGCTCCTCTGCTAGCAGGAGGGGGCAGCTGCTCTGCTTTGTGTGTTTCATCCTCCTGGGAGGAGCACAGATGGGATTTTTCCTGTTGGAAGCCCCTGTCAAAGCCTCAGTTGCGCTTCCTGCCATCTGAAGGTCGGCGCTGATAGCGGTGTCGAGCTGTCAGTGAGCTGGATTCGCAGCCAGACACGGGGGATTATTGCAGCCCAGCTACAAACGGCAAGTTCTTCTCGTGTTCGTCCCTGTGGGTGCTGCACAAGTTGGTGTCGCTCCGAAGTGGCTGCTCTGTCTGCTCCCCATGTCACTGGCTTCAGAGCTCATCTGGCCAGACGGAGCTGGGAAAGGATGACTTGTCATTTTTACAAGATGGCTTGGGGGGGGAAGGTGGAGGGATGCTGCTACTGTAACATCTTCCTGCTGTAACCCAGTGCATGCCCTAGTTTTTGCCATTCCTAAGGTGGTTATGCTCTAGGTTAGCCAGAAGCTTGAAAGCTGAGGTGACAGTAGAAAGCCTAGAAGGGGTAGAAGAGACCGGGGCTTTGTTACCCAGACCTGGCTTGTACTGTTTTCCAGAGTTCAAGGGAACTTGTGTCAATGGCCTTTAAAGGAATTTCATGGCAGCAAGGTGGCCACATCACTCCTGATATCACTTGTTATTCATTTCCAGTCATTAAGCAGGGAAAAGCCTATCTTCTCTTACCATCATCTCTCTCTCCCTTGCTGCCTGTTTCTCTTTCCCTCTCCCTTTGTCAGAGGGACTGATACTTCCATGCAAACAGGAAGGGAGGCGAGAGCAGCGCTGTGCGCAGTGTGAATGAACTCCAGTAACCTCATCTCCTTTCTCCTCCTTTCAGTTGCAGGACCAAGGGCATCTGGCAGTTGGGAGAGTGGGAGGGAGGAAACGGAACGGCACAGCCCATTTCAGGATCTTGCCCACCCTGAAAGCAGTCACACGTATACTCTTTTCCTCTTGCTCCTTGCGTTGACATGGCATTCTTTGATCAGGCAGAAACCAAGAGGTGAAGACAAGGGCAAAACCAAAACCTCAGCCTTTGACAGGCAAGGAATAATGAGAGGCAGGTGAGAGGGGAGGGAACCTCTCCTGCTGGATGAGGCATGTGAAAAGGAGAGCTGACTTCTTGCAAAACAATTGCTGGTGGGGAGAGCAGTTCCTTTGCAGAGCTTGTTAGGTTCTTGGGTGGAACTCGAGTCAGCGCATTCTGTCTTCATCTGGTGTACAGTTTGGGAAGCCCTGTTCCCAAAACGGGAGCATCCACAGGCTGTGTAGGAAATAAACAAATCCTGTGCTCTGAAGATCATAGACAAGGAGTGAGTTTGGTTGTTTTTTTTTATGTGGACCAAAGCAAAAGTACTTTGGCCTGATTCTGCCCTAAATTATTGCGTTCTTTTTGGTAGTACAGTTGTGCCTTATGATTCCAATTCACTTTGCTAACCAATTTGTTCAATGGAGAGAGACTTCTTTTTTGTTTCAGTCGTATATCCCTTCTTACCTCCGGTAAGGTGGAGCTAGCTTGGAACTTCTGTTGCTGCCATTGTTTATAACAGCGTATTCTGTGGGTCAAGAGCATCCAAGTCTTATTAGGTTAAGATTCAGAAATGTCTGCAGACCTCTTTGCATTTAAGTTGTAATATAAGGTCTAATTTTGGAAGGAAAAATTATGGAGACTGCCCTCCAGTCTCCCAGAACTCACCTTCAGGGTGTTTTTCTATAATAGCCTGACTTTCCCTTCCTCAGTTTCCTTCTATTCCTCTTAGGCGTACCATCTTTCAGAATAATGCCTTTCATCCTGCTGTACACCATCATTACAGCTTCGTGCTTCTATTTCCCAGTACTCTTTCAACCAAGTGACACATGTTTGTTTATTTTAATCTGTTCAGTTCTTAGTCACTTCTGCTGTTGTTCTCTGAAGCCTGCCATGCCATCCATACCTGACCTGGGTAGGAGATGGCAAGCTGTGTGTTGAGACCAGACTAAAGCCAAAGGAAGTCTTCGCAATGATGGCTGGGTGCTGCAGTGAGAACCCAGTCAAGCTCAGGGATGCACCAGATCAAAAGAAGAGACAAGTGCTTGGGCAAAGGCCATGCCAGAAGTCAGCAAAGTCATGGGTAATAAAGGAGTTAGCAGCAGAAGTAAGCCAAAGTAAGGGCAGGGGGGCATCTCAAACTGAGAGCTGGAGAGGCAGAGGTGGGAATAAGACCCTTAACTTGGGGGCAGGAGAGACCAGAATGCAGCTGCCCATCCCCGAGGAGCAGGCTGCACGGCCGGGAGTGACTGGTAGGGTTCTTGCATAGTTGGCAGAGGCCGCAACAACTTGCAAGGTTCACAGGCCAGTGCTGCACTCTTGGATGTCTGCTCATGGTCAGCTGAAGCTTAGCTTGTCAGCAAATGAAAGCAGTCAGGAAGCTGTAGCCTTTTTTTATCAGCTTGGGACTGACAGTGGCTTGCGAACTCCTTCCAGTTTATGGTTGTCTAAAAGATCAAAATGGATAATGCGATTTCAAACTGTGTCCCTGCAGTTCTCTGTAGAAAGGGGTTTACAGCAGCGGCACAGAGCTAGTCTCCATTCCATGAGAGTTACAGAACCGTTCTTTCCATTCTTTGTAAACATATTGTTCAAAATCATTCTTTATGCTATCCTGTTGCACTGCTTTGCTCACCTTGCATTTTCATGGTTTGTCCCTCCCATTGACAATCTGAAGTTAATTATTTTTCCCCCATGAGTTTTAACAGTTTTCACATGTAATATTGCTTCATTTTCCAAGTGGCAGATTTGCACAGGATTCTTTTTCTGTCCTGAAAGGTACAAGTGTCTCTTTCAACTTTTTCCTAGTTGAAACCTGCTATATGTGTACTTTTGTCCCGCTTACAGACCTACTAGCTGCTCCAGCACCTTTTGAGAAATGTGATGATGCAGAGGGAAGGAGGAGGAATGAGCCGACATGAGCTGGGAATAACCTTTGTTTCTCTGAGACAGCTACAAGGTAGTACCAAGTTCCTTGGGAAGGTTTGTGAAAATACTCTGGCTGCTATGCCAGAGTTGGGATAGGAAGAGCATTAGGTCACAAAATACTGGCTGCTCCTTAGGAAAGGATTGGAACAGTGGTGTCTCCTTAAGGGGCTTAGTTCTGTGCCGGTGCTGTAGGGTCCTGTGAAATCTCAGTCCAGCAGGGTTTTTTTTTTTCTCGGCCATTTAGATCTGCAGCCAACTTTTGATACCTGAGGTAGCATTACCACTGTGTGAGTTGTGCATTTAGATTTCAGCAGAGACTCTTACACACTGTTGTGCGACCAGCTTTCAGAGGCAGATTCACATTGGGTGCTGGCACTTGTATTGCATGTCAGAACATGTTTAGAAGCCAAAATGCCCAATTATATCCCTGATTTAGGTACCTCTGAAAGATAGCCCTTCCTATCACATGCATTTATTCACCACCAGCCTGTTAGGCTCATGCACAAAGGCACAGTCCTGTTGACACACAGCAGTGTGATGCGTGAGCACAGTCATGTTAATGTATGTATACAAATGCAAAGTCTCTTCTGCTCATGCTGACGTGCTGCAGAGTGCCTGCTTGTGATTCGCTACAGAACTGAAATGTAACCATATATTTTCCCTTGGCAGAAGGCTGTAGGATTTTGTAATTTACAGGACCAGGACTCTGACCAGTAAATCCTGTTTTGAAAGATCCCAGACTTGTGCAAACTTCCTAAAAAGCTACCGTTTCCTCTGAACATCCAGTATTTGGAGGTAAAGGGCTCATTGTGCTATTCTTCTGATTATTCCTGCACTCCACAGTACAATTTCTTCAGAGGTGTGCTTGCATCTGGTCTGGTTCTTGATCCTTAAACTTCTCAAAGAAAGCAAGGAATACCAGGGGAAGACAGACCTGTTTAGCAGAAGTGTCACAGTAAATGCATCTGGCTCATTTGGTTTCTTTATGTGCTGTGCTGCCCAATGCTATCTCCTTTATTGTCCCCAGTGAATGTGGGACAGAAATTAGGCATATTCTGTAGCTTTGTGTCTGTTGATGCCAGGTCAGATCAAAGACTTCCAGAAGAGTACGTAAGTGCTTCAGCGGGGCTTGGAAGAGGACTCAGTTGAGGGAATGGGACGAGATGAGACCGTTGCTGGAGGAAGTAATGAATGGTTTTGGCACTTAGCATGAGGTGCAAGAGCCAGGGCTGTCACCTCTAGTCTCTATTAACAGTACTTTCTCTTGCAGGAGCGCTGACCTTGGGACCATCGGTATCCGAGTTGTTCTGTTGTCTCAGAAAAGAAAGGGAGAGGGAAGAAATGGAGCAGGGCGAAGCTGGTAGCAACACATTTCAGAAGTGTTTAGTGTCTTATTTGAGACATGGGTGGCAAGAGCTGGCAGAAAATTGTTTCCCTTAGTCTTTCATCTATATGTACTTCCTCGCTGGAGTATGTCTGCTCATCAGGTTCCTCTCTTCTATACGCTGTGTTAGAGAGAAGTGATTGCTTCATCTTTTGTCACTTGGCCAGTCCTGGTTTCTAAAACTGACTGAGTTGAGACAGACAGTGGGAGGCAGCACAGCAGATTATGTCAAGAAGACACTGTTCCCTTCTGCAGTTACAGCTTGCATCACCCTTCGACATTTTTAGTTGAAGTGGTGGTGCAAATCAGAAGATGTGAATCTCTAATAACATGATAATTAGTACAAAACTTGACAAGATTTTTAGTCACTTGAAAACAATCGTTATGTATTTCTGTGAAAACTAACTCCCTGGCCTAGTCATACAGCCTCTCACTTGTGTGTCTGTGGGGAGAATGCTAGTTTAGGTTTCTTTAGCTAGCACCAGAGTGCTGCTGTTTGTAGTTAGGTCAGTTTTCCACAGCCTGCAACTGTTACCATATCTACAAAACTAAAAAATACTGCGTCTGAGGAGCAGAGAAGACAAGAGGCCTCTTTACCTGGCCCATTCTGTTTTGGGAAGGCTGGAGGCTGGTGCATGAAGTAGGAACGTGTGGGTTGGTTTTACAGCATGAAGATAGTGGCTCATAGGCCTTACCCCTTGCCATGTCCTGGGTGTGCACGTGGATTTATACTCCCCTCCCTGCTGGTAACTGCAGACTTCTCAGACGTTGCCAGGAAGTCTGCAGTCTCTTAGAAACTCCACTTTGGGCTGCAGATGTCCTGCTGACAGCAAGTTTCACTCTTGCAATGTCAGTCATGGTTGTGTGCATGACACAGTTTTGAAATCCCATCAGGCTGTACCCTCCTCTTTTGCCTTCCGGAATACATCGCAGTTGTGGCTGGGATGCAGCAAGACTGGCTGGATCACTGAACTGAAGGCAGTGGGGCCTGAGCACTGTCACTCAGTCCCTCGGCTGGGGGATCAAACTCTTCCTTTGAAAAATCACTGCAGTACTGCTGCTGGTGATTAATTTTGCACAATAATTAATGTTTGAGTGAGTCTTTTGCGTAGTTTAAAGGAATGTGGAGATGCACTGAGGCAGTACACTTGCCTTTCTCGTTGCATGCCCAAACATGTTCCGACACAACTGATATCGACATCAGTGAGGAGCTTACATAGGACTAGGAATACAAGTTGGGTTTGGGTTTGTTTTGGTGAAGTTCCTATCTCCATCTGATGCTCTGTGCCTCTCCACAAGGTTGTCAGTTGATGCAGGATTTACTGTGGAGACTTTTTTTAAAAAAAAGTTGATTGTGATAGCCATGTATTTTCTTTGAGGACTGTGAGTCTCTGAGTTGGTTGCAAATCACATCAGTTAGGTTGTAGTCTCGCACAACAGGACTTCTTCCTTTCTGTGGCTTTGAGTTTCATATTTGCTGCCACTGCTTTTATCCTAGATAATTTGTTTCTCCAGCAATTCAGTGGCTGCGTGAACCGAGAGGGAGGGATTTCTGAATTCCTTATACAGTCTGAGGCTGTATTTATAAAGGTCACGTGAATTAATATGCCCTGTGGTTTTTTAACACCTGCATCTATTATCTGCCACAGTGTAATTGGAGATGGCAGGAGCTCAGCAGGCTTGACTTTATGACTGCTTTTATACTCGATGACTGTTTCAGAGCACTGGGAGAGGGGTGGTATTGCTTTCGTCTTTGCCTTTGGCGTTCTCAGAAAAGTTGCACGGTCTGATCCAAATGCCCAGGAGGGAAGAAGGGACTTGGGACTGTGGTCCTCTGCCTCTTCCCAGTCAGCACTGCAGTGCGTGAGGCATGCCTCTGCTTACCTGATGGTTTTGTATCTGGGCTGCTGCACAGCTTCCCGTCACCTCCCGTCTTTCAGAGAGTGGCAGGCAGGCTTCCAGTCCTGAACTCAGTCACTCAAGTTAAACTGGTACAGGCCTTTAACGTAGTTGCTTTTTTAAATCAGTTAATCCCTTTAGCTTGCATTGGTAAATCACTGAGTTAAGATCAACTGATCAAATGCATGTTCAATCAGATTAGGGGTGTTTACATTAGCAGTTTGCATCAGTTTCACTAAGTCCGGGCAGTCAAACCAGTAAGGCCTTTTTCTGTGCAGGTGGGGCTTTTTGGAAAAAAAGTGATTGGATTTGCTTTCCAGGTTCAGGTTCTGTAGTGGAGTTAGTGCTGTATAATAAAGTTGCTTTTCAGTATGGTTTCCGGGTTCCAGCAAAGGGTATCTTCAGAATGTCGGTAGTGAATCTATTTCCTGAGGGTGGCGTAATGGTCGTTTCCTGTAGGTATGATGCTGGCTTTCAATTTATTGCTGTAGGTGAGGGGAGGATTTGTCATCCTCATCTTTGATACATCGCTGATCTTTGGCACAGCCTTTGGCTACTGATATTAATAGGGAAATTTGGTGTTTTGTAGTCTTTACTAAATAATTGTATCAAAACTGTCTTTTACAATATTCTATGTGCTTTGCAGTACATGCTACAAAGTCCAGGGCAGCTGTCAGCAATGAGATATTTGTTACTGGAAGCTTTAACAAAGGCCGCCAGTTGTAAAGTCTGGAATTTCCCTCTTGCACACTTGGAGAGGTCAGGACTGAAGTCTCCTGGTGGTGTTAGAAGTAATGAAGTCTTGTCCTGCTTTGATAAATATTTTGGCAATAAAAAGACAGTTTTGTGCCTGGGTGTGCTAAGCTTATACCTTTTACCACAGTTTGTTAAAATATTGTGTTTCAAGAGCATAAACATTGATAAAACCAAGTTAATTGTCCCTTTGAATAAATAAGGAAACAAAATCTTGAAGCTTGCTTGTGATGCAGCTTGTAATGGATTTTGGGACTTAACAGACTCAGTAGTTGAACTCTTGCCGCTTTTGTATCTGTGTTTTTTTCTGCAGGTACTTTCTGACTTTCAGTAGCAGAGAGAAACTGAAGACCTTGAAGAAAGACACCTGCAGCCCCTTGCTCGGCAGTAACAATGCTGCAGCGATGAGATTATAGTGAGCCCTTCCTGTGTGGCCTCCATGGGTCCCACTCAACTCAGCACACAGGATCATGGGAAGAGGGTGGCAAGTGTATTTGAGATGGAGGAGGAAGGGCTTTCACTCTTCCCTGGCTCAGAGAACCCTCCTGAGCATGCAGGTATGGAAAAATTTTACTAAATCCGTGCAAGCTAAAGGCTATCCGTTCTTTCAGCTGCAAGCAGAATTGATACTTGGCAAAATTTTAGGGTGAGTTCTGCTGTCCTTGAGGCACTCAGAGAATGTCTAACAATAGAATCAGTTATTGATAGTTGAAGATGACTGGGTTTATCCAGGTGATAAACGTGTTGAATATTTTGCTTATTTGACCTTCTAGAGGCTAGGTCTGTGGCGGTAAAATGAATTTTTGTTAGCCTTATCAAAAACTGCTGAACGATAAAGCTGTACTACAGGTGACAATCCAACAAGGGTTAGTGATGTAAAGAAATAATAGGTTCTTGCATATCCATATAATGGAAGGACAGTCAGTAGTTTCCTCTACATGTTTCTGAGGTTAACTGAGGTTAAAAGGGTATCAGGAAATAGAATCGAGATTTTGCAGTTATAATTGCTGTGGACACACAGAATCCTACTCTTTCAAACTGTAACAAGACATAGCATAACATCTCTAGATGGGTAACAGGAAAAAAAGGAAAGCACAAGTGAGGTGTTTAGCATAGTATCAGAAACTTAATGAAAATATGACAAATAAATGTAGCTGTTGAACAGTGAGGCAATGGGCAATCCCAGATATAAAAAGAAGAGGCGATCTGAGCATTGAACGAGGACTCATCAATAGAGTAGAAGCAAAGAGAGTAGTTGAAAGGTGAAGAGATATTACCCAATAAAAGGCCTTAAAACAGTTTTGAGGACAGGAAAAGAAAACAATAGATAAATGCCTTACAAAAATGCAAGAAAAAAAAGCCACAAAATGTGGAAAAAAAATTATTAAATAGGGGATCTACCAAAGGAGGGCCCTAGTGAGAGCTAAAGGTGCAGAGGTGGCAATCACGCTTGATACATCTGAAATTATTTCTGTGTTATCTTTGACTACAGAAAATGACAATAATAAGCTATATAACTAAAGTGGTTTGTGTTCAACAGTGGAAAATAATTTGCATAGATCAAAGTGTAAGCCTATCTGTCTCAAATGGTAATAGGAATGGTAATCAGATGTTTATGTAAAGTTTTAAAGACAGGTAAGAAAAATCCACAGGACAGACAAATCCATCTTGTGGAAGTCATTGGATTACTTTGCTGTCCCTCAGAAACATACGAACATCATTTGAGGCTTCTGCAGAGTTGTTACACCAATTAATGTATATGCAATGGCAGACAAAGTAATTTGAAGTAACTAGGCATTGTGTAATTTTCTCTTGGTAATAGATTGTGTGAAGAGAAGTATAGCAGAACAGGAGAGGGGAATATCGGAGACTTAACCTTTCTGATGACATTTGCCTGCTGTCGAATCTGCAAGCAGAAGTGCAGGCCAAAATGAGTGACCTCCAGACCTTGGGATTGAAAATCAACACCAAGATACTTAAGACTGTGAAAACCAATATGTAGTGAAGAACATTAATAATTATTTCTGAGACTGACCTAAAACCGTTTACTATTTCAGGATCTTGAGCAGAATAGTAAGCGTAACTGAGAGTAAAGATAGAAGTATTAGAACCATATGTACGAAAATGAGACATGCTGTTGTAACCCTGATGCCGATCAGGAAATGCAGAAGCCTTGCTCTCAAACCAATCCCTATGAATTAACTCCAGTGTAATGGCTTTCCAGGCACACCTAAACATAATCTGGAGATTTATCAAGACATGGTGTTTGTAATCTTTGTGAACAGCTGCCATAGAAGAATCTATAATTTCTGACATATAGAAAAATACTTGCACTATGAGCTGTGGAGAAGGACATGTCAGATGTCAACATGGCTAGAATTAAATGGAATTAAAAGAGAGATGGTTAATAGGGAGAGGATACACAAATAACATCGGCAAGCATTGGCTGGAATGCTTAAGGTGAGGCGTGCTGGAGTAGACCAAAGGTGTTTTCAGAATGCACAGCTAGTGACAAGACATAGGAAGAACTGGGAGCTGCTGCACAAGACCATGTGAAATTTGAGGCAGTAGTGAAGGCCCTGTGTTTCAGATAGTTAGTTCATTTACTAAACCTTGTTATTCTGTCAGTATGAGAGTGCTTCAGTTTTGGGAGTGGGGACCACTCTTGGAGAAGAAATTATGTGGGTTCCAAAGGTTCACAGAGCTTGTGCAGTGTGCTGCTTGCCTGCTCATTGCCCCTGACTCCACGAAGTTGCTGTCTTCTGTCTTGACAGTTTCCCTAAGTGTTCCAGTTACAGGGATTGCCTCTTCAGTCTGCTTTTTGTAGGGTCGTGGTTTCAGCACTGGTTTTCTGTCACAATTTGACTGCTGAACCATTTTTCCTTATCCTTGTGCGTGAGCATGGCAGAGAATAGAAGTAAGAGAACTGGAGGTGAATTCTGAAGAAAATTACTTTCTGCACAGTCTTGGATTTCAGCTCAGCTTTTTTGCAGCTCTTTCTCACATTGTTAACTGTCATTCCTGCTGATGCAAAGTGCAGAAAACACCTGGCCTGAGCATGTTTTAGCTCTTTCACCCTATTTTGGAGGGGAACAAGCATGAAGCTATATCTGCTTATATAGTTGAGGTGAAACTGTTTGGATTATGTCAATAGTTGGTTTGTTGCAGAAGATGTGCTTGCCCAGAATGGGAGCCTGTGGAATGGGAGACTCGATCTTTTTATTTGTGTGTTTGGGAGATAGTGGGTTTGAGTGAGGATATCAGTTATTGTAAGGATTGGGGCAATCAGCTGCAAACACCACGCTTCCCTCATGTGTGTGGCTTTTTTTTTTTTTCCTTCCCTCCCCCTCCCCTTTTCCTCGGTACTGTTCGTTTTGGTAGAAAATCCCCCCCTGAAGCGGAAGAAGGGCCCAGCCCCTAAGATGCTGGGAAATGAAGTGTGCAGCGTCTGTGGGGACAAGGCCTCCGGCTTCCACTACAACGTGCTGAGCTGTGAAGGCTGCAAGGGCTTCTTCCGTCGCAGTGTCATCAAGGGTGCACAGTACGTCTGCAAGAATGGCGGCAAGTGTGAGATGGACATGTACATGCGTCGCAAGTGCCAGGAGTGCCGGCTGCGCAAGTGCCAGGAGGCGGGCATGCGGGAGCAGTGTGAGTGCAGGAAGTGGTGCTGGTGGGAGCACTGCGGTTTTGGGACAGGAGGCGTGGGGGGGTGGGCTGCGGGCCGATGCACGTGAAGAAGGGTGCAGTGTGGGTGCTTGGGGGTCACACGTGAGCCATGTGGGCTGCATGCTGGAATGCGTGTGGGAAGTCATCAAGAGCTTAGCTGGGATCGTGTGGAGAGGTGAGGCTGTTACTGGAACAATACTGGTGCGCTGAGAGCCCCAGCCCTGCTGTATTCCTTGTAAGAACTCGTGGAATATGACATCAGAGGAAAGACTCGCAACTAAGATTTATGCATTCTTCAGTATGCTGTCAACTGTATCAGTAAACTCGGGTTTCTGTCTGTCTTGTGATCAGGACTGCAAGGTTGGTCACCGTGCTCCTTGAACAACAGGCACTTTCCTTTGCCTTGTACGGTGAGCTTGTGACAGAGGTCAAGGGCAGCTCCACAGTACTGCAGCTGTGTTTGTACAGACCTGATCTCCTTGTTCCCTTTAGTGAACTCTGCTATTTTTCTCATGCGAGCCATAAGGCTGCTGTTTCTTAATATTCAACAACATTCTTGCTCATGTATCAGGAACAGCCCTCCTTGGCCAAGGCATCCGGGTTTCATCCCTTTGCTGGCCAGGACTGACTGAATGGATGCTCAGTTAATGTCAAATCTGTTTGAAGTCTACTTTTCTGACATCCGGCACCCAGAACAGTGAGAAACAGAGGGTATTTCAGAAACATAAAAATATTTCTGCAAGAAGTAAGTACCACTGAGCTGCACCAAAGTAACTCGCTGTTCAGTTTTTTCGACATGAAACACGGCACACCTAACATGTAGTCAGTATCTTTGTCACACTGGTATGTATCAGCATTATGCATGCTGTCTTTGTCCCAATTCCCCTGCTCCTGAGAGCTACACAATGGATGTATTTGAAAAGCTATGTAGCAAGGCTACCTGTCCACCTTGCTAATCTTATGTTGCAGGTAGATACTAGAGAGCTTCAATGTGCTTCTGCGTTTACTCATTGTCTTACGTTGAAGACAGCTCAGGAAAACTAGGCCAAAAGGAATCTTTGGGTTGTTATTAACAAGTACTTGGCATTTGTTGTCAGCACTGTAATCCCCACTGCAAATTCGCCCTGTTAATCTTGATGGAAACTAAGGGCTTTTTCCTCCAGCTGTTTCACTTAGAAGGCCATTCCAGAACTTCCCTCTACTAATCGTTGGAAACATTCTTCTAATTCCCAGACTGAAGTTACTCATGGCCAGTTTATTGTTCTTAAGCCAGTGTGAACCATGAGGTTAAATAGTTCCTTCATGGCAAACCAAGTGACTTAAATCGCTTTGAATTTAGCATGGTGTAGAAGCTTGCACATAGGCAGTTTTCAAGATTCAGTAATATCTCGTAACTTGTGACTTGGCTATAAATTCTTTGTGCATCTGAGTCCCAAGATGAGGGACCATAATCACTTGGATCAGTTACTTCCCTTTTTAAACTAGCACTGTGACTAGCATTCTCTAATCTTACAGATCCCCCTTAATTTGGTAATTGTATTGAACACCTTTGCTGTTAGAATTGTAATTTTTGTGTGTGTACCTGTGTGCGCATCCTCCCTGTTGGAAGTCAGGGATAAAGGTGACTCTCAGCTTGAATGTGCTGTGTTCTTCCTCCTTCCCTCCAATCCCATGGGCTGTCCATTTCGGAATGTTCTCTCACAGTAGTTCTCCATTTCTTGTCTTCATGTTTAACATGATTCTTTTGAGAAATGCAAGTATATACTTGTTCAGTTTTGGGGCCTGCCTTCCTGTGTAGCAGCTATTTTTCCTTGTTACCTGTGCATAAAAAGTAGCCAAAGAATCTTTTAGCACTTTAAAAATCTTGTTTGCAAAGTCAAGCTTTATGTTTTTTATTTTTGTTCCTGAAGATATGTTTGTTTGTTTGTTTGTTTTCCTCAGTCTTTCTTTTTCTGCTTTTTGTTTGTTCATCACTAACTCACAGGATGATTCTCTTGAAGATAATCCTTGAATCCAGGCACGTTTGGTAGTTTCCTTTGTTGGGATGCAGCTTGCAGATAGTTTTTGCAGCTTTGACTTAAAGAAACATCAAACCTCCTCTATGTTCAGATCAGTGAATTCTTCAGTTAGCTTAGTTACAGGCTGTTAACAGTTTTTTGTATTTAAGTTAGCTAATGAGCAGTAGGTCCAACAAGATTTTTCACAACACATGCCTCTGAGTTATTTTATTGCTTAAAATGTTACATCTAAATGGCATATTCTTTGACTTCATGACTGAAGAAGACTTCTAACCCTACTCCTGAAGGACTTGCAGTCCTCAGTACGTTTTATGCAAAGCTATTCTTTCATTATTCATCTTGCGGTACGTTACTATTCTACAGCCTGCTGCAGACGGGCTGTGTAGAGAGTTTTCCTTTCACTCTTGAACTCCATCCAGCACTGATTCTGGTCTCTCACGAGGAAGATGAAATGACACAAGCTGTTAATTTAGCAGTATTGGAAAAAGACACAACAGCAGGATAACATAAAATGTGATGGACACACCATGGCATGTGAAGAGAGCACCTGCTGGAATCTGTTATAACATGACATTTTGGGAAATTGCTCCATGGGGAAAGTTGCTGTTGTCTTTGAGATCTGCAGGGCATCGTGAAGGGAGCTTCTGCCCTTTGTGAACACTTCGCATGACAGTATGATTAAACAAAAGGGAATGGAACAACTTAAAGTGGGGAGAAGAGGGAGAAACAAATAAGTAGTATCACTGTCTGCTGTCTGTGTTGTGTATGCCTTGATATACCAGATACTGTGATCTCTGCCTCTCCATCCACAGCATGTTACCCTGTGTTTAGTGCGGTTTCCAGTGCACTCCTATGTCATGATTGATCTCTGGCTATTCCTGCTTTAGATGTTCTGTCTGAAGAACAGATCCGACTGAAGAAACTGAAGAAGCAGGAAGACGATCAGGCTCGGACAGTCGTGGTGCATCCAAACCCTCCGAATCCTCCAAGCCCTTCCCACAAACTGACACCTGAACAGTTGAGCATGATAAAAAAGCTTGTGGCTGCTCAACAGCAGTGCAACCAGCGCTCATTCACAGACAGGCTCAAAGTGACGGTAAAAACTCTACCAGCGTACCCAAAATGAGAAAAAGTGAAATCTGGGGAGTCGAGGTTGTGGGTAAATTATTTGGGAGAATAGAGATACTTTAGGCATTGCATCTGTGGGCTAAAGTTCTGTAAAGAATAGCAAAGGATGATATTCCAATGTGTCTCATTTTCTTTCTCTGTTCACTTCATCTTCTCATATTTTTGCCCTGGCTCCATCTTTCACATATATATATGCTGTCTCTTCCCATTCCCACAGCCGTGGCCCCAAGTTCCTGACCCTAATAACCGTGAAGCAAGGCAGCAGCGTTTTGCTCACTTTACAGAACTTGCAATTATCTCTGTGCAAGAGATTGTGGACTTTGCCAAGCAACTACCTGGCTTCCTGGAGCTCACCAGGGAAGATCAGATCGCTTTATTGAAGACATCTACCATAGAGGTGAGAGTTTGGCTCCACCACAATACATAGTAGCAGAGATGAAAGAATTTTGAGTACCCACCTGGAGAACTGGTTCCATCCCTTTTTTTGGGATGGCAGGCTGAAGGACCTCAGCTATGGGACCATTACTGCAGTGCCAGGCTATACTGGCAAAGGGCCATGGAGGAGAATGAGGCAAGAGCCTTGGTAGTGGTAAGCAGGTATTTCCCCTTTTCCAGAAGCAGATACCATAAAGGATGCAAAAGAATTTACCTTGGAATTTTTAATCACTCTGCGAGAAACTGCTTGGAGGGTTTTTGTTTGTTTTTTGTTTTTTTCAGAGATGCTCTAACACTCAGCAAATTGTCGATGTTGTAATGTTCTTTCCTTTTTTTCAAATCAAGTATATCTATTTCTGTTTTCAGGTGATGTTGTTGGAGACGTCTCGGCGCTACAATCCAGAGATTGAGAGCATCACCTTTCTTAAGGACCTGAGCTATAATCGGGATGACTTCGCCAAAGCAGGTGGTGCATTAGACAGGTGTTTCTTCCTTCCCTGTCTTGTGTTCTTTCATTTTTTCCATTTTAATGTGGGCTGTTGGAAATAGTATGTGGGGCCTTAAAGGTGAAGTCAGGTGAGAGGTTTATAACACAACCAGACCAATAGCCCTACAAACCTTTTTTGCTTTTAACATGTGATGCTAGCTCAGTTAATGTCTTTTTTTAGGTGTGAACTTGCTTTGAAAAATTTGGACTCTTACAGCTTGAGAATCTTGCTGTAAGAGTGCACCTAGGGTAAGCAGCTGGTGTGAACTTCCTTGCTGGTAGAGGTCTGACGTGGACTTGTGGTCTTGGAGGAGTATCAGAGCACAGAAAATCAAACCCTAGTCTTCTCTGCTTTGCAAGTATATTAGAACTTGCTAATCTGGATGCGTGCTTTGAGTGATGACATTAGTGTGATGACATTTCAGTTGATGTGAAGTCTATACTGTGCACTGAAGATCTCTGCAGCGTGCTTTAGACATTTCATCATCTCAGTATATGATGATGGTGTGTGGTGATGTGATTTCTGAAGTCTATTTTTCCAGGAGCAATGAGTGTCTGTAATTTCAGATGAAGTAACAGGAAGTGTATATGTTCAGCATTTCTGAAAATGAAACTTTGTCTGTCCCTCATGTGACTTTTTTTTTTTGCTTGTTTTGTTTTTCTTTTGTTTTTGTTTAATTCTTTGGATAGCTATTTAACCATTTATACTTGAGATGGCTTTTATATGCAACTTTCCTCTCTGATGCTCTTCCTGGTAGCCTTTTCTTCAAATTATTAGGAAGGCAAAAACCAGGCAGCCAGAAAGATTCCTTCCATCTCGTTCATCCTTCTCTGATGCAGTTGTACTGCAGGAAATTAGAAACTTGGGTGCTGTTTTGGGGCAAAGGCCGAAAGTTTTCAGCATGATTACATAGCACAAAGGCTTGATTTGACAGTGGCCTCTATATGTTATGACAATAAATATCAATGTATTTCTGCCTGACTGCATTTATCAAAGGTGATTGGAAGCCTAAGTCAGGCTCTGCCTCAGCTCTCCCAGCTTTTTGAGCTGAAGGAAATGGCATAGTTCAGACTTCTTGGAACTATGTATTTTCAGCTGAGACGGACTTCAGATGAATCTGGAGCATGGGATTAAAGCTTTCTTTGAAAGCAAGAGGCCTGCTGGGTTTGAAGGAGGTGGTGGTGTGAGTGTGGAAAGTGTAATGTTGTACTTGTGGGCTTCTGACTTTTCGACAGACTTACCCGATAGTTGGTGTCATGTCCCTTTAGCTGTTCCCTAGTAATGTGCTGTGGGGCATTTAAGGCTCTAAGAAAACCCAGCATCATTTTACAGTTAGAGCCTGACTGCTCAGCCACCATTGCTGGCGCTCGCCAGTAGTGATGGGATGAAAATGGAGGTTTCAGCCATACTTGGAACATAATGTAAGGGTTTTTCCCTGCCTGCCTGTCCTTCCTGCTCCCTGGAGTACTGCAGTGGGTTTCTGGCAGCTTGTTCCATGAGAGGGAGGGAGAGAAACGGGAGATAATTGTCGTTGCCTCACCTTGTTCTTTGCTGTTTGTTGCAGGTCTGCAGTTTGAGTTCATTAACCCCATCTTTGAGTTCTCAAAGGGAATGAATGAGCTACAGCTCAATGATGCTGAATATGCACTTTTAATCGCCATCAACATTTTCTCTGCAGGTAAAAAGCCAGGGAGATCTGAAGAGCTGCAGCTGTGAGTCAGAGGGCAAAGCAAGTAGAATTAAAGAAGGTCACAAGCTGAAGAGGAGTAATAGAGGGAGTTATACAGTCTAGTGGTAAAGGGAGCATGTTACTACTTCTGTTTAGGGTATTCATTATATTCTGAATTTTCTATTGCCACCTCCAGAGGAAATCAGATTCCCCACTGCTGGAAAAGTGTATAGGAAAATCAGCCAATACTTATCTTCCTCATTTAGAAATTGCTATTTTACTGTCCCCTTGATGTACTTGGCACATCTCTGGTGTGATGGCGGTCACACGGCATGAGTGACATCTTGTGGTCAAGTAAAGATACTCTGGGTGTGAGACCAGTATCACTCTGGGCCAGGTCAGGGCTTTGCAAAGAAGCTACGTCTACTCTTTACTTCCGTTTTGTCTTTGTGACATGAAAGATGAATTTTTTTTTTTTTTTTTTTTCCTTTGTACCTGTTTTCTAACTGGCTCAGCTGCTGGAGAGACTTTCCCATTCCCTCCTGAATGGGCAGCTTCCCATCTCTACTGGGACAGGAACGCGAGATGAAACACATATAGTGCTGTTTGGTCTCTCTAACCTTCCACCCCTAGAGGAGTCAGATCGGACTCCCCGTGTGCAGGAGACATCACTGAGAAAGAACAGATACAGAAAACTGACATAGCTGTTGCAGTCATGGATGACTCTCCCAGCTGTGCTGGGTGAATACCAGTTGAGGGACTGTACTGAGGGACTGGGGTTAGGCAGGTATGTCAAGTCCAGTGAAGCTGCTCGTGGAAACCTGCTTACTTCTAACCTGCTTTTTGGCAGACCGACCGAATGTGCAGGACCAGTCCCTGGTGGAGAGGCTGCAGCACACCTATGTGGAAGCCCTTCATTCTTACATTTGCATCAACAGACCAAATGTAAGTGCCTGACCAGAACATCTCCAGCAATGATGCAAACTGATTTTGTGTTTATGCAGGCACAGTTCCTGCAGTACTGTTTTTAACGGGTCTCTTGCTGCCTGTACTGTCATGTTCTTCCCTTCTGTGGCTGTTTGGTAGCAGCTGAAAATGCAGGATTTGTGAACTGTCGCAGGCTGTTGTCCTGTATCATGTTCCATAGCTTAGCCCGCAGGCAAAGTCTGGAGTTTTGTGGGACTTGGTGTAGTATTTGTATTCTTCTACACTGCCACCTCCTGGAGAATGGCGGGTTTAGAGGAAGTCAGGGTACAATGCATCATCTGGTGTGGTAATTTTTTTGAACAAAGTTTTAGTGTGAATTTACTAACAGCTGTCTATTTGTCTGACTCTGCAGGACCGCCTGATGTTTCCACGGATGTTAATGAAGCTGGTCAGTCTTCGGACACTAAGTAGTGTCCACTCTGAACAGGTGTTTGCCCTTCGGCTGCAGGACAAGAAACTCCCTCCCCTGCTCTCAGAAATCTGGGATGTGCATGAGTGACCGCATGCTCCCAGGGCACTGATGTGCCGACGTAATGCCATCTCCCAGCCTTTGCTAACGAGAAGCCAGCCTCCCCTCTCCAAAGCACTGAACTCTGGGCTAGGCAGTGCAGGCAGTGATGAGCCTGGGGTTTCAATGTTGTCGTGAGACTATGCAGGAGGCAGCTGGGGTACATCAGATGAGGGGGTTGGTTTTGGTGTAGTGCCCATACCCCAAAGGAATAACGTGAAACATCTGAAAATGGTAGAAATGAAGACCTTCCTCCCTCCCACATCCCCTTTCTTCAGAGTCTTTCTCTTCTCTAAGCATGTCCCGAGGGCTTGCCCATTGATCCTCTCCTCTCTGGTTGAGTATGAAAATGAATTTGCAGGAACTTGCCAAACCCTCTCTATTTGAGAGTAACCCAGCTCAAAAGGCTTCTGCAGGGTCCCCAGTGTACCTGGATCTGAGGAGCTCAGGGAAGTCAATGTGGATGTTCTAGGGGTTTCACTGGGTTTCCTATAAATAAAATCTCTTGTGTGTGCTGCCCTTTACAACGATTCCAAGAGAAGTAGCTGTTATTTCTTAATTATGAGACTTCATCTCTAGAGCTGCCCTTTCATTCTGGCCCTCCGTTGGAAAAAGGATTCCTCTAATGTGTAGTGCCCTTTGTCTAACAGGATGGCCCTCTGTGTAGGGAACATTTGTACATCAGAAAGATGTCAGGCATAAAGTAGTGGATTTTTTTAATGTAATACATTGCAGTTTTATCTCATGGTGGTTCTCAAGCCAGTTCACTTTACCTTTGATTTGCTAACAGCTGGAAAACTTTAGCTCAAAACAAATCAGGGCATAGATTTTATCTTTAGGGGTGGAATAGAAGAAAGATAGGTGGGAAGGACTGGTACCTAGGCAAGGTAGGTGTGGTGGAAGGATCTCAAAAACTTCCAAGAATTTGGAGCATGTGGTATGTGTTCCAAGGTGGGTGTGAAGATGTATCGGCCAAGGAGAGAGGACACACTGCGTTTAGTGAAATATGTGGGCATTGCGTAAGCTATGAGCTGCATAGCTCTCAGATCACGGGCTGCAGGAATATTGGGTGTAACCAGATCCACTTGCGTCTTCTTCCTTTTGCCAAAGTCTTTCCAAGGTACTTGCTCAAGGTTTTAGTGATGGTCATGGGATATGGAGGTCCCTCCTGTATGAGGAGTGCCAACTGCTTTGGAAGGATGCTTGGGTCTTGTATCCTTTCTTCACTTCGGGCATGGTGAGGTCCACACTGGATTTATGCCCCAAGTTCTCAAGTATCCACATCCATAAGTATTCTAGGATTTACAGCAATACTTTGTCTGACAGAAGAGAAGTACACTGTTGTAAAACATGTTCTTCATTTTCAAAGAAACAACATCTTATGGCTGATCTCAGAGATGTAACCTAAAGTATCCTGGTAGCTTGGTCTCATGAGTCTTCTCTGTCATAGGGGTTTATGTTTGCTTGCCCGGTGAGCATCCCAAGAGCCTAGGTTCACATGGCTCGGTTTTTTTGTTTGTTTGTTGGTTTTTGTGTTTTTTTTGGCTGTGTATCTGAGCGCTATGCCCGTGGTGAGGGTATCGTGTCCATTTTGCACTTGAGGTTGGTCCCCTGCCACTGGCCTTCACTCTGCACCTTTGTAAAGCACTTGTAACAATCTGTAAAATAATCTGTTGTTTTTTATAACTCATTGCAATTGCAAAAATTCTTGTTTAAATCTGTATTTTTAACTAATCTGTTTGAGAAATGTTAATGTTTATATAAAAGAATAAAGCCTAATACAGGATTTTGACATTCTCTGTGCTGTCATTAGGCTGGAGGAGGGTGGGATAAGTTCTTGATATAACAAGCTCAAAGCTGATATGAATCTGAGTATATAGGTTGGGGAGAAGCAAGAAGTGGTGAAAAATAAATAGTGCAACCCCAGGCAGTTCCTTTGGGCCTCTACTATGAGATTTTAGCTTGCTATGCTGTGTGCCAGAGCTGGCAAATAGGTGAAGTGGATTAAAGGCATGTCATGAAGACCATGAATTATCCATACATACGTCACCTTGATTTGTACAGCTACGTTCAGAATTTAAGCCTTTTATTCCATGTGCTCTGCTCCATTTTCTGCATATCACGGTTCACCAAAATTGAAATAGGAGTCCAGTGTGCCCCGGGCTGCTGAGTGGATTTCAGCAGGATCCTAGCAGCTACCTGGTATGAATACATCAGAAATGATCAGCACAGGAGAAGCAGCAGGAATAGCTGTCCACGCATATGACCTCGAAGGCAACGGCAGAACGGGGGAAGCGGAGAGCTGTCTACCATTAGCTGCTTCCTAAGCACTTGGCAATCCCCTGCTACAACGGGAAAGGAAAGCAATTGTCAATTCAGCAAAGGCTCCACACCACAGGCTGTTCTGCTGAAGCCTCTGCATTAACTTAGAGTATAAAATTTAAATTGGAAACTACTAGATCAGAGGAAGAGGGAATAGGAATAGGCTTAGGAGACTGGAGCGGGGTATGCGGTGGGGAGTAACGAGCAGAGCTCAAGCCAGCCCTGTGTGGATTAAAAGGATGGCTGCGCCGTACTGCAAGGATTTTCTAAAGAATGAGGCTGTCAACAGGCAGAAGAGGCAGTGGCAATGAAGCTGCAGCTTCATTTTGAGCTTCATCTTCTTCATTTTGAGCTGCATCTCATTTTTACTAATTTGAAGAGAAAAACTGCATGTAAATTTGAGGGATATTCAAGGTACAACTCGTAATGTTGCTGTTGATGGCAGTGGTGAAAATGGTGATTTTCCTGGGCTCTGGCTTCTCCATCCCTTTTCATTATCATGTAATCAAGTACAAGCTCCTTGTTTACATATTCACATTGTTTTAAAGTGCAGATCAGTACAGAATTAGTTGTTTTGTTTTACAGCAGCTTCCCAGGTTAGCCCAGGGAGCTGAAGTAAGCACGTGTGGGGGAAGAACCTTCTTTGAGGTCAGTGGCCCCTTTGTACTTTTATATTTGCAAAATGCTACCTAGGCTTGAGGCTCCGTCCTGCCGCTCCAAGTCTCTGTACCCTATCTGTTTCAAATTCATTTTGCTAACTTGGCCACTGGAGAAATCATGGGGTGCTTGAACTGTAATTGCAGGAGGTGTTCCCTGTTGGCTGTACCCTTATGGAACAGCTGTGTTTGCTCATGGTCTATTCAGATCAACAGGGGGAGGAAGAAAAGATGGGTCTATTTCTGAAATCCCAGTTCCTCTACAATGGGCAGTATAGATGTGGAATATCAAGTATTTAGCTATTTCCCACCTATTTTTTTTTTTCCAAACCGTTGGGATATTTGCATTAGTTCTGGTTACATTTTGGATTTACTTTAGTAATTTTGGTTTTGTTAATAAACAGATTTGGTTGCCCAGTGTCCTGGTTTATAGGAGCCTAGAAGGCGTTAAAAAAGCTGTACCTCAAGCTTTTAATAACCAAATTATCTTGTAATGTTACGAAGCCAGTGGGAGATCAGCAAGTAAGTAGCCGAGGGTGGAAGTACGCAGCACCTATCTCCTTGTTTCCTTATCCGTCTGGCTCCCGCCGGCCTTGCGGGCCCGGAGCCGGGCTTTGCTGTGAGGAGGTTTCACCTTCTACTTGCCAGGACGAGGTTTGAAAGCTTCCTGTGACTGAAATGTTCCAGTTTACCTCCACGCAGCCCGGCCCGGAGAGCCTGGGTCCCCTCAGGATTTTTTTTTTTTTTTTTCCCGCCCTTGCCCTTCAGCCCGCCGCCTCCCCGCGCGCCCCCACAGCGCTCCCCTCCGCCCCTACAGACAAGGTGGTGAGGCGGCTGCCCCCCCCCGCTGTCGGGTGCGAGTGGTTCGCTCCGCTCCTCCCCTCTCTCCCTCCCTCAGGGTGGCTCGTTCCGCTCCTGGCGCTCGGTGCGGAACTGGCCTGGGCGGCGCAGAGCGGGCGGGCGGGCGGCAGGTGAGCGGGGGCGGCCGCCCGTGTCCGTGTCCCTGTGGGCCGGCACGCTAGGCGGTGGGCTGCGTGTGTAGGTCAAAAGCGAGGAGCCTGCCCCACCGCCGCTACGCTTGTATGGGGTAGGGGAGCGCGGAGCTGCCTGAGGTGACCCGCAGCCGGACAGCTGGCGGTAAGGTTTCCCTCCCTCCAGCCCCCCGGCCCGGTGTTTGCCGCGGCCGCCCGGCTGGGCTTGGGCTGTGGGGATGCTCCGGTACGGCGAGCCCTTCCGCAAGGTCACTGCTGGAGGGGGCGGAGGTGGGGGCCCGTCGCTGTGGGGGGGAGCGGAGCCGGCCGAGCTCTGCCCCGTCCTCCCGGGGCTCTGGCCGGCGGGGTTGCGCCGGGGCCGCTCGCCTCGATGGCCCGTTGTGCTGCGAGGCCGCTCCGGGCTGTCGCCGCGGGGGGCTCTGCCGGCGGCGGAGCGGTCCCCGGGCGGGAACGGGCAGCAGCCCCTGGGGAGGGGATGGTGGGGGGGTGGTCGTTTGGGGGTTT
>JAVJGG010000032.1:21744831-21756577 GCA_035590195.1 Aviceda cuculoides
CTTCCCCCCCCCCCCCCCGAACTCACCCATATACCATGCTGTTTTCAGACATAGACAAAATAACATACATTGTAAATTCGCAGCCCCACGGAGATAAGGTAGAACTGTGAATCTGGCAATACGCTGTGCTTTCCCTAGGCAAGCCAGCCATTTTCTCTACATTCAGTGCAACTCTGGGTCAGCGTTTCTGTTGGTATACTCTCAAGTGTCCTTGCTGTGCTCTTTGCAGCATCACTTCTCTGCAAAAAGGATGCTACTGGTAGACAGAAGCAAAGAGAGGGAGGATGTATTGTGGTGTCTTGAGGGTCACGTAACCAAACCAAAGTCATCCAAATATAGGTTATTTGGGAAGTGTCTCCATTTTTGGACTTGTTACCGCTTGAACCTTGGGAACTGTTTCGGATGGGCACACGAAGTCCTTGCTGTTTTCAGCACTAATGAAAATCTGCAGTCCTGACACATCAGAGAGAGAGCAGCTCAGACATCTAACAGCTGAAATGTAGTTTTTGCAGGATCTAATCTGGCCATCCCCTCATAACATGTTATATAATACTGAACTGATTGATAGTTCCACCTCTAAAATAGTTCTTTTGCTTTACTGTTGTGTTGTTAGAAAATGCATAGCTCTTGGACCCAATTTAATATACCCTGGAATTACTTATACACTCATTAAGCATCTTACTGTGTGTTTAATGAAATGCAAAATCATCAGCAAGTCTCTAGAACACTTTTGTTTGGAAAATAGCCTTGTCTGCACTAAAAGATCTTGCACATGCCTATCCAGTGGTGCTGCAGTTGTATTGCAAGGCTGGACTTTTGTGTTTTTACCAAATTAACAGCTTTCAAGCTGTAAGCTTCGGAGTCGTACTGCATTAGTTTCCACACCATTACTACTTTTAAAACCATTCTAATTTTATTTTCCTCTTTCCCATCCAGTAATGTCCACACTGAAAAATGTTGTCCCTACAAAACGCATAATATGGCCAAGATGTATTTCCGTGATGTACGGGTTATGTGCCAAAGCCATGAATGGTAGTGAACCAATGGCTGTGTAGCAACTGGCAAAAAAATAGGTCTTCTGGTTTAAAGTTTTTGTGGAAAAACATAAAAAGGGCAAACCTCTCCTTCATCGTTGATACCATTCTGTAACTCTTTTGAAAGCAGTCAGGTAGTGTATGCAATGAAGTCTGACTTCAGTCTGTTTCAGAAGGATTCTGGAGACAGCAAAATAAAAGTTTCAAAGATTTTTAACACTAAGCCTTGCCCACCTAGTCAAAGTAGCTTTTTCGTTTTTAGAATATCAGGATTGATGGTGCAGTGGAAATGCAAGAGGCATCAGTGCATCTCAGGTCTTACTAAAACACTTGTTCATATCATCTTCCTAAATTAAATTAATGTTGGCTTTGATTTTATCCGGCTTGGGGTGAGGGGCTCATAATTTATAGCTTTTCCCCTCTCACCTCAAGCTGTATCAAATATTCAAGTTATGTATAGACAGGGTATACTAGACATACTCTGGAAAGATGTTCAGTCTGGTCTGTTTAATATCTTTTGCGATTACTCAGTTGAAAACCCAAATATTTATGAAAATTTCTGGTATTAAATTAGCAAGTCATGAGTACTGCTGAATTCTAAGAGAATAAATCTGTTCACGATTTTTAATTTACAACACTTGAGCTAATAGATTTTCTGTGATACTTCTTCCCAGATACATTTGTTAGAGAAATTACTTTCTTTTTTTGGGGAAAAAATACTGTTAGAGATTTAGTGCATGAGAGTGGATAACAAATGATCTAAAATTTAGTGACTTGGCTGTCATTTCACACCGTAGGTTTTTAACTAGGTGGGTAGTGCCATCATGCTCACAAGATGGGAATTGATACTTTTTTGTTAAAACCAAGTACAGATTTGAATGTTTCACTTAATTTCCATTAGGAAGGAATTGGAGACAGGCAATGCATATGTTACAACCCAGATTAATTCCTGCAAATGTCCTTTGGCCTTACTGTGCCTGCATTTAAGATATACTGCATTAAATTTCCTGGCAGCCCCTCAGCAGAAAGGCTTTAACGTAATTATTCAACCCACTAGTAGAAAATACAGAATGTAGCTACTGATTTGGGATTTGCAGCAATGAGGAAAGGATTTAGAAACAAGAATGCAAGAGCTTGATATGCAAGGTTAATACCACTTCCCCAGTTTAAACGATTTCCATCTATCTCAAGGTATAAATTTTCATGAAGGAAAAGCATCGTCACTGACCTAACGAGACATGAAGTGAAATAAAAATGAGGAGCATGAGGCATCAATTAGAAGGGAATGTTTTTTAGTGGGATAATTTGTTAATCTGTGGAATAGTTGTGATATTTCTTTTGATGACGGAAGGGTTTGCTGCTTTTCCTTCTCCACCTCGAGAGCCATGAAAAACTGTTACGATGACCTGCTGTTCACTCTCTCTAACTGAGCCTGTGTAATTCAGCTGGTCTTTGCTCTGTTGCCTGAGCTAGAAAATAATTTTGGAGTGATTAGAATCTCTGTCACCAGAGGCCTTTAAACCTGTCAGGACCACATGAAAATTACTGTTGATGATTCAGAAACATGCTCCTTATTTGTCTCTTGGAACTAGAATAACCAACTGAAACCCCAAACCCAGCAAAACTCTGAAGAAATGACCCACATACTGCCAGGAGCTCTAAAATCTCTTTATAACAGAGAACTCCCAAATGGGGAGGCCATGCATTTTGGTGCCCAGAAACCACTGAATTGTGAGAGGTTGTGTTTACTTTTAATCACCGCGACTAGCAGGGCCCTTGCAGTGATTTAAAAGTAAGAAGTGCTGCTTGCGAATGCCTAAATTACCTGTGCTGAGGCGGTTCTCGTGCTGTGTTCCTAGGCATTGTGGTTAAATGAGAGACTGTTGCATTTCCAGGTCCCTGTGAGAAATAATGCATCGCTGTAGCAGCAAGGAGCAAAGTTTCATGGTTTTCTGTTTCTCCCACAGCCTTCAATATTTCACAGCAGGGGCAGCCCTCAAAAAAGGGCTAGTCATCATGTCGCTTTTGATGCATCCTGTAATGTTTGTCAGATCTCTCCTTTTTGTTTTGTTTGTAACTAATTTCTAAGCAGTTGTTCTAAGTGGTATTTGTGAGAATCAGGAAATTAACCTTGTTTTTTTTACACAGGGGACAAAGATACCCAGATTGACAGTAATGTATCTGATGACCTCCAGGAACTGTGTGTTATCTTATGAGCAGAGCAGCCTTTTTTTTCTTAATCCGTTCCTTTCCTTAGTCACATCTGTGACTTCAGCACCGTGGTTGTGTCCTGCTTCCCTTTATATTCTAACTGAATTTCCCACTGTCAATACCAATATTTGATCGTCATCTTGCCTGTAGCTTTGACACTAGCTTCCCTGGATCTCTGCTTGCCTAGGTATATTGTACTTGCTCTGGAAAGGTCCTCGTGACAGGAGATGGGGAGTTCTGCCTCTGCCCGTTCGCATCTCATCACATAGCAGGAGGAGAGGAGTGCTTTTTGTGATAAAGATGATTAGGAATCAAAACCGGAATTCATCAAAATTGCTTCACCCACGAACACCGAGCCACTCAGCTGCTGCCTCTGTGTCTGTTTCCACTCGATAGCGGTTAAACTGTGCTGTGCTGGAGCTACAAGCTGGGCGTGCGTGTTCTGTCCTCTAGGCCACCTCGTTTCTCCCCTCTTTCATCCAGCAGGTGTTGTTGTTGTTTTCCCTCCTTCCTTTACCGTGGTGACTGTCGATGCCCAGAAGGTCCTCTCGGGACCCCTTGTTCTGTCCCTTGCGGGCCCTAACCCGTCGCTGGAGGTGGGTCCTATCCTTTCGTCGCCCTGAGGTTCCTTCCCCCGGTGTTTACACGTGGGTGAGTCTGCCAAGCATGGGCTTGTCACGTCGCAGAGCTTTAGCAGGTTAAAAATGGGCTCTTCTCTTTGACTTCCTTTCAGTTTTGACCAGCTGGTACTATGATTTATCACCAAAATTAATAGCGGGATTGGTTTGAGAGTAGGAATTTCTGATCTTCCACAGTGTTGATGGAGAGAAGGGGAAGGCATGTGGAGGGAAGGAATAACAGGGCAGGTGGCACACGTGGGGAGACAGGCTGGATGTTTCTAAGACAAGGCGAAACGGATGTGAGGCTCTGAGTACCAGCTCTGTGGTGCTAACAGCAGCCAAATAACTGGGTTATTTCAAATACTTCTCTTTATTTTCCGGTTCTCATTACCCTGAGGAACATTTCAGTATGTTTCCACACTGGTTGTGAGTGTCCCCCCTTTTCTGCCTCATAAACGGCTGGAATTTATTGTCGGGATCCCAGCGAGCCTGTCATTTGTCCCCGTGGGGGCCATCTCCAGGAAGGAGAGTTAAATGTGCCTGTATTTGGTGATGCCATGAGTGATGTCACCTGTTAAATGAGAAGTTGAATAGCTTGAAACTTATGTGAGAGCAGAAGCCACTAGTCATCGGTGCACTCCTCGCTGTTTGCCTGCGGTGTGTCTTTTCTACCCCCTGTCCTTGTACAAGTCTCTTCTCTGAGCTCCTGGCCTAGAGCTGCTTACCGAGGCTGGGGAGGCACGGTGGCAGGGGAGAGCACTGAATAATTTAGCAGTTGCAGCTGCATCCAGCAGTTCTCTCAATGTAAATGTCACACGCTTTGTTGTTTTCACGTTAATTTTTTATGGCTGTACATTTGCAGTGTTTGGCTTTAGGAAAAAAAAACCCCTGCTGGTGCCTGTGTTACGGGAACTGTGGCCTGCTTCTCAAATGGGAACTGGGCAGAGGGCTGGGAATGGAAGCATCTCATGGGTGCTGGGGTCTGTCTAGGCTGCGCTCAAAAGCAGCGAGAAAGTTTCTCACTCGGCTCAAAACTTGAGCCGAAAACTGTTCTGGTTCAGAAAAGAATGTACTGCCGTAGTGGTTGCAGAAGGTGAGGCTAATTCAGTTCAGGGGTGTTGTGTAGGTTTTGAGGTTTTCAGTTGCTGTTCCCCTGCCTCCTTGAAAAGTGTATGAGTGGCTGCTGCTGGAGTTTTGAAGATTGATGAAAAGCTGATGAGGTAGAAATAGGTGAGAAGGCTCCTTTATTTTGTGATGGTGACATTGCACAAGGAGGGGGGAAAAAAAGGACAGACTTGAAAAGAATGAAGGGCAGGGAGCCAAAGCTCCAGCATTACTCTTCTGTCATGCAAATCTCTGGAGATTATTTTTAAATAAAAGATGAATTGTAGAGCAAGAGAACTGGCCGGGTTGACAGAGGGGTTTTATGCCAGAATTTATGTTCTATGAGAAGATGGTGAGTGGTGCTCTGCGTGCCCTACACTATGAGGAGCTGCAGGGAGGATCACGAGAGAGGTATTTCAGGCAGTAAAGGAGGGGAGGAGAATAAGGTCTTTAACCTAAATTGCAGTGTGCAAAATGAACTAGGGCTGAGGTTAAAATCTGTCATCTCCTTCCTGTTAGCAAGTAGAGTACTGTAAAAGCGTATGCTTCTCCTGCATTAGTTTGTTGTTGATGGTTTCCCCCAAGAGTGTAGTAGAATAAAATGGAATGGTATGCAAATAACTGTTATCCTTCTCACATGCTTATCTCTCACGGCTCATTCAAGGCCTCGGTCTTGATTTTTCTTTTTGTATTTCTTTTTTTAAACAATTAGTAGACGAATGTCCCAGCCGCGTGGTTTTCAAATGTCTGCTGGTGGGTACAGCTGTGCTCCTGTGGGGCAGGTACTGCTGGCACCGCTCCTTTGCCTTTGCTGCTGCCTGCAAATTCCTGTTGGGGTTGCACCTTTGTGTTGGCGCGCTTTGCACATCCTTTTGCGCATCCTTTTTTGTACGAGACTGAAGGAGCAGCTGCCGTGGATGTCTGTGGAAGCATCCTGTGGGTGCTGGGATAAGCGGATTTTGTCCGCTGCTGTTGGTACTCGGCTTTCTGCGAGCAATAACGACTTCTGATATTTGTAGTATTTGCGGATATGGAAAACCTCGCCGACGGGGAGGCGTTCAACGTGTGGCAGATACTTTGCCGTCACCTAGCCCACGGGCCCGCAGGTGCCAGGAGGGGTATGTTTCGGCGTTGGCTGCGGGCAGTCCTTGTGCCGGGGAGAAGCTTATCTGTAGTGTGGGCAGTGCTGGGAGCTTTGGGAGCGGAGCGGAGGGGGTGGAGCGCGGCTGCAGCTGCTCTATAAATAGACCCGACAGGCTAAGATCTAGGGACTAAAGATTGGGTTGCTATAGAGATTGATCTGAATCAGATTACCTGCGGGTCTGTCTTCACAGCGTGTGCATGTGTGGCGAGTGCGTGGTCTCACACGTACAGCGAGCAGGCTGCTTTAGCCAAGCATTTGGCTGAAGCAGGGGGAGAGAGGAGGCAACGCCGAAGGGCCAGCAGATGACAAGGATGGGAAAATCTGTCCCTATAGCAACCGAGAACCTGAATCAGTCCAGCTTTGCGCTCTGATGCTGCAAAAAGGTTCCTGTCTGTGTGGAAGATGATACTCCTGCTTGTGAACTAGTTCTGGTCGCGATCTGTCTAGTTGTTGGCATCCCTGGCCGTGCTACCTCCATTTTCCTCTGGAAGGCTGACATGGAGGCTAAAGACGTTTGGCTGTGTCAGTACTGTTTTCAGAACGCAAAGAGATGATATAATTCTGTAGTAGGAAGGGAAGAAATCTTTCAATTATTATCATTCTTCAGAAGGGCTTCCAAGGATGTCTTTTTGTAATACCAAAAACTGTTTTCACAATTCATTCTCTAATTTTCTTTAATCTGATTTATTCTGTGCTTTTCCTTGAGCTTTGTGGATAGATGGAAAGTGGAAACAGTTGGAATGCCTCTGCTATTTTATCCGTAAGGAACTCTTACTGACTCAAGTGATACGTGTGCTCCAGGTAGGATGCTTTTAGAATCTGCCTGCAGTCCTGTTCTCTACTGACTGATTGCTTATGCTTGGAACTATCCCTAGGCATTTTGCAGAACCACACCTTTATTGTAGACTAACCATACTATCTAAAAATGTCATTGTCTGTTGTAGGCATGCTTGCAATGCTTTGAAAATGCCCCCCCCCGCCTTTTTTTTTTTTAATTCTCTCTTTGGTGCCAACGTACTAGTATCTTTTTAAGAGTCACAGCATTGGCATGCACTGCTGCCTTGCCAAGGTGGATAGTAACACACAAAGCAGCCGCACCAGTATAGCAGGTCCATCCAGGTCTGACTTTAGAAATTGTTCCAGGTTCTGTTAAGCTCTGGAGAAGGGGAGATGTTCTCAACTCATCTGTGCTGTCATCTGTGTTTCTTCTGTTACTAGAACCACTGTAGTATCTGGGTAATAGGGATAATGGGCTTCCTAGAATGTTGCATATTTTTAAGTATAAAACTGCTAGCAATGTTAATATAGCTGTTAAGCAGAGAAAGTGTAAAGTGGCTTATGTGAAATGGGGACTGCTTGTCTGCTTCTTTACAAGTTTAGTACAAGCAAAAATAGTATATGCTAATCCAGAGATAATGGCTGGAATCACTTGAAACAGACTTGGAAGAAGAACTGACCAAAATTTCAGTGGTAAAGATTCCATAAAGATTATTAAAATGTCTAAAGACAGGTCAAAGCTACCATGAATAGTCCATATTGTGCTTCAGTCTGTGTTGATTCCAGTTCTACAGTGAGTTAAGTGGGGTTCCTGGCCAAACAGCTGAGGTTGGCTGGTCCTCGGGTACTTGCGTCTATTTCTCATAGCTTAGCAGATAGATGTCTTAGGGTGCTCAAGGTGTGTAATGTGAGAAAAAGAAACATAAATCAACCAAAAAGTGGACATTGAAACTCCTGGCCCTATTTGTGTTTGTATCAGCTTTCAGTTTAGTCCAATTGGTATGGAACTTGAGTTCACAGTAAGCAATGCACTAAGGTCAGGCATAGTGGCTAAAGATCTGAACTGAGTACAGACTGTCTTGGCTGAGAATAAATAGAAATTCAAGATGTTCTAAGGACATTTTAGAACTGAAAATTTAATTCCTTTTGGACATGGCTGGAAATCTGGTCTTTCGCAAGGTGAGATTTCAGTGAACCAGAATTCATGTGGCTTCTGTTCTGTAATTCTCGCCATCTCCTTCATGACTTCCTCTTTTTTTCTCTTAGAAATTAATGTCCCACTGTATGCTCTTCACTCAGTTGGTTAGTAAATTGAATAGTATGACCCTGGTTTGTGTTCTAAAGGTATCCATGCACTGGTGAACTATGCGGTATGATCCTTGTACCAGATAAAAGCTGGAGATAATGGTTAAGGAGAGGCCTTTCTGGTACCATCCTAAATTATTGAAGAGTTGCAAGGAAAGCAGGGCTTAACATCTGCCTGTTGAAAAATAAACTACTGTCTTTGTATCATTTTTTCAAGCAATGATATAAATACCTGCTGACTATCATACAGTTGAGTGTAAGGCTGGCCTATTAAAGCTGGAAGCTTCTGCGTGAGTAAAATGACTGTAAGTGAGCTAAGTTGGGTTGACAGTTTGTTGTGTTCAAGTTATTCTTTGACTAAATGACTTTGTTCCTCTAGCTTTGTGTCTTTTCTTTCTAGACACTTTTAAAATACTGAAGACTCCAAGGAGTAGGTGAGACGGGTGCTGCACAATTCATGTCTCTTGGGACTAATGCTGGGTATCGGTCTGACACAGATGGCTCTGAACTGATAAAAAGCCTGCTGCAGTTCTTTCACGCTACCATATCCGTTCTGTGGTGTGGTGCTTTTCATGAGTGTGTGTGTGTTTATATAGACTTTTATATCTGGGAGGACTTTAAATTGTAGAATACTGTGCAGATGGTCCTCTAAGAAGTTGTGCTACAACCTAAAACGTGGGTGTTGGGGAATTTTGAAATGTAGAGTAGTGCCAGTAATAGACGTGTTGTTTTGAACACTTTTTTTGTCTTGAGTTACTGGTAGGCTGTGGGTTAGTGCTGGCTCTGGCCTTTGTCTTTGCGTTTAGGCTACTGTGCCAATTTCTACTAGTTCATGAGTATTGCTGACAGCTGCTACAGTTCGTGGGTAGTGTTAGTTCTCACCAACCTGTTCCCATCCATATGAGTGCTTATTTAAATTATGGTGTTCTCTGATACGTGATATGTTTGTGCAGTATGTTTCTGTGGTTGCCTTCACTTCTTTATTTTTCTCCTTTTCTTGAGTTGAAGTTCTAGGAAGTTTCTTCTCAAGCGTTGCTTGAGAATTCAGCCTTCAAAGGGCTGGTTCCAAGATGTTTGCAAAGAAAAAGCACACTGCAGAAGACCTTTTCAGAAAAAGCAACCTAGAGTTAAAGCAGCTTGAGAGAGAGAAGAGGCTATCAATGTCAAAACCTGTACCATCTCAGAGTCAAGATAATCTCTCAGTTCAGGTCCAAGTGCCAACATGAGAGCAGAAATGGAAGTATCTCTTAGTTGTTTGATCTCTTTCTGTTCTAATGTACTTAGTCTGTAAAATCTAGGAGCAAGAGGAAGGATGATAGCAAATCTCTGAGAAAGAAACTGCTTTACCTCTTTATTGCCTGTAGAGAAGCTGTCATGTGTAGTTCTGTGATAATATTATGTTCAATAAAGTTTTCCCAATTCCCTTAGCTGCTCACTCCTACCTTTTCTTTGTACCTGCACAAGCATTTGTGTGGCCACTTGGTGAACCGAGTAATAGAAATAAGCTAGTAAAAACAAAAGTGGCAAGGGAGGGGAAGTGAGGGTGTTAGTTTTAGTCCATATCAATTCCATGATCTGGTTCCCCACGTGACTGCGCGAGCACTTCTGCCAGCACAGAGGAGGGAATGACACCGGCCTGAAAGCAAGCTTTTGGCAGAAAGGGAGAAAGAGGCAGGAGCGTAATGCCTGTTTGCGTTGGTTTATACAGACCATCAACTTTGGTGTCTGACTCCAACCAGGAGTAGGAAGATGAATTCCAGCAAATATTGATCTAATGCTCTTTAATTGCTGTCATTAGCCATTACTAGATCTCTGGAGAAGCAAGAGATTGACTAGGGGAAGGCAAAAAACCTAAACTTGGTTCTAACTCTGCTACCTCTCGTTCCAATCCAACAAAACTTCATCTTCCAAAAGAAAGCCTGTGTCCTTTTACGTCTCGCTGTAACTATGGCCTTGGTAAGAAAAAGTAACCAAGTAAAGGAGACTGTAGGAGCCCCTGCAGAATATCTGCATCAGTCTGGTCTCCCTGTCTTGCCGTAGAAATCAGAAATCTCAGAAAGCACTCAGATCTTTTTTTTAAAAAACTGACAGAAACTTTGATGTATGGCATCACTAGCATGCAGCTTCAGCCATTCCAGGGACATTGGAAGCCCTGCGTATGTTCCTTGTACTGGTCTGCTCAGATACTCTTTTGAAAATCTTAATGGTTTTGATGGAAAAAATTTCATATTGCATTTCCATATGATGGAAAATTTCATATTGCATACCTCACTAGCTCCTTTGCAGAACTGTGGGAAAGATATGTAATGAATTGCAGTCATAAGAGATGTTCTCCAGGCTAGAGAATAGGAGAAAAACCACAGGGTGTGGACAAGTTACGGAAAGGTAAGCTAAGGTTGTGGTCTTGTAGCCTCTCAGTTACTCTGTAGTCATTGCATAAGTTTTTGCTCCATTGTAAATGCAGTTTACTTTCTCCACCTTCACTGAGGGGTAGAATAGTCTCTGTAATAGAGGAAGAACATATGTTTGGTCACCACTGAGTAGCAGAAATTCCTCAAAGTCATACTTCTAGGTTACGTTGTGGTAACTTGTTCCTGTGCCCATATCTGTAACTGAACAGTGAGTTCCTGAAAGAGTTCTGGGTAAAGTGATTTGGAAAGAAAACAGATAAAGTAGTTCTTCAAACTGAAGGCAAAAGGATCCACTCGATCATCCCGACTTCATCTTTTTCCTCTCGAGTTTGTCTATGCCGAGATATTTGCAGAATATGTTGGAGCAAGAGCTGTTGCAGGACAGATTCTACAGTGTTTTCAATAATATCATTAAAAAGAGGAAACAGGAACTTTGCTTCCTGTGTCTGTATTTTCTCTGTTGTTCAGAGAAGATAATTTATTAAAGTCTTGCTGCTCAGAGAAGGTAATGCACAGTGCTGTCACTTAGGGACCTACAGCAACTCTAACTGAGGATCTACTAAAACCATGCCACGAAGTCTTACAAAATGTGGGGGTTTGTGTATGTGAGGGTTAAGGTTTCTTTCAGTTTATTATTCCATAATTAGTACTTATTGACTAGTATGATTATCCTTTTTTGATAAATCATACACATACTTTTTTTGTGTGTTTGTGTTCTTAGTGGTATTTGCAGGGCTAATGAATAAAATTCCCTGACTCTGAATCTGGAATGTGAAGAGCTGGGAAAAAAGCAAATATGTTGCTAGGCTTTGAACATGATTGCAAGATGCTGACAGTTACAGTGCCTTTAACTAACTTTTGGTTGTGAAGTAATGAGAGAAACATCAAGAAAATTACCTAATTTTCTGAGACTTACAGGTTGTTAGTAAATCTGTTACACTTTTATACAAAT
The DNA here is from genome assembly GCA_035590195.1 of Aviceda cuculoides. Classification (NCBI taxonomy): domain Eukaryota; kingdom Metazoa; phylum Chordata; class Aves; order Accipitriformes; family Accipitridae; genus Aviceda; species Aviceda cuculoides. The sequence continues at coordinate 21,756,390 of JAVJGG010000032.1, forward strand.
AAAATCTAAACTTTATGCTGCAGAACTGAAAGATTTTAGTACAGTAATAATAATTCTCTGAATCCTGTGGTAGCCTGTCCTGGTTTTAGCTGGGATATAGTTAATTTTCTGTCTAGTAGCTGGTATAGTGTTATGTTTTGGGTTCAGTATGAGAAGAATGTTGATAACACACTGATGTTTTCAGTTGT
>JAVJGG010000032.1:21756663-21767400 GCA_035590195.1 Aviceda cuculoides
CACAGCCAGGGCAGCTGACCCCAACTGGCCAAAGGGGTATTCCATACCATGTGATGTCATGTCCAGTATATAAACTGTGAGGAGTTGGCCAGGAGGGGCCGATCGCTGCTCGGGAACTGCCTGAGCATTGGTCAGCAAGTGGTGAGCAATTGCATCGTGCATCACTTGTTTTGTATATTCCAATCCTTTTATTACGATTGTCATTTTATTATTGTTACTATTATCATTATTAATTTCTTCCTTTTTGTCCTATTAAACTGTTCTTATCTCAACACACGAGTTTTACCTTTTTTTTCCACGATTCTCTCCCCCATCCCACTGGGTGAGGGGGGAAGTGATTGAGTGGCAGCGTGGTGCTTAGTTGCTGGCTGGGGTTAAACCATGATGTAGCCTTAGGACGTAAACATGAACTGAAATAGAAACTTCACACTGAATATGCCCCAAAAGGCAATCAGTTCAATTTTTAAAATATAAAATAACTTTATTAATGCTTTCATTGAGATGCTCTGTAAACTTGTGTACAGTTTGAGCATCTCTGAGAGTTTCTGAGAACTTTCTATTTCAGAAAATTTCTGTTTTCAGATTGTTTTCAAATGTAGGTAGGGAACATTGTAATATGGAACTTGATTACTTTTTAACTTTTTTTTCTCCTCTTTCATGAATTCAATTAAGTATGAGTGGTGGGATTGAAAAGAACAATTTTACAGTGCTTACTGAATTCTGGATGTCTATTAAGCATAGTTATTGACAAATAGTAATGCTGAGTAAAATACCAATTGTGCCAAGAGGACTTTTTTATTATAAAATGGGCAGAGAAAGTAGCTGTAGGAGGCATGGGTATCAAGAGTAAATAATGAAGATACACAAGATAAATGGAATTGAATAAAGTAAGTGAAAGAAACAGTATGATTTACAAGAAAGACTTTTGCTATTGCAACTGGCAGTCCTGTAGAACTGCAGTTCTATATCTTCACCAAAGTGTTAAGACATCGCGGTCGTAGGGGACTGTGGAGATCATTCTTGCTCTAGACCCCATCCAGGTTTGGGAGGGTGAGGTGCATTATATCAGATTGGAGTTCTCGTGATATTACCCTTTCTTTAGTTATTCTGTTTATCAGACAGCTAAAGCTCAGGTTGCATTTTTTTCTTCAGTTGTGTTGAATTGTACAGAATTGCCAGTTAAAGCTCCTTTCCCAAGCACTGTAGGAATCCCAGGGATTTGCCTAAGCAATACTTTTGCCTTGAACCATTTAATGAATAGTTTTTTGCCAGTGGTATGCTGCTTTGTCTGTAGTATTTCTTGAGATCTTCTTGTACTTTTTTGTGTGTTTTTCAGCTCTCTGCTTTTGTGGGCGTGTGGTTGTGGTTTTATACTCCTGAAGAGGGAGATCTGTGGATGGCCATGGCTGCGCAGAACACTGAGGCTTTTGGGGAATGTAATTAAGGTCATGAGGTAGATTACATGTATTTGGTATGCCTGATTGTGCCTTTGACACTCCTGCTTTTCTTGATCATAGGTTGGGCTTGCCAGACTGTTCCAAGCAGATTCTGTTCCCGGGAGCAGTTGATCACGGCTGACTGGATAACTGACTACTGGACCGATGAAGAGAAATTCACTGAGATGACATAGGGAGGCGCATCAAGGACAATGGTGCAGAAAAAGAAAACCTGCCCTCGGTTACTCGACTATCTTGTGATCATTGGAGCCAGGTGATGTAAAAGAGTCTCAGCACTGCTTTGCTTGGGCGGTAGAGTGGGGATAAATAGCCTAGCGTCCGTCGATGAAGCCTTGCTTGGTGCTGAGGAAGTGCTGTCTGGAGTGCATGCAGAATGCTACCGTAATGGGAGCATCTGCTTGGGTCAGGGCATTTTTTGAAAGATACTAGCGCAGCCAAAGTTTTTTAACTTGTGGTCTTCAGACTCCTTTTCAAGGGTCTGTCTGCAAAGGGTGACTAAGAACAGCCAGTTTATATATGACTCTCTGGTAGCCTATGTGTCTGAACTTCTTTGCTCCTACTGGCATCAGGGTAGAGGGATTCACAAATTGAAAATACTGAAAGCCACATGCAAGTAAAATACTTGTTTGGGGTTACTTTTCTAGCTTTTGAAGTGTAGTCTGTAAACTCAGTTTAAAAAAATAATCTGGCACTTGCCTTACTTGGCTGTTTCTCCCTCTAATACTCGTTTATCCTCATAGGAATGACGTAAATGCTTTCCTGTTTTAAAGTCTTATTAACTATCAATAGATAAATTGTTATGCTTATTTACTTAAAGCGTGTATGAAATGTAGGGTTGATATGTGTGCTGTTTGTCAAATACACAGGTGCTCAGTAAATGTTATTTTTCTTTATTTGAGGTTTATGCAGTAACATTCTGCCAGTCTGTTTAATGGATGTATTCCAAAGTCTATTTTACTTTAATTTCTAAGTATCAGTAGTTTATATGCATCAGCCTGTTGCTTTAGCTCCCACTTTCCTTTCAAAATACTTTGAGTGCAATATTTAAATAAGCTAAGTGGAGGAAATTACATAATCCTAAGTAATAATTATTTTTATTATTGTATTTTATGGACAGAATAATTTAATAGCTTAATTACATCTTATTGTCTGTAGAAAAACAACCAAGTTTTCCGTATGTATGTCACCAGCTAGGAAAAGGAGGAGGAAGAAATGTTAACTGCCTCCTCCAGTGATGCTTATGGTGTCTGATGTTCTCACTCAGATTTGCTAGCATTACTTCTGGACTCCTACAGTTCTCTTGCTTTCTGCTGGGCAGTGGTAGCTAGACTGCTAATGTTCAGAGGTCTGTCATCTCGTTAGGCACTTCAACAAATGCCTATGAAAAGAGATGGAGCTGACTGAAGTAGCTTCTACTGCAAAGTCCTTAGGGGCTCCACGTAGCCTTTACCATTACATCTTGTTATCCACTGTGCACAAATAGCAGTGCCTTTTGGAAGTATTCCCTTTTATTAGATGCAAATTTTTAAATGTCTGAGAAGACTCTGTAGCTAATATTACTGCAAAGGCATGAACTGGTGATATATTCACTGGTATTTTGTTGATTACCTTTTTTTTTTTTTAATCATTTACTGCCGAAGACTCTTAACAGTACCAGCATTATTTGACATTTCTTCTTCAGCAGATACGTTAGTTGTGTCCACTAATATATAATAGCTTTTTAGGGTTTCTTTTTGTACGGTATTTCAGTACTTAACTGTACAGGCAGTGTAAATTTTGTTACCAATTTATGCTTTATTACTAAAGCATTTTTACTTTTTCTTTGATAAAGTATTAGTTTGGGATAATTAGTCAGCAGAGCTATTTATACCAGTGATTTTCTTTTGTAAATTACAAACATTCTATTACTATTTGTTCGGGTTTTCTCACGTCTCAGATAAGAAAAAAGCAAGTGTCATTTATATTTTGAAATGGGCATATCTAAAATACCAAGATGAGAAAATGTCTTGTATGAAATCCCATAGGAGAGTGACGACAGAGCCAGGTCTCCTACATCTCATTTAGTAATCATGAAAATAAATGCTAATTACTTCAGAAAATGGTGAGAGATCAGATTTATAGCAAAGGGGTCAAACCAAAGAGAGGTTGTTCTGGGGACATATTTTTCTTCCTTTACTTTCTGGATCTCAAACTCTTTCTCTTGCTTATTCAGTAACTTTAGTGGAAGACTAGTGGTAGGAAAATAGTTACTACCTTGAAAGAATCTGTTCTTCTGGTGGAAAATTAGGAATAAACAGTATCACTTTTCTGTCTTTGTGTTCCATTAGTGATTTGTGGTACAAAGGTTGATGAGCCACAGTGTTAAATAGGTCTGCATATTACTACACAGCTTTTATAGTAACTTACACTTCAAATCCAACTTGGAATTCAAACACAGAAATACGTATATCTATGGTTGCTGGAACTTTTTAATGAAAATTTTACAGAATGAGGTCCATATCATTCCACCATTTGTCTGAGTTCTTTCCTAGTAAATTCTTGGTTTTGCCAATTAGGAATTGATACTGGATTTTCTCATTTAATTTTTGATCGTGTTCATAAATGGCTGAAATCCAGGGGGGGATTCATCTGACTGTATATTTGGAGAGGGACAGTGTATTTCCTACCCAAGTGTTGTCCAGAGACCTGTGCAGTTAAATTCATTTTGGAAATCAAAGTCAGGGAAACATGATAATACAATGTTCTCCTGGGAACAACATACTCCTGAAAGTCCTTTTCTTGGTCAAATTTGAACAGGTTCCTTGTTGGGCCTTGATAATGATGGTACAGACTTCTTTAACCTTTCTGCAGCTGTGGTCTTGTGCTAGTGATTGAGCATTGTGGCTAGTGACTGGGAAGCTGTTTTCTCCCTGGATAGTAGGGGAGAGAAGAAACAAAGATGAAGCTGAGCCCACAGGCTTCTGACATGTTGGTAGGGAGATACCAAAAATTTTTATTGGCATTAGTCAACAATATATGTTGTTTTGGTTTGCTTTTTTTTAGGCAGCCGAGTAGTGATAGTGTTGCTCAGACTCCTGAACTGCTGCGACGTTACCCTCTAGAAGACCATGTGGACTTTCCTCTGCCGCCTGATGTTGTGTTCTTCTGCCAACCGGAAGGATGCCTGAGCGTGCGGCAAAAACGTATGAGCTTCCGTGATGACACTTCCTTTGTCTTCACACTCACAGACAAGGATACAGGTGTCATTCGCTATGGAATCTGTGTCAACTTCTACCGCTCCTTCCAGAAGCGAGTACCCAAGGAGAAGGGAGAAAGCACAGGGACGCATCGAGCTCGGGAGGGACAGAAAATCCCCAAATCTGGGGATGCATCTGCACCCCAAGAGGAAGTGGGCACTGAGATTTCGGAGAGTGGTTCTTCACTGCAGGCTCCAAGTACAGAGTCTACCCCAGATGTGACTCGATCACCACGCAGCAAGCGGCTGGCCAAAGGCAGCCATCGCTCTCGGAACAGCACTCTGACTTCTCTGTGCATCCTTAGTCATTATCCCTTCTTTTCCACCTTCCGTGAGTGTCTGTATACCCTCAAGAGACTTGTGGACTGCTGTAGTGAGAGATTGTTGGGCAAGAAGTTGGGGATTCCTCGTGGGGTGCAGAGGTATGTTGAGGGGGAAAAAAGAACTTTTTCCTCCTACTGTTTGTGTCCAGGACTGCAATTGTCTGCATGGCAAATTGTGGCTACAGGTGTGGTTGCAGGAGCAGCCAAACACCAATGGTTGATCTTTTTGCTGTTTTAACCCAGGATTACAGTAGGAAAAGGAAATTTTGGTGATGATTTCTTTAAAACTTCTCTGTGTGATTCTGTAACCTGGTATGATTTCCATTTTTGGTACACCTAAGGAGGCACTATCCTGCTAACAACTGACTGAGCATGATCTTTTCTGAAGCTGGGCACTGATGCTGTCATTGTTGCTTTGGCATATAAGCTCTGTGGCGGTGTACGTCAGGACTGATTCTCTGGCAAATTAGAAACAGCCAAGAAATAACAGAGAGAATCTCCACTTAGGGCAAGAGGGAAATGATGAAAGTATGCTTAATGAGCTTGTGAAACAATCCGAACTTCAGCGTGGGAGAGAAAAGACTAGAGAAGCAGGAACGGCTGAAAGAGATCAAAGTACAATATTTGAAGGGGAGAGGGAGGAGAGGTAGAAAACAAAGGAGTTGTCTAGGAGGCATATGGGAATGGGGGTTGGTAACAGCAAATTAACAGCAATTTGGTGTATTTTTAATGTAATGGAATAATCTTACATATCTGCTATTATAATGTTGGGTATGTAACAAAAGCTGTTGCACTGTAGAGTACAGAAGGAACAATGTCTTTATGTATATCAGTCATGGATGTATATCTGTGCTATTGTGCCTGATACCTACACTCCAGAATGATATTTTCCTTTCTAATATGCTAACTGAAAAGAGAAAATATAAAATTAATCTGGAGAAGGAGGGGATTATCTCAATAATAGTAAGAGGGATGGGTCTGTAAGATAGCTCATAATGTGAGTTAAGTAACTCGGTACACTCCAAATTAAACTTGTCAAAAGCAAAAAATGACATGACATCTATCGCTTTCATCTTTATAAGCTCTTTACATTTTGCATGAAAGGGGAAATCTTTCCCGTTCACAGAGCAGTAGCCTACTTCTTGGGTTACTGCCCTGGGATAGCTCTAGGAGAGTGTCCTGGGCTTATGACTGACTCCTGCCTAAGCAGATTTATCACCTGAATCCACTGACTGTTGGGGGAAAATGATTCTGTTAGAACGAAACTTTTTTTTTTCCTCCCCCCTCCCCATGGAAATATGTATTAAGGGAGCATTTTGTCACTTGATTTAGTCTGATAATTACTGAGGCAGAAAAAAAGCTAATTTTCATGATCTTCCTCAACTCTGAGAGCTCATCTGATTTTTGAAAGGGGTGCTAAAGTATTCCAGTATTTGAATGGCATATGGTATTTGAAAAATTTGCTCTTGTTGGACATAATTCTTAGAGAAGAACTGAGTGACAGATGAGGAAGGCAAGAGAAGGAATGCTAAGCGTACATCTTTGAGAAAAGTAAAGCAGCAGGTTTGGATTACCATGTGGTTTGCAAGCCATGACTTGGAAAAGTAGAATATTCTGCCACCACTTCCAAACTAAAGGTGAAACTGAATCCTTACAGCCTGCAAAAGGTTGAGCGTGCCTGTTAACAACCTAATGTCCTGTGCATTACAAGCGGCTGAAGGAAGAGTGGAGGATGAGAAGCATCACAGTTCCTGAGAGGTGTATCTCAAATTGTCCTCCTTTTGGCCCCTCCAAATTTCTCTTAATTTTTCTTCCTTTCTGAAGCCTCCAGTGTCATCATCTTTTTTTTTTTCTTTAATTTTTTTTTTTTCAAGTTGTGAACTGTAAGGTAGAACCTCCAATTTGAACCCATATCGTTCTAAGGGATCTCTTACCGTATCTGAAGATATTTATCTGGCTGGGTTTTTTTGCAAAATGGCTGCAGCAGGTTTGCAGCCTTCACCGTGCTACAACATTAAGGGCTGAAGTGGACAAGCCACTTTGCTTCCTTTGTCAGACCCAGTTTCAAGTTTTGAAGCTCTGAAGGCCCTGAGCAGTGCCTTATAGGTGTTTTGGCCAGCCCGTCTGCGAGCTGCAAGTTTGCAGATTGCTAGCTTAGTACATGGAAAAATTGCTGCTTATTTTGCTAAGGTACCTAAATGCTTTCTAGACAGCTTTAGGAAATGTATATTCTCAGCTGAAGTGCATCCACTTCTGCCATGGGTTATTCAGCTCTTAAGAATGATACAATGCAATTCAGGATAGGATGAAAAAGAGTACTTTATCGTGCCAAAAATCTGGGAGATCTTGGTGTGGCGTATTTCTATCATCTCAGGTTTAGTTCCTATTCTTGCAAAGGCTTGTAGGACTGCTGGAAGCAGAATCCTACAATCAATCGATCACCCACAATTCTGGAAGAGATATGAGAGTATCCTATGTGCATGCTGAATTTCAAGCACCAGGGCAATGAGGGAGCTTCAGAGATCTGGACCTAACTGAACCCTTTAAATATATGAATGAACTCTCAGGTGGAAATGACATACTTGTGTTGATTTCTCCCACAGAAACACTTCCCCACAGTGGTTGCTTCAGTAAGCTTAAACTCCTACCTTCCGTTCTTCTGTGTGACCAAATGTTTGTTAGCTGCATCTTTTAATTCTCAGTATATCTGCCCTTTCCCTGGAAGAGCCTTGCGGAACGGCTGTCAAGTGAATCTTTTGGAGTATTAACCCTGTTGTTCTCCCTGTACAGGGATACAACGTGGCGGATTTTCACAGGCTCCCTCCTGGTGGAAGAAAAGTCGAGTGCGTTGCTACACGACTTGCGGGAGATTGAGGCCTGGATATACCGGCTGCTCCGTTCACCAATGCCTGTTGCTGGTCAGAAGCGGGTGGATGTGGAAGTCTTGCCACATGAGTTGCAGCCAGCTTTGACCTTTGCTCTTCCTGATCCATCCCGCTTCACCTTGGTGGATTTTCCATTACATCTGCCTTTGGAATTGTTGGGAGTGGATGCCTGCCTGCAGGTGCTGACCTGCATCCTTCTCGAGCACAAGGTAAGAAGGGAAGAGTTGACCTTTGATAGGTATGTGGGAAGCTCTGCCCTCTTCAAAACCAGGGTGGGCTGGATGTGTAGAACAGCTGTCTCCTGCACTGCCTGGAATCAGTTTGCGGTGGGAAGGAATAGCTCCCTCTGAGGCTCCTGTTTTGAAAAGTTTTGCTCTCGCTCAAAAAAGCACCTGAATCTTGTTTTCAGACAGATTAATGGAGGGTCATCCAGTTCACAGCCATCAAATCAGAGGGCTGCAGGCTGTGATCTTTGTACACCCCTGTGGGGAGTATGAGAAGTGAATGGTTGCTGCAGTGCTAATGTGAGTTTCTTTGGTTGCAGGTTGTGTTGCAGTCCCGAGATTATAATGCACTCTCAATGTCTGTGATGGCCTTTGTGGCTATGATCTACCCATTAGAGTACATGTTCCCAGTGATCCCTCTGCTTCCCACCTGCATGGCCTCTGCAGAACAGGTACATATTTTTCCTTTGTTGGTCTTTTGCAAAGGATGTTTCTGTGATGTCTGAAACTTATACAGGCGTAGTCCTTGTCTCCTTCCCTGCTCTTTTCTCAGGGGTTGCAAATTCTGCCTTGCAAAGAGCATTCTTTGAGCACTGCTAGCTATTTAAATTATAGGTAACACCACTTATTTAGGATACATTCAAAGCATGCCTAGTGAATAGTATGATTCAAAGGAGTAGTTCACAAGCAGTGGACTTGAAAGGCCATAGATCCACAATATTATGACAAGTGTTTATGTCCCACCCTCCCCCAGCTGGGTATTAAGGTTTGTTAGGGAGGGTCCAGAGTAACGTTTAAGGACGCTTGAGGGCTCTTGATTCAGAGTTTAGAAACTATTGCCTGCAATTTGTTCTCCTCAGAAATATGAAGTGTTGAGTTACTGCTGCTGGGAGCCTGGGTTTTGTCAATAGTCGGCTCTCTGCAGGAGCTCATCATTTTGCTTGGAAAGATAGAATTCAGGCCATCTTACTACTTCAGTTTTGTCCTGCAGGTTTGTTCTTGTACCACCCCTTGAAGGTGACCAACCTGTGTCAGTGTTCTAGATTTAAAGAATAATTTAGCCTCCCAAGCCACTGGTCTCAAGCTGCCGTATTGATTTAAACCTTTTCCCTCTGATAATTCCCTTATCAGGAACAACCTGAATTTCCTCTTAGGTTTTCCACATACATTTGAAAAAATGTGTCTATTTCTTCTTTGTAGAGATGTTATTGTTTTGAAATCAAATTACCATTACCATGGTAAGGGTAAAGCCATATTTACAATGGCACAGACTCAGTTTGAGCTGAGGGTGTATTCATTTGTGACTTGCTTCTTCTCTAGTTAGGCTCTTACTCTGAACACCTTTTTTTCTTGGTCCATGATAGACGTGGCAAGCCACTAGATTAGCTAAGTTTTTTCCAAGGAGCCATGCAGCTGTATAAATTACATCCGTGGTGGGGGTGGGGGCCACAGGATGTGGAAATTTATTTTCTTCTAGATGAAAGTTAAAGCTCTCTGAGCAAGAACTTTTATTCCTCTTTTATTTTTTATTTTTTTTTTAACTATTGTATGGAATTAATTACTTATTTATCAATGCCTTGTGTGTTGTCTCCTCTGCTATAAACATACTGTAGTTAATTAATAAATATTTGGGAAGAACATGGTGATATCAAATGCAGATGTTGTCCTTATTAAAGTCTCTCTTTCTCTCAGTTGCTTCTAGCCCCTACACCTTATATCATTGGTGTTCCAGCAAGTTTCTTCCTTTACAAACTGGATTTTAAAATGCCTGATGATGTATGGCTTATTGACCTGGATACCAATAGGGTAAGTGGTGCCCATAAGGACTTGTGGCTTTGTTTCCAGGGAACTGTGCACTTTCATCAGTGTACCCACTGAGAATTTAAGAATGCCTGGCCTCAGTCTGCCTTTGCCACTTCTGTCTTAAACTTTTGGATTCCGTTCCTTCTTGTGTCTCAAGGTCCCCATTTCTTTTGCTTATAAAGCATTCTTTTTTAGTTAATTCATCTGGCTATATCATTAGAAGATAAATCGTCAAACGGATGATAAAGCTGTCTTCTTGAGTAATTGTGACCCTGTCTCTTATAGCCCTTCGTAAGAAACCCAGTCTGATAAGAGCCTTCCAGCAGTATTGGCTGTCATGATTCAAATGGGACTATGTATCCCACTTTCTACTGGGGCATGAGCAAGGCTAATTCAAGGGAAGCTTGTGTAACATCTTTTACTTGATGGAAATTCCAAAGGATGAGTGTGGGTTCATTCAAACTTATCTTTTTTTGAGGTAAATGGTTGTATTGGCTTTGTGTGGCAAGGTTTTGGTAGCAGGAGGGATTACAGGGGTGGCTTCTGTAAGAAGCTTCCCCTGTGTTCGACAGAGCCAACACCAGCCGGCTCTAAGTTGGACCTGCCGCTGGCCAGGGCCGAGCCAATCAGTGATAGTGGTAACGCCTCTGTAACAACATTTTTAAGAAGGAAAAAAAGTTCCCGGGACAGACAGAAATGGCAGCTGGAGAGAGTGTGAGAACTTGTAAGAGACACAACCCTGCAGCCCCCCAGGTCAGTGCAGAAGGAGGAGGAGATGCTCCAGGTGCTGGAGCAGAGATTCCCCTGCAG
>JAVJGG010000032.1:21775851-21801789 GCA_035590195.1 Aviceda cuculoides
GTTTTTTGGGTTTTTTTTGTTTTTTTTTGTTTTGGTGAAGCTTTGTCTTTTGGGGGAAAGATACTATAGCGATTGATGACATTGGGTTTCCTTGTTATTGCTCTCAAAGCAGAACCCTTTCACCCCCAGATCCACCAATGCCCTTTTGTAGACAAATTTTCAGCATGCCTTTAAAGGTAACTGAAGCATCAATGCAAAGATGCTTCAATACTCTTGGGTAGGGTTTTTGTTTTGTTTTGTTTTGGTTTTATATCTCACAAGGTAAGGGTAGCGTGGTAAAAACTGATGAGGAATGAGACCAGCATAGATCTCCCACAATCATACATGTTGATTTGGGGTGGGAAGGGGGAAAACTAATAACAGTTGTACTTAATTTCTTTAAAGGTCTCAGAAGTTACTCCGTCCAAACAGTTTAAAACTGGCCAATGATTCCGATGCAGACTCAGATTCCAGGGCCAGCTCCCCAAACTCTACTGTCTCCAACAACAGCAGTGAAGGTTTTGGGGGCATCATGTCTTTTGCAAGTATGTACTAATGAATTCATTAAGCTGGTTTTATTTATTGTAATAAAGTTTACAGAGAGATGGAATAGAGGCATGGCTAGTCAAGAGAATGACTTGGTTGTCAAATTGTTACCAGCTCTCCAGAAGTCACGTTGGGAGCCACAGGACCGATTTAACTTACACTGCTGATAACTACTGCTTTATGTGTTTTTCAGTAAGAAGGGCTTTGGTTATGTGGTTAGGCCCTTGAGTTATATGGCACTTTGAAAGAATTTCTGATCTGTGCCTTAGTTTCATTTAAACAGAAAATTGTGCATTTTCCTGAAGTTGATACAGAAGTCTTACCAGTAGTGTGCCTTCCATGCTTCCATGTTGTGTGTTTAGGTGCTAAATTAAGTTTCTTGACTGTGCTTACCTACTTTCAGTTACATTTTAATAAAAAAATCCACAGGTGTGGAAGACTAATCTAGAATTTTTTAATGAGTGAAAGAAGATATGGCCAGTTGAGTCTTGCACTATAGTGGGGAGCGGTGCAAGAAGTTTGCAGCAGTGGTGAAAGTATATTGGATGTTTCTGGTAAAATGATTGTTACTAAAATAAGGCTGCAAAAAAAGAACCAAAGCAAACTGAAATAGTATGCTGACATTTTAAATTAACGTTTTGAGGTGTAATCAGCTCATTGATCTACAGGAGATGCTTTCAGGCTGCCTACAGGCTTAACCAGATGATGATGCATTATTGTGTTCTTAAGATCTGTCTGTATTAGGAAGAACTTATGCTTTCTCCTGATAAGTGAAAGCTTCTATTTTAAAGCACACTTCTGTGGCAGATTTACAGTGTTTCACAAGGCACACTGCACAATCTCACTTCAGAATTACATGTTTTGGAGATCTTCCATCATCCTGTTTTCTCATGTGGCCCCTACCATTCGTTTGCTCCCAAAATGAGGATCAAACAAGAAGACACAGCTGACGTGAGGTTACCTGTTTAAGTCCAGGAAGACACGTGGATATTGCTGTTACATTTAAGACTCAAAGATGCAACAGCAGTGATTGTAACATGAAAGCTAAGAGTTACGTTTTTGTACAATTTAGAATAAACTAATTTCAGATGTGGTTGCAATGTAAATGAGATGATGTTATGCTTGTGAGACTTTTGGGTAATAAAGAACAACTTAATCATCAAGGATCTGGAATAAGAAGGTGAATTACAGGAGGTTTAGGAAGTTTGGGTGTGTGCAGCGAGCGTTAGGCATTTAACTGTTTTTTCTTCTTCTGTCATAGGCAGCCTGTACAGAAACCACAGCACAAGCTTCAGTCTGTCCAACTTAGCCCTACCAACCAAAGTTGGGAGAGACAAGAATACTCCCTTTCCCAGCCTGAAAGGTAACCGTTTTTCCCTTTGACTTCTACAGCCTTTACAGTTCTTGTGGCTTGGCAGTCTCAGGTCTTACCCCTAACAGGAATCCTAGGGGTGATGCATTTTGGCAGTTTGGGTAGTACCTGTCTTGAGTATCAAGACAGTAAATTGTCTTGGTAGTTCTCAGTCAGACTTCTTCCCAACAATTGGGCTGCGTTGGGATGGGAGACTGGCTCATCTAGCCTGTGTTAATGGATACACTGTGAATGTTGGTTTTGTTTTGTGTTTTGTTGTGTTTTATTTTTAAGTACTTAGTGTAAAGAATGGGAACCAAGAGGTAGGTCCTACTTTTGCACTGCCACTATCTTCATGATTAGCCTTAGGTAACTTGTTGGAGCGATGATTCTGCATTTCTAAGTGGGGATAATGCCAGCTTCCCATGGAGACTGCAGTTTACGTGGGTTTCAAAAGTGTTTATAGTCTCTTCAGTTCACTAAATAAAATTTTTTTTATCAAAATCAAATTATAACCATACTTCAGCTCACTCAGAGTGAAGATTGATCCCTAACTTATGTGCACAATCTTTTAATTGGAACATCTCGTGTTTGTCTGCAGTATCATTAGATAACATGTGTGGATGGGTACTAGAGAAACGACCCTCTTACTGTGGGGAGTTAGTCAGCCTGGTCGTCCTTGTACCAGATGTAATAACAGAAGGGGTGACTGAGCACATGCTGGTGTTTTAGTGTTGAGACCTTTTCAGTTGCTAAACTGAGGAAAGATTTTATTTTACCTTTTGAGTTTTTCTATCTGATTAGAGCTTATTGCTTTTGTTTTAATATGTTGATTTTTTTCATTTATTTTTTTCTTCCTCATCATTTTCATCGGTAAAGATTACTTTAATCTGGAAGTGGGAAGGGATGTGGATGAAGGTTGGTATGATGTTTTGCTGACCTTAGACCTTGTAGAAACAAAGGCCAAAAGCTGGTTTTTGTGTTTCTTCTTTGGACTTTGTTTTTGAGACAAGTAATCATTCCCTGTGTGTAAAATGAGGAGGAACAGGACTGGTAGGGTGAAAACACTAGCAGAAACTCTGCACAGGTGTTTTTAACAACCTTTTACCGGTTGGTTATGTTTTTATTGTACTGGATAAGAAACATGCTTCATGTCATGGATTATTTCCATGCATAAACTTAATGACTGATTCCATGCATTGGAAGAAAACAGTGATGGGGTTTGCCATTCCACGTTCATGCTTTGCACCTCATCTTCTGCACTTTGGTGTTCTTTCTTGACTATTGTAATCCTGTAGGGTCTTTAATGTTCCTATGCAGATGTGAGGATGGGATTTCTGTGGAATAGCTCAGCGTTTTATGCATGTGCAAGTGTGTGTGTGTGTGTGTGTTCATTTATGTGTGCATGCTGCCTCACTGGGATTCCCACTAGGCACTTCACTGTTTTTTAAATGTTTTTGTCTCTGTTGTACAGGTATAAAATTGCTGCATTAACTTGTTCTTACCAAGTGTGTGTGGTACCTTGTCTTTCTAACTGTAATGGGAAATGATGCTGGGACTCCATCTCATTGCTGCTGTCTGACCACTTTCCATCTTCCTTTTTAATTTTTATTTCATGCACATCCATTGATATTTTTTCCTCAGTGATGCAGATGTTTTTGATAGTGCCCTTGAAATACAATATATGCAATAATGTCCTTGAAGATGCAATACATTGGTTCCACGATGCCAAATTTCAAGTCAAGCACTATCTCTAAGATTAGTTACGCTGGCCCTTGTTGTCTTGGGCTTTCAAGCATCCTTCCTGCTCTAGTGTCATTTGGGTTTTGTTTTGAGGGAGGGCTGGGAAGAAGCTGGTAGTTGGATTTTTTGCTGCTGATGGTGGGGACTGTAGAATTGTAGTACACTACTAATTGTATATTTTGTGTCCCAGTATTTGGGTTAAATACTATAATGGAGATTATTACTGAAGCTGGCCCAGTAAGCAATGAAGGTGGGTTCCCTACAGCATGAGCTGTGCATGATATAACGATTTCCAGCATTCCCTATGCCTGACTTTGGGCTACCTTTCTCACTGGGTAACCAGTACCACGTGATCTGTACTAGTCACCCCCAATGCATTATGCTTTTACATACAGTGACTAATTTGAAGATGGTTCTTGTTGTGGAACTGCATGCAGAGCAGCCAAACTTTTCCTGCCTTTCACCTCCTGCTCCCATTACCATCTTCTCTTTTTCTCTCTGCATTACTCCCATTACTGTTTTCTGCCGATGTGTGATGCTAGAATATGATATATGCTGCTGCTTTTTTTGGAGTTTCCATTTTGTTTGAAGTCTGTTACCTGTAATCCGAATAGGTATGTTAGCCAACCTTAGTGTTGCTTGTTACTGTCCTGGGAACAGTTTTTTTTTTCCTCCTACCCCTTCCTCTCATCCTGTTTCCTCTCCTGTTTAGGAAACAGACGAGCCCTTGTGGATCAAAAGTCTTCAGTCATTAAGCACAGCCCAACAGTGAAGAGAGAATCTCCATCGCCTCAGGGACGAACTAGCAATTCGAGGTAATATCTTTCATTGCTTTTTGAGTATAAAGTGTTGTTAGAGTGGTCTCATACTTGGCCAATGTTTCCTCAGAAGTCTAGCTGTTGAAAACTAAATAGTGCTTTTCTGTGGCCCTAAGCTTGCACGTATTATTGTCTGAGAAGATTTGGTATGGATGGTCTTACAATTAATACTGCACATACATATTTTAATATGCTCTGAAATGTATCCTCTTTCTGTCTGAGATCCAAAAATTCTAGTATCCCTACTTTAGCTCAGTATTTATTCTTTGTAATTGAGTCTGTTCTAACAAGGTAGTCTAGCCAGCGGAGTTTTAATGCACCATGCAGGGGATCAGCCGAGTCATATGAAGCAGTTTGATACCATGAATTCCTGTGAAACACTTTTCTCAGCCTTGGGAAAGGGACTCAGAATGGTGCAAGTAAACATTACCTGACCTATGCCTGTGCTTTCTCCTCCCTTTCTTATGTAGCGGTCATGGGTAGAGTGAAATTTACTTTGAGCTACTGGGTTGGGAGACAAGCAAGAACAATAACTGCAGTTCAGACTGGGGAATGCAGCAGGCTGCCTAGGAATTCCTTTCTTACCATTCCCTCCCCTGTGGCAAAGCACGCTGAAGCAGCACATGTGCCAAGGCTGCTGCAGTAGTGCTATTAGTAATGCTGCGCTTCCTCTTCCAAGGAAAACCTACAGGTCAGACAAGGTGGCTGTGGGAGAAGGTTGTGGCGTAGAGGGCTCCTATAGATTCTGAGGAGTGCTGTGAAGGTGAGGAGTAGAGTGGTAGCTAGAAGGACTAGAGGAAAATCTGATTACGGCTTATTATAGGAAATAACAGATAAAATGAAATATTTGATGCTACACCTCTAGAACAGAGGTTGGGCTGTGTGCAGCTATGTTAGCAGCAGGCATAGCTAGATTTGAACTTTTTTTCTTGTAAACTTAGCTTTGATAGGAAATGCATTTCTGTGTGTGTCCTGGCCAAGGTAAGCAGAGGGCTAACTTTTTGCCTGCTTCCTCTTACATCCATCAGTGAGAACCAGCAGTTCCTGAAGGAGGTGGTACACAACGTTCTCGACGGGCAAGGTGTTGGCTGGCTGAATATGAAGAGAGTCCGACGTCTGCTGGAGAGCGAGCAGCTCCGTGTCTTTGTACTAAGCAAGCTGAATCGCACAATCCAGTCAGAAGAAGATGCTCGGCAGGATGTCATACAGGACGTGGTCAGTGCTGAACTCATCAGGGTCCTCGTGCCTAGTGTCTGCTGAGGCTCAATTCATAGAAAGTTATTGTTAAATTGCCTCCTAAAAGCTGATGTTACAGCAGTTTTGGAATTTATGTTCTTGAATTACTTTCTCACTTCTGAAATAGCGACACTGATGGGATTTTCATTGCAGGAGATCAGCCGCAAGGTTTATAAAGGCATGCTGGACTTGCTGAAGTGCACTGTGTTGAGCCTGGAGCAGTCGTACGCAAATGCTGGCCTGGGAGGCATGGCCAGTGTTTTTGGCCTGCTAGAGATAGCACATACTCACTATTACAACAAAGGTAAGAAAAGTGTTTGTGAGAATACAATGTTTACAAACCAAACAAGATCCTTACTGTGAAGGTAGCTGTTTTGTGGCTCCAGATATTTCAGGGGTTTTACGACACTTTCAAAATAGGTGAGAACTGTACCATTGTTACTGAAACCTTACAAAGCTTGAAACCATTCTCTTGCACGCGTGTAACTGGACCATAACAAAATAATGGTTATACTGGGTATTTGGTTGAAAATGGAAGTTATGCAGCAAGATACAAAACCTGGGACTTTTACAGGTGAAGTGGAAATTCTGAGAGTGGGGACCTTCAGCTAACACTGTCCCAACCACAGTCTTGGAAAGTTATTGCAGACAACCTGACGAGGGATGGAGATATTTCTAATGTGGAATCATATGAGACTTACCTCACCAACCACCTTGCATTACACAATGATTCTTATATCACTAAGTACTCTTGAAGAGGAAAGTCTGAAATTACCTCTTTATTTTTCAGCTTTTTCTTAAAATCTGATTCTTAATGCAAAATAAGAAAATGCATGTGTAAGGAAAAAGAGCAAAAGATGACAAAAAGCTACCTCTCTGCTTACTATCTGACTGAGCTGTAATCTCGAATGGTGAAAAGCTGTTTCTTTCATTGTAGCAAGAGGAGTAAAATCTACTAAACAGTTCATAGTTGCTGTTCTGCGTGGCTTGCATCAGGGATTTTATGAGTTGGCGTAGATGCCCTGTGGGTTACAGGTGTTCCTTTCCAGTCGTTGTTAGAATGCTGAGGAAGGTAAGGAAGGCTGTGCTAGTGTAACAGTCCTGAATGTGAGTTTTAGGCTGGTCTTGGTAGTTGTAAGTCTTTTAGTCTGACACTGATCCTAAGCAAAATTATAGAGTGGCTGATCTAAACCTCAGTGGTTTTAGATGAAGTCTTGATAATGTAATGCCAGATAGCATAATTTGATGGTAAGTAGAGCTTACCCGGTAGATTAATTGTGGTCAAAATAGACAAAACTTGATATAAACATTTAAAGCCTTGATACATCTTTGGAGGATTTCTCTCATTATTGCATGACATCTTGATTTATTTTAGCTGTTTAGTATGTTTTACATGAGTTGATCCAGATATTTCTGGAAATGTTTTATAGAGATTAGTGCTTTTCTTAATGTTATTTAACATAGAGTAGTGATCTAGTAATCCCAAAATTGTTCAGTTTGCATATGATGCATACTGTTTGAACGGGACATGATGGATATAGGTTATTTGTCCAGAGGAAGCTGAATCTTAATAAAGCATGGTGGTGATTATGTTAATATGGTCAAACTAAGGACTTGTTTAGGAATAAGGTCAGTTGGCAACAATAGTAGGATTGGGAACTATCTTCTAGGAAGCAGCGTCTCTGAAAATGGCAGCTATGTGTGAACTTCCCCCTATTTACTGTGTCTGTAAAAACTGGAGAGGGGGGCACTGTGTAAACCTACGAATATAGACTTGGGATGCAGCTATTGTCTGTGGATATGTCACTAACAAGACACACAGCTGACTTAGTGCTTCCAGTTCTGATCATCACATCTTGAAAAATTGAGGAGGTTTCTGAAAAAAAACTACAAGGAATTGGGAAAACACTTTCGTTCTGAAAGATGGAGGTGTTCAGTCTATTGAGTGATAGGTTTTGATTGTTTTCAATTATTAGCTAAATGGAACGGTGTTGCTGATAGCAGAATCTTTAATCTACTGGACAAAGGTGTCACAAGGTCTAGTGGTATGACAAATTTAGGTATTAGGATATGAAATTTTGACTATTGGCCTCATCAGCTATTGGAACAGTTTGTGCAGGATTGCAGGAGATTCTTTACAGAAAATCTAATTTTAATTTTTCTATTCTGAAAGTTTTGCTGTAATTCAAACTCTGGAGCTTGATACAGAGAAATAATCCAAACAGCCTTTGGAGGCATATGATTATAGGAAGTCTCAGAGAATGATGAGAGCTATAGCTGATAGTTTTTTGGTTTTTTTCCTAACTGAAGTTTCATTTAGTGTTACCCATCAAAGATGATTGTATTTGTCATCTTTTCACTGCAGGAGGAGCTTGCTTATATTCTAGAAGTGATATTCTTGGTAGTTAAGGCAGAGTTGTTTGATTTTGGAGATTTCAGCAGAGGAGATACTACAGTTACTGTGCCAAAGAAGATTCCTAGGTTTCAAATATACAGGAAGGAAATAATTTGAGTATCCCCAAAAGAGCACTCTGGCTTTCTGCTCTACTGTTTCCACCAGTGTGTCAGACTATCTGCAAGCCATGGTGACCTGTGGGAAGAAATGTGAGCCTGAGCTGTTTTAGTGCCAGGCTTAATGATTTAGGTGAGACCATCTGTCTCATCTTCCTGCTCTCATTTCCTTTTTCCTTATGTTTGTTTTTGGGTTTTTTTTCCAACACTTTTTTTTTTTTCCCTTTAAAGAACCAGAAAAGAGAAAACGAAGTCCAACGGATGGATCTGTCACTCCAGTTGGCAAGGATCCTGCATCATCCCCAAGAGTGGAGCCAAAACCTGCGATGCAGCTGCCGGTACCTCAGCTAATGCCAAAGGCACCGAGCCCTGCAGGCAAAGGGCCAAGGGAATTTGACACAAGGAGTCTAAAGGAAGAAAATTTTATTGCTTCCATTGGTGTGTATTGAGGTGCCTGTGAAGTGCAGGAGGGACTTCTATTCTGGCATTAGGTTCTATTTGCATTCTCTCCATCTTAACACACTACATTGCTGCTGTAACATGCTTCATTTTACACCTTGGATCACAAGGAACAATCATAGGTGTTTTCACTCTACTCTTGGATAAACTATCCAAGGCAGTTTTCTCCCAGAAGCTTTCTAATCTTAATTGCTTATGAATTTCATTACACTTTAGACAACTTTATTTTTTGCTCTGTGATTGATGTTTTCAAGCAACAGGAAATGGCAAAAGGGAAACAGGGCCAGCAGGACTTTGGAAAGGGCAACTGCAGAAGGGACTATATGAAACAAAAGTTTTCCAATCATTGCTGACTAACTGTGGATTATCTAGATTGCATCCTGATAGAAGTGGGACCCAGGCTCTGCTGATTGTTAATAATAAAAACTGCCAAAAAGATTTTAGTTGTAGTGTTACAGTGAGCAGGACTGATGGATCTTCCTTCTATGCAACAGTAAATAGAATGCGTGTCCTTCTAAACAGCATCTGCTAGGCTGGTCACTGGAAATTTTCCCAGTCTAATTTCTTAGCTGGTATAGTTTTTCCCTATGTCTGGGAAAAAGTTAGAGGTAGGCTTTAAACTGTTTTACCTAAAAAGAGCTTTACAGATTTCTTTGGGGCGGGGGTGGGAAGAAAAAAAGAGAAAAAAATCTTTTTAGTTGGATCCAATGTGCTGTGGATTGTAAACAAGAGAAAAGTACCATCAGCATATGAGAGAAATTGTTCGTCAGCTCCAAAAATATGCCATGTTAAATTTTAGCCATTGCTTCTTACAGCATGTTTAAAATAACTTTTTAATGGAATCACTGTATGAAAAATTAATCTTCTGAAAGCAGCGTGCTACTGTGAGGCTGTACCTGCAGTATGTGGCATAAGACAAGGGAATGTGTATATTGGGCAGTTACGTGGCAGGGGTGCAGACATTCATTTTTATACCCACATAATAGCTGCAGGCTGAGTGGTGTCGAGTCCTTCTGAACTGACGCTGAACCCCTTGGGACTTGATTTGCTTTCTTGTTTCAAGAGGTAATCTATGGAGGTAGTTGCTCAGAAACTAGTCTTGCACTCTATTTGAAAATCTATCAGGGAGCTAAAAGAGATTCGGATTTCTAGCATTTCACTGTAGTGGTTTGGTTCACTCTGGGTACTTGATTTCTTTTCTGTAGAAAAGAGAAAAAGTAAAGTATGCTTCTGACACAACTAAGAATAAAACAGATGCTAGGCCAGCATTCTTTTAAAGAATGAAGAGAGATCTTTTGATTGGATTGCTGAGACTACTCTTTCCCTCAAATGAAATTAAAGCCTCATAGAAATGGAATCATAGAGATCAGACATTCCATGTTTGTGAAGCATCATAAGAAGTGCTTTTCAAAAGAAGTACTACTTAATATGTTAACTACTGTTGCCAGAATATTAGCCGTAAACAATTCACAATCTTCAAGGACAGGCAACAGGTAAATTTTTATTGGTGGTTCTGGTGCTCTAATGATCTCCACTTGTCTTCTATGGTATTAAGTTACAAGAAGGATATGGTTTCACCAAAACTGATCAAAGTTTGAAAGACTTTAATGTTTTCTCTGAAGCCTTTTTTTCTAACTGGTTTTGTCTGTCACCAAGAACCATGAACTAGTATGCAAGTCAGTCTTTAAGAAATTGCTGTAAAAACAATGTAGTGTCCATGTTCATCTGACTCTTGAGATCTGGAAGTAAAGGAAATTTCTCTTGTGTTGCAGGAGGATAATTTAAAGCTGCTTGGCTATTATACTTCCTTTATGTTCTGTTATGGAAGCTTCAGTATAAGACAATATTTTGGATATACAGGACCAGAGTTAGTCATGGCTAGGCTGAAATTCCTTTTGTAGTGAAATGCAGACTTTCTTATTCAAACTAATTTCTTTAGGGAAGAAGCATTTGGTAAACATTTACATGTTGCTGAAATAACAAAGTATTTGTAAGTAATTCCATTTAAACATGAGAAAATATTTTATGTGAAGATGATCCAACACTGGAAAGGTGGTGGATTCTCCAGCTGTGGAGATAGTGAACACCTGCCTGGACACAGTCCTGTGGCAGCCTGCTCTGGTTGACCTTACTTTGAGCAGGGAGGTTTGACTAGATGATCTCCAGAGGTTCCTTTGAACCTCAGCAGTTCCTTGATCCTATGAAGTTTGGAAGGTGCTTACAGCCTCAGCTTGCAGTTATGTAAATAAAACTCTCAATGAATCAGTTGGTATTGTATGGACAAAATACAAATTGAGCTGCTAATCTTTTGATCTAGCTACAAGAGGAAATACTAGAATGAAAGTAAGTCATCAGCATGGTGGAGTAAAATGATGTACGGCACTGTGCAGTAGCCATACATAAAGTGTATGTTAGTGTGGGGATTAAACTGCATCCCTGAGACCTAGAGGTATGGTAGCTGAATGTGTGCAGTTATTTTGTACTACAGGAACAATGGCCAGGAGGTTCACAGAGTTTGCCAAAGTTCAGGGTGGATGTGTTCCTGCTTGACCCCCTTTTCTTGTTCACTTCTCGGAAAGTTTCTGGTTTCTTGTGTACCTCTGAAGTCTGTAGGATGCTCCCTGGTAACAGAGAAGGCTGTTGGTATTCAAAATTCTTATTTCTGAGGTGAAGAGTGGTGGATTTTTAGCAGTTGAGGATTGATCTTTGCTGTGCTTTCATACCTAATTGCTTGTCTAGGAAATTCATTGTGAAGATGATGCTTCTGAATACTTTGTTTCTTAAAAGATCACCAATTATTTGCTTACTTCTGGGGTTCTTATCTTCCACGGTCCATGGTCGTCACCTGTAGTGTTGGCCTTTTTGTTAGGACACCGGTGGCTTTAAAGTTGATAGTTAATAATTTCCCCCTTTACATTAGTGATTAGTTTGGTTTTATTGCATACTTGCAGTAACTGTTAACGAAAATGTCAGTACTTACTGAAGTTTCCGTTACTACTTCTTAAATAATTGTTTAATGCTGGCAGGTCACTTTATTTTGACAGGATTTTGAAACCGAAAAGATTGTGCTACCTACTTCGTCTGCATCAGATTCTTTCTGGACCTGCTGCCCTGTTTAGCTTAGCTCATGTAACAAAGTCATAGGCATAATATTTTATGCCCCTTGAGTTTATTTGAAGTTTTCCTTTTCTTCTTCGACAAAGTAGTTGAGAGTAAAATCTAGGCTGTTTTTAATGTGCTAGGATATAATCTGCCCTGAATTAACAGGCAAGTCAGCTAAAAGTAATTTAATGGCAGGTATCACAGCTTTCCGCCTGGTGGTTTTTACAGTGAAGCCATATAGACTGAGCACTTAAGAGGCCAGATGTCTTCAAAGCCCTTTAACAAACAAATTCAGTACATCTTAAAGAGATTGTCATCTGTGTCAGTGAATGCTCAGCTAGATAAGCCTATAGGATGCTGTTTGGATCCATAAGCAATTTTATCCTATCCATCTGTGTACTTACGAAAGTTGAAGGAACATCCATCAATCATGAAGCAGATACAGAAATCAGTTGGCTAGCAACTGTCTTTCTAGCTTTTTCTCCCTTGCTACATTTGCCTTGCTCCTGATACGTTTTAATGATACTACTTTGGAGCCTTCTTCCACAATCGTAACACTATCCTTTTTTTTTTTCAGTAGACATTTTGCTAAATAGAATTTTTTTAGAGCCTGTCTTGCCCTAATTTCTGCCATTTGCAGGGTGGGATGGCTTTCTGACACGCTACAAGTGACCTTTTAGTTGCTCAGCAAGTTTCCTTGAGGAACAGTAGAAGAACATTGTACTTTTTCCTTCCCTCTGCCTTTTCTGCTTTTCTAAGAGTATCTTCCTCTGTAGCATTCCCAGCTTTAACCATGCTAGTGAGAAAGGACAGTGCCCAGCACTCAGTCAGTTCAGCATGTCAGCTTGTGATGTTTCCTTTGGCCAACAGGCCAGCACCTGGAATGATCTGATGTTTCTGAGCAGAAAAGATGACTGCATTTCAGAGAGTTGAGGAATGTGAGTGATAGAAAAGTGCAAGTGCCTCATCACTATTTCATCTCGGGGCTAAGCTTCAAATGAAAAGAGTGCATGCAGACGTCAGACTTTTTTCCTTTTCTCTGCATTGTATCTTCTTACGGAATTCCTTGCCTTGATTGGAGTGCTGTGACCTATTTTGAATTTTGGAAGTTGGCATTAAGCATGATATCTTGCTCGTTTTTCTTCTTCTTCCCTATTTTCCATTCTTTATACCCTGATAGGAACAAGTAAGTGCAGAGAAGTTCAACTTTTGCATGTAGAACTGGCTGATAGGCAGAGCCAAGCATTTATTGAGAATGCTCTCAGGTCAAAAATAACTTGTACTTGTAAACTTTGTGATAATTTTTAAGATATAATATTGGTTAAATGTGTTAACCTACAGTTTTAATTTTCTTGGAATTGCTGCTGCTGGTTTTTCTGCCTTTTCCTTTCAATGATGAAAACTAGAGACATTAAAATGTTTCTGTTAATTAGAGCTTCTGTGATGCCTATGTTTTGAAGGAATAAGTATTTGGCAGTCTTAAAGGCCTTTCTCAGGGAAGGTGATTAATTGCATTATATGTGTTCGTAATAGCTGTTTTTCCTTAGTTGGTTCACTGTATGAAGTCATCTCAAACATTTGAATTCTCTATAGATGAGAGATGATGCAGGGCTTGATTCCTAACATTGATTTCTTGTAAAATGGTGTTAATTAACCCTTTGCTCAGTAGTTGTCATAAATTTCTGCCTTTTTTCTTTCTTTTTTTTTCTTTCTTTTTTTTTTTTTCCTGAGATGGAGTGGGTTTTTTGTTTCAAATTTTTTTCCCCATTTTCACTTGTCTGACCAGCCGCTGACTCTTTCTCTTTCTCTCCTGCTTTCAATGCATCTTGGGTAGAATTGTGGAACAAGCACCAGGAAGTGAAAAAGCAAAAATCTTTGGAAAAAACGAGTAAGGAAATTAAAAATGTAGAAACTGACTCCTCCAGCCTCCCCATAACTGCCAACTCCCCAGGTGCAGGGTGAGCTTGCATCTATGGCACACGGTTTTTATACCACAAGAACAAAGGTCTATCAAGAAAGCCTGCATAATTGAGGAGGCCAAACAGATCAGTTTATCCTGGGGAAACTGTGTTCAAATGTCTTTTCTTTTCTTTTTTTTTCTTTTTTTTCCCCTTTCTTTTTTCCTCCCCTGAATGTTGCCTTCTTCAAAGAAGGGGAAGCAGATATTCTGCATCCTCACCATATCGGATATATATGGAAGGATTTTAAGATATTCCATCTCCTTTCTTAAAAGTTTAAAGACCAGTTTTGCTTAACAAATCTTTGACGTGAATAGATTGATTGATTGATTGAATGTTACTGGAATGAAGAATTCTCTGTTCTTTAAAGCTCTGGAATGGCAGATTTTGTTACCTGGCATCAACCATGAACAGTTTATGACCACAGACAGTCTGCAACAAGACATACTTTTGAGGGGGAGAGAGAAGGTGTATGTGAAGAATTGTATTTAGTGATGGCTGTTAGAGAATAGCCTCCTAATAAGGAAATCAACTTGATTTTGGTTTTTATGTCCCATGTTAAAGGAGGAGTGATGAAATAGTCTGAGGCTGTTGCAGAGTCTAAATAGTAGTCTAAATCTACACAAATCTTACCATCTATTGAAATATGATATTGAATAAAATATTGAATATGTATTATCTACAGGTGTAGTACAAGGTTTTACTCTTTTGGTTATCGCTGTTGTAAATAGGAACACACGATTTAAGGACAATAGCTGGTTTATAAAAACCATGATGTGGTAGGTGTTTCCTAGCCATAAGTGTAGTTTGTACTTTGCAGAGCTGACGCCCTTTTAAAGGCTGAAGGTTGGGGAGGGTTAATAGTGAAGGTGAATGGGTGAAAATTCCTGCCATTCTGACTAGGCCTGGATTCATTACGTTAGTTTTAGGCTCCTCAGTTAACTACTTCAGTTAAGCACAAGTGAGCAGCTGGAGTTAGTTCAGAGAGAATGGGGCAAATGGGGCACCTCTGCTGTAAGATCCGAATTGCTTTCTGCTGAGGTGGGAGTGTGTGTGAGACACACGTAGCACGTGAGCACACCTACTCTCCCAAAATGGGCCTTTCAGGTAGGCGCCTACTTTGGGAGGGATAAATTGAAGTTTTAGCGGTTTATGTGTATTAGACATACAACTCCATAAAGAAGGGAAGGGGAGGTTTGTAAGTGCCTGTAAATTGATAGTGACAACAATGTGGTTGTGGTTGTTGCGCTCCTCAAACTCAGTTGACAATATTGCCCCAAGCTGTCAAATACCTGAACTGCTTCAGTCAGTTTCGCTTGCTTTAAAAGTCAAATTGCCAGAAATGTATCTGAATTATGTGTTGGGACAGGGAACTCTTAAACTGCTTAAAGTACATACAGCTGAAGTTTAGTATTCTTGCTGTAGTAATGAGATACAAAACTTTTTGCTACATCATTATTCAGAACTAGAAATGGTGGCCATTTGAAGGAGTGGAAATAGACCTCTAGAAGTGAGCAATGTATATTTCAGTGGAAAATAAGATTCCAAATTCTTAGGATATTTTTAGTTATTTCTCTTTTTTTTTTAGTTTTTGTTTATACTTTGTTAGAATCTGTGATGATTTGATTTATGGTAACTAAGACATATGGATTTAGGCAGAATACTATAATAAATGAAGAACACTTTCTGTAAAACCCTTCACATGGAGAATTGGTTGTTGAGTAGTAAGCTAGTATGGTCTGCACAGCCCGCTTATGGCTTTGCTATTCATGAGTTTACATACCATCTCAAACTCACTCCCACAAATCTTTGTATATTATCCTTCTCTCTCTCTCCTCCCTTCCCTTTTTCTTTCCTTTTCGCTGTCTTACCCTCTCTAATATTACATATAATACGAACATGTTCATAATTCCCAGGTTACTGTGATCAGTGGTTCTAAGAGAATAGTGTCATTGTTTGCTTAGATACTGGATATAGTCATGGGTATATAATACAAATATTCCAGCTGCTGATCATGTCTTCCTGTTACTGAATAGTTGGCAGATATGGATATGGCAGAAGTGTTGCATTCAGTCTCTTCCCCTTTCTGAGAGTAGTGACATTCTGTGTACAGTCTATAACACGTTCTTTTCTTGCCTCGTTATTTATCTCGTTCAGTGCTTATCCAGATTTCTTTTCAGGCTCTACCTCTCCATCATTCTCTTTTCCTTCTGCCATCCCATCAGAGGACAACAGATTATATGATTCTAGAACTGCATGGGAAATTGAACATAAAGTTTCTTATCCTTTTTTTCCCCTTTTTTATTTTTGGATTGGTGGATTAATGAATGCATGACTTAAAGCTTGCCGATTCCCTCTTTCACTACTGACCTACGTGATTGCCAACTCTGGAGAGCCATTTGTTAATGTAATTGGGGAATGCTGTGAAGTACAGCATGATACAAGCTTCTTCCTTGAAATTCTTACTGGTGTAACACCAGTTGTCCTGTTTATGTTCTTGTTGCCCATTGCCTGATTTTTTTGCCTAGATAGTTGCTGTGGGCAAACAAACAAACTAAGTCCAAGACTTCAAGCAAATTAACTGTTCAGAAAAGGATTCGGACTTTAAGTAAATAGGTTTCTTTTATTTTACCAAGAATAAAGGAAATGGCTTCCTAGAGTTGAATGGCAACTGCTCTGCATGTGTTATTGTAACTGGAAGCTACTTGACCTCCGTCTGTCCTCTTTTCTCTCTTGAATGGCTAACAAAGGTACTGTTTAGTGATAGTCACTCCTGGACTATGACTTTGGAGTATTTGAAATTCAAACTAACGTTTGAAGAATGGCGGATGTGTCCTGCTGGCCTTGTTGTTTACAGTACCAAGGAATAAAAAAAAATCAAAGGAATGAGAAAGCAAATTTGTTTTCTTGGTACTGTTCCTGCTTTCAGTCTGTCATCTGCTTTCTGCCATGCTGGGGTTTTTTTGGTACAGTAATGATTTACTTTTTCCTTTGTTCAGGGCCAGAAGGTGTGAAACACTTTGATTTGGGAGAAACGGATGAGAAAAAATCCCAAATCAGTGCAGACAGTGGTCTCAGTTTGGCCTCAGGTTCTCAGGTCAGTGGCTCCTCTGCTTGCTATTCTGCTATTCACTACTTAATTGTGGGAAGACTTCTATGCTTGGAGCATACTTGAAAGGCTCATTCAGTAAAACTTCTTCTCCCCTTCCTGTAGGAGACTGATCTTTGCAAACTTCTCAATTGTATGACCCCATGATCTTTTTGACATGCAGGCAGTAGTTTGTATTTGGCTGGGTAAATAAACTAAGGAAGCATAAGGTGTGTGATTCAAGACCCCAAAGGGTTGGGAAGTGATGTTCTCTCCTTATGATAAAAACTAATGTGGCTTTTCTTCCTGTCCTTTATTTGTTTGGATTGCAGAAGAGTGATTTCGACTCTATTCCCAGTGGAGGACCAGCAGTTATGGTCCGAAGTACAAGCCAGGATTCCGAAGTTAGCACAGTGGTAGGATATGCCCAAAGTGAAATCTTGATGTGATTCATGGCTTGCTAAAGTGGGGGAGGGCATTTTGTGCCTACTTTTTGTGTGGTATGGTTGCATACTGTCACACATGCATAATGTATGTCTCTGAGCTCTCTCTCCAGAGTGTCCGAGTGGGTGGCAAGCACGTGTGTCTGACAGAACATACATAGTGCTTTATTAGCAGATTGCATCCTTCATATATGGTGCTCGTTGCTGTTACATATTCCTACATATTGGTGTATTTATGGAACTGGTGGATTGCAGTAATTTGATAAATATGCCTTAGTTGTATATAAACCATCTATAAAGAATAGAAATTTAAAAATATAACCTGAGAGCAAAAAAGGCAGATTGCTTGATGCATTCAAAACAAGAACAAACTTTCTGATGTATTACCTTAAAGCACTTGAATCGTATCAAAATAAGTCTGCTTGCTTTCCGATCAACTATAGGGCCTAGAGGGAAAAAGTAGCAGGAATATATTCAGTAAAAAAAAATTAGCCTTCTCCCTACCACATGTTATCTGATATGGCGTATTCCAGGGATAAAACCCAAGGAACTTTCCTTTTTATTGTTGTTAGTTTCTCTTCTCTCTAAACTGCTGCATACCTGTGAATATCTGGCTTTCCATGATCTTTTCCCAGCCTGTAACAAGAATAATACACTGATTATCTTTCTCTAATGGACCCAGTAATTGTATTCTATGGGATACTGCCCCAGATAGAAGAGGGATCTAGAATAGCTGGTTGATATTCAGGTATGTCTTCCTCCAAGCTCAAGAAGGGTCTATCCTGACAAGTAGAAAACGAAGCAAAGGCAGCAGGAGGCCTGCGTGGGTAAGCAAAGAGGTCCTAACTGAACTCAGACATAAAAAGGCAGTATACAAGAGGTGGAAGCAGGGGCAGGTGACCCAGGAGGAGTAAACATTTGCTGTCTTATCTTGCAGGGATAGGGTTAGGAAAGCCAATGTGGATCTAGGGTCGAATCTGGCAAGGAGTGTGAATGGAAGCAGGAAAGGATTCTACAGGTACATAGCAGCAAGTGAAAGGACTAGGGAAAACGTGGGCCTGCTGCTGAATGGGGCAGGGGAACTGGTGACAGGTAGAAAAGACTGAGGTACTTGGGGCATTCTTTGCCTCAGTCTTTACCAGTAAAACCAGCCTTCAGGAATCCCAGGCCCCTGAAACCAGAGGAAAAGTCTGGAATGAGAAAGACTTACCCTTGGTGGAGGATGACCAGGCTAGGGAGCACTACAACAAACTTGGATTTACATAAATCCATGATTCCTGGGGGGTTGCAGCCACAAGCGCTGAGGGAGCTGGCTGATGACATTGTGAAGCCACCCTCGATTGTCTCTGAGCAGTCATGGTGATTAGGAGAGGTTCCTGAAGACTAGAAGACAGCCAATATCACTTTTATCTTCAGGAAGGGCAACAAGAAAGATCTGGGGAGCTACAGGCTGGCCAGCCTCACCTCAGTCCTTGGGAAAGGTGATGGAGAAAGTCTTCCTAGAAAATGTTTCCAAACACGTGAAGGACAAGAAGGTGAATGGGACTAGTCATCACGGATTTACAAAGGGGCAGGCATGGTTATCCAACCTGATATCCTTCCACAATGAGATGTCTAGCTTGGTGGATGAGGGGAGAGCAGCAGTTGTTCACCTCAACTTCTGTAAAGCTTATGACACTGTCTCCTGTAACATAGACAAGCTGACAGTAAGGGTTAGGTAAGTGGACAGTGAGGTGGACTGAAAACTGGGAGAAGGATGGCCCAGAGGGTTGTGATCAGTGGCACAAAGTCCAGCTGGAGACAAGTCACTAGTGGTGTACCCCTGGGGTCAGTACTGGGGCCAGTACTGTTCAACATCTTCACTGATGATCTGAATGATGGTACAGGGCAAGTTCACAGATGATACAAAACTGGGAGGAGTGACTGACACACAAAATGGTTGTGCCACCATTCAGAGGGGCCTCAACAGGCTGGAGAACTAGGCAGAGAGGAATCTATGAAGTTTGACAAGGGGAAAATTCCAAGTCCTACATCTAGGGAGGAATAACCCCAGGCACCACTACACACTGGGGGCTGACCAGCTGGAAAGCAGCTTTGCTTGGAAGAACCTTTGGTTCCTGGTGGACGACAAGCTGACAGTGAGCCAGCAATGCACCCTCGTGGCAGAAAAGGCCAATGGTATTCTGGGCTGTATTAGGAAGAGCATTGTCAGCAGGTCGAGCATTCCACTTTACTCAGCACCGATGAGGCTGCATCTAGAGTATTATGTCCAGTTCTGGGCTCTCCAGTACAAGAAAGATAAGGACTTACTGGAGTGAGTCCAGCTCAGGGACACAAAGACAGTTAACGGACCGGAGCATCTTTCATGAGAGGAGAAGCTGAGAGCTGGGACTCTTCAGCCTGGAGAAGAGAAGGCTTGGGGGGATCTTATCAATGGGTATAAATACCCGATGGGAGGGAATGAAGGCAAGGGAGCCAGACTCTTCTCACTGGCAGGACAAGAGGTAGTCAACACAAAAATTCAAGCACAGGAAATTTGTGGATTCTCCATCTGTGGAGATTTTAAAAACCTGGCTGGACGTGGTCCTCAGCAACATACTCTAGCGGACCCTGCTTGAGCAGGGGGGCTTGTCTGTAGATGATCTTGACAGATCCCTTCCAATCTAAACAGTTTTGTGGTTTTTCTGAAGGACTTTTTGAGTCTTTCTGCAGAGTAGGATTTTATTAAAAGATAATGTTACTGAAGGAGAAAAGGCAAATGTGGCCTTCACTTGTACTGCTTTGTATTTTGTGCCTTAAGAAGAAACTTTTTACAACTTTTCTCTCCACCATGTCTTTGCCTATTGAAGGTAACTTCTTTATTTTTCTCCACAGGTTAGTAACAGTTCCGGAGAGACATTAGGAGCAGACAGTGACTTGAGTAGCAATGCTGGTGATGGTCCGAGTGTGGAAAATGGTGGCAATTTGACAGGATCCAGAGGCACCGTGTCAGACAGTGAAATTGAGACAAACTCTGCTACTAGCTCTATCTTTGTAAGGACATTGCAGACTTCACTTTTTTATTTTTCTTTTCTTTTTTTTTTTAATTAAAGCTTGCACAGTAATCATTTCAATGTGTGTGCATGTGTGGAAGAGGATCTCTGATTCTGTTCTAAGGGTTAATCAGCAATGACTTACAATATTAAAATATTAAAGATGTAATTTTGTATGGATCCATGTACCTTTTTTCATTTCCTGTGCAATACATGGTTCTTTGAGAATAGTAGATTCGCATCTCCCAGCATGTTACAGGCTCTAGCAATATTTAGTTCCCCCTCATTCAATATTTCTCTCAATCAAACAGACATTTAATTGCCCTTCAGAGGCAAAACAACAATAATGGGCATTGTTTGACCTTACCTAAGAGGAACAGATTCCCTGTTTCTTAGAAGCAGCTGTTTGATACAGGAAAGTAATGACCCATTGTAGGTTTATCAGCTGTTCTGTTTCTTTAAAACATTACTTTAATCCTGTTTGAAATGTAATCATAACTTTAAAATATATTTTCCTAGTTGGAAGATCTGTATGCAGTAAAATTCAAATGATCTGAGAGCACTTCTTGTTCTTTTTATTTTTTTTTTTTCAAGTCCTTGATTATCGGGTATAACCTCTAACATACATATTACAAAGTAAATAATTATGTGCTTGATTTGGCTAAGTCAAGCTGTCAGCCAGATATGGAAACAACTTGCAATGCCTTAAGATTTGGTCTCACTGTGTTCAATATTTAATAATCCTGATAAGACTGTAAAAGCCTTTACAGGGCTTTTACTTGTAATTTTAAGCAACAAACAAAATCATTGTGCTTCATTGCAGATTTCTTCTAAAAGCATGAAAATGATGTAACCATGTCCACTTCTTTAGCTGCAAGAGAGTGTCTTCTCAGTTACTAAAGAGCTAGGCTTTTTTTTTTTTTTTTTAAACACTTAGTTTTTCTACTTGATTAATGAAATTAAATGGAATTTTAAGAACCCTTGCAACAAATTTAGTACAAAGATGATGGATATATATGACGTATGATGAATGTCAAGTATTGCACCATAATTTAGCTGGTGGGAGAGAAATAGATGAGCCAGCTTTATTATCACAGTTCCTGCTGGCTGATAGTCTGAGCACACAGTTCTTCAGACCAGATGATATGTAATCATTTGCTTAATGTCATACCTTTATGAAGGGTAAATGAAACCTGTAAAGTCTGAATGTGAAATAGAGCTCGGGTAATCTTATTCTGCTTGTGAATATCCATTTTCTGTGTAGTCCTGAGCAAGCTGCGTATTTGTTCCTCACAATCTGCATAATGACAGTGATACTCAGCTATTTCCTAAACAGTGGGAAAGATTTACTATTAAAATTTGGGCAAACTTACTGCATGAGCATGAAATATGGGGGATGACAGAAGAGGTTCTTTCCTTTAGTCTGGGATTTGCATGTTTTGTTTTGTCTCAGTTTTCCTTCAGGGAAGCATTTTGCTTCCTCTGTGTTTTGATTTCTCTATCTGTCTCTCTTTGTTTTTCCTTTGTCAGACTCTGGACTTTTAAGTGTATTACCTTGCTCTTTGAACAGAGTAATTTATTTGTTTTGTGAACATTTGTGGGAGAAGCGCCTGTGAAGTATAGATTGCAAACTGCATCTGTTGAGCGCAACAGTGGACTGCAAGAAACAGCCCTGCAGGGTGCAGAGTTAAATTGTCTGACAGCTCCTTGTATTATTTTCAGGCGAAGTCTCACAACCTGAAGCAGAGTGTGAAGGATAGCAAAGGCAGTGCTCCAGGGAGAGGTCCAGAGGATGGGAACCAACGTGTCTATCTCTACGAAGGACTTCTGGGTAAACTTTTTTTTTTTTTTTTTTTGTGGGGAGGGGATCTTTTAGACTGAAGTTCAGGTGGAGTCATGTCTGGAGCAGACTGGAATCTCTACATTCCCAGAGACTGTTTTTAAACACTTATTGTTGTCCATACTGGTAGAATAGGAGGCTGCATCAGGCCATTCAGAGTAAAGGCAAAGATTTGCTGGGGGGTTTGAACGAGGGGAGATTGAATAAGAGGAGATGGGTGTGAGTGGTGTAGTTTGCATAAAATGTAGTTTGTCCAAGTCTCTTGGTGCTCTTGAACATGAATTCTTTAAGCTGTTGGAAAAAGGGGAGAAGGAACTTACGTAGCTGCGCATGAAAGGCTAAAATGTATTACTGATTTTGAAAAAAGATCCTTCAGTTTAAGTTATTGAACAGAGGACTACTAAATTCAGAATACTAATGGCCTTCAAGTGTATCCTTGAATTAGGAGTATATTGGCTTTTTTAAAATGTATTTCATCTGGACTTGATGTTAATCAAGAGCTCTCTCTTCCTGTGTTTTTCATCCTTTCCGTTTATCATTGCTACCTGCTTGGAATGGTGCAGGTAGGGATAAAGGATCTGTCTGGGACCAGTTAGAGGATGCTGCAATGGAAACCTTCTCTATGAGTAATAATCTTTCCACTTCTCTGTGTGTTTGCCATGATCTGTGTTTGTAAGATATTTCTGTCTTTCGGGCAGTGTTAAAAGTATACGGAAGAAGATATACTCCTTAAAGAATAGAGATGAGAGGTACTTTTGTGTAAGGGTTTGAAAAGCTTAAAAAGATTATGCCACGAATTAGAATGAGAGATATGTCTCCTTCTCTTTTACACTTTTCTTCAGTTGTGATATTGCTTGTGGTTTAAAAGTAACTTTTTTTTTTTTTAAATATGTATTAATTGTGTGTTGGCATATGGTATTTTCAAGGAGTGGGAAAGAACAGGAACTAAAGTATTTGACCGGAGTAAATGGAATAAATGCTTAATTTTTGTATACACTGCATAGGCAAAGAGCGTTCAACTTTGTGGGACCAGATGCAGTTCTGGGAAGATGCTTTTTTGGATGCTGTGATGTTAGAGAGAGAAGGAATGGGGATGGACCAGGGACCTCAGGAGATGATTGACAGGTAAAGTTCTTTTGCGGACCTCTTTCCTCCTCATTGTTTCACCTTGGGCTGAAATAGTTTTTGTAAACCTTGTTACTATACTTGACTGTTAGAAAGTGAGCCTTTTGTCTCTGTGCTGGCCAGTATCTCCTGATACTGAAATACTATCTTCAGTTGTGACATATATCTTTTAACTCTTGTGCAGAGGTGATATTTCTAGAGAAATGGATAATGTAAGCATAATCACAGTATGAATAGGTGGAATAGACTAGATCAGTAGTAAAGCAAGAGGTTTCTGTGGCAAGATGACTACATTCTGGAATAAAGGAAGATATTAGTTTGTTGACATAAAGAATTAAATGTCTTCAGAAACCGCATTTTGAGCCTTCTCAAAACGCAAAGTCACTTACAGGTGTTTCTGTTTTACAGTTTGCAGTTAAAAGAAACAAACAAAAAAACCACAAGAAATATCTGTGTGTTTGCTTAAAGCTAGACTACTTCTAAGATGGCACTCTTCACTACCTGCTTGTTTTTTGGTTCCCCCCCACCCCCCGCTCAGCTCCGTTAATATCTGATCATTCTCTGCTCCGTCTACCACTGTACTGCCTACACCCATGCTATCAAGTAACATGGGATCTGGCAGCCAAAATAAGAACTAGTTTATGGGGTGCTAGTTTGAAAACTGTTTTCTTTTTCCACAAACTACTTAGCTTACTGGAAACAGAGAGTGCCTGTGCGTTTCCTTCATCAGTTTACTTCTGCCTTTCAGCTGCATTTAAGCTCTAAAGGCAGGTAGCTCTTGTACAGAGTTATATGTTCTTCTGGCAGTTGCTAATTGTCATGGAGCTGTGACTGCAGAAAAGAGGAAATGGGCAAGCCCAGCAGACCACTGAGAACTTTCCCACTGAACAGATGTTATTTACTTCAACTAGTTGATAATTAATGGAAATTTTTAATTAGTGATCACAGTGTTTTCCTGGAAGATGCCCATTTGGCTTAGTGGTTTTGGAGGTTTTATTTGCCCTACACTTTACAAATAGTGCTCTGTCCTCTGCTGGTGCTTTAATGAATTGGATGAACAATGCCTGTGAGTCTGCTTCAGATCTAGCTCTTCTTGCAGGTACCTTTCCCTGGGAGAACATGATCGAAAGCGTTTGGAGGATGATGAGGACCGCTTGTTGGCTACACTGCTGCATAATATGATTGCTTATATGCTTATGATAAAGGTGACTCTTTTTCTTTTTAAAAGATCACTGCCGAGATTTAAGCAGTATATTGTGTTGGTGTTGTCTTGAAACCGTACATGTCTGTTCACAGAGCCCAGAACAGTGAAGTCTAAAAGAATGTTACAAAACACTCCCTAATCTTAACAAAAAAATTGCATCAGTACCTGGAGATGCTCTGAGATATGTTGTCTGAATTTACACAGTTTTGTGCCATGGGTATGCATATACATTGCCATTTAAAATTGAAATTTACTATTTCTACTAATAACTTTAGAGGACATTGTTATTTTTAAGTGTGGGTGATAAATTAAGTAGAGAACATCTTCTAATCTGATTTCCTCACAGCTGCAAATTCCAAGTGTGAGCAGATTGTGAATCTGCGTATCAATAACTTAATGTGAAATTTGCCGTTACTAGTAAGCAACCCTTTTTTTCTCAGCGTCGTCTGTATGCACCTTAATGCTGCAGGTGGCTACTAGCAATATCTTTCTTTTAATCGGAATAATTTCTCAGGTGGTCCAAATCCTCCCTCAAAGTCACTGGAAAATCGATCTTCTAAAATTTTTGCCATGTTTCGAACCAGCTTATGTGTGTGGTATTACCTGTAACAGATTTGATGCACTGTGCTGTCCAGTGCAACAGCTTGACAGTAAGAATAGCTGTATGCAGATGATAGTTTGATAACTTTCACTGTTTAAACGAGGAGGTGAGACATCATTCCATAGATAAAGAATATGTGAAACCCAACCAGTAGAAGAAGTTATTGTATGGATTTTTTTTTTTTTTTTCGGGGCGGGGGCGGGGGGGGACGACGACAGGGGGGGCAGCAGTGAAGAGAGAGAAAGAAGGTATTGATTTTTCCTGACATAAATGTAATGTGAAGGTAAGTTTTAAGATGGGATTTGAGTATATTTGGAATGAGTTTATTTCAGAAGACGACTGGGATTTGGCCATTAGGACTTGCATTGCTGCAATACTTAAAGTAGAATTAATAACCAGTGCAGCTAGTTTCATCAAAGCATGCAAAAGAGGAGAGCAAGTAATATTGGCTTCAAAAGGTTGTTTAATGAGAGATGTTGACAGACTTAGTCCCAGAGAGGAAGAGTGTCTTGGTGTGGTGAAAATAATCAGAAAAGTTTCCTGGGGGAAAGGGATAAGGAGGCAAACAGAATATTATGCCTTTGAAAATTATATCACTCTGGGCCTATCGCTTATAGATGAAAAGGCAATATAGGGGATCTAAGAGTTGTGATAAAAATACTGTTTCTTTCAGTGCATCTTCAGAGATGCTCAAGAGCGAGGATGGGATGAAGGACTGGGCAAAAGGGTTGTGGGGTGTTGTCACGACCGAGACTGGACAGACCAGGGAGTTGTGTTTAATTTGAAATTCCCTCAGGCTAAATTAAGGTGAAATGACACCAAACGATCAGTTAAAGATTTTATTCATGACAGAAGCAAACTGAACTGGGGAGGCGTGGTAGTAGGTGGCAGGGTTTCTCACA
>JAVJGG010000032.1:21808420-21865026 GCA_035590195.1 Aviceda cuculoides
AATCTCTGCTCCGGCGCCTGGAGCATCTCCTCCCCCTCCTTCTGCACTGACCTGGGGGTCTGCAGGGCTGTTTCTCTTACATGTTCTCACTCCTCTCTCTGGCTGCAATTTCTGTGCCCCAGCAAGGTTTTTTTCCCTTCTTAAATCTGTTATCCCAGCAGTGCTACCACCGTCGCTGATGGGCTCAGCCTGGGCCAGCGGCAGGTCCATCATGGAGCCGGCTGGCATTGGCTCTGTCGGACTTAAGAGAAGCTTCTAGCAGCTTCTCACAGAAGCCACACCTGTACCACCACCCTCACCCCCCACTATCAAAACCTTGCCACACAAACCCAATATATTACTATAATGACATCAGTAATTTTACTTAGGGAGACAATTTCTACTTATTGTGGCAGATGCAAGAAGTGGACTTCAATTTATCTGCTTTCAGTTACAAACATCTCTAAAATGGCAACACCTTCAGGGATGCGATAGATACCCTATTTACACATATAATTTGCCTAGAGTATGACCTACATCTGTACCTCTACATAAGCAATTACACAGTATCAGGCCAGCCTTTTATCAGCACACCTTTACTCTCGGTGAATCCCCTGTGAGCCAAGAATAAAGAAGAATAAGAATGAATAAGAATGAATTGTCCCAAATCATTTCACTCTTTCTTAACTGAGGCCATGTTTGACAAAACAATTGTCATAATGACTTCAGATTTCCTACAAATGAAACAACTCATTGAACTACTGGGTTGAGAAAAGATCAAATAAAAAAAGATGAGTCTGGCAGTATGATTTAAGATGCTGGTTAAACTTGCACTGGGGACCAGCGTGCACAGCAACAACAGGAAAAGAACCAAGGGCTCCAAATGCAGCCATTGTTGCCCTGA
Source organism: Aviceda cuculoides (assembly GCA_035590195.1). Taxonomy (NCBI): domain Eukaryota; kingdom Metazoa; phylum Chordata; class Aves; order Accipitriformes; family Accipitridae; genus Aviceda; species Aviceda cuculoides. The sequence goes on from JAVJGG010000032.1 coordinate 21,809,304, forward strand.
TATGTGAAATCATCTGATGGAGCAGAAAAACTTGAGCAGCTAAAGTTCTTTCTTGCAAACTTACAGACCAGTTAGGGGAACTCCAGGGAGACTAGACAGCTCTTCTTGACAGAAAACCTAGGAACTAGTAAACTCCCAGCAGAAGCTACCAGACTTTGAAAGTCATATCATGTAATTTAAAACATTCATTCAGATGCTGAATGGGGGAAAATCTTCCATAAAAAATAGATCAGGAATTTCTTTTTATTGCCTGTTTTTTAGAACTTTCCAAGGAAGGGATTTTCCTATTATTCTTAATTTTTAAAGTATTATATCCTCATCAAAAGCTAGAGTATTTTATCTAGAAGCTTATTCTTCTCCAAAAAATTATATTGAAAAAAAAAAATAAGGGAAGAATTTTATATACCTGATTTCTGGCTTCTTTAGTTCCTTTAGTCTTCCTGGGATGATATTGCAGAGTGGTTTACGTGTCCTTTAGCATCTTCTTCTAGAAATATAAGAAAATAAATAAATAAACTGCCTTTCAGGGTTTGTGGTTTTTTTTAAACAAAACCAGAAATAACTTCACTTTGCCCGCTACTTTTGCCAAAGTACTTCAAAAACATAAGGCTTCCTACAAACTGAGACGAGGTGCTAACAGCAGAAATAAATAGAGGTGTGTTTATTGCATTGTAAACAGAAATCAAATAACTACTGGGTGGTTGCCAAAGTGCCATTAATGATGGGCAAACCTCATGACAGCAGCAGCACCAATCGGTTGACGTACAGCACTCGGCACGGCAGAGACAGCATGACACGAGGGCCTGAAGTTGTGACCGGCGTGGTGTATCCTTGAGCTGTGGCACGAGCATTTTGGAGAACGCTCATGCAGCCCTGACAGGAGGCTCTGAAAAATCTTACTGCAATGGATGCATCCCCCATCACTTCTTAAACTGGGCCTTCTGCCAGCACATAGCTGAAGTCTAACTGTTTAAACCACAAGGAATTTCTCTTGGTCCAGTCAGGAGAACTCAAATGCTCCTTTTTTTTTTTTTTTTTCTTTATTTTTGGTCTGGAATTTCTCAAGAAAACCTTTGCAATGACAGAATGTCTATGGGAAAAAAAAAAGTTGTGCCTGTCCCTGCCAGGACTGAGGGAGACCTGAGCAGCTACCATGGTTCTGAGCGTTTCTGCATCTTCTCACTCCCCTATATCTCTGTACATCCCCATTTGGGTCCCCTCCTGCCCCAGGGGGGGACATATGTAATTCCTTTCCCCCTGGCCTGGAATTGCCTATGGCAACTGTCCATCACTTTCCAGAACCAGCAGGTTTAGGGGGGTATGGGTGCCATTTTTTTCAGGAGCCAGAGGTCAGGGATACAAAATCTAAGATCACTTTTAACCAAAGCAGTTTTAAATGAAAGTCTCATTTCTGCAACTAGATAAATTAGAAGTTCTTAGGGAACAGGAAAAGGCATTGCTACGGTCCCTTTTGGAAGCCAGGCTAGAGACACTATGGCTGTTTGCTGAGGCACAGCCTCTTCCCATCCTCTGCAGTTTCCCTGAAATAACACCAACCAAGCAGTAATTCATGGTTCTTGCCTAAGCTATAGAAAATCTCATGGGAATCTAGGAGATCAAGGGCCTTTGGTTTTCCATAAATAGAAGCGATGGAAACAGAGAGTTTATGTTGCCTTAGACACTGCCAGAAGGCTTTGCAGCTTCTCTGCAAATCTGTAGGGTTATATTGCTCTGTGCCTAAAAACATAGTTACACTGGGAACAACAGTGTGGAAGTGGCATCTTCTTATACTGACAAACCACTGGAAAATTAAGCCACAGTCCTTGATAGACTTTTGGACCACACTAAAAAATAGAATTTAGGAAAACATGAAGAAACTTGAATTGCCATCAGTAACGGTGAAAATCTCTGGCTTCATTAGCAAGTGTCTTTCAAAAGCAGCTCCTGATTGTGTCCACCCTCCCACAGCCCATCGCTTCGGTCTCCTCTATTTGCACCCTGTTGGAAATCTGCTGCTGAAAGGACAGATATCAGCCACGACCCACCTCTTCTCTGGTCATTTTTGTCTTTCTGGGTAGCACTCAGATTCTTCCAGCTAGGTAGGCTGTTGAAGCAAGGTTAAGTCTATTAAATACAACTGCCTCTGTAGTTGCTTACGAGATGAAATTGCTATTGCATGGGCAACACTTCGTCCTTGTTGCTACAGCCTTATGCTTCCTTTTAAATCCCCTATTTGGATTAGACATGAAGGGTGATTTTGCAACACAATTTCTGTGTGGAGAGTAAGTATTGGGGTGTGATTAATATTTGGCCTTGTAGACCATGGGAAGGTGAAGGCGTGCACCACGTAACAGCAGCAATACTCACTTTCGATTCGGTGCTCATGCTGTTTCATAGTCCAACCACACTAGATGAGCAAATGCTGCACCAGACTGAGAACTGACTTCAGGTGACACCTTCTATGGCTTCTGGTGGTGACATGGAAAGAAGAACCCCGTGTAGGCAGCAGCAGACCCATGGTGTCATCTCCCCTGTCCCTTTCTCAGCAGCTGCAGTAGTGCAAAGGATACAAGAGGTAACAAATTGGGTCCTTCCAGTCCAGAAGCCAAAATAGAGAGCTCTAGAAGTAAAAAGTGAAGAGTTGCAGTTTGCTGATTCTCAGCACTGATTCATGCGTGCAGCCTGGATGTACATCAAATACTCCACTGAAAAAGCTGTATTACTCATTGTTTCCAGAAAAAAAAAAAAAAAAAAGATCTTGCAGCAGACACCACAATGTACCTCTTTCCTTCTGCAGTTACTCATGCAATCATGACTTACAGTCTTCATTGGCTGATTTGAAAAATTCAAACATGAGATTAATTATATTAGTCTTTAATTACCCTGATCCTGGACAAAAATCCCATATGCAAAGCAAGGGCTACAGAATCTCATCTGACATGACTCAGGGGTCTATTGCTTCTTTATGGGGTTGCACAGCTCTCCCCAAGGAAAGGGGTCAGTCTTCCTCCAGGAGAGAAAAAAAACCTGGCATGAGGGCAGGAAACACTCTGGGTTTTCTTTTTATGTCATATCCCCCTCTCTGAGAACATTTCCCCTCTTCCAAGGGCAGGGCTGACAGTGTTTTGCTTCTGGGTTTCAGCTGTAATCCCTCTTTGAACAAGCTGCCATTGCCCTTCACCAGGACTAATCTTCCTGACACAGGTAACATTTATTTGTCATGGCTGAGGAAAAGAAGTGAACTGAATCACACATATATCCATTTCTAAGAAAGGCTTTTAAAACACTCCAAGATGGTTTCCTCTAAGTGTTCCCATGTATCATTGGAACAGCTGCCAGACCACCAGCCAAGAGGCACTATCAAGTGTAACAACTCTTTCTTATTTTATATATTTGTCCAGTTGGAAATAATAAAATATTGCTAGTGTTCTGTGGAAAAGAAGTCTTGAAACATTAGGGATGTTTTAAGAAAGAAATAGGACTTTCATCACATAATAATAGGCAGGATCTTCTTTACATCTGTCATTTCTGCCACTTTTCCTGGACCACCACTGAAAGGAAACAAATTCAAATTTATCTTAGCTGAACTAGATTTCAACACCACCTTTGCTTCCATTACTGCTGGACTTGAGTAATGGTTTTTCTGTAAGTATAGCTAACAGAAAAGATGAAAAATGTAAAGATTTTCACAAATTCTAAATGTTTTCAATCATGTGAGCTCTTGGTCCTTGATAAATGTGCACAGAGCTACTATTACCATGACAAAAGCATGACCAAAACTCCATCTCTGCAGGGAAGAAGACACTGCAAAGACCATTATTTTATAAATACCTACCTATTTCCTTAACTCTTAATTTGCTTCCACTTGCACACATTTTGCATACATACTTTACCATTTCTTCTGCATACCTCAGAGGCTACAGTCATAACAGCTCTTTCTAGAGCATCTGCTTTTGGATAACAAGCTGTGACAGACTTGGTGAAACCAGTAGAAAAAGAGGTAAGTCTGTTATGAAGATCTCATCCTTGTCCAGTGCAGGTGACTGCCAGTTCAACACTGCAATTGCATTTTCAACTCCCTCAAGTGGTCTGGAAAGATTTCTCAAATAAGGGACAAACCACAGGAGTCTCAATACATTCAGGCATTTAATTGGTTCTAGCCGGTTAGGGAGATGACCATTATTTATCGCAAAGGAATAACGCCAAGAAAACATCTGACAGTGATGGACAGCTGCATAGCAGAGGAATGTCAGATTCTTCTGTCCTTAAGCCACCTTCTTCTTTAAAATGCAAAATATTAAAAGCCACAAATTCTCTAAATGTGAACTTGCATTGAGTGGACAGTACCGCCTGGCGCTTTCATTGTCGGTGATCTAACCCAGAATAAGTCAATGATATCAAAGAAAGACTGCCAAAATGTAGCCCTCTTCTTCACCCTGAAGAATTTACAGCTTAAACTAGATTAGGCAAAAAAATACAAGAAAATGAAAAAGACAGATAAGGTATGCAACACTTCCCAGGGAGAACAGGAGAAGGAAGATTTCTAGAGATAGTATTAAGAGAGGATTTGAAGGAAAAGAGAACATACAAGGTGTAACAACTGTTAGTGAAATGAACTGAAAACACTTCTTCCTGCTGTGGAAAAGGTTGGACCTTTGTTGAAACACACAGAAATGAAAACAAAGAACCTTTTGTTTTCAAGCTGTGTCAAAAGCACTTGCACTGGTTTTGACAACCTTTTGAGGAAAAGGTTTTGGCAAATCCCATGCTCAGCCTTATGAAGAGAGATGAGAGGGCAAAGGAGAGCAGAGGTGCTGGGGTCCAGCAAAGCCATTGCTGGGGGCGCAACAGCAGAGAGACACACCAGGAGAAGCGAGGTCAATGATATTTGTGACCCACAGTCTGGTTTTCCCCAAGATTTTTTTCTTTGGAGTTTGGAACTCATCTTAAATCCTCTTTTTTTTGCATTTTACTAGGTGAGTGGTAGAAGGGTCCCCACAGCAGCTTTTCCAGCCACTCCAACAACCTGTAGAGAAAAAAAAACCCTTTAGTACAACAGCTTAAACTCACATGCACAAAGATGCAACGTGCCACAGGAAAACAAAAAGCAGAAAGGGAATGGCCAAGTGCTTGGTTCTTTGCAACATGGAACCATGAAGGTCCCCCCAGTTTTGGGGGAAGCTGACCAGGTTTTTCTTTGCTGCTGAAAGCCCCCTCACCAAAGCAACATCAGGATCACAAGAGTCAATAACTGGTCCTAACTGGAGTGATTCTCATGAGTTTCATGCAAAGTAACGAGAGGATGGACAGGCAGCGTTTTGCCTGCTATAAAGAACACTTTGGAAAGGCCAGGTTTAAAGAAATAAAAACCAGAAGATAGACTGTTTCTGAGTGTGGAGGGTGGGTGGGAGATAAATCAGCGCTGCCTGAAGAAAATCCGTAAGCTGCTCTGTGTGCTGCTTTTCAGGTCATAAAAAGAAATATGCTGCACATGAAGAATGTGTCCTTAGCTCTGCTTCATGAATGGGCAGAAAACAGTCTTAAAGAAGTCACTGTCATTTTTATAGAAAGAAAATATTTTAACAAGATGTTCTGTCCTTGAACAGGGGTTATTCCCTGCGTCCCTGGGCACCCGATCCCCAGAGCCAAACCAAAGCGTGTGGGACTGGAAAACGAGCAGACAAATGGCTGCCGCCTCCCTGCAGTGTGCCAGCTGCGAACAGGAGCTGCTGAAATGGACTTTCTTCTCGTCAAACACGGCGTAAATCTCTGCTCCCCAAACAGCTCCCTGAAAATTGGCCATTCCTGCCCCTGCCCGCCGGGCTCCGCAGCGAGACAGGCTGGCGAGTGGCTCTGTGAGAGCAGGGAGCATCCCCACCATGAACCAGGGCTGCCAGTTTTGGGCAGGCTGGGCATTTGACACATCTGCTAGCCCATTTACAACGTCCCTCCAAGCACGCTCTCGGCTTGGAAGACGAGAACAGCCCCCAGGATAAACTAGGTGCTTTCCCATGCCAGGAACATTTTCTGACTCACTGACCGCATCAGGTAAAATTTTGCTGGAGTCTAGGCAGTCTCCCTCTGGCCACCATCTTCTGAAGGGCTGATGGACCCATCAGGGGATTAATTATCCCAACGGGTCTCAGCAATATGCCTGTCTCTCCCCTTGCATGAAGGACAGGAGACGGAATATTCTGCTACCAGGCTATAACACATCCCTGCCTGGCTGATCAAGGCATCATCCCTTCCTCCCTCTGTTTCAGGCACTCGTTTCCCTGTGCTGTGGGCACAGCCACCAGCCTTGCAACACCCCACAGAGATGTTTATTCCCCTTTAGGGATTAACAGCCTAAATTTCCACACTCAAGGGCAAGCTGGCAAAAAAAGCCACATCCTGTGTGAGTCAGGTGCAACAGTGCATGTAAAATGTACAGTGGCCTTGCGGTTACATCAAGCTGTGATGTGATATCCTGGGCAGATTCCTCCTTCTTCTGCGTGTCCCGTGTTTATGAATATGCCAAAGGGTAACCCTGCCGTAACAGCCTTAGTCAGACCTTGGAAGCTCCTGAGGGTTTTGGAAATTAATATAAATACACTTGTGTTTATTCAGAAATAAATATAAATAAACATGGTGTTTTGCTTACTGTTTCTGGCTTTGACATGTGTAAGACTTTTGGGTGGTACAGTGTGATGCAGGGATGGTGATGGGACCATCCTATGGGACCTCTCAAGGGCAAAGCATCAGCCAGAACATTTGGGCAAAATCTGCACTTCTCTCCAAGCTACAGCATTTATTCAAAACCCAGTGTAAAGGTATTTTTCTTTCCAACAGCTCATGATTTGTGCTAGGTTGTTGTTGGCTACTCTGTATTTGTAGATATTTTCACATCTGTTAGCCTGTAAAGGGTGTTATTGTTCTCTCCTCTCTGTGTTTCTGTAGGTGAGATTATTTTGGAAAGGACATCTTGTAGGTTAGATATAGGCTTCACCTTGCCCTTTAATCATGTCAAAACTCAGGTGGTGAACACAACTTATATACATATAAAAGAAAGACCCAGTTTCAGTTTTGGAATTTCTGGGGATACCAGCCCTTGTTTATTGCCGTCCATCTGTAGAGTCAAAACACTCTTGGCCAAATTCGCTGGGATGACCAAGAGCAGTTCAAAAATGACAAGAGCAAATGTGCTTTGACTGTAATATGGCTTAATTTTAACCATCAGGAGTTTCAGGATAAAAAAGAAAAAGAACTTGTTGACATGAAGCATGTGGAGTCACTCATCTAGCATTGTGTAAGGGCTATAAATCTGCCTGGAAATGAGGCATGAAATGCATCATAAAAAGTATATAATCAAAGCTATAAGATCAGTTTAAAATTTATGGTAGGTAATTTATGAAGACCATTACATGTCTGAACTTTAAATCAAATGCTCTTCAGCTGTATATTTCTGCAAGCTTTTGTATAAAACTCCTTTCTCTTATTTCCCTTTACTTGATAAAAGGCTAAGCATTTAAAAACCCATAGAATTTTCTATAAATTCAGCAGTGAAAACTATGTAATCTGAAAGACAATACAAACCTGCCACAGAAAGTGAGTTACAGTAGAAAGCATCACTGGTTTAAACTTTGGGGGAAAACGTTCAATAATGTAAAAGAGAATTCAAGCTCTCCCGCAAAGATTTTGTAGACTCAACTAATGCATCTCTCTGTTTTACTTATTACTTTAGGGTGTTCTTCTGACCTCCATACCCCCACTATGATTATCTTATTGGTATTAGTTTCTCTCTCTTCCTTTTCCAAAAGACTACTATTGTCTTTGTGTGAACAGATGAAAACCAGATGGGGAGGGGAGGGAGAAGATACCGAGATTTGGGCTATCTACCTGAATTTTTCTGTGCCTAGTGAGTATGGGTAAACATTATCAAAATTAAATCATTAAATTACTCTCTAAAACTAACAGAAATCTTTCTTTGGGTTTTAATATTGTGCCAAGAGAGTGGGAGTCGTGATCCTTCCAAATTCCATGGGGCCTGAGTTTTATCTCGTCCAAATTTCTCTGCACCACTAACCAACCAACAAATTACCCAGCACAATATACAGGAGCTCGTTCAGTCTGCAATGATTTGTCAAGAAAAGGCTACAGCAAGCAATGCAGGAAAGGTTCTCCCACCCATACAAGAAACACAATAAAAGAGCAATTTCTAAAACAAACCAAAGGCTCGTCTTTTTCTGCTGATATCTCTTGTAGCTGGACTTCTTGACCTTTGTCTAGTAATTCTTGAAAGATTAAAAAGTGAACCACAGTCCTTACACCCAGTACATGGAGACATTCATGGCAAGTATATATATAGTTATGAAACTGTTTCATCTAAATACTGATTGTAAACTATCTATCTGGGATGCTCTTTGCCTTTTCCCTGTTGTTTGGCACACTGGGAGACAGCATTGTGCAATCTTTCATGTCCAGTTACAGTTCTGCCAGTTATAGTGGAAAAGATTTAGAAAGGAAAAGTTCCTTGGCTAGACACGAAACACACACTTAAAAATTAATTTCAGGGTTTTGCTAAGGCTCAGCATTCATGGCTAGAAAGAGCTGATGTGCCCTAGATTTCAGTGCACCAAAGCAGACTGCTGACACCTTCGTCCGTTCTCCCTAGGACTGTCTCACCGCATGTTTCTTTGCAAGGGTTACCCTCTTTGCCTCTGTTCCCCTGGTTTTGGTTGAGGATGAGTATTTCCTTACTTTGACAGCTAATTTGTAGCTTGCAGCCTGATGTTATCTTAGCAATGAGTTTATGGTCCCATTACCATCATATGGTAGCAACTTCGAAGCAAACAAAGTGCTTTCTGTCATCTAATCTTCATGTCAAAGTCAGGTTTGCAAGCTAAAGAGCAATACAAAAACCTCCACCAGAAAGCGTAAAAACTTTGTGAGTAAGCTAATTCTCTGGCCGAAAATAAATACCCGTGTTTGAGTTAAGACAACCCAGAAGCTGCTAAAGCCTGACCTGACATATGAAATAAATTCTGCTGAGTATCTCCAGATTTAGCTGGACACTGCTGCCACTGGGCAGTCCAGATGACATGTAGGATTAATGAGTGACCCAATAACTAGATAAAAAATTTGGAATTTATAGATGGGTAGTAAGTCCTTTGCAGCCCCTGAGTAAGCAGGTAGTGTGTAGTTGTGGTGTCTCAGGAACTGTATGACCCCAGGACTCACAGGCTGATGCCGAAGGTCTCTCCTGGACAAGGGGAAGAGGACCAGATGCTACCTTCATCCCTTGCTCAGCTGCACTCATGGGCTTCTCAGTCTGGATACAAAGACTTCCCAGCCTTCATCCACCTCCACCTACACATGGGAGAAAGCAAAGCAGTTTCCCGGCGACTCCTCTTCCCACCGCAATGGAAAAACCTGGGTAGAGGAGAAACAAATGGCCCCGTGACCGCTTGCTTTGTACAAAAGGTTACCCTCAGCCAGGCCCTAGAAAGAAGCTGGCATGATCACCCAGAGTGATAACAACTTTTCCTTGCAAGGCCTAGGAAATATGAGCATAAAGTGAGGGTGAATCATGGAAGCAAAGCACAGGAGCACAGACAGAAAGCAGAGTTGGGGCTGGGAAATATGCAGCCACCAAATAGCCAAGTATATGGTCTATTTATCTTCTTTTACAGGCTTAATACGTTATCCCCTGTTATCTGCACATCCCACCCTACCACTCACCCTCCACGCATTTACACAATGGATTTTCTCCTCCTTGGTGACACAGTGTTTTGGCATTTGGACTGGCAGGGCAACAAATATTGATCTCTCTGGAGCAACTCCTGACTCCAGCACACAATGTCCCGCGCTGCAGTCCAAGGCTCCGGCTGTCTCTTCTGCTCCACTTTATCACTGATGTCTTGGCTGGATGTTTTTGTTGGTTTTTTTTTTTTTTTTTTTTTTGTACTTTTGCCTATTTCTTTTTTTTTTTCCATCAAGCTTTCCTCTAGAAATCTATGAAATGAATAACCGCTCTGCTGTACGTCAGCTGGAATAGCGTTGAACGTGGAGCTGAGATTTATATGAGCTGAATGTTCAGACAGTTGTTCGGAATGGAAAATATTAACCCTCAGAGACTGACCGTTGATTTTAAGTAAACCTCTCTGTCTAATCTATTTATATGAACCTTCTCACTGCAGCACCTTTACATGTAAATCTTGTAGATGTGTTCACCAGCAGATAGAGCACTAGGAGCTGCAGGGACTAGCAGCTAGAGTAGGGAGCTTGGGCTTGAGCCCTTTGCTCTTCTGGCAACACTGTCCATACCCTCCCAGTGCCTCAGTTTCCCTACAAGGTCCCTGAATGCACTTGAGGTTGGATTTTGCTGGATTCAGGACTGTCCACCACTTCTACAAGCACTTGGTCTGCTCAGGAGGAAACATAGCTAAAAGGTGTGAGGTATTTCAGCACTTTACAGCCAGATTTTGAAATGGCTCAAGATCCAAAATATTTTTCAAGTGCCCCAATGAGAGCAAAGTCTTTTCAGTCCAGCCTATCCTCACCCTTCACATGATATGTGACCCCAATGGCTGTGGCACAGGGACTGTTCCCCGGGCCCCTCATCTGCAGGAACACAAAGGAGAAAACCCACTGGAGAAAAAGGGATGGAAGAGCCTCCCTCTGGCATCACATCTCATGACATTTCCAGATACTTTGGGACCTCTGGCACATCGGTGGAGCCCCAGGTTCTAGGAACAAATTAGCTGACACTTGGTGTTTTGAATTTTGTTTTTTTTTTTTTTTTTTTTAATTAACATATCACAGGGCCTGAGTTGGGTGGCGAGTTCCCTGTGCAGGATATGAAAACCGGTGAAGGAGGTCTCCTTCAGGTCACACTGGAAGGAATTAACCTGAAGTTTATGCACAGTCAGGTATGAGGGAAATCTATGCGAAGACTGTGAGCATGAAGCTTTTTGCAGCACGCCTGTATGTGTGTTTCCTCTTCCCAGAGTATCCACAAGGACAAGGGATAGCATGATGGGGGTAAAAAAGCTTATGTTTATTTACATGCAAACACACACATATATATAAATACATATCTGTATGTAAAAATAAACTGAAATTTAATATCCTCAGGAAAAGTATAATCATCTGAAGAAAAACATTGATACAGATTTCAACTTCTTGTTTCTAGTGTTCTGAATTGTCTAAGCACAAAATAAATGGTAGCCAATATATTAAGGGACAGAAAAAGTGATCAATAGTAATCTAAATTGCCATAACGCATCAGACTGTGAACATATCCTGATGGCATAAGCAGTCAACCTTAAAGATACAGTGTTTGAATATTGCAGGTACAGAGGGCAATGTTCTGCATCATATTTAATCTGTCTTGGTTTAAAATTTGAGAAATCGCCTATAGAATGTAGTATGAAAATAAAATGGGAAAGTGGCTCTTGCAGTAATTCACAAAAATGAGAAAAAATTACTGATTCTTTTTTACTTCCAAATAGCGGATCTTGTGGGCATAGAGGAAACACAACTAGAATTGTCATTTCTTCCTTTCTCTGGATGTTTTTTCTGTTGCTTCCTTTAATCCTTGTTTTTTATTTTGCTTTGTGTTTTTTTGTTTTGCATATGATATTAAATGCATGCTATGCTAGACAGTAGAATCAATTTTTAGGGGGGAGAAAGAGTGTGTGTGTGAGAGAGAGAGAGAGAGAGAAAAGCTTCTGTCAGTCCTCTGTGGAGTGTTTTTTCCTTTCCTCCTGACTAGACTTTTTCTCCCCACACAAGCTTTGTTCTTCTTTGAGGATACATCAGTGTAGATCCCACTGGAAGTGCACGTGCATCTCAAACACACATATCTGCTGTAGTATTTCAAACCTACCCTGTGATGGAACAGCCTACCTAACTTAGTTATAGATTTTAAATTTTTATTGGATATGCCAAAATACGAAGAACTGCAAGAGGAACTCATTGGTAGTACAGAATGCATTTTCATAGTTATTGGAAATGGCAGGTCTAAAGCCTTTGAAAATTAAAATCTGGTCTCGAAGCAACAGTTTGATATCGTTATAGATGGACATAATAGAAATTACTTTGTTCTAAGGTAAGAACACACCATAGGGAATGCTCTGTTTGCTTCTCCTTTTTCTTCTTCTGTCAGAAGTCAAAAATGATGTTAAGCTCAAACTGCTCATCACTTGAACAGTCTATGGAGATGACTCTATTTCATAAACAAACAGCCAGGCATATATGCATTTGCAGTGAGAAGAGGTATATAAGAAGGTAGCCTCATCATCATCATGGTTTCTTAAGGGTAACAGGCATCTTCACAAGATGAAGACACTCAGTGTTAAGCACATAGTGAGCAGACATGCATCTCTCCAAAAGAAAAACTCCAAATCCTAGAACATACACTTGTTCTTAAATTTAAAGCCTTTTTTTTTGGGGGTTTTTTTTTTGTTTGTTTTTTTTTTCCTGAAAGACTGGAATGACATTCTGAAAGAAACCTTAGGGAAACCTAGTACTGATTGTTATTATATGATTGTCAGGACCATTACCAGTTGAATTTCATACCACAGATACTGAGTCCTGTGCTACCACCAGCACTCCTAGTGTACTAGCTTTATCATATCCTTCCTTACAGAGAATGGTGTTCTAATTTGTTGTCTGTGATGAAAATTACTACATCTTTTCTGGAAGACAGTCTGTGCAGGTCAGACCCGGGAAGTATGCTGGCTGTCTCCCCCAGCTGAAAGATTATTCCTCCTCTTCATCACCTTTCCAATGAGGCTGTAGCCAGATGAGTTTCCATTACTTAAGATGGATATTGAAACAAGTACAGTTCTGGAAAATACACTTCATTTATTCAGTATGTTTAATTCCTGGTCTGTTAGATTTACATTGCCGGCTGGCAAGGGCATTCAGTACCATTTAGTGGACCTAAGACATATCCTTGTTTTCCTTCTCAAAACGAAGTGTCTAGACAGATATCAAAAGTCTGACATTTGAGGGTCTGTATGGAATAGACAACTGTAGCAGTTATGTAAAGGACTCCTACAAGTTGCACCATGCAAAAAAAAAAATCCCCTCCAATTTCATAATCTGTAGAACTAAAGGATGTTTGCATTCTTATTCTAACACTCATCAACCAGTCTGCTTTCTTAATAAAAGGTCTGCTATTCTAGATGAATTGTTCTTTCCAATTTTCATTTACATTGTATGAATTGCTCCCTAAGGGAGTTGATTTCAGAGTATGTATATAAGCATGATTAAAACCAGGATTGTACAGCCATTTTTCCTTGTTGAAAATGTCTTTTTCCATTTCTGTTGAGTTTGGATGGGGATACTGACCAACAAATGCCTACAGGACCTCATCAGGCACAGCTTTCTCTTCATCTTCCTCTCCTTACTCCATATAGAGGCCCTGGTTTTGGCCCTTTCCAAGTACTCTTTTCAGCAAAGCAACTTACTAAAAGAAGGAATTTCTGTTGCTCTGGTTGGTTGGACATCATAGAAATAATTCATTTAGAAAATAGGAAGAAGGTTTTCTACTTAAAAAAAAAAAAAAAAAAAGATAAATGGAGTCTATTCTGTCCTACCTGAGAAGACTGAACATACTGCTTTAGTGTTAGAGTGGTGCTTGCTTTCATGAAACTGTTTTTGAAGGCTCTTGATCTGCAGCATGTATACTTTCTTAGCGCCTTGTGAATTCCTCAGGAAATATCTTATATGCATGGTGGGCCAACCCATTATTGACATGCAATAGTTGTCTTTAGTGTTCACAAATTCTCTCGCTATGCCGGCAGCGCACATACGTTTAAGAAGAAAAAAATCTTCAAGTCTATCTGTGCCTAGCAGGTCAGAGGAAGTCCTTTGGCATAGGGAGGAATTAAGTGTACCTGTGGCATTGGCAGATTATTCTGAGTTTACATCTACAAATTATGTCATAATATTGGGACTCAGTAACTCTGTCCCCATTATGAATTCATCTGTGTCAAAAATAGATGGAAGTTTAATAAAATGCAGCAGGCACATGCCCATCTACAGTAGGATCCACACTGAATGCTCTGTCTTGAAGAACCACGTTTCCCTAGGGTAAGTAACCGTTATTTCCATTATGCTTGTTTTCTGATTGAGAGGAGAGCATCTGTGTCCCTTAAACAATATAGCAAGAAATTGCCCATCAACTCCTATGTCTTCTGAAAATGGATAACTTACTGTAATTGTGACAAACTCAGTAAATTCTCATCTTGCTCATAACTCTTGTGGAAATGCAGTGCTCCTTAACGTTATACTCAGATCATGAGCACCTGGGGCAGTCACATCTTTTAGGCAGCTTTACTGTACCAGATAAAACAACCAATGTTTTGCCTGAGCCTTTCTGTTGAGTTTCTGAATTTTGTACTTTAGACTACTGGCAAAAACTTTTCACAGAAAATATACCAGAAAAAGGCAACCAAGTGCAATAAAGAAAGTGTTCTCTTATTGACTTGTTTACTCTGTAACTATTCCTCAAAAATTGAAACATTTTTGACCAACTAAACTGATATAAAACATGGGTGAAAACAGGCAAACAAAAAAGTTGGGATTAAGTCTCCTTTCCCTTGAGTGCTTGAATGTGAGCAGAAAGCAAGCTTCAGATTTTCTGATTAAGGAAGTGGAAGTTTAGTTTTTTACATTGAGCAAAAAATATCTGTGTCTGTTAGTTCTCTGCTAATAATAAAAAAACACCTTTGACTTGAAAATCAACCTGATTTCTCGCAGATGTATGGTGCATTTACTGATCTCTATTGATACAGATAAGCCTATTTCTTAAAAAAACTACAACAATTTCTGGTGTTGACTTCCTTTGCTTTTCTCGGGTAGCATATCATCTATGATTACATGGGCGTTGCTAATATTGGATTAAAGAGGGTTGCAGAGTTTTCATTTCCCTTCTTTCCAAGACAATGAAGTTTCTTTAGTAACATTTTTAAAAAGGATCCTGAGATCATGGTGTCATAAGTGTATAGGCACTGAAAGTATCAATCCAGACTACTGTAATATAGTTTTGCAAGGGTCGCTCTGAGGTATTGGACATAGACATACACTGAATGGTAGGGCAATGTAACTCTTAAGTGTTTCTCTTGCCTTGAAAAAGCAAGTGTATTAGAAACTGGAATATGAAATGATTCCTTATAGCATTTTCTTACAGCTTCTTGTGTCTGTGTACTGACTGACCCTTTAGGAGATGTGCGTGTAAGAAGAGACTGCTTTGTATCTTGAAATAGATTGGATATTGAACAAACTCATTACGCTCAGAGAACTTGTTTATTCGTGCACTCTTGGCGTCTAGGTTCTGGACTGAAAAACCTAGTCGTGTAGTTCAACTGTTTTGTCTTTTGGGGTTCACATATGTAAAACATAAGTTTAAAGCAGGTTTGTTTTCTAAGCGACTGCTCAGCTGGTAGCAGCCATATGTGAAGTGAGCAAACAATAGAGAAGGATCCAAACTCTCCCATCCTGCTTAAAGCAGAAAACTGGTACTGACTGTTAAAGGAGGCAGTTCCAAGAGTAAGTATGCAGATTATGTATCATAAACCGTAGTAATAAACGGCAAGGCTGTCAGGGAGAAGGAAGATCAGTGGTTCCTCACTGGATTAAATGCAACTACCGAACAGGTTAGGAGGATCCGTGTCAGGGTGGGAAGTATAGTGCCCCTTACCTGCCCTCTGTGCTGGAGGAGGACGCATGGAGGGGCAGAAACTAACCGGGATGGATCAGAGGGTACAAATCGTGCCAAATTTGGGAGCCAGCTTTTTTTCTCGTCCCCCTCTTCTGTTGTATTTCAGGTGTGTTGGTATTCTTTTTGCAATAACTCATTTGAGTGCCTGAAGGGGTAGCAATGTTGGATATGTCAGAGTTACTAACTCCTTCGTTTCTCTTCCATGCTTTCTCCTCCTGCAAGGAGCGGAAGGTACTTCATCTTCTGCTGTCTTCGCTTCTTAGCACTTTTAAGTTATTTGTTGATTTCTAGCATTGTGGCAAGTTTGTCTTTTTAATATTTATTTCACCCTTTATTTTTATAGTAAACTGTAAATGAACTGGTAGTGTATGCTATAATACTTCAGGTTGTATCTGCTGTGATGATGTTTTTGTTTAATTTTGGTTTTTAGTTAAAAAAAAAAACCCAAACAAACCTGACTAATTTTATGTTACTTTTCCTCCTGTTTTTGTAGGTTTTCATAGAGCTGAATCACATTAAAAAGTGCAATACTGTGCGAGGAGTCTTTGTCCTGGAGGAATTTGGTAATTACATTATTTTGATATTAGGTCTGTACTCACATGGCAGTAACTCAAATTTCCAGTCCTCAGATTCAGAGTTGCACTGCAGTTTCAAAGATGGGAGAGAAATGTAGACTGCACGTGAGATGTTGCCTAACTGAGAGATGGGTGACTTAACATAAAAATTTACACATTAATTTTTATCATATTAAGATTTGTGGCCTAGGTGCTTTTTGTTAATAGACAGAGATGATGTTCTGAGTCTTCTGAAGCAAACAAAACAACAGTTAAACTTGGATGTGTGTTAGGAATTTTCTTTGGTATGTTCCTTCTTCTGAGAAACCACATTTTTAAGCAGGGCTTATAGCTGATCTTTCTCAACACATTATGGTTTCATTACAAAGAATTACTGTTACTTGCAAATTTTCCTCTTTGCTCTATGTGGAATTTCATTTTTGTCGTATGGAGCAGGAGATTTTTGTCAGGTTGCACTTTATTTATCCTGTGGTTTTTGTTTCAGAGAATGACTGGTAAAGAGTGGAAAAGTAAAGGTTAAGGAGAATAGAGAATTTGTGCTATTTTGGTCAGCTATTGCTATTACATATAATCTGCCTACAGTCTAGTTTGGGGAAAATTCTGGGTTACTATTCAGTGTTAGTGTCAGTCGCGCTATACATAACTAGTGTCTGAAAAAAGAGAGTGACTTCAGATGCAGCTCTCCAGAAAAGTAATCAACATACTTCTCTTGGAGTAGTGTCCAAACCCATATTGGTTTATTCTTCCACCTATCTGTGAGACATTTGTCTAGGTCTTAAATGTATGTATGAAACACGTAAGAAGAAGATAAAGTTTACAACGTTCTTTCCACAGTAGATCAGCACCCATACTTTGGCCATTAATCAAAATCAAAATCAGCAGCTCCCTTTACCAAGACTCTCACTGTTCTTTGGTGCTGTGAATAGAATGTGCTGGCTGAGGGATTCTCTCTTAATATGAGATTGCTGAAATTAATGTCTTTATACATTAAAAAGTGTTGTCTCTTTTCGGTGATTCAAAGTTATAACGTATTCAGATGATAAAGCCTTTCTGACTATTGCAGTTTGCTTGTTGTTTGCCATAAATTAATATCCCAGAAGTCTGGGATATGAATTTGTGAACAATTTTTTCCCCATTTTCTGAAAATGTTGTTCATGGTTCAGATGATCAGATCAGTGTATTTAAACCCTAAAAAATTTCTAATAGTTTAGATGTTCAGAAGTCATATGCGCTTTATGGTTGCATATTCCTTTGATACCATGTTTTCACCCTGACGTGCATGATTCATTTTACTACTTCCAGAAATTGCCTAAGGCTGTAAAAGATTATTGACAAGTTTTACAAAGATGAGAGTTCAGAAGCCATAAAATTAGCTTAAAGAATGGCTTCAGCTTCTGAAATTAACTTAAAAGAAATTACTTGGATCAGAAATGAATTTTGGATCATTTTTTTGAGAGGTTTCAACTCAAAGTATTTCTTTTGATAGTTTGTTTATATTGCACAAGAAGAAAGACAGTGTTTGACTTAGTTATTTCCAGTCACCTTCTATTGATGACTCTGTAATACAGCATTTAGCCCCTAAATAATGACTGTAATAACTGTAAGAAAAAGAACTTTTTTTACAGAAAATTTTGTAATCAAGGGCCTATTGCAAAAGCTAGAATTGTGATCCGGAACTTATGAAAGGGTAATTTTAAGAAGTAACTAGAAATAAACTGGGACTTGGACACTACAAGGAAAAACTGAGAAATTAAACCAATTAAATTAAAAATACACTTCTCCCAAAATAGAGGTCACAGACAAGAACCAATTTAAATGTACCAAGTGAGATTTACGATTTGCCCATCCAGCTAATAAAGAAGAAAGGAAGAATGATGTTGCAGGGGAGCTAACCTTTCTTCTTGTGCAGAGATGAGACTACCTCAGAGCTGCTTTTTTAATTGTTATAAAGATGAGAAGATACGCCAATCTGTCCTGTTCAAGAAAGATTAACATGTTAATTTGTTAATAGTACACTAACAGCATTCAGCAAAAACTTGCATGGACTCTTTAAGAATTAAGTTGTTTAGCTGTGTTAAACATTGCGAACCTTGTAATCAGATTCATTATAGTAGGAATACCCTGAAGTACTATCTCCTCTTGGAAAGGTAGAGAGCGGTAAGCATGCGTACTCCCGTGTGATGGGAAATAGTTCAATGCAAGATTTGTTTATTTGATTTTGCCAAGTGTGGGCGCTCCAACTTTAGTGATATTGCAGCAGGAAATTAAAGGTCTCTTTGTGTTAACGCTGGGTTTAGATGGCAGCATGAAAGTTGGAATTGTGATTTCAAAGCAGGATGCAAGCAGAAGTGCAGGAATTGTTGTCCACAAATGGAAGTGGAGATTTAAGTAAGTGAGGAAATGTAAGGCTCTTCCCTCTGGAATTTGAGTTACTGCTGCGTACTTGTGCTTTACTTTCTTGTGGCCCCTTCACCGCCGCTGCTATGAAAACCTTCATTCTCCAGCAGGTAAAGTGATGTCCCCTAAACTCATTCTATGCTAGCACCATATTTTCATTCACAGGACCTAAGGCTGCAGGATGGTGCTTAATAATTTACTCCCTTCATCCACTTAGTTCAACAGCATCAGGAATAACTTTTAATGTTAGAAAAAAAGTGCTTCTGCTAATATCTTAATTTGAGGCTCTGGTCTCTTTTTCTTTTTTTTTTTTTCTTTTTTTTTCCTTCTTTTTTTTCTTTGTATTCTGCAGAGGTAGTGCTTTGACTTCTGTCACTGTAAATCCAATCCCACTCTTTTTACTCTTCCTAACTCAGTCCTCTCGGAAGAATTTTCCCCATTGGAAGGACTGTAAAAGGAGTACTTTACTTAAAGACAAGGCAACTTACTGTGAAGTGGGGAGACAGTACCTTGCCTAGGTACTCTCCTGTTCCCTCTCTTCCTATTCTCAATGATGATACAGGTCTTTACAGCTTCCCTTCTCTCCTTCCCTTGTGGCACAAGGTCCTTACAGCTTTTCCTTCCTGCTTTTTGAAGAGTATATGAACAGTTGTATGTTATCCAGTGGGCAGTGAGACTTAACTGCTGTAAAAGTCCTACCCTATTTGGCTGTGCACCAGCCTCACTCCCACCTTTATCCCCTGGTGACATGGAGTTAATTTGGAACATCTGGTGCCAACGGGTAAGGTAGCTTGGATGTGCACCTCCTTATCTCCCCAGCTCTAGTCACCGGTATCACTGGGGCAGTGCAGCCTGGGTGTGCACTTCCCCTGTTTCTCAGTCCTTAATATAACTGCCAACTCCAAGAAAAAAGAGAATTGAAAAACTAAACAAAAATATTATGTTAGTTTTTACAATTGTATTCTGTACTTTTCACTAGATTTTTTTCAAGAATGACAATACCGTGACATATGAGAACTAGTAGGCACTGGTTTATATTTAGAGTACTTTCTCAAACCCAGTCTGCACTGCCTACTTTTGGCCCCTTAGAGTGTGATCCGTCTCCCTCTCCAGCGTTTAGCTGTGTCATACCATAGTTGAAAAGATGACATCTGCATGGATAGGTTTTGTTGTGGACTTTTCCTAGTTAATTCATACTGAACTCATCTGCTTCTATTTCTTTTCTTGTCACTAGTACTATGTGTAATAAAACATTTACCCTTCCTCTATGAACCTGGTATGATTTGGTTTTGCATAATTTCTGTATTGCTTCTTCTGAATTTTGTTTGTTGTGACACAGAAATTCCATGGCAAATTTCAGCTATTCTGGAAAGGGAAGTATTCAAAGTTGGTCTTGATATTCCACTGATCTTAACATTTTAAAATTTTCCATCTGTATGTTCTTAGTGTGGTCTTCGTTCTCTCCTGGTGATTTCCCATGGTATCTGTTCACAACAATATTTGTAGACCAAGTGTGGGTCAAAGGCACCAGTTCAGATGCAATGCACACTTGCATTTTTATGTGTTCCAAAATGAGAACAAAAGGCAAATTTTCTTTAGCTATATTATGCCTGTTTCCTTTCTGTTAGTTTGAGGCAGTGCAAGGGAGCAAGACGATATTTTCTGGATAATAGATTTTGTTTCACCAGTGTCCTAATCTTCATTATATACAAATTCTTCTAGAAATCGGCAAGCCTGGTATGTTAAGAATATGTGTAACTGAAATCAGTATTTTATTTTAAGCCAACTTGTTCAAAAGCAGTGAACGTTTTCAGTATGTCAAGTAAATACCATCACGCACATCCTAGACAGGAGAAAGAATGTCTTGAGAAACTTGAAATAGAGCTGGGAAACAGTCTTCCAGTTCAGAAAATTTTCTTCCTCAGCTCCTTTTTTTTCTTTCTCTGGATTTCACTAACTTACTACAGTGTCCAGCAGTTCTTTTGAGATGTGTTATTCAGCAGAGAAGGACTCAAACATCTAAAGAATAAAATCTTTGGGAATCACATACTGACAAATTCCTATGGAATTGCTGGTTTATGTTTTATTGTAGTAGACATTAAGCATATTTTGTCATTAAGCATATTTCGTCATTAATTTTGCTGTCTAGCAGGAATAAGTAGTATGAGAAAAGCCAGGGTCTCTAAGAACCATCAAATACCTACTATGGTTTTCCAAACAGAGGCAGCGAAATATTTTTGCCAACCTGAATAATTTATTATGACATTACCAGTATCTTCAAGGACATACGTAATGTAAATGAAGAGGAGGAAGAGTATCTAGAAGTGAGGGATAGTGAGGTGCCCTGTACCTGCACCTGCTGTCTGTGTGCATCCCTTCCCTTTCCTATGGGAACATTGTGCTATTTCTTTCCCCTTTTCCTCTCGTTTTTTGAACTTTTTGTTTTGTCTCTTGCCCGTCCGGTTTTAGTTCCTGAAACTAAAGAAGTGGTGAGCCACAAGTACAAGACGCCAATGGTGAGTCAACTGTGATGCCTTCTGGTAGTTCTTTAGAGGCTGTATCTTTTCATTTTCATGTGGTGAAAAGAATTACATTGAGATTGCAGGATTTGCAAGATAATACTACAGTGAAACACCAGCTGCTCTTTTATGATAGTTTTCCTTAAGGGAAGACAACAAAACTTGGTGATTGTTGTTTCTATGCAACTAGAGGAACTCACGGGTAGTGCAGAAAGCTTGGTCTCTTTAGTTAAGATAGATAAAGATGCAAGGTTTGGCATGAACTTCAGCACAATAAGAGCTAGCGGAACTGTTAAATTTAAGACAGTGCAGAACACAATCTTTAATCCACAAAACAGATGGAAAGGGAAAGTAGTTCCTGGGCATAAAATGATTGCTAACTGAGTATATGAAAAATTCCCATTTCCTCGTGAAAATGAGCAGTGAGATGCAAGACAACAGTGTAAGTATCGATTCGTGCCATATAGGTGAGTTATTGCTGTGGTTTAGTGTTCAGTTTTTATAACATTTTTTGAACACCAGCAGTTAGTTGATAATGATACTTAGCACTTTTACACATAATAGTTCAACGATCAGGCTTATATGCACTTATGAGGAAGACATAGAAGCCAATGATTGTCATCAGAACTGAAATTTCCTCAGTTATTTTATCTGAAGTGCAGTGTGTACATTTGGTGATTGCATGGAAACTCACAGTACTTCAAGAGGAGAGAGAGAAAAATTACTTTAAGAAGCTAGAAATGTTTTAGAAACAAAATGCCTAGAATATTTATAATTTAAGAAGCAGATAGCTGTATCTTTTAAGAAGAAAAGTCGGTTTAATGAAAATTAATTATATTTTACACAAGTGTTTTAGCTTGTGCTATAATACTACAAAACACATTGTTATGCTTATTACCTCTACAAAGATTATAAATGTCAATTTACAGGACAAGAACCTTTAAGATCACCAGAATAGCCAGTATTAGAAGTAGGACGTAAACTAAGTATAAGTCTCACCTTCACTGAATTGTGCTGCCAGTCGCATGCGAAAAGAGGATTTGCTGTTAAATAATAGCACACTTAATAAGTTAAAAGCAATAATTCTAAATCTTCCTAATGTTATATGAAACCCTCTGCTTTAAGGTGACAAAATTGCTTGGTATTCTTCACGAAATATGTAATGCTGTGGGGTTTTTTTAATTAAAAAAAAAAGAAAGGGGGAAAAAAAAGCTTGTATTATTAATGGATTCATTAGCGTTGGTTAAAAATTACAAGGATTACCAGTCCTTGTACCTTTAAGCATAAAAAGACAGTTGTGAATAAGGAAGAATCCTACCATCTCGTGAGTCAAGGTACAGTATTGGATATTTAGTTTTAGCCTTTTTAGTTAGCACTTTCGACGCCTCCCAGAACATTTCTTGTAACTTCATACAACAGACCAAAAGCAAATATATTCATTGTATTTGTTACAAGGCTTTTCTTCTTTATCCATCTCAGTTAGAAGGTAGTATGGGACACTTTTTCCTGATTTTGTCTGTCACCAGAGTAGTTGTCCCATGAAGGAAGACATGCAGCAAAATACAAAATGTGCAGTGGATTTTGTAAAACACTAAGTTATCTGAATTTCATTTCTAAATGACTATCTCCTTTTCTAAATTCTTGTAGGCTCATGAGATCTGCTACTCCGTGCTGTGTCTCTTCTCTTATGTGGCTGCCATTCGTGGAAAAGAGGCAGAAAACAAAAGCAAACCACCTCGACCAGTTTCCAGTTGATCACAATATTGGGAAATACCTACCCTTTGGCACGTTAACATGCAGTACTCCCATTTTTACTGCAGTTACTGGAGCTCACTTTACTGTATTCTATGAGAACTTGATTATTTATGTATGACCCTGCAAGTCTTTCCCCATAGAAAAACCTAAGACTTCACTGCTCAGTCTCTTTCTGAATCCATCCTTAGTGGAGTTTTGATATGAGCTGTTAAGCAGACAGTTCCGAGCATCAGGATCGAGCTGTGAGTGACCTACTCTGGCCATTCCTTTGGAATTCCATTTTTCTTAAGATGACTAACAGTTTGAGTTTGGGGGTTTTTTTTTGTTTCTAGTGTTACTTGTTACAGATGAATCACTTTACAACTGTAGGTTTCTGCTTTCAGATTCTCTGGTATGTGCACAGTGGAAGCAGTCTGGTCCTGCATGTTGTTTAAATGTAGTGTTTTATTGTTTTCCTTCTGTGTTGTTCATTTTTACCCACGAACATGGAGTTCTTGTCACATAGTTCTTCAGACCCTTTTGGTAGAGATGAACAATTTAGCTACCATAGTCTTAAAATATTATGTGACAGTTGAAGTTTGGCTATCAAATTGGTCCATCTGTGGAGACGACTGCTTCTCAAGTGGGAAAAGAAGTGGCGAGAGAAACTTTGAAGGCAGTATATTGTGAAAAACCCTGACACCTCATGGACTGTATGGATTTTCAAATGGGAGTTCAGGTAACATTTGTAGATATCCCAGCAGCAGAGTTAACAGATATAAGCACTACATAAAGCAGTTAATCACAGGGATTAGAAAATGAATAAGGAAATGTAAAACTTGGAAACATTATTGGCAGAAGCACACCGCAGACACATGTCTTTTTGGGCTTGTAACTATACACAAGATATTTCTATAGCAATCTGCAGAACATGTTCAGAAGCCCAAAGGATTATGCTGTCTCCGAATTTTTTAAGCCATTGGTTTTTTTCAATCCATACTTGTATATCAAGGAATCTTACAAATACTGTCTTAATGGATAATGAAACTTACACAGTTAAAACTATCCATCACATTCCTTATTTTAAGTAGGCTGATTATGAATGTTTTTTGCATCCTGTTTTTGTTCTTGAACTGTACTGCGCTTGTCTGGAAAGCTCTTAGGATGCTGGAACGAGAGACTGTCTAGAGAAAATAATGTTACATGTAAAATACCTGGAAGAAATGCTCTGATGCAAACTGATGTATTGTATGTTTTGACATAGAATTCTGAGTAAATGCACCCATAAATAACCCTGTTTTGGCTTGGTCAGGGTACCTACCATTTTGAATGGAATATACTAGTAATGGGTGAGGAAATGATGTAAATATTATAGTACCACATCTATTTATAGAAACTGTACAGCTGTCTGAATGTGAAAATAAAATGTCATTCAACCAGCAACTGGTTTTGATCCTCCTGTGCTTTTCTATTGATGCAATTTATTCTGAAATTAATATAACTATATACGAAATACATCATACACATATCTGAAATAATGAAAAAGAGAAGACTATAAATGGAAAACCTACATTTCTTTCCACATAAGCAGTTGAAAGTAATTTAGGTGGGTTTTTTACTTCTATCATAACATCCATGTAATTTGTCTTTAAAAAAAAAAGGTCTGAAAAACATGAATAGGGAAAACAGACGCATCTGAAATACTGAGGGTTGGGGGGTTTTTTGCACACATGCAGATAGAAGCAACATGTAAAGGATTTTTCATCCTTTCCTAATATAAAAGCAAAACTGAAATTGGCAAACCCTGAAGTTAGCCTGTTTTGTATTTAATATATTTTCTTTCATCTTCTGAGACTGTAAATTTTCTTATAGCAGTATCTGAATTTTTAGCAATTACAATATTCTTGATAGTACTATATTACAAGTATAGTTAAGACTGACATCACTTTGGTTTACAATAGATATTCCATTTACTGCAATACTGGGTCCCACTTAGGTAGACAATTTTAATTTTTAAACTGTAATTATGTTAGCAGGCCTATTAACATATTCAGACCATTAACTTAAAATTATAAGGGGGATATCAGAGTTTAAAATAATTAAATGCACATGCACAGTATCATGTAATAGATACAGCTCCTTTTTTTTCCCTGTAGAAGCTGTATTTTTGCAAGTATATCTTTCTGCGACTTAAAATCATAAATTACGTAAACTGCTGTATGCTCTAGACTGCTGAGAAACTTCAGTCTGGAATAAGACTTTTAAGGGCTCCAATAATAAAAAAAGGCCCTCTGTCCCCTCTGACAGAATTTTTTTTTAAACAACAGGTATGGCTGAATAGTTACAGCGCTTGCTGTTCAGTGGCAAGGAAGAATCCGTAACAACCTCAGCAAGTGGACTGACACTGGGCTTCGGTTCTTTAGGTGAGAGCAACTGACTTGGCTTCAAAACTGAAGAAATTTTTGAAATGTACAAAATCTTTCTTGTACTTGATGAAGGTGACTTGGCAGGTGTTCTGCTAACTGGGAATGTAGCGTATTCATCTGAGACAAAGGCATGCTGTGCAGCATTTCCACTACACAATGCTGTTCTCTGGATACCAAGTGCAGGTCAGGCTTAAAATTGGTATGAATGCATAAGTCATTTGGAATGCAGTTTTCCGTCCTTTCCACCTTCACTTCATCACTGCTAAGCACTGAGAGGTACATAAACTTTACTTAGGAGAAAAATGATTACAGTGATTTGCATGTGTTTTGTCATGTTCCACTTATTTTGATCTTTAGCTAAGAATTCCTTTGCGGCAGTAAGAACTTAGAGGCTTCTAAACCTTCCAGAACCAAATGGGAGACTAACTGAGAATAACTTGTAATAATAAATAGTGCTAGAAAATTCTTAGAACAAAAGAATAATCCTTTCGTTTTTACCACTAGGAGGAGCCTGTGTCTTAATTTTTAAGTATTTCAAGATGACAACCCTTTAACAGTTGTGGTATTTCCAAGGCACTTATACAAATGTGACAAAGATTCATGAACTTACCTTAAAACTTAAGGTATTTGCTTATCCTGAACAAGTTTCTTTTTCTCCTACAATTCCTTGTTTGTGGAAGTTAGTTTTCAAAATGACCATTAAGTGTTCTCTGCAAACATTGGGGTTTGTGACTAGTCTTTTTGGCAGTTTTCAAAGTGGAACCAAAGGTACTAATTTATGTCTTCTGGATCGCAGATCTTCATTGTGATGTTCCAAAAAAATGCCCTTGTTTTGTTTGTGAATGCAGTGTCAGTTTCTAATATGAGTGTATCCACATTTTGAAGGTTAAAGGTTTTAACATCAGTGAGTGTCACAACAATGGTACTTATTAAGTGATATTTATTAAAGATCTCTCTGGAAAAAACTTTGAAGATGACCGTTGAAGGAAAGAGTTCATTACTTTAAGAAAACCATTGTAAAAATTTCCTATATCCTGATTCCTAGCTTTAGGTAATCCTTACCCTCCTACTTTGACACCTTCAGAATAGCAGAGTGTGTAGAATAAAATGTTCATCTGAGTATTCAAAAGCTAAATTGCTAGTAAATGTACATTATGAAGAATTTTGGTTCCAACTAAAGTTCTATCTTAGTGATCAAAGTGGATGGAAAAATGCGAGTATGATTCTAAGCCTTCTTAGGAGCCTTTATGTTGCAAAGACACTGAAGATATTTCTAGATCATGCTGCTTATGCCAGAGGGAGGGCTTTTGGTTCCCACTGGGTATATTTTTAATACGGAAGCAGTTGCCTAGAATGGGAACAAAGCAGTTGCATGCCCCTGTGTCAGGCACAGGCTCCTGTTACCACTGAATTCAGAACTAGACAGAAAATAGACGCTAAGCTTCTCACAAAGAGCAGTTTTTACATCCCAGTTCCCCTTGATGGCCAAATGGATGAAAGTCAGAAGATGCTGCCTCTGAGGCGAGATCTTCCTTCTGTGAGAAGAATGGCTTCTGCTCAAGTCGTGTTTAGGAGCTCCATGTCACTGCTCTTAGACAAGTCAGGTTTTGGTGAAAGGCATCATCTCCTAGCTCCTAAAGAAGTGGGAATTAGGACCAAGAAACAGCAGCCTTGTGCAAAGGACCTTGCCACAAAAAGGGCACTGCCAAAGAGGCTCTTGCTCTTCCAGAAGTCGCAATTCAGCCAGAGGTGTCTGCTTCTCACAAGGGCAAGATATTTCCACAAGCTGGGTGGCATTACTTTGCTTCTGCTAACAGCCATGGCTTCATGTACAGCCCTACCCTGTAATGCTCTTGTAAGATGTTCAGTGTGAGCAACAGCTTTGAGTTCCTACAGCCATTCCCACAGTGGCTATTTCACTAAATAGTAGAAATGTGATGATGCTTTAAATAATAGTGGTTATGTGACCCGTCTTTCCAGCACTGTATCAGAAAGCTTAAAAGCTTTATGTTGGTGACGGATGAGGTTTGAGTGCAGCTGAGTACAAACCAGACTTAGAGAGGACCTCTTTCAGGCAGATTCTGTGCTCAGATATGATAAAAATCAGCTCAACATTTACACTAAAGTTAGTAAAATCATAAGTTAATTTTCTGTTTACATGTGCTTCGTATAATTGTAAGTTAATTTTCTGTTTATGTGTGTACAATGTTTTGAAATTTCTGTGGCATAGTAGTTCTAGCATTGACTAATTTTGTTTTAAAGCATCAGTCCAACAAAGAATCAACAGCCAAGGGCAAACAGTCCTGCTTCTATTTGCAACAGTTACTATAGTGATAAAAGTGGTTTAGGAACCTACATAGAAATAGAAATCCCCTTCTCCCAAAATAGCTTTACATAAAAAGGAACAAATGGTGGCAGGAAAAACACCAGTAAAACTCTAAACAGTTGCTTCCTTCAAGTACACAAAAACTCTAGTTCTGTATTTCCACTCCTCCCACTCTTTTTTGCCTTTTCAGTTTCTCTTATTAACTCCAGTAAGTCCCAGTCTATGCACACTGCTCTGGGTATCAAAGTGCTCTCTTCCCTTTTTACCTGTCTCCCTGCTTGGATTCCTCCTGTTTCCTCATTCTTCGCCTACACTCTCTTCAGCCAGTCAGGCTCAGTTCTGCACCCCAGTTTCTCATCAGATGGCTCCATCTGTTTCCCTTAGTGTTCTTTCATACGTTCTTCTTGCCTCTCTGACCATCATCATCTTACAGCCTCTTTGCCCAAACAGTTCAGACCTATGTTCTTCCCTGGTCTCCTGCTCAGCCGCTCTCTGCCCCTTTCCAGATTCCCATCATAGTCATCTTCCGCTTTCCTGTTCTTAGCAAGCTCTCTGTCATCTTCTTTCATCCCTCAGCCTCATTCCGCTCTAACATCCTTTGCATTTAAATAAAATTATTTTTGGTGGAGTGCTGAAGAGTGCTACAGAGGGAACAGAAAAGATTTCCAGTCTTAGTTCAGCTCTTCTGCGATAGCTCCCACCAGCAGCTCTTCCCTACAATCCTTGTTAGAAATGGCTCAACCAGTTAATCTGATATTAAAAATAAATAAATTTGTCTAAACTAGACTTGTAACCTAACAAATTGTCCAAATTGTTAAAGTTTTTCAATGCTGTAGGAAACAAAAAAGCTAAGAGGAAATATCATGCTTTGTAAATACGTAGTACTGTTAGCCCCCCTTGTATCAGTGAGGAAGAACAAGTCCTGTTGCCAGCTGGAAATTTTTGAGGACTTTCCTATGATCAAAATCTACTATACTTAGGGTTTTTTAAGGCAACGTATACATGAACTGACCTACAAAGCAGAAGAAAAGCTTGGAATTTTTGGCCATTTTTTTTCTGGGTTTGTTATATGAAAACCAGCAGTAAACAACAAAACTGTATTTGAGAGTTGTATTGGTAATTGGACTTTTTGTGATCATACCTCCCTGGAATAGATCTGGACTGCTGGGGCAATTATTAGCATTATGACAGATACCAAGCAAATGCAACCTTACAGAAGATTAAATTACATTCATCCACGATCTGGGTCCATATATTTGGGTCCCACAATTTATGCTTCCAAGCAAAACAATTAAAAAACTATGTATGATATTCCTTGTTTGTTAAAAACCAAAATGAATATAAAATCAAGTTCAGATGATTATCCGTGGTGAAGAAGAAAAAGGGGGCACACTTACCACTTATTTTTTCTACCTTTTATCAATTTCCATATATTTCTTTATCCACTGATATTTTATATATATTGGATTAGTCCCTTTTTTGGGTTATTTATCTTCTGTAAAGCTATCCTAATACAGAATTATGACTGAAATTTGTTCATAGCTATGAGTTATCTGTGTTTTTAGGGCTGCTTATTGTCAACATTTCTGTCTGGCACAGAAAGCTGATGCTAGACTATTTTTTCTATATCAGGACCTAATAAATGAAGCTGTTCTAATCTATTTCTTTTTAACTTTCACCAGTTCAACCTGTTTTAAGATGTGTTGCTTATGCAGACTGCTGTGGGGACCCTGCCCAAAGACAAGTAAAGGATATCTCACTGACAGCTTTTGTTTCCCTAAAATAGAGTTCTGTGGTTGGGAAGCACTTGAAAGGTATCAGTGGGGCTATTTTTAATCTCAGCAGACTGTTTGTACAAAATTCATTTGTAGGGAGATGGGAATGGCTTGTAGTTCTAAACTTGCTCCAAGAAAATATGTTAGTGACAAACCTCTCTCCTAGACACATATAAGGATTTTATTTCAAAGGAATTCTGTGATAAAAGCAACATAAATGACTTTTCTGATTTCCAGAATGCAATCAACTAGTATTTTCTTGTGTTTTTATTCATTCTACTCAATTGTAGATTTCCCTTGGAATAGCTAGCACAATAATCCTTTCTTAGAAGGAATGACATTTGCAGGTGAGGTGTGCTGAAGCTATCTTAAAATATCTGTCTGGCCCTGCATTGAAAAGCTTTGTTACAAAAATATACAGGAACCTCTTGACCTCTCACTGTAATTTTCAACAAGTAGAACTTAATTTTTTATATGTAATTTTATACAATAACTTTAAACAAGTAGAACTTTTATATATAATTGTATATAATAAGCTCAGTCAAATCTGAATAGTCAATAAAGATAACTGTTCCCTCTTGTAGAAGGAACAGAAAGATAAACTCATGACAGGTAAGGTGTTTTATACCATTTTAAACATTCTGTTGAGACAATTTGAGCTCAATCCATTTAATTTGCATTTCACCCCACTGTATCAGTTAAGTATTGTAACTTAAGCAGCAAAGCAGGGGCACAGGTCATCAGCTTGTGCTAAAATCAGGTCATGAAGTGATCACCTAAACTGAAACAATCCATCAAGGACAGCATTTAGAGTTTACAAGCTACTAAGGAAAGCAAGATTTTTCTAAACATGTTACTGAATGCCAAGTGGTTTTCTTTGTGTTACTTTGATTTCTGCCTAACATTAGAATGATCTTCCAAGCAATGATTTATTAGCAAACATGTGAATGTGTGAAAATTTAGGACTTTTTCATTTTACGGTATTTGTATCAGCATAACCATGCTAGTGCAGATTCAGTTACAACAATGAGTATTGATTGTTGTAGTTAATCCTAACTCAAATATTTAAATAAAATGCATCAGTACCTAATCTGCAACAACATACTCACATTGATGGAAAGATAACTTATTACACAGGTTACCCTACCTTGATCACAAAAGGATCCGTCTGCATTGAGGATATTATAAAAACACATTTAGTAGTTGGCGCCCTTTCTACAAGAATAGCTCTAGTACTAGAGCATATACCTGGACTTGTGGTGGCTTGGGGATGAAATACTACATGCATTTTTATTAACCAGTCAGAAATCTAATGCTCAGGAAAGAAACAATGAGGATGTTTATTCTGCAGCTGTTACCATGGGTATGCCTGCTAGTTTTAAACTAGTAGCCATGTATTTATGATAGCAGAATACAAAATAGGCTGCAATACGAGAAGCTCCACCTAATGCGGTCACTGTCACGACTTCGGTGTGGACCTATGTTCTCCCCTTCTTTAGCTCCGACTGATCCACTTCTCGTTTGTTAACAGGAAGAATGATCTCCGTGGGGGACCATCAGTTAATTCACACACAGCCTGTGACAGCTTCTGTTTTAAGGCCGCCGAGTTAAAAACGGAAGAGGAACAGGATGAAACCCAGCACGCTTTCCCTTAATCCTCTATGCTCACACCACCATTTGAAGTGATTTCCCCTCACAGACCTGGGCAATCACTCCTCAGACCAGGAACGGGCGAGGGGGTGGAGGAGCTCCCGGCCCTGAGGGGAGGTCGTGCCGCGGCGCGAGCCGGCCGTTTGGAACCCGCCAACGGCCGCCGGGCCGGCGCGCGGCAGCCGTTTGGCCCTCAGGCGGGAAGCGCCGCCATGGCGGCCGGGCGGCTGCGCCCTCACCTCACGACCCAGCCCCGGCGGTGACGGGCTCCGGGGGCTCCCCCGTTACACACCCCCAACGTGTGCGTCCTTAGGCCGTGACGGGGCAAAAGCGGGCAGCCCCGGGAGTAGGGAGGCTGCTACACAGGGTGGAGGGGGTGGGGGGGGTGTGTGCTGTGCGAGGTATCCTAATGAGCTCCCACCTGTGGCCCTGGAGGGCAGTGGATTTTCAAATCCTTCTCAAATCCTGCTACAGCCACTACCCAAAATTCAGGTGTTGGCAACACTGCCCGCCCTCCGTCCCCTAGCCCCGTCAGTGCTGTGAAGTTCAGTGTGTGAGCATCCTGAAGAGGAGCTCAATTTTATGTTTTTTTAAGTAAGGTTTGAGTAATGCTTTAAAGTCGGATTAGTAAATAAGAAGATAGTTGATATAGGCTTGAAGAAGTCAATCTTTCATGTTTGAAAAATTTAGTCAGTTTTAGAATTACACTTGAAAAAGATGGGGGTTTTATGTTATACTTTGGCTTTTGAATTTTTTTTCCACTTGGGTTTCATACTCTTTTTTTTCTTTTATTGTTATTTTATGAAGTATTGCTCAACCATTAACTTATTTTGCTATTATTTTTTTCTCATAGAATAACTGAGGATTTGAGCGCTAAGGCAATCTCAAGTAACTAAAGGAAATGAGTTCTGGTAAGGTTTGCTTGCATTTGACAGTTTAATTCCATCTTGTGGCTTTTATAAAGAGTATTAAGTGAAGCTTCCCATTGCCAGGAGCATGTAAACATCGTTTACTTATAATATTTACACAACAGTGCTGAAATACAAGATGAAACATGAAAGAATGGGTGCTATGGTGTGAAATATGTGTTATCCTGGGCTAAAATGTCAGCTGAGGGTTTATTTGGCTAGCAGGCAATGCCACACTGAGAGAACTGAGCTAGTAGGAGTACTAGAAGTGTTATTTGTTGTCTTAATATTTTTTGGGTTAGTTGATGTTTCTTGTAAGCAGTATCTTAGCTCAAGTGAAGCCCTGGGCTAGCTTGACTACTTCTGTGCTGTGTGATACTGTGTCTTTAGTAATGCTCGGCAACATCCCCATGCTTCAGCTAAGTCTTATGTACGTTAATTCAAAGCATCTAAGTATCTCCATTCCTGGTAATTGGTAGTTAGTAGTAATTTCTTTGAAGGAAAGGCATGTACACTGAAATGGCAACAAGCAGGCTGAATTGATAGGTTTTAAATTGACTTTAACTTTTGATGCTACCACAATTTCAATTTCACTTCCAACTGGATAGAAATAATGGACCTGAGGAGGTTAGGTTGAAGTTACATATACTTTTCATATGGAAGTATCTTCTACTGGAGCAATAACAGAGTTGTTTTGTCTCAGGAGCACTACTGAAAGGACTTCAAATAGGGCTGTTGTGTTTGATAGTAGTTACTGTCAGCTGTGAAAGGCACTTAATATGCTAAAAGAGAATGCTAGTAGATAAGAATTTTTTAACTTTATGGCTTATGTTAATTTTTTTTTTTTTTTTTACTATTGATCTTACCTTGCACTCTTCTTGCTAACAGTACTTAACAACTACAAGGTAAGAATATTTGCCATAACATTTAGAGATAAGTCCATCTGATTTTTGTGTCAGAGCAGATCCCACACAGGAAAAGATAGTTAAAACTGTCTTTTGTCAAGTAGTCTTTCAGGTGTGATGGGGGAAAACTGTGAGGTACTTTGTTGGTCCTAGCCAGCTAGGTTTGGGAGAAACTACTCAGTTTTTGTAGTTTTAATCAGATTGGGATGAAAGTAATTTGTTTATTTATTTATTAACAACATGGTATTAATGGGCAATTAGTGAACTATACATTCAGGATCAAAATCAGCCATGGAACAGATAGATAAATGACAATACTGTATGCTCGCAAAACATCAAAAAATGCCTACAATTTTCTGAAGACCCTTCTAGAACTAATCATAGAAAGTTCAGACCTTGCAGGTGCACCTTTCCTCTTGTCCTCTTCTCAGTGTGTAAGGAGTGGTTAGTATTTTGAATTTGCAGAATTCACATTTTTAGGAATAATTTTTAGAAACCTAACTAAAGTGTGCTGCTTTTTTGTAACTATTCAGGTTTGGATTTGGTTCACTCCTTGACATTGGAAGTTTTGGAAGTTAAAACTAATTTGTGTTTTTCATGTAGAAGCACAACATTTTGTTAGAAGGCCCTATAGAATTAGATTCTAACTCTTTGGTGCTACCCTGCATGAAATACTTCCAGAAGTAGTATCTCAGCCAGTTTTTCTGAGGAGGCATTTCTTTGGTTGTCATTAGTTTGAGGACTTCAAAACAGTAGAGAGTAAATCTGTGAGCACTAGACATTTATGTTTTATAGATATGGTAGAATTTCATACTTGAAGACCATTTAAACAATGAAATTTTATGAAAAAATAATTTATTATCATCTAGTGAAAGCATCAGTTTGCAGTACACTGCTTTTCACAGTTGAGAGGTGAAATAAGTATTCGTTTGTGGAAGCACTGCTCTTCCCCAAAACATTGTACTCATATTAAACAGCTAAGAATTGAGCAGAAAAATGCCATTTTCTTAGGGACTCTTTTGTACTCTTTCAGTATTGTACGCTATTACAGCATGAAAGTCTACTCTCTTCATGAAACACCTTTCTGATAATAGAATGTATTTGTTATAGCACCTAACTCTCCTTAGGGTAAACTGTCCTTTGTAATCTAAGCTCTTGCAATTCAGTCTCTGCTTTTCAGTAGACATTGTCCACAGATGCTGGGGTGATCCTCTCAGTCTGCTGTGTTCTGATTATAAGTTCTGTATAATATAGAACATCTCTGACTTTTATGTGTGGTATGTGCCTTATTTTTTAAATAATAGTGTTGCTCAGAAAATGAAAGTATAAATCAATGCAAACATGTTTGCATATTTTCCACCTTTTTTTTGTTTGTTTGTTAGGTAATAACAACGTGCAACAGACAAATGTTAACCTTGGATAAGTTGACTTTGGTTTTAGAGGAGTACTCTTCTTTGTTCCGATACCATAATAAAAAAAAATCAAAATACACATCTCATTATCATCAGTGTTTTTATTATGAAGACATATGTGCTTGTTTAGTACAATTAACATGCTGCGTCAGACTTGCTTTCCCATCTAAACCAGCATGTTGGAGGCAGGGGAGTAGTATTACTAAAGTTCCTTTGTGTTGATTCTTCCAGAAGACAATGTTTCCTGGATTAATTTCATCTTCCCTCCTTCTCTTGCACTGTGATAGTGAAAAAGTACTTTTAAGTACCAGCCAGAAGCTACTAACTACTACTGCAGGTCCAAAAAAACCCCATGCCAAATACTATTCAAACTAGTAGGTGAGAAGCCAGAAATGCTATTGTGTCACTTGGTTAGACAAAATCATCTGCAAAAATACATACATACCATTCGTAGACTTTCAGAAGCCTTCATTAATATTTGATGACATTGCATTTATCACAAGTTTTTGTTTTGAAACTTTTTATTTACGTGCAAATAATCTTCCTTGTTACATCTTTCACTGTTTCATCTGATGTACAAAATTATCTCAGTAGATTAGTATGATGTCTATGACTGGTTGCAGAAACATCTAACAACCGGAATTCTATGCTGGTGTCTCTTTAAAAGCTAGAAAGCCAGTAGTGAGTAATTTTCAAATAAACTATTTTCTACTTAAAGCAGCACAGTAGCTTTAGCCAGAGATTCCCAAATGGTGTGTTTCAGATGTGGTTCTGCAAAGATCTGCTGAAGAGCACGGAAGTGGGTATTTCAAGCACTGACAGTAAAAGCAGTAGGGATAAAAGTTACTTTATATTGTGCAGAGATCAATATAATGAAAGGTGACTAAATATTACAAATAACTCTTTAATGTCTCATTATTCTGAGCTACTTGTTTCTTATGAAGAATGTCAGAATTCTGAGAAGAGAAAATGGAGAGAACTGTAAAAGTAGGGAATTTATGGTTGTTTGGGACATTAGGAATGGACTGGGTTTGCACATAATTGTAATATTTGGGGTTTTTTCAGACATATCTTATGTATGTAATGGGAGGAAAGTTTTATCTTGACTTCCCTGAATTTCTTCACATAGAGACGGGGGCAGTGTAACTAAAACAGATGTATGGGAAGAGGAAATACTGTCTGAAAACATGCTGAGTAAGCAGGACACTGCCACCTCCTAGTACACATCTATGAAATTACTTTTAAGATGAGCAGGACTCCTAAATGTAACTGAAATTATCCTTCATCAGTTTCTTCAGTTTTCTTCTTTTCAAGTTCCATTCCAATGCTGAGACAGAGAATGGGGAGAAGGATTTATTGTCAATTGTTTATTATAGCTATTTCATTTCTTTAAAGTATAAAATGTACATTACACTTCTAGATGCATTGTAATTTTAACTCTGCTTGCTTGGTTAAAGTAATGCACACAAATTATTGATACTAGTTAGGTCTATATTAATAAATCAGTCTCCTAGAGGGAGTGCTTATAGTGAGTTAAGAAAAAAGTCAACAAAGTATTCTGTTATTCTTACAGATTTTTACACTAGCATAGTGTATTAAAGGTTGAGACCCATGAAATCCTGACTTTAATAAAGCAAATAAATTGCCTTGCAGGAATGTGATCTTAGTATGATTATTGAAAAAAAAAAACCAAAACCCAAACAGAAATCAAAACAAGTACACCCCTCTGCCAACATTATAAAAATTCCATAAAGTCTCTAACATGAATATCTAATGACTGTTTAATCTTATATCTAACCAAACAGCCATTGCTCCTCTATCCAACTGAATTATTTTGATTCCTACCTTGGCTTGCAGATGAATTGAGATTCAGAGTTTTACTGAGGTGCTGGAGAATGAAAAAAAGATACCAGTCATTAAAGGATGCTAATTTTAAATTGAGACTTGGTGCTGAAGGTGAAATATGGAAGCTTTATGGTAGTTGCATTTATCTGGTGATTTCAAGGAGATTTAATAGTCCTAAGGAAAGCTTCAGAAGGTGATAGTGTTAAGCTTTAAGCCATGTCTACCCTGTACAGTATAGCACTGGAAAGACGTGCTGGAGCTGGCCATTGAACTGAAAGTAGCACGTCATAAGCTGCTGCATAGCTTAGCTATAGATTTCAGAGTTCTTAGTCCGAGTTCATCATCGTCCTAATGCAGCCGAGTTGCTTGCTGCCAAGACACCTATGAGGATATCGATGCCCAGCACTGCAAGGCGTACTGTGTACACGTTCCTGACTTAGCACTGAGTAAAATACTGAACTCTGTGCTGTGCAGGAATACCTTCAGGCTTGCCATGCTGAAGACGGATCTCCATCAATGGCTGTTATGCCCACCGCTTTCACAGGCTTTTCTGGTTTTGATGAGCATTTAAAGTGGTGCTGTATAGGTTCATACTGACAAACAGATACATGAGTAGCAGCTTTACCAAAAATATTCAGTCAATATTTCTTACTGTGTTATAAGCATGTGAGATTTTTTTTTCCTGGCCCTTTTGACAAAATAAATTATCAGTGCTTGAAAAATGTTTGTGATGTAGCATGCCCTACCTTTTGTGGCTGATGACTTAATTTAAAATTCAATTAAAACTTAATTTAAAACTCAAAAATTAAAACTCAAGGGTATAGCACAAAGGATAATAAAATTATTCACAATGCACTATTTGTAAATAGACCTCTATCCCAGTGCTAAGTATCTCCTCTAGAAATATTAAGCCAGAAGTGTAATAATTGCCTACTTTAAGACCTGTAATGCCTAGCAAGTAACCTAATTATAACAGTTTAGAATGAAAAACACAGTCTTGATGGTGTGTGTAATTAACAAACCTTTTATATACCACCAAAGAAGTTGGGGTTAGATAAAGGGGAACCACGATATTTATTTTTGTTTTTTTAGCTATCTGTTACTCTTTCTTCATTGCAGTATTAGTGTTATCCATAAGATTCATCTGATTACCTCTGACATCCAGTCTGCACTCTATTTCAGCTTCACCACACTCATTAACAGCTTTACAGGTATAACAGCCACCATCAAATGGAGTGGGTTTCCGGATCTCCAGGGTCAACACACCCTGTTTACTGAACATTCGGTATTTGGCATCCCCGGAGAGATCCATTTTGTTTTTGTACCAGAATATCTTTGGCTGAAGAATACAAAAGAAGAATTTTCAAATAGAAGGTAGGAAATGGAAGACTTACAGCTGATCTTATAGCTTTAATTTAGCCTTCAAAGGTTTATGCAATATGAGGGCTATATATTACACAGCAGCGTTATAATTTTTCAAGGAATTTCTCCTCATTCGTACAAACTCATGAAACTAATAATTCAAATGTTCAACATTTTCTTTAACTCTCAAGTAGCAGGTAGAGAATGTAGGTCTGTACCCCATTTTATTGCAATTTTTAAAAAAACCCTGCAAACTGGCTACAAATTCATTCCTTCAGGAGTTATTTAATTGTGCTTATTAAAATATATTTGAATGCTTCAAGTACCTTACAGAAGGGGAATTAAACTGCACAGATTGAGAGCAGAAGCATCATAAAGGTCTGCAGATGTTGGGTGGCCAACCTGTGATGCTAAGTTTTGGGCTGGGAAAGGATTTTCCAAACCATTTAGCATATCATTAGCAACTTCAGAATTTTCAAAGTAAAGTTCCTGTTGGCTTCAGCTGAGTAATAAGGTGGTTGGCTCTGTATGAATTTAAGCCAGTGTGGTTTTTCTTCTGGTACCTGAAAATCTGACTTTAATTTTTATAAAAGAAATTTTGAAAATGAAAAATCTGATATAAAGCAAACTGCTTTTGTTTTTCAAGCTCATTAGTACCTACCTACAGTGAAGAAACAGGCTTTAAGGAATAGAAGACCAAGCTCTGCATTCATGTTTTACTTTCAGAATTAATGTCTTCTGTTTCTTCACCCATTAAAAAAATAGAACTACTGCACTGTTTTATAGAGTGCATTCGAATCTACTGAATCACTTGTGTCTTTGACCTGCATGATACACAATTCAGCGTATCCCAGTTGCCATGCTTAATTTTCTTTAAAGATATCAGCTGGATTTTTTCCTGCCTCAAATTTTTTTGCTTCTTTTTCTATAGCCTCTTTATATTTCTGGGTGTATGTCTTACTTCAACACTGCTACCAAGGCATGAATATTGGCTGTGCTTGAAGTGGTAACTTTTTCATGTCATAGAGATCTTATCTGAGGTATGATTGATAATCTATAGTTATTCAGAATTGGAAAGCTTTATCAACATATCAACTTCCTGTTCTCCACGGAAAAAGACCTGTTGCAGAGTTCTGCAGTAGGTACAGAAACTTCTTGTTAAGGTTAATTTGGGCAATGCAAGTACAGAAATGTATCTGGAAAAGCTGCTTTAAGAGTATTGGGTGTACTGAAGGATGAGGACTATTTGTATCCTTCAGGCTAATGTGGAAGGAAGAGCTAGCATGCTCACATTCAAAAGTCTGTAACTGCTGTATTTCACAGCTGTAAAATAAAAAGTTTTTTTCTTGGAATCTTCTTAAAACCATGGAAACTGAATCAAGTGGATACAGATGCACAAAAAGGTCAGTTAACCAAAAGGGAATATCATTACTAACCTGTCATTTCATGATGAATCTAAGCTGAGGCAGCTACTGGAGGATGGATTTTGCCTACAGTAGCTGGTATTTCTTCTACAATGTTATTTTGCAGCTATTTACATGGATATGCTTCCTTTTTATATTTGAGTTTTGTCTGGAGCTCCTTCTTCATCCAATGAACTGCAGCAAATGATTGCATTAAGACTATCTTTTCTTTTTTTTTTTTGAGTTAATTTGAACTTTGAGCAATTATCTTACATGTTTTGCTGTGTAGCTATCGGATCCTTGTGCAGGCATGAGGAAGGGAAAGGAGCTGGAAATAAACAGCCAGAAGGGGAAAAGGCTACCACATTTTTTGTGATTGTACTAATTTAAATTTATGACAAGATTATGTCATAGCATGGTAAATTCCTTTGCTGCAGACAAAAAGCCTATTTCCCTTTTTTGAGAAACCTAAATTTAGCTCCTAGCTGATACAGGTTTTTACTGCTTGTTCCTGACTAACAAAAAATGTACATATTTTTGTACTCTTCAAAGATACTTCAACAAATATATTTAGACTGAGAAAATATTCCTGTGAGACTTAAAAAAAAAAAAAAAGCCCCAAAACTTCACACATGACAGCAGGTCTTATTCTAGTTAGTTTTGCAAAGTAACTCAGATTCTCAAAGTTATGTGGATGTACTGACATAACAGAAAAACTGGTGTTCCTATGTATCATTTAGTTTAATGGAACTGTATTACATTAGCTGTTGGTTTTTTTGAAAGACTGAAGAGAACAAAATATACATTGGGAGAAGATACTTTGTTGTTGTTCACCTTCTTCAGTGAGCAGCTTTTATATACACATGGTACATTTTCAAAGGCATGGTGTTACCATAAGCAATGACTGTCCTTTCCGCTGTCTCCTTGGCTGTATGGCCCCACTGGTTCTGTGTACAACCACACAAAACACTGGCACTGTGCATTCTGGTTAAGCATCAATTATGAGGTGGGAGATAACCGGGTGACCTTTACTTTTTCTTAATTTAGTCATGTTACTCTCCAGTCACACTGAACTGACACAAATTCTAAGGCAGCATCTTGGCTTGTTGCAACGGTATCAATGACAGCTGATGTAATCTGTACCTTGGGGATTCCTCTTACAGCACAGCTGAGAGTGGTGTTGTATCCTGCAATCACAGAACGGTTTACTAAAGGGTGAGTGAATTTAGGAGGTTCGGAGAAGTCATGTTCTTTGTAACTAGGTGGCTTATAAGTAGTGCCTGCAATTCAAAGAAACAAAATAGTAAGAACTGTGTTTTCAATTCTGTTGACTTGTGTACAATGTATTTGTCATTTAATTTGCCTGTATGATTTAGAGAAGCTTCAAAGCTATGGCATTTATGATATAACAAATCTTTAAATTCACTTCACTCTAAAACGCATCTCATGTTTAATGCTTTAGTTAAAGTAAAAGGTCCTGGCAATCATGGGTTTTCAGCTTCTGTTAAAAATATGAAAACCATATCTCTGCAGGGGAAGTCTTCACCACAGACACCTTAAACTTTTAACCCCAGAATAAAAATATAACCCCCCAGTTGTATTATTTTCTTTAAAATAATATAGTTTAGGGAGACTGTGTGATTAAGTATTTTTGAACAAATGTTTGTGTTAGTACAGGAGATCTCCCTAGGTAAGGGCTCTTGATGCTAGAATACTTTATAAGTGCTAGTTACTAAGTAATGAAAATATTTCTAGTAGTGCATCTAGTAATACTGTATTTTCCATTTACCAGTGTATTACTTCTGGTACTTAGCAGCTTTTGTGATCTTTGTTTTGAAGAATATGTTACCTGTTTTTTGGATATAGGCAGGATTTTTGGTGGTTGCGGCAGTTTCACTCAATCCACACAAATTTTCACTGAAGATTCGAAAAAAATACTCATTTCCCATAATCAGGTCTGATACTACACAGTTTGTGCGACGATAGTGATCAAAAACAGTATACCATTCCTGTAACAAGACTATACTGTTTAGAAAGATGCTATGAGAGGTCAGACATGGTGCTAGTTTTGGTATGGAGAGATCCTTCTTGCTACAAGGAAAAGACAGGTAGGCAGGTATTTAACACTAGACTGCAAAATTAATATTATGTTGCTTCCTGTGAAGATCAGATGATACATTTTCTTACTTTCGTTTTCTGCCTGGTGTGATAGATGTATGAATATTTGCATTTTGAGGAAAAAAAAACCTCTTCACATTCTAGCCCTACTCATATCAGGGGAACCTGATACAGGATGTGTCCTCAGAAGATGACTATTTTATGGGGACTTCCATGAGAAAGATGTTTTCTAGTTTGACTGGCATACATACCTCTCCCAGTATATACCCTAGTATGCCCAGCATCTGAGTTAAAGTCTAACTCTTCCTCCCTCCCCTTCATTTTTTCCCTGCATTTATGAAAAATATAATTTCAAATAAAAAATATAATTCCACCTTCTAAGTAGAGCTATCTGTTGAGTCACCACCAGAGATGGGACTGGCTAGGTCTCTCTTTTTATGTTTTCTACTGGGCATTTCATATAGTTCTATACTTAGCCTTTTGGTTCTTCTTAGATTCTGTTCTTCAATGTTTAACTGCCTCCAGTATGCCATAGGACACCTTGGACATGCAACTGAGAGTCATGAATTCAGCTCTTTTCCTCAAGTCTCTAGAGCAGGTAGTAGTTTAAACTCCATACAAAGTCACTAACTCAGTGCAATTTCTTACCATTGTCTTTTTGTCAGCTTTCTGGACTGTGTAGCCCAAGATTTGTGCATTGCCATCGTCTTGTGGAGGTGTCCACTCCAGGGCTGCATTAAATCCCCAAACATCTACAAGCTTTACATTCTGAGGAGGACCAGGCTTGTCTGCAGAGGAGACATGAAAAAAACCCGTAGCTTTTGGTTCAGGATCCAAGAGCTTTGTCATTTCTTCCCATGCAGGGAAAAAATAGAACTTGACAGCAATCTATAATTGTTCCATAGCAATACACTTCAGTTATGTGAAGTTGAAACCGTAAACAGGAAAGTTGGGAGATTTTCAAATACCCTCTTAATACTCTTCTGAGAGGCCTGAAACCTACTGAGAAATAGACAACACAGTAGAATTAGTAACATAGGAACCAGACAAACTCTTCCTTAAAATGGAATAGAAGTTTGTGTTGTTTGGATGGGTGTGATTAACTCTCTTAGTAGTTTTATTACTTGCTTTGTTACCTCAGTGCAATTTCTCAGCCATTTAGATACACTGAGAGTAATATAAACAAGGCAACTGGATATATATTCCTCTCAGCTAAGGAAGGATGGCCATTTGGGAATACACCTGACTCTTTTTCCTCTTGCCTCAGTGCTTGTTAGCTTGCCCACTAGTGACATTTCTCTGTAATAGCTAGAAAAAGAACGAACTCTCGAAGAGGTACAGAAGTCTATGTCCATTTTAAGATACCTGGAAATATATAGAAGAATATATATTATAAAATTATAATAATTTTTTCCTTCTTTTAAGGATCATTCATATTTATACTGATGTTGTTTAGTCAAATGCTGTAACATTTAAATTGGATATATTAAATAATATTCCTGTCTGTTTTAACTTGAAGGTGCTAATTCCCCTTTTTGATACATTAGTTTGTAGTTCACAGTTACAGAGCCTGTTGGGGAGATAATCATTAGGCTTGGGTAGATGGTCTTGTGATTAAATGAAGGATAGTTTGGGATCATTGTAGATAGCTGAATGGAAACTGCCTTCCTTTTTTGTAGCTAAGCTGGAAAAATGAAGAAGATAGTAAGAATCTGACGGATGTAGGTTTGAGATGAGCAAAGCACAAAGGAATGTAATTATAGATTGCTTGTAATTTAATTCCTTAAAGAAGGCTATGCAAAGCAGTAATAAACTAGCATTTGACTGTTATTAGGGGAACTGTGCCTTTCTATGTCAAAGCATGACGTGCTAATTTTCTTTTCCCTGGCATACTTTGGAATCAAAGACTGCTTTATAATTAGCTTTAACCCTTTTTGTCCTCCTTCAAATTGCTAAACACTGGAGCCAGCTAGAACACTGCATGAAGCTCAGTAAGGAATATGGAGTGCATTGCTCTCATTCCATTTATCATCCTCTTCCTTCCTCTCTTACACTGACATTTCAGAGAAAAATGACATCTTTTGTGTTTCTCAACAGCTACC
Source organism: Aviceda cuculoides (assembly GCA_035590195.1). NCBI lineage: Eukaryota > Metazoa > Chordata > Aves > Accipitriformes > Accipitridae > Aviceda > Aviceda cuculoides. The sequence goes on from JAVJGG010000032.1 coordinate 21,852,473, forward strand.
TAACCTTCTTTCTTTTTCTTCCCTGTTTTTGAGGTAGTGAATGGTAACGTGTTGTCAAATGAACAACATTGCTTATGAAGGTGTGGAAATGTACTTGTTGTTATCTTGAATCATAACTTAAAAGGAAAAAAAATCTAGATATATTTCTAGATGTGTGTCTTCATTATACAGAAAACAATTAATCTATTCTGATTTGAAGAGAAGAATTATGGATACTATATATGAATACCTGTGGGTATGAAAACTGCAACAGTCTCAGTGGGCAAAGCTCTACAAGACCCGAATAAGTGTATTATCATCTAATAGTAGACAGAGGTTGTGATGTTTGGCAATTTGTTAATTATTTTCAAGTGTACCTACTGTTACAACCCTCTGCAGTATCTGCCTAGTTTTACAAGTATTTTTCCTGTGTGCTTACCTACAGATATATCTACACAACAGTTGTTTTTATTTTTAAAGGGATGCTTAGGCAATGCTTTGTCAAAAACTGTGGAGATCTTGGTGACGGTGGTTGGTGTAAATCCTATAGGAAGATATTGATAAATGGAAAAAAAAATATAATCTTGGGTGCAATGAAAGGAAAAAACACTTTTTGGGGATGCCTCACTGGACAAATAAATTTTTGAAGCCTGTGCCTTATTGCGCCTAGTTACCTAAAAGCAATTATCTGGGAACCTCCCTTCAAAACTAAAAGCAATGGGATGGCACGTCATTTGTTAATTTGGTAATCTATTGGAAGAGTTAGACTACATGAATGTGTGTGTGTGTATATATATATTTTTTTTTTTAAACTCATGTATGTGTTTATGTACGTACATATAGATTTGATTTGGGAGGGGGAGCAATTTTGGAGTATGACTTAAGAACAGAAAAACGCTTTAAGCCTTAATCTGCTATTAGATTAATGTGATAACAACTCAACGATGTATTAAATAATCACTTTTAAATTTTTAATAAATTATTACATCTGCCCATGGTGGTATAGATAGAATAAAGAAAAAGCGTGTACTGAAAGCCTCAATACTTGTAAGGCTTTGTAAAGGACAATCTTACAAAAGGTAAAGAAGGATAAATTTGCTAAATGGATTGTTCTATTCTTGATCTTTGTTGTTTGATGGGATAATGCAATCTGCAGGAATATCTACTCAAAATTCCTTTGTAGAATTGTAGAATATTATTTTCTCAGTACTAACCAGTACATCTCTAGCTGGTGAACAGAGGATGGGAAAAGTTAATCCTAGTGATACATCTGTAGAGAATTATTTTCCTCTGCAGGACACTGTGTCAGAGTGGGGATTTATATCCTGGGGAAATATTCTTCTACCCTCAGCATCAGCTCATCTGAGGATTTTTGTATGTTACTGGATTTTATAGAATGGGAAGAAGAGATAAAGTGTGAATTATCTTTCAAAAAGAAATTATGATTTGCATTTTAAAATAATAAATAATGAGAACAATAAATTCCAGTTAAAAAAATTAAAAAATGTAGAACTGAGGTTTGCTTTGGTCAATGGAAGGCATAATGGAAGGCATCATGTATTGATTCATGGGGGGGGGGAAGTTGAGGGAACTATATTTTTCAGAGATTGGAGATACTTTAATTTTCTAAGACTTTTCTATAAGTATTTGAAATATACTCTATTCCCATAGTAAAAGTCTGTATTTTGTAGAACTCTAGAGTAAACTGCAGCAATCTTTTTTTGGCAATAAGGGCAGGTGATGGCAATAATAGAAGTGTTTTCTCCTGTTTGGAACTGATACGCGACTCATCATAGTGGCAGAGCTTTTGGTTACCTGCATTCTTGCCTTACTCCAAAAAAGATAATGGCTGAAGCTCCAAGCATTACTCTTTCATCAAATAGACTTTTGCCAAGGGAAGTTAGCTGATGAACATACACCTCAAAAGATCACCGATTCATTTATTATCTCTCTGAAAGCTGGGTTGGCTTTTCAGCATGCCATTCTATAGCACCTAAAGCATTACTAGTAGTATAGGAAGAGTGCCTGAATCACCCATATTTCTCTCCTGCCAAGAGAATATAAAAACTGGAGAGCAAACAGTGCTGTTGAGAGAACTGAAAAGAGGTAGTTCTGATGAAAGAGTGACAATATCAAGAACCAGAGTAGATGCCTTGGTTGCAGAAGTATCTGCATGTTACAAACCCTTTCTCAGCCAGGAATTAAATTAAATGTATTTATTCTTTTTCAGTTGAGCAAGCTGCCCAAGAAGTAAAAAGTTTAATGTCTGTCCTCCAGCTCTGACTTGTATTAATCTGTGTAATAAGATTAGTTGCTTTCTTTTTCAGCCCTTCATTTTTTATACGATGTAACTCTTTGACAATGGTACATGTATGTGGTTTTATGCCTTTCTACGGTACCAAACAATGGGTGGAAGATACTTGGTACTATGCTGTAAGAGCAATGTGCTAGAATCCAGAGTCACTAACCAGTTTTAGAAAGGTATTTTGGTGTGTAGGGTACACTATTCTCCTTTATCTGAGTCCTTTGGGTTTGCTTTGTTTTAGCTGCCATTTACTTATTTTGCCGTTGCAGAACTGCAGCCATCCTCTGGAGCAGAAGCAGCTTGTGGTATTAAGACATATTTGCTCCAATTTGTTATGCCTGTCTTGCTTGCTGTTGGCACCACTGCATACCCATTCTGCCAACATTATTTTATAAAACTTTAAGCAGAATACAGTCAGCATTATATCTTTAATTCCAAAGCATGAGGAGTTATGTTTAAATACTCTTTTTGTGCCAAAAATTCATATTCTAAAATGTATTCATACATTGGAGGAAATGTGGGATGACGGTAAATAAAATAAGTATCAAGCATGTTACATAGAGCGGTAATGAGGAGAAATAGAAGAGCTCTGGCTAAATATTAATGAAATCTGAGTAGGCAAGATCTCGGAATATATCTCATAAAATCCCAAGAGAAGTTACTGAAACCAGGACACTGGCAGTGCATTTCTTTAAAATGACACTAGACAAGAGACTAGAAATCGTATAATAGAGAATAAGCCTCCATGAAGCCTCAAGCTAACTAGACACTCTTAACAGAGTAAGGCATTAAACATAAATTTTCCAAATTCACAGGACTGTGTCTTGTTGTCATTTCTAATTCTCACAACAGTAGAGGTATATTAGTGCAATGATTTTACCTTCAATGTCTTTATCTGTTGAAGAAATGCGATGAGAGTATATCCGTTCTAGGATTTGTATTTCCTTCCTTGAGGACAATATGGCTACTCTCAAGAACACCAGAACTCTCAAATTCTTTCTATCACTCTCAAAGTGGTAGAAAGAAGAGTGATAAAGATGATCAAAGACATGGAATGGCATCTTTTTGAAAATAGACAAAGAATCTAAAACTTGAGAAAGTTAAATGAGGAGAGTGTGACTGAAGGCTACAAAATCATCAGTAGCATGGAAAAGGTGAATAAATGATTATTCATGTTTTTTTCTGATACAAAACTGTATGGATATCAAATGAGATTATTAGGAGAGAGACTCAAAACAAACCAAGCAGGTAGTTGTACATGCAGTTAAACTGTAATTCCTTACTGAAGGATATTTCAATTCTGAAACTAGATGTGGATTAAAAAACTGACTGGATAAAATCATGCAAGAAAAAAAAATCCCTCAAGAGCTATGGGACACACAGATAATCCCTCTCCCTCCAAGTCTCTAGGACACAGATCATTTCAAGCTGGGAAAATATACTAGGAAAATAAAGTGACACGCTAGCCCTGCTCTGAGCTTTGTCCTAGTCATCTATCAACCGTTGTCAGAGAAGGGATTCTAAGGTAGTTGGATCTCTGGATTGCTTCAGTATGACCACTATTTTGTTTTGTATGATATGCTTAATTGTCATGTTGTAAAGCTCTTACCTATGATCTGCATTGTTATTGTAACTTTATCAGTCATGTTTTCTATCTGAAGAGTGACTTCATATGCTCCTGAGTGATGAAGCTCTGCCTTTCTGATGAAAAGGATTGTGTCCGTGTTGCTGTTCCGAATTCCCACATCTTTGGAGTCTAGAGTTTGACCATCTTTCATCCAAATTATTTTGGGTCTTGGTTTACCCTGAAGAGAAAAAAGGAGGGTTTTTTTTTTTAGGCTATAATAGATTTAAATTTTTCATTTTTCTGTTTGTTTTTTTTTTTTTTTAGTGATCTGTAAGTCTAGAAAGCCTGATTTAATATGCAGAGTTGAGATAGTGAACTCTCTAAATGCTTTCCAATTTCTGTTTTCTTGCAGACAAATATTTGCTCCCATGTGTGTGGTTTAGCGGCAGCACGCCCTGAGGGTGCCACTTAGCTATAGTTAGAGAAGAGACTGAAAAAATTATATTGAGAACAAATCCAGAAAAAAATATACTTGTACTGGTCTGGTACTCTTTCCCAGGCATCTGTGAAGCCAACAGTTGATCTGTCTCACTCTATTATTAAGTAACAGAAGTCTTTAATATCTGAGGAGTTTATTAGCTTTTTTCCCCCACCTTCTCCTCCATTTCTTAAAACATTGGATTCTCTATCCCCAGGTATTTTTAAGATCTTCTGAAAAATTGCTGTAATCTTGAAGTCTCAGGATGTGAAACTTACTGTACAATTCTTTATGCATTGCAAAAATTCTTTTGGTGACTGTCAACCTAAGCAGTGTTGCTACACCCGTTGAGGATGACGTTGTAGAATCAGTAAGATATCTGTGGTTTACATCACTGTCACTCGGTCAGTTCCAGGAAAACTGGCAGATAATATTTAGTTCTTCAAAAGTTGTTTGAGTGCTGCTTCCACAGTACAGCTCCAAACCAAGATTTCCAAGAAAACAGAAAAGGGCCATATCATATTTATGAACTGTATTTATAGTCAATCTAGCAGAAAATAGTGGGTTTTTTTAAGTTTCTGCCAGATTAACATGGTGAAACAGTGCAGCGCAGCGCTAGATGAATGCCAGGAGTAGCTCAAATGGGTGGGGAGGGAAAGTGAGACCATGCAAACCAGAAGTCAGATTTGCTTAGGCTGTCCTGGAACTGGGTTTGTTTAGGCTGCCACCTCAGGCCTGTAGCTCTGAAATAATAGATACAGGAGTATTTTGTCCAGTTCTAGTGTACCTTTACCCTGGTCTCATTTCATAGAACCCTTACAAAAACCTATTAGATGAAGACATGTCTTCCCTTCTTCAGCTGGATGGTACAGTAGAAATTCTTGAACAAGATAAAGGATGTGGTGGTTCCATGTTTACTTTTTTTTTTTCCCTATATGCATGTCTGATCATTGGTGAACTTGACTTAACAAGAATTGACCCTATTTTACTTTCCACATGTGTGAATGTTTTAAAATTATATGAGGATCCTGCTTGAAAATTTTAGCTAGGCAAATGCTTTCAAAGTAAAAATAATCTACTTAAAATGGTGTAATTATATGGAAATTTTCTGTAAATTTTTATTTTTTCAGGACAAATACTTGGCTAGATTTTCAAACTGATGACAAGATTCAATAGTTCTTGATGGATTTAGTAATGAGGTGAATCGAGGATCTGGCCCTAAATGTCTTGGCAAAAACAGGCATGAGAAACCATAGCTTTATCTTTATCATAAGAAATATCTTGACTATAAATCGGGCTTTGCTACTGCTGATGTTTGAGTGTGGTTGATCAGATATGTTAACTCGCAGCACCTCCTTTTTTGAGGTGCTATGAGTGCCAGTGAAAGATTGCAAGTGTTCAAAGTGTTGATTTTCATATACTCTTATATTTATAGACTGTGAAAAGCATAAACAGATAGAAAGCATGTTCCTAATACATATCTCAGAGGATTGGATTTCTGCAATGTGTGATAGGTAATCTGAGAGAGAGAGAGAACAGTGAGTGACAGAGTGGCTAAATAGCACACTAGAGAAACTTCCAGGGAGTTTACTGCCAGGGAAGAACGAATTTAAATGCCTTTGCATGTTTATATTCACACATATATGACGGGCAAGAAGATTACTCAGCAATACTGTGAATTTTATCCACTAATAGCACATCGTATCCCTTCAATCACATGCCCATGGAGTTAATTTCAAAACAAGAATGTGTTGATTCCTTTCCTTTCAGCAGAATGTCCCACCTGCTTAACACACTCAACAGAAAAAGGGTTAGTAATAACATTGTACTTGTTTTTTTTCTGTACATTTTAATCTAAAGATTTGAAAAGATTTGCAAATAGCATTTAGCCCAGGATACCTTGACAAGGTATTTAATAGAATTTCAGTGTTAAATGACACAGTAGTGAACAAGGAGGGTTGCACAGAAACTGTAAATAGAAGACACTGACTTACACTTCAGTTAGATGATACTCTGCCTGCTTGTGTTCCCTAGCTTGGGGTTCACAGTAATTCCAGTATTTATGTATTTTCTCCTATATCCTTTTTGTAATTTGAAGATTGCAATCATATCTACTTTGAGTAGATACAATTCATTTCTTTAATAGAAATGGTCAGTGATTTAAGCTTTTTCAAAATGTAAAGCAAAATGTTCTCTTTGCTTTGCTTTTTTTGAAAGATCCTCAGTTTTGCAGTGTTACGAATTGTAGCTATAGCTGCAATTCAATGCTATTACATATTTAATTCATGCAAAAAATACCTCTTGAATTAAAACCCTCTGGTTTTGTTCTCGGGCTAAAATTTGGTGTTGATGGATAGATTTTAACATTTTTTTATTAGCCTTACCTTTTAGGAGACAAGAGTTTATACCAACACATGATTTGTCTGTCAGTCAGCTACTCAAATAACTTCTGAATCAGTTGGTTCATTTCAGCTAAATTTGACAATGCACTAGAAATCCCTAAGATTAGCTTAGTACACTTCTGTGAAAACTGATGACAGTGAAATACCGAAACCTCAGTTAGTGTCGCCACTGAGGAAAAATCAGGGAAGACTTGGTCTTTATCTGTTTTGTTTGGCAACAGCTGAGTGATCAGGCAGGGTAAATGAAGCTCTGGATTAGCTGCTACACATACTTTTTCTGGCCTAGGGAACTGAGGACATGTCAACTAGGACTACCTAGGGCAAAGAACTGGCAAATCTCTGGGAATATTGCCATGAGGCTGCTCTAAGCAAAAGAGGTGGGTTATTATGCTGGGAAGATGGTAATATAGGGTACATAAGACACAAATCTATAAAACGCCAAACTTTATCTGTTCTTCTGCTTATGGGACAGTTTGTAAATTTTGTGCAAATTTTCTTCAACTCAGGCATCAAAGCAGCAAAAATATCTGTTTATTTAATTTAATTTTTTAAAGACTTACATAACTCAAAACTATCAGATGTAAAATCTTGAATTTTGCATGTGGCTAGACCTCAGCAAAGGGGCCATTTTAGCAATTTTGGAGATAAGAAATGTGAAAGAAAAAAAAAGCATGTGATTATGTCGAAGTAGTGCAAGCATGCAATTCAAGGCAGTTACTCCATGTATTGGTTTGCAACTGTTTACTGATTAGATATATCTTTGTGAAAAAGCAACTTTTCCTGTAACCCAGTAACCACAGGGCAAAAGATGTGTATATTTTATTTTACTTAGATTTTGCTCTTATATACATTTTTTTTCTTTTTTTTCCTGCTGTTACTGCCCAAACAAAAGAATATCGGTAATGTGTACATATATGTTTCCCTGGCTGAAAAAAATGTTTTGCATATCTCCAGCATCTTTTACATGAGAATTTAAAAACTTTTCACTAATAACATTGATTACATTTTCATAAATGTCAACCCTGGACAGCAGAGGAATTTTAGTTTCTTCAAATTATAAGTGAGGACTAGATTAAATGATGTATCTATTATTACTGAGGCTATCTCTGTCAGAGCCACAATCTGCAATTTACAATTTCTTTTTCTATGTCTCACTCGGAAAACCTTTTCCTTTTACACACTAATTCTTGCACTATATGGATATTATAGTCTTGCATCTGAAAAAAATGCATGTGAGGTTTTACAAATAGTCATTATAGTCGCTTATACTGCTGTAGAAAATGCAAAGACAGGGTAACTGGTGAGGTCAGTCTGTGTATATATTTTAGCAATTTTGCCCATGCCATAGCAGCATGTGTAGTTACATGCATGCATTCTTGATAATCCTTGGCACGCTGTGTTTTTTACACCTTGAGCTCACGTACAGGAATACCCAAGCTATTCTTCGTAAACGCACAGGTTCTGTATAGGGCCAATTGTGATACTCTGTTTATGTACAAACTCTAATTTTTGTAGTCAGCCTTTCAGAAATGAACATACACGCTTTTGACAAAGAATTTGCCTGGTAACGTCATGTACCTTGGCTCCAGAAGAGTAGTTAGTTGAATTCTTACGCTTTTGTGTACTTCTCTCTTTAAGATGCATCCTGTGGTCAATAAGCAAGAATGGGCTTGTGCTTGCTTACAGCACTTACTTTTTCTTCTTCCCCAAAAGGAGGGATTATGGAAGAAACAGTGACTGTAAAAGAATTGTGACTGAAAGTAGAGTGATTTCCCCCCCCCCCCCCCTTCTTTGACGTTTGAGAGGGTTTTTTAAATCATCAGCCATACTTTATGTAATACTGCTTAAGCAGTGAAGCAGTGGGAACTTGCATAAGGGAAAGTACTTTAGGTAAGTAATGGTAAATAACCATGACAAAATAGAAACCAATACATACCTGAAAAGGGATAACAATATTGATTGTCTCACCCACTTTCTTCACCAGAGTCTGTCTGAGATGGCGTGGCAACCAGATTTTGGGACGCTCTGCAGTTAAGCATTAGTATTAAATACAAAGCTTTTGATGGTTTGGAATATTACTTATAGCACAAATAGGACAAAACACCAAAGAGGAGAGGCTTGGACACTTGTAAGCATAAGAAGATTGTGCAAACACTGTTTATTCAGTTAGGGAGTAGTTTATTCTCTAAGTACTTTCAAATGTATTTGAGTATTGGATAAAAATTTAGTAGAAGATCTCTGTTATATATTTACAACTGAGCAGGTTTCAATGACAGCAGGACTTGTGAAACTGTTGCATCTGAAATGGCAGATTTGGGTGACTAGGTTTGGATGTGAGCCTTCTATGTGGACTTTGTTTCTTTGGAGAACTTTATCAGTTCAGTGGAAGAAATGGGACAAAGGGTATATTGGAATAAAAGAGTGATTATGATTAATCTATTGCTATATTGATAGTGCAGCTCCTTGTAAATTGCCATTTGGAGATATTTATGGACTTACTCAGAAAGTAGAGCAATCATTGGATTTCCTTTACCTTTCTACAGTCATTCAGTTATAGTTCTTTCTTTGAGGTGGAAGGAGTGGAGTCTCATTGTAGCAGCTTACTTACTGCTAACAAAAAGAGGACCTTAGCGCATGTTTTTCCATCTAGTTCCTGCTTTCCTCTACCTCACTGGAAAGTTTTCTATGTTCTCCATGTGTTCCTTATTCTTTTCCTAGCCATTTACAGAAAGAATTTCTTAACATACAGTTGGAGTATCTGCCTTCATGTCCATTTGGTTTTGAGATGCATTACAACTTCGTTTCATTTACACTGAGTCATTTTACTGTCAGTGAGACTCTGGCAGACACTTCGTATGAGTCGAGGTTGAGGAATCCACTGTTAGCAGCTCTTGATATCTTTTGGACTCCAGTCAAATTAATTATAATCTACTGCTGTTGAATGATACACAGGGTGTTAATTAATAACCTAGGACAATCAAGTACAGATAACTGCTTTTATTTAAATAGATGTCTTGCTGTAGCCAATGCAGTCATTTTGCAGTAATATAACAGCTTTTCCAGCAGAGTGCTAAATATTAAAAAATGTGTCTCCTCAATGCTGACAGTGCCATTACAAGAGGTGAAATGTCCATATTTTGAAAGTAAGAAGTAGAATTTTGTTTTAAGAGCTGTTGTTCAGAAATATTAGACCTGAACAGTATAGTAACGTTCTCAGAATCAGAAGATATTGGGTGCCTAGTCAAAGCGGAATAGCTGTTTGGGTGGTATTCTCAGAAGGCAGCACAGGCTTGTCAGTCCCAGAGTTTTTTCTGCATGTGTACATGATTAGAATTTTGACCAGAGGAAGCGGGTCAATAAGATTTATTCAGTATAGATACTCACGCAGGATCTCTTGAACAGTAACAGGCTCTTTGATTATTGCTGCTCCACTCTCACCAGCCAAGTTTATAGCCTTTATACGGAACTGAAGTTTGTCCCCTGTGACCAGGTCCTTAATCAGTGCAGACGTACGCTCAGTTAGGCCAGGAAGAGCTGGAATCCATTCTGTAGCTGCAAGTACAGGATTTGCATATTGTAGTAATACATTATTTTTCCAAACCGATGCCTTGTCTACAATTGAAAGTAAATTTGTGTTAGGGTAAAATGAATTTAACATGCAATACTACACTTAAAAGGGAATAAACTAACCTGGAAAAAGACCTCTTGATCTAGAAGGTGTGTTTATACATGGAGTTAAGGAATACATACATTTTGTTACTCAAAATACCTAAGGGTAAGGGAATCATCTTTGGGTAGTTCCTCTGGCATTCTGTTTTATAGAGTTTAGAGCTGTGGGGCTTCTCTAATTTATTTTCATTAGCAAGATGGTGTGGGCGAGAGAATTTTGGAAGTAATTTTAGCAAGAAAGCGAAGCCTTTCTCGAATAAGTATGTCTCCTGTGGGTGTCCAAATGGATTGGTGAGAGCCACATATGCTGAAAACAATAACAGAGCACATAACTGTTGGAATTTATTATTAATTTCTCAATTGACACTGTAGAATAGAAATCTTGGGGCTTCCTTAGTTATTCTAATGACACAGGAGTATGGCTGATAAAATCATTGTTCTGTGACGATGACATAGGGATTCTGGTCATTCCATGATGATATCTCATTAAAGACTATAATATATTTCTGGATAGATTATACCCTGTAAAAAACTTAGTTTAGGTTATATGGCAATTGAGTTTAGTATCAGTGAAAATGTCATGATTTAAGTGATTATAAATTTGTTATCTGATTTTTATGACATAAATGTTGTGTTGTAGCATCGCAGTAAATTGAGTGTTGTAGATATGGTAGTTATAGTTTTTATCAGACTGCAAGTATTAGATGTGATAAGGTATCAGTTACTTGAAAGTTTGACTGATGTCAAAGTCATGTTATTATATTGGTTTTAAGGAATACACAATTTGTGAATGCTGCAAAAGTATAGTAGTGACTATAGAACAGCACTGGTATTTTTGTAGTACTTTTCTGTAGTAAAGTTTATGATGATTGTGAAGATGACGTTATGGTTGATGTGACTTTCATGGTTTTACAGTCATGTCGTGGTAAGTCTGGTGATGGTTGGCGTGGATGTTAGTCATAGATTAGAGTTCAAATTTAATGATACTGGATACGGTTAATTTATTGGGCTATTGCAGGAAAGCTACTGCAATTGTAGTATTTTAATAATATTCAGTTGCTGCTGCCTAGTAGTTGTGCTTACTTACATCCATCTTTGCAGTATTCCACAATATAACCATCTAATCCCCCAGCTCCAATCCTCTCAGGGGGTCTCCACTTCAAGGCAACAGTGCTGTCAGAAACATCTTCCACTGTAAAGTGGGTTGGTTCACTTGGAGGAGCTACAAGGAAATACGTAGAATTAAATTCTGAGAAATGGCAATGTAAGTGTGCGAATTCAAAGGCTACAGAAGGAGTGATTAGCAGCTGAATTATATACCACTATCTGTTTTAATAAAATAAATTTAGCTGAAGCTCAGTTTTAAAATGTAACACCTAATACTTCATTTAATAGAAGTGCAGCATAAGATTCCTATAATAGGGAGGGGAACAAGAAGTGAAGACAGTAGTTCCTATTCACATGCGCTCCCTCATGAGTAAAAGCCAATGAAAAAAGAAGAGTTGTAGAAGGGAGTCAAATTATCAGCAGAAGTCTGCAGAGAAGTTTAGAAATAAAAATGCATACGATTTGTATGCTGTACTTATACCCTGACTGTAATTAGACAAAATTAATGTAGTCAGAGGACCAAATTCATCAGTGGCTAAATTTGACTTCACTCATTTTCCTCTAACAATGGAGAAAATGGCCAAAAGTTATGACTACATGTTTACAGAAACACTAGTACTGATTTGTGCATTTGTAATAGAGACATGCCTGAGAAAAATATTTGGGGGCTGATCTAACTTCAGTTAGGTATAGCTATTTCATATCTTTTCAGAACAGGAGTGTCATGGCTCTTTTTAAATCCATAGTTCAGAAGGACTGCTAACTAAATTCAGTCATCTTAAACATGATTGTTGTCTACTAATTAAAAAACAATCAGGAAGAGCCCTTACTGAAGAATCCTAAATACACACAAATGCTACTGTGAACTCATTGATTCCCAAAAGCAAACAGAAAAATAAATTTTTCAAAATAACATTTAGAGTGCTGGAACATAAAATTTAGTATACATGGCATAAAAGCAATCATGTTAAACAAATGTATGTTTGGCGTACTCTGTATATATGTATTATAAACTGAACATTTTTTGAATATACATAACAGATTTTA
>JAVJGG010000032.1:21865126-21907915 GCA_035590195.1 Aviceda cuculoides
ATATACATAACAGATTTTACATATTAGAAATATTTCATATATAAACTAAGTTAAACAGGTTTATAAATTGTGCAACTGATTGAAATTGATCTTAGTTTGCAAAGTTATTGTAAAAAAAAAAAAATTAAAAAATATCACCCAGTTTCCTTTCTGTAGCTGTGTCAAAATTTTTCATATGGAATGGCAGCAAGGACTGTGAACAGCACACAGGAGGCAAAAGCAGTTGGGAGCATACACAACCACACAGCACACAATCAAAACCCCAAACCTCTTCTCTGAAGCAGTAAGTGTGAACTTTATCCTTAATCAAGTAAAACTCTGCCTATCTCATGAAAACTTTGGACCTTTTTTATCAGTAGCTCCGCTTGATGTTTTCCATTTGCCCTCTTTTGTTGCAGACCAGCCGTTGTGTGTTTGAAATCCAAAATTAGGAGACCCTTCTTGCAGTTCATCCTTTCCTTCTGACCCCTTCACTGCATCATCTGCTTTTACATTCTCTCCTTCAGCAGGCTGTCCCCCTTCGCTGATATTTGTAGATCTAGCAACTCTAGTCATTTTAATCTTCAGCTATTTGTATTTTTCTGGGTTGTTTTTCTAAAGCTCTTAGCAGGCAGTTTTCCTGAGGACTCCTTTAGTTTACTCCTTGCTCAGGGACTGCAGGAGACACTGCCCTGGGTGTTGGGAAGGATTATTTATAGAAAATCATTCCTCAAATATTTTCTTAATCAGCTATCCTTTTAGCTGTGCAGAGGGCCAGGATTAAGGGAGTACTGGGTGGGCTACTGTGATATTTGCACCCATAAAGGAACGGGAGAAGCTGAGAGGGACAGGGAAATTTCTGTCAATTAGTTCTTCTCCTTTCCAGAACCAGCTTGACTCTCACACTTCTAATTATAACAACTAAAAATTCATCAGCAATTTCGTGAAACTGGAACCTCTGTGCTTCTTTAGGAAGGGGAATGAGAGATAGAGAAGCGGAAGATAACAAATGAAAAGGTTGATTAAATATAGAATATAGTGATGGTCGATAGCCTCTTTCCTAACACGTTCTTTTTAGGTATAAGGACAGTTGAAGAGGTGAAAATTCCCCTGTCTTGGTTTTGTCCTAGAAGTGATATAATAGGTAAAACTCACCAATTGGCATGAAGGGTAGCGAGGCCGGGCTTGGCCGGGACATGCCAATAGAATTCACAGCATAAATCCGCATCTCATAAACTACTCCTTCAATCATTCGTTTGGCTTCATAGGTTAGCTCTTTTAAAAGGTCAAAGTTCAGTCTCATCCATCGATAGCTCTTCTTCTTCTTTCTCTCTAAAATATAGCCTGGAAAGAATAGCTCTTATTGATGTGAAAGTACTGCAAATTATTATCTCGCATGTAGGAAAAAAGAAAGTCACCTTTTTTTTTCTCCCAATGGCATAAAAAAGCCAGATGTGATTCAGAATTATTGCATATAACTGAATTGTGTGAAGCTTTGATATTTTCCTCCAGTTTCCTCTTGTATTACTTTCCTTTTTTCTGACATTCTTACCTGAATGATTATACTTTTCAGAGTAGAAGTATAGAATTGTCTATGTCTGGTATTAGGCTTTAAGCACATTTTGCATGCCATACACTACTATTAAGGTATTTAGTTGTATGCAAAATAGAGATACTAGCAGAGCTGGTTTAAATGGTCTTTCTGGTGAGAACGAGGTCATTCACTCCTAATGGCAGAGAAATGCATGAGACACAGCCGTTCAACAGAAAGCCCTTTCAGTGAAGGAGAAATTGCCTTGAAATGTGTAAGATGAGACCGACTTAAAATTAATTTCTTTCTTGTATTCTGCTGCAATTCACTAATCTTGACTAACAACATAAACCCCAATACAAAAGTTAGTTGGAAGAAGAGTTTGGCACGCCCCCCCCCCCGCCCCCACCTTTTTAAATGATTTATCAAAGAACCGATGTTAGATCTCTGTGTCCATTGCTAAGTGGTGGAATTGCAGGGTGCTTCCCAGACAGTGCAGATCCCAGCTCTGCTTCACCCTATAGTGGAGTGAGTCCTGGCCATGCACCATATTTCTTGCTCTGATTCCCTTGGGAAGAAAAGTGAACCTGTGTGATTACAGAGAACCAGGAGACCTGGATGCACTGCAGAACAAATCTATAGTATAGCACACATGTAGTCTGTACGCCCAGAATCCAGGTCTTTAGTACATCTCTGTCACCCCCTCAACATCCACAGCCTTTCCCACGCTACTGTGCTGTTTTTCAGAATGCCTAAATCAGGCTGGGTTATCAGTTTAAAAGATAAACTCATTTACCAAAACTGCGAATGGAATCTGTAATTCTTGATCCTTAATATGGAGGATGCTGCTTCTCGGTGTTGCAGGTGGTATGCCTGGATGTGATACATGTAGACTTATTTTAAACAGGTTTTGTTTTGAAAGCTATTAATCATTTAACTATGGAGTGAATAATCAGAGAATACACTGAATAGTGATTTACACATGCCATGTATTGTATGTTTGTTTCTATCCATAGTCTACAGAGAATACGTCTGTAACAGTGGTCAGCTACAATAGTATGTCTATAGCAAACACAATGTAAAGACTTAGGAACTGAGCTGCGTAGGTCAATGATTCAGTCCCTGCTGCTCGCAAAGGTCACAGCTATCAAACTTGCAGATGTCCCTTTGATATACCTGGGAAGTATGATTCACACTTAGTGTCTAAAGGGAGATGGAGAACGACAGGCATGTTTGCTGATGTGCTACAGGCACACACATCCTGCATCAGGAGCCTTTCCTGTCTACGTTGAGTTGCATGGGAGTCTACAGAATGTTTTGGGAAATGAGTGGTGGAAGTACCTTTGAGCTGACAGGTTGTATCATCACTTGTAATGTATAAAATTACTTGTGGCATGCTTTTTTTCAGTATCTTTTAAACAGCATTAAATGCTGTAAGCAAAGAACCTATGGTTCCTTTGACATGTTCCTGTTTTTTTCTCTCTTCACCAGGGTCTGTGAGACTGAGAGAACTTTCAGCAACTCAGTTTCTGGTTTTCTGCCACTTTAGATATGCATAGTTTCCTGTCAGAACTGAGACACTTCTTCACTGTGGCATGCCAGAATTGCAATTAAAAAAAAAAAAAAAAAAAAAGTAAAAAGGAGGTAAAAAGACAATACTGGTACTGTTGGTGACATTTGGTAAAACATATTATTTCCCCAAATGCACAGAATGTATGATAGATAAAGATACTGCTTTAGTAATATAAAAAGTACATGAGACCCCATGAAAGATTTGCATAACAGTAAAGGTGGGGTGTGAACTTCTTTTCTATATCTGTTGGATATAGCTAATAAAGACTGTAGTAGACTGCCTACAATGCCACCTGTTACAATATGAAGACAGATAGGGATGCATATGTCTTTTCCCCCTGCCTTTTTAACTTGCTCCTAAAGGTTTGTTTGAATGGATAGTGCTGGATCTCAGCCTTTTTTTTTTTTTTTTCCTCCCAGGTGTTTTATTCTAGCTCTATTAGTAGTACAGTCCTGTGCTAACTGAATAAACCTCCTCAGGTACTGCAAAGGGTTGTTAGTGGAATGTTAATAAAATAATTCCTTCAACAGTGAAAACAAAACAAGGAACTTTCCAAAATGTGTCCTGAAAACTCACAAAACCTTTGCATTGTATAGTCGGGGGGGAGGGGGGGGGGAGCTGTGTTTGTGTGTGTTGGCTGTGGTAATGGGACAGCTATTGGTATACATCTTTGCACATAATACTTTAAATTGTTAACTTCTTGCTTGCCTCCTGTCAGAACAGATGAAACCACGAGGGACTGGGCCAGTAGTATCTTGTTTATTCCTGCACAGATAACTTCTGTTGAATTAAATGAGGTTACTCTATTCTTGTGGAAGTGAATTAAGTCCAAATATCCAAAAGCAAATACAAACTCCTCTCTTCCAGATACTATGCAGGGGGTTAAAAGAATTTTAGAACATTTCTAGCCCTGGTAACCCTGTGGGAGTCCATATAGCTTTAAGTGTATTTTTTTGAAAAGAAACTCAAACTCCAGTGATTGTTATTAAACAAATTGCTAGCTTTGAAGTCCAGAGGATATTTCCCCTAAAATTGGCCAAGACCCTGCATTATTTTCTTTTCCTTCTGAGCATCACAGGGAGTTTTATCTAAAAACCACCATGCTCTGCAGAGAACTTAAAATGGTACTGGTGGTATTCTTGATTGCTTCTACTCATTTCCTGTATCGCATGATAACTTTGGCCTCTAGTTTTTAGTACAGATTTTGAGATCACTAAAATGATTGAAACGTGTTTTGTGACCCATGGTGTGTGGTTGTATATAAAGTAGAATTATGAAGTAGTTTTCTTAAAGAAACATGTATTGCATGAGTGCTTGAGATTGCAGCCAACTGGAGTTGGTGACTGAGATGGCCACAGATCTGTCCTGGTGTTCCTAAGTAAGTCCAAAGGCCTGTCTACTGACCCAAAATTTCAGTCTTGCATGAGAATGTTTAGCTTTAACTTTATTTGGTATCACCATCTTGTGCTTCGGCAACTTACCAAAATATTTCTCTGATTCAAATAGCACGGGTAGGGGGCACTCTCTCCCTAAAATTGAAGGACCAGAATCGAGAACAGTTTGAAGGTTTGATATATTAAAGCAGTTAGTTGCTGAGGGTCAGCCTTCCTAGAGTGAATAAACATAGAGAATCCTGTGCCATTTTAAAGGAGCAGCAAAAAATATAGGCTAGGCTGCTGGGGACTTTATATTTTAGCACTTCTTACCAAGTACCGGTTGCCCACCATCATATTTAGGGGGTTGCCACTGCACAGTACAGTAATCTTCTCCAATGTTGCTGATCTTGGGAGCTTCTGGAGGGTCAGGAACATCTGAAGAAAATGTGAGAATAAATGAGAGTTGTTTCCGTTTCAATTTCTGTATACAAGTCAATGAAATATTTTTCTTTAACATTTTTTCCATATCATATTGATACAGCTTTGTCAGATAGCAACAGTAGGTACAATTGAGAATGTATTATCTTAGTCTAAAGTGAATCCTGCTCTTTGATGCTTCTATGTTAGGTTAGTTTTCCTTTCAATACCATTAATTACTCAGCTCCCTTGTTCTTCCAAGACATAATCAACTTTTTTGCAAAAATGTAGAGTAACAAGGTAATAGTAACAAGGTAATTCTGTAAGAAGAGGTTTCCTCCAGAGTTTCCTATTTTCTCTAGAATAAACTTTATATAGAATACAATGGCTACATGTCTCACATATTTTCTTATTTTGGAGGTATTCATAGTAAATATCCTGATTTAGGATTTATAAAAGATGAAAAGATACTTAGTATTCACCTAAGCAGTGAATTCTAGATTTTAATACTGTAGGTGAAAGTAATTGTCTTTTATAATTTCTAAGTTTGCTTATAACCTGACCTTTTGTCATATGTGTGGCAGGGTGTAAACAAGTTAAATACTATGAAAAATTTTGTAAAAAATACTGACTCAAAATCATATTTCCCCCAGCTCTTCTGTGACTCATAGTGGCAATCTGTTGATCTTATATCAGATACATTATGTCTCTTTAAACCATTAACCATTACTGCTTATAGAATGAAGTAATCTTTACTTAAAAACATAAACCACAACAAAATGGCAAGAAGTTTTCATCTCAGACAAGCATGAAATATATGGAATGCAATCTATAAAATGATAGATAGGATCAGCTGAAACTGGAAATATATAAAAGGAAATACATGTATTTCTACTGGGAGTTGCTCTCTTACCTTTTCAGACAGAAGGCAACTAACTGCGAAAAATACTTCTGCCAAATTTTGTGATAGATAGTATTCCTGCCTTTATGATCCTTTTGTTTTTCTAAACCTGAAGTCAGAACCTGACTCAGTTTTAGAGAAGGGTGAGTTTCAGTGAACTCAAGATGCTTTCATGCTGTGGTTGTTTCCTTCCTTCACTTACCAATAACTTTGACTGTGATATCAGCCTTATCTTCTCCCACTGGATTCTTAACTATAACTCTGTACACTCCCTCGTCCTCCTTTTCTGCTCCTTCAATGATGAAGACGCAGTGGTCTTCATGCATCTCCACACGAACTCTGCCTTCAGATTCAAACAGAAGCTGTGGGCAGTGAAAGTAACAGGTAAATTCATTGTAAGTTGTGCCAGGGACAGCCTGATAAGCCTGCATGTAAGCTAGGGAAAATCTTCAAATCATTGAATATTATAACAATTATTGAAAAGCTGTAATGTTTTTCAAGTTCTATTAGTATGTAGAAGAGAAAATATAGACTAAAAGTGGTTCACATAAATAACATTTGGGAAAATTGGTTCCGAAAGTCTGCAGGTTGTTAAGATTCATTGCTAGTTACACATACCCAGTTACATTTCAAAGAAGTTGCTAGGTACTTCCACAAATTCCTACTTGGGTTAGCTGCAAGTATCAATGTAAAGAATTTCATGGATAACATTTGGGTACTGCGTAAATTCAAGAGGGTTTGCAAATTCAGATTCAAATGGTTGAGCAAACATTCCTCATCAACAGTATCTACATTTGGCATCAGGTAACATGGATTTGAACAATTTCCCTCTCAAAAATTTACCATGTTGCTTGTAACTGTTAATGGCATCAGTGTGATTTCTGTCACTCAAGGACATCATATGGGGTAACTTTATACTTTTCTCTGAGCCGAGGTCTAAACATAATGACCACAACTTTGCTGTGTGTTTGTAACATAGTCCTTTCTTCTTCATGTGCCTGTGTATCTTTAGACTTAGAACAGGAACCATTAGAAAGCATATGTGCCTGAATAAGGCACTAGTACAGCAAAATCCTAACCCTGGGAAAGGTTTATTGTTGCATAATAAATGTAAAATATTTTTGACTCTATCAAAATAAGTTATTTCTGACAAAAAGGAAACCTGTTGGAAAATCAAAAAAAGGGATAAACGGTCACAAATAAATTAAAAAGAGTTTTCAGATAACTGCTTTGATTCCTTGTAATCCAGCCACCGTGTGATGGTAATTAGAAAGAGATTTCCTCAATCAGCATCTTACTCTAAAATTAGTCACCAGATCTCTTGTGCCCATTCAAAGTGTTTGGTAATTGCCATTGTGAGGTAGGATGTTGGGCCTGATGTGCTATTTGCTTCACCAGTTTTAATATCTACTGACTTTAATTTTATTTCCTTCTGAATATGACCTTTTATCTGGAAAATACTAAGCATATTTGTGTGTCTGCATAAATAATAAGGAACTTACCTTACTATCAGTATTTAAATCACTGCTGTTTTCTGAGGGAGTCATGGAATCATCATTGCTTCGAACAAGGTCGCTTTTCTAGATAAGCAAAGAAACCACAGAAAATCAGCTAAGCCTTTCTGAGGAGAGCAGTAAAGCTGTTTCTGCAAGACAGAGGAGAAGAGTCCATAGGTTTGTTAGGTGAGTTGAATATGGAGGTGTGAGAAAAGCAAAGAGCAAAGTGAGGCAGCAAGCAGACCTGGGAAGGAAATCAACTGATAACAAAAGTAAAAAGCAGAAATGGAAATAGGTGTATCAGACTGCAGTGAATTAAGGGAAGGATAAATCAGCAAAACCAAATTTACAGCTTAACAAAGAAAGATGCATGACTGCTGCAGTAGAATCGTAACTGGCTGTGAATCTGTGTCCTGTGGTACTAGTTACTCATCTCGTGTAACTACAAAAATAAGCTTTACTTCTTTCTGTAACAATGGGCTAGCAAGTCAATGTAAATGTTTTAACACTCAGAAATATAGCCAGGTCTGTAAAACACATGAAACAATATTATAAAGCTGTGCTACTGTTTATTTAGGATTTCATTAGTAAGTATCCTTCAAATCAAGACTGGCTGCTTTTACTCATATGTTGGGACCTCACGCCTTAGAAATAACACTGTATAGGGGTTGCCTGACACCCAGTCATCATTTTATCAGAGAAACTTGTGTATGAGGGTGTCAATTTCTCTTGGTTCCCAAAGGAGAGATAAATGGCTTTTTTGTTTGTTTCTATACTAAATCTGTGTTGCAGAAAATAGTCCTAGGTGTTATTAAATATGCTAACCTGAACAAAGAACGTCACAGAATCATGAAGAAATGAGATTGGGGAAATTAATATAATTGTCAATATTATTTTGTCTATATCTACACCTATGGGAAGTGTAATGATGCTGTAGCATATTACGCAAAGTATTTCTGTGTTTTGTGCTAGTTATAGCTCGAGCCCACAGATGGTGAAGGATGGGAATGTTCTGAGATAGCCAGAAAGGAAGCTCACTTAACATTTTGTATCTAGCTTCTAAATTCTTTCTTTGATTTTTTGTAATTGTTTTGATAAAGCAAGTAGCAAGTATCCTCTCTTTTCATTATACCAAATACAGTTTTATCCCAGTGGTTTTCTAAGAAGACATTTTCTTCACAGACTGTAGAATTCTTGAGAAAGATTAAAAAAGAAGCTGCCATCTCCAGAACATATCCATCTTGTCAGGTGAAGGTGATAGGGGTGACTCACTTATTTCTTTTGCTCTGAGGTAGGAAGAGAATAAATGTGTATGGTATCCTACTGTCTGCATGTACATATCTCTACTCATATATACTCAGCCCTTTCTTTTGGAATAGAAAAACAGGCAACAGTTCAGAAAAAGAAGAGGTCAGGATGACTCTCATAAAAACAGCTAAATCCCAAAGAGCTGCATTGCTGATATTTAATTTTTTTTAAGAAAAAATAAAATTAAAAGGAAGGTGAAAATACATGTAACTAAGAATTGTAATCAAAGTAAGATTTGAGAAGGAAAATAAATTTCCTGTTGTGACTTCCTTGCCTCAGACATTGTGTCAGGTTACACGTTACCTTGTTTACTTTCTGCCAGATGACAGTGGGTATTGGATCTCCTGATATGGGAACATCCAATCTCAGTTTGTTCCCAGCCACCACGACAATAGTGTCAGGCGATTGGCCCAGGCAGTCAAGGTGGATTTTGGGAGGTTCTATAGCAAAGGCAGAGAAAATAATTTTTAAATATAGTTTGAGTGTTCCATATGGAACAACAACAAAAAAGTGAACAGTCATACATTAAAAATGAAAAAGCACTGCTTCCTTTGCTATTGAAAACATGTTTACTTGCATATAAATAATGACTGCTGTTCTTACCTTCTCTTGGTACAAAATCAATCTTGACCTCTGGGGGGAAAAAAAGTGGGGGGAGGGTGTAGGAAAAATAGATCAGAAAACAGAATTCACATAGCATCTGCACCCAAAAAACAATTTTAAAACTATTCATCACTGAAACTTCGTAAGGCATATACATCAAGAGATTAATGCAATAAACTGGAAAACAGGCTCTGTAAAATAATGTGATAATGATAACACAAAATAACAGGGAAAAGCAATGTGCCTATATTGAGGTATCAGGAAAGAGATTCTGCACACTCTTTCCTGGTATAACCATGATTAATACCATTATTTTATCCCTCTGGAATTCCCATTACATATTCTAAGATAACTTACCCAAAAACTGAAGCTTGGCAGAAAGGTTGTAAGCAAATCCCTGAGGGATGAAGGAATAATCAGCCTCATCACCTGGTGTTACATCCTCAATAGTTAGCTTATGGATTCTGGAAACATGAACAAATACATTCCGCTCCCTTACCTTACTTCTCCAGGAGAAACAGGGCTATCTCAAGACACAAGGTGCAGGCTATAGGATATTAATAGACATTACTATTTCTTCTCCCCTTACCCTAACATCAAGTCAACAACCACCAGGGTTGTACATTGCTCTGCTTTCAGTATTCAAGCAAATCCATGTCAGCATGTTGTCTAGGAATGGATTTTTCTTGTCAAGGTAGATGCATAGTCTAGTCTGAATAGAGGAAGCCGTTTCTCTGCTTTAGTCCAGTTCTTTACAATTACAAGGGCATTTGTAACACTGCTGACTGGTTTAATTTGATCAGATTGTGACTACAATACATTCTGGGAAAACGAAAGTAGCTAAAAATTGATGCTCCATCCCTGTAGAGAGCACCAAGGAAGACTTTACCTAACATGTAGTGCTTATCTATCTTCTGAATCTTCTTGGTCTCCATTTCCAGTATAAGATTGCTAAGAAACTTGGGCACAGAACTGCACAACTGTATCTGTTACTATAAACACTAGTTTTTCTGAAGGGGTTTATACATACATGCTATCTTAATCTGTCTAAACAACACTGCGAATTTTAAAGTTATCAACAATGTGTTTTCTAGATTGCTTGAATACCAAGGAAACACAAAATCCTAATGAAAACAGAATGAATTCTGCTGATGTACCACTGATGCCATCTATGCAAAATGTACAAACACAGAAAGACTGCATGCATACCAAAGCAAGTCTGTGACTATATGTTGATTGCATATGAGAAGGTTTTAAACTTTTTTCCTTTTAGCTGGAGCCGGGACAAAGTTTTGTTTTATATTCCTGTCCCCTGAGATAATAGTTCCTGTGGATTGTAATGCAATACCCGCGTCTGTACCTGCTTTCTGAAACAAGACTAACCTGCCAATATGGGAGATCTTTATCCTTTCATCTGGGACCACCTCCTTTCCATTTTTCAACCAGATTCCTTTCACATTTTCATCGGAAACTTCACACTTGAAGACTGCCTGGTCACGTGCCTTCACTGTCAGGTCCGCAATGCTCTGATAAACTTCCAGCTTTTTCTCTGATATTGTGAGGATAATCAATGTGCACATCAACAAATAAGAATAGCTCTGTAAGTAAACGGTGTGGATTTACTGAGTAGAAGAGGCTAGGACTGAGCAAGCTGTTTGTGGAAGGGCGAAATATGAAGGGAAATCCACAGCGTGCAGGGCTTTAACAGGACCGATAGCTAAGCACCTGTTATTATCAGAGTATCTGTTACATCCGGCACACAGGTGTGAGTTCTCCTTGAGGCCTTTATTATCAAACCTTATGCCCCTTACTACGTTGTCTTTTTCCCTTGTATGAGGATTATGCTACCCCTATGCACTATCCTTGAGAAGGTTACCTTCAGCCTGTTTTCATTTTTCAGCTTCTCTGATTCTGTAATATTACTTCTGCCTACCTTGTACGATTAATTCAGCAACTGATACTCCACCATTGGTCTTCACGGTGTAGTGTCCACTATCCTCCTTGGTTGAGTCATTAATAATTAGATACTGCTTTTTTCCATCTTTCTTGAATCGGTATTTGAATGTTTCTTCCCGTGTCAGCTCAACTCCATCCTTTTCCCTGCAATGCCAAACAGTGTTGAGTCATTTTTCTATGGTTGGAAGAAGAGAGTAAGAGTCATCTCAGTGTTACTAGAGATTGGAAGACACGAGATAGATCAATCTTTGTAGCATTTCAAGTTAGCAAAAAAAGAGACCATTGCACAAGTGTTAGTGGAACCAGAACCAGAATGCTTCTAGCTTGACTGTTAAGTTTCACTAGGTATTTGAATTCTGGTTTAAGAGAGTTCACTCACAAGGAATTACTTGATTGTTACTATTTATATGCTATAGATAAACATGAAAGTATGTTAAATGCTGTAGAAGATAGGGGGGTGAAGATACACTTCACCAGCAGGGAGTTTTTATCTTAAAAGCTGCCATAAGGTAAATTGGACTTGCTGGAAAGTGACTTAAAAGTCTTAATTTTCCTGACGTGAATTATAATTGTTATAAATTCATGGTCTATGGGCATCAGTAAAAAGAAAATTTTAGGATGGATTTAAATGAAGATGTATTTCAGATTTTGTAGCCCTTTCCATTCAACATGCCACAGTATATTTAAGACATTACTAAGTTAAGCTTCACCATCCAGCCTGGGAGGAAATTTAATTATTGTAATTTCCAATCGTCATGAACGGAAATGAGCAGAGAGGATTCATTCTGTTTAGTCAAGGTCACACAAAAATACATAAGATGTTTTAAAGATTTCCTCTTCCTAGTCCTAAATAGCATAAACAGGCTAAAAGAAAATAAGTTGTAATTTCTCCAACTTACTCATTTTGCACCATTTTATATTTTTCATTATTACTTGAATACATTTATATTATGTTACTTGAATACTGCAGCAGTTTGTAAATGAAAAAGGTTTTCTCTTTGATACTTACTCATGTGGAATAAGAAATAGAAAATATTTTATTCTTTTAAAAGAGTAAGAATTTTCTTTCTATCTTGTGTTATTTCCCTTATTTGTTACCAGTGACTATTCAGCTGAACAAAAGAGCTTACAGGATAGCAAATTGAAATGCTACTTAGGGACTCATTAAAATACTATAGCTCTAATTTCTAGGTAGATGTATGCAAGAAAATCTTTTGCCTCTGTTAGAGTCTGCTGAAGTAAATCACAAGATCAAAACTTTAGGCAGAGACAGGAATCCTACAGCTTGTGACTTAGATGTACCTGCTGTAACTGCACTTCAAAATACCTACAGGTTACTGCCTCCTAACTGTTCATTACAGCACAGCTTATTGGAAGTTACAGTTGGTTTAGAAAAACACTGGCCTCCCTTCCAGATCACAGGACTGCAGCACTAGTAAGGGAGGAAACAGAGGATGCCTATAACCACCACGTGAAACACAATGCTTAGTGTTATATCAAGGTAATGTTTCCTCTGCTTGCTGAGTGGCAAGAGTCTTGAGGCCACATGCACGATGCTCCCCTAAGGCTGATATTCTCATTCGTGCAGATTAGTTCTGGAACAAGTGCTACAATGCAATGAGTAAACCTTTGCTGAATTGGTGACAATGGACTGTAATCCAGAATTTCAACATGCTGCTGTGGCAAAACCAGGCATGTGCACTGTGGCTAGTGTTCCAAAGCTGAACTTTTTTTTTTTTGGTGATGTATTTTGACACACGGCTCATCGAAGATATCTGAATGCTCTATTCAATCATGGGTAAGAAAGAGGTCTCTTGAAATCTTGTCTAAATAATGAAAATAGATTATTTGCAATGAGTAGTGTCTTAAATCCCTGGGAAGGGAATAGTGTATTTAACTTGTGTTTGTTTTAGTGACTAGGACGTTGCTGATGCTGTGGGTGGGTAGAGTGTTTGCAGAGGGGTGTACTGACAAAATGGTGGAGTGATAAAACTAAATGTCAGAAAAGAACTCCCAGATATCATTTGGCTTAAAATAATGCACTGCTGCAGTGAAAAGTGAAAAACCTCATATAAGGTAATATTACAGGCCTTCCTTTGGTAACTAGAGCAATGCAGTAGAAGAATCAGTTGATATTAAAGCGTAAAAGTGGAGGATTTTGTAGAACCATGGAAGTGTTGGTTTAAAGACCACTCTAGGTCATCTGGTCCAGCCTCATACTTGAAGCAGAACTAGTGCAATAATAGGTAGGTCAGCCATGGTTTAGTCTATTCAAGTCCTAAACATCTGCAAGATCAAATATCTGTTCTCAACTTTGCCACTTAATGCCTCTTTTCTCTGTCTGGAAATGCTTTCCTATTTCCTGTTTAGATTCTAAGGATAAGTTTATTAATGTCTTCTAAGATATCACTGATGTAGGTACTATGTGATAATGGGGACACACAGATTTATTGTTACATTACCATAGTTTGTTTTCATTTGGAGATGGAAAAATCGAGGCAAAATTATGTATTTTATTACATCTTTTTCTTCCAGAATTATATTATTTCCAAGGCCATCTGAAGTTTAGAGATAACTATTCCATAGTACTGCATAATAATAATGTGAAACCTTTACGGGTGATCAAGAGAACATTCTTTCCTCATAACTATGAAGAAACCCACATAATGAATTCTCCAAGCCCTTAGTCTGATGGCTGTGCCTAAGAGGCTGTAAGCCTTATTTCTGTCTTGTGCAAGTCACATAATTGCTTTTGTTCATGTGCTTGTGATTTCATGTCCCAGGTTTAAATGCTACAAGAGCTATAACAGGTGCCCTGAGTTAGTGCCTGTTACTTGGCTTAAACTGTTGAGCATTTCTCTAATGAGCCATAAAACTGCAACTCTTTCTTCATACTCTATTTCATGTTTTCCCTGGACACTTCTCTCCATGTCCAAAATGCTCCCTTTGTTGCCAAAGAGCATTGAGTGAGTTTCACATAATAAAACCAGTAAAATACAGTGTAAATGTCTAACGGCTCAGTTTTCTGTTGCTATGATTTGAAGAGTTTCTCTGACCACTTGCTGCATTTCAGGCTGACAGCTGCTGGTTTGTCCTTGTCACACCAAATGCCCATCCCACAGATAACAGCTCTGCAAGATGTATGGGAGTTGTTCAAAGGCATAGGATCAAAGTGTGGCAGCTGCACTGTGCTCTGAGAGGGACAGATCTGGTTGTCCCCATCTCTTGTGACCAGGCATCTGTAAGCAGTTCCTGAACAATAGCATGTGCGTGCCTGTGCATGTGGATTTAATAGTGTAATGCATATGCTGTACTAGCTCTTGGGCTCTATTTAAATTCTCAGTTCCTTCCTTTGGGAGAGCAGATGAGTGGTTGGCACTTTCCAGGAATGTAATGGGCATTGTGGGAACAGTTGATAACCATGTGCCTGAAGCTGTTAACAAGCACAAGAGAATTTCATTTGGTGGAGAAATGAAGTGAGAACAGTGTGCGTAAGACCTGGTATGTGAGCACTGCCTGCTGTGCCTGCCCAAGCAGCATGAACCTTCCAGCTTCCGCTCAGCTGGAATGCCCAACAAAATGGACTCTATGGTCTAAATGTTTGTCATCATAATCCTGCTTGCTGCACATGCGTAATGACCAGCTTTGCAGGACCACCACAACAGAGATGTTAAAATAAGTCAATGACCTTCCTTCTCTGTCTCAAGAGACACTAACTTGTACCTAAGAAAAAGTACTTTTAAAAAACCCAAACTCACTGCAGTTGAGAAGACCAGAAGATTCCATAAAGTATAGCAAACTCATCACAATACAGATCTGATTAGTCTGGGCAATAGTTAGACATTACTGTCAAGTGTTTAGAAAACTTTGAAGCTAACAGCTTGGTACAGTCAATAGCATCCTGTAAACACTGACCAAGAAATCCTAGAGACACTATAAAATATCTATACTGAATTTGTTTTCTGACATGTTCTGCCCTATCAGTTCCTCTTCAATATTTGACATATATGAGGAGGATCAATCTTTTCCTGAAAACAATTATGTAGAATGCCTTCTTCCTTTTTATTCCACAGCTCTTGTCCACAAACACTGGTCCTAGAATCTCCTGTGGAAGGATATGGTTTGATGTTGTTTGACTTTTTTTCCCATTTTGTATTCCCTTACCATTTCACAGTAGCTCCTTCCTCAGACACTTCACACTCAAACTCCACTCTCTCTCCAACCATCACCATCTGGTCTTCCAGTGGGTGAGTGATCAGGATTGGAGGTTCTGGAAATGAAGAGACTTTTATTAAAACAGTATCATGAAAGACTGAAGACCAGAGATAGATTTCACGACTCTGCACTCCACGGGAAGAACCCCTGGACAAATACATGATGATGCTCTCTGTGTTGGAACTTAAATTTTACTATGCCAGGTCATGTTATCATTATCAAATGACCTTTTCATTTTTGCTTTGTGAGACAGAGTACAAACACAGGATTAATCAGTTTTCATATATATTCTGAAATTCTAAACTAGAGGCATTAGTTTTCTTATACTACTTGATCTGCTTGTAGAGCTTAAGGCACATGTTTATCTTGAGTGGAATCAAATTTTTAAAGTAAGTTTCTAGACCTATTGTTGGAAAGATGTAAATCACTTTCCAAATAAGAATTAATGGTAATTATTACTGTGCTGTTTTCCTGTGCTTTCTTAGTTGCTGCTACAGGGAAAACTTTCCTTCATTTAACTGTGAGAAAAATGTCTACTTCAATAGATGTCAGAATTCATTCATATGCTTAAGAATTTCCTTTCCTACATGATTAACTAATCTGAGAGTAGAGAAGATCACAGTAATTCAATGCTAAATGTTAGGGGAGATCTCTTTCCTTTTGCTACCATTGCTCACCTTTTACAAATAATTCTGTGAAGCTCTTCTCCTCCCCTACCACACATTCATATGCTGCATCGTCGGCCAGAGAGCAGTGGTTTATGGTCAGTATTCTCTTATTTCCAATAGCCTCAAAAATATATCTGAAAAGAGAATCTAAATGTCATTATCAAAGAGGTAACTCTTTTTTGACTGAGTCACTGTCTTCCCCTGCCTGGCAGAGGAAAAGGTTCCTACTTCTTTTCTGACATCAGTGGCAGGGTTTGTTAAGACTCGAGCCCTATATCCCTGCCTTAGTGACAGCAGTAGTGTTTGAAAAGCTAGCATAGGAAATTATGGAGAAATCTTCATGCAAGTGTGAGACATACAAACTCTTGCTAATGGTGTTGGATGCTTTTCTAATATCCAGCCATACAACAAACCTGACTACCATTAAAAATGCTTTGTCATGGCTTCAGAACAAAAGCACTGGAAACTGGTTTTACAAACAAGCTACACTGAAGTATGTGCCATAGCACAAGAAAGTAATTTTGAACCCTGGATATACACATCAAGATCAGAATATAATCTGAGGACTTACTTGCTAAATAGGTAGATGTAAGCATCCAGTTCCATGTGTAGATACATAGAGCAGAGGGAAGAAAAAGAAACAGTCATGAGAACAGCAAACTGACTCTGAGCCGAAGCACTATGTAGATATTTCTCAGCTCTTATTTCTCCCTATTTTATTCCTTTCTTTCTAAGAAAAGCTAGATTTTCTACTTTGTCCAAGTTGTAGCGCATTCCTTTTTGCATTTCCTGTGTTTCTAGTTTACCTGCCGCTCACTTGGATCTCCTGTCCATTCTTCAGCCATTTCACATCAGCATCTGGATTGGCAACTTCAACCATTAATTTAATCTTTTGCCCTTTGTCCACTTGGTAAGCTGGATCCAGTTTCTTGAGGAACGCTATGATGAAAAATGATGGAAAAAAAATTTAATTTTTATACTTGACTTTTTTTTTAATATATTCTCTGTCACAAAAGTATATCTTTATTCACTTTCCCGTTGTTTACCTTAAACCTTCCCTACTTTCTGCATCCCTGTTTGCATTTTTACCATTTCTGTCTGTTCTTCATCCTGTTCTGTTTTCCGTTACTCATTAACATAGCATGAAAAGCATATGATATAAACTAAAATAAGCAGAGTATTCTAAATCAGATGTGAATAGGTACTTCAACACATCCTAAATAGAGTTACAGTTGTGTCTGCCCATGTAGGAAAATGATACTGATCTTCTCAGTACTAATGAATGGCAGCTCGCCTTCTCTGTTTCAGACTTTTAAAATAAATTAGTTAAAATTAGGCAATTAGTACTTCACAGGACTAGAAAAGGCTCAAGAATTCCAAATATGTCATCCCAATGGAAATAAAATTCTTTAAATGTATCACTGATGCCTGACATACTGACCAGTTTTAGGGGAAAGGGGCGTATTGTTGTTTTATGTTCATGGAAAGATAAGGGGCAGAGCAGAAGAAACTAGTAAAATGAGCAGGTTCTGAATACCCAGAGTTTCAGAGCAAGGTAGCTCAGAGCTTTGGGGATAGCTTTAATCTTTGGTAATCAGCATTTCACATGTAGAGACTGTGTAACAGTTGGAATAGGAAACTACTGTTTCTCATGCTCTTGTATCTGGCTGCTGTCCAGCTGATGTTAATATTTGAAGAACTCCCAAAGAAGAAGATATGGACACATATATTTGGAATAAATACAGCTCGCCAACCTGTACTTTTTTTCTCTTCCTTCTTTATGCGTTTGAGGCGTTTCAGCATCCCACGCAGATCTGTGATACCATACTGAAAAGCAATTTTCTCATATTCGGAAGGAGGAGCTTTCCTCAGGATTTCCCAGACATCAACATCGGATTGTGATTCAGATTTTGCTTCACCTCTGCAGAAAGCGATTAGAGTATCTGAATGCCACTATTGAGAGGATTTAAAAACAGCCATAGGCTTGGCATACTGGCTTGATGAAGCCATTTCTTAATAAAGAATTTAGCAGTCTAACTTTTTGCTGTATTATTACCTAAAATAATGAAATAAAACTGGTGAGTAGTTTTGCTTCTATTTTTATATACAGTGATCAAAATCCAGTTGCTGTCCTGAAGGGTTTACTTTTTAATAGCCAAAGCAAATATTAACTTCCCTTTAATGATGGGTAATGGAAACACCAGGAGACTTATTTTCCAGTGATGGTCATACAGAAAACATGTGGCTAAGCAAGGAACTGAACTGATATTCTGAGAATGCCTTAGAAACAAGGCAGTTGGTTTATGTCAAAACGTTAAAAACGTCTACTCAGGACGTTTTTTCTCTTCACTAAAATGAATCATAGATTATTAAAATATATGTTGTCTATTGTAAAGACAATTGTTGGCTATAGTAATCTATAAAACATAAAGACTGGTGATTAGTGGCAAACAAGACAATATTTACAATGCACTATTTATTTGATAGTTTAACCAAGGAACTAGTGATTATGGAAAAATTAATGTTTGGTTTAGCAAAACCAAGTCAAAATTTGGTTGCCTGGCTTTGGGAAAGGTGTTCTTTTTCTGTCATTTTATTTTTTATTTAAAAGATCGTAAATAGAAAAAGAAAAGGGTGTAACCTTACCGATTTACTGAGCGCAAGAAGCTGCTGTACTCCAGAACAACGCAGAGAACCGTTTGGAAAAACATGCAGCATCCCAATGGACAAGAAAGAGGGCATCGTGTTAATACAAAAGAGCCAGGAATGTCATCTTCGCCTTTAGCAGAACAAGCCTGTGCTTCAGCAGTGGGGAAATGAAGGAGCTCATGCAAAAGCTCTGAAATAGGCTTAAGAAAAATGTTGTTCCCTATTGAAACCAAACTCGCCCACACTTTGTACAGTTCCACTCTGAAACTTATATTACAAGTGTAAGCACTTCTGCTTATTCCTAATTATGGCTTATCACCTTACACAGAAACAAATTGTTCTACTTTGCCCTGTTGTCATGGAGTTGTTGCCTGTCATAATTTGCATTTTGGTGATCAGAGAAAGGATGAAAGAAGTAACATTTTCTCAAAAACGTCTTTAGGAAAAGGAACTTCCTGTGGCTGTTGTTTCTGATACCACCAGGACCAAGCAGATTCCAGTGCAGCAGAACACACCCTTATAATGAAGCCATGTTCGGTGGTAACCCCCAACAAGAAGACAAGTTATGCAGCAGGTAATGCAGAGAAAAGTGGAGGATTAGTGGGCATATTTCCATTTTTTTTTCAGGAAAAGAAGAGTCCCATTAGTCTGTAAGAAATATTACTACTTTAAAAATCATGACTGTAGTCCGTCTGGACAGCAGGTAGAACCAAACATTTCTGGTAGTCCTTTCGTTGCCCAAAAAAGGCTTGCTTGTAATGAGAGGGCTATGTTTATTAAAGTACTGCAGTCCAGGCTTGGGATTTCCAGCACCCTTGTAGCTCTCGAACAGAAAGGAAGCAAGAGAAGAGGATTTCAGCTCAGTGAGTTTGAGCTGAAATATGCCATGCATATCTTATATCTTTGGAGTGGTTTAGCACTCACTAAGCCCTCACTAGCACTCATTGAATTGATAGGCATATCTGGTTTGGACTCCTTGCGATAAGTGCAGCCTACTGGGTATTTGCCTTGTTAGAACAGTGCATCATCACCCACAAATTTAATCAAGATTCCTCTTCTCTCTATATCTATCATCTAGTTTGGGTCAGCTACAAATGATTTGTAGTTTTGTAGATTTTTTTTTTTAAACTATGTTCTTGGGCTAGTTGCCCTGATCATATCAATGAGAAACTTCAAAATATTTCTAAATACATGTAAATTGGAATAGATATATAAGTACATAAAACTAGGAATATATAATATTTCTAATATGTACTGAGTTCTTTGTACTAGTACAATTAATGTTCTGTGGAGTAAACTGTATCTCAGAAGGAAATATAAAATCATAGGAAAGAAGAAAGACTTAACAGATTCAAATGTTACTATTTTCCCTTAGGCATTATATAAAACATTGGTGCTCTCTCTGTCTAGCTGCCTGCTTATATGCTCACCTGTATACACTCCTTTACCTGAAAATTTGCAGGTAGGATTATTCATGCAGTTTTCAAAAATATTTTGTGTGAGTTATTTTTAAATACAACATGAGAAAAATATTTCAGTTTGGAAGCAATTCCACAGTCTAGTATATCTCACTATTGAGAAGACTTCCTTAATTTTTGCTTTAGCTTTTCCATTACTCAATGTCATCCCGTTGTTATATCTGGCAATAGTATTTTGGTGTATGCAAGCTGAAATACAAGAAATTTGATCATATGCAAGAGTATAGTCTCTTCGTTGGAAATACTAATACTTTCTAATTACAGGGAAAGGATTGTAAGTTGCATGTAAAATGGTACTAAAAGCTAAAGGTTGTAATTTTTATAGTATTTAATTGAGTTCTGAAACAGAAATTAAAAACATGTCTTTGCCTCTGAGCAAAGGTTTCCCCATCCCAGTATTCCTTTTCACCATTTTGTAGTTGTTAAAACATTCTCTTTGATC
Source organism: Aviceda cuculoides (assembly GCA_035590195.1). NCBI lineage: Eukaryota > Metazoa > Chordata > Aves > Accipitriformes > Accipitridae > Aviceda > Aviceda cuculoides. Next base: position 21,885,719 of record JAVJGG010000032.1, read on the forward strand.
CCATAAAGACACAGGGTTTCGACAGTTAGGCTGTACTCTTCCACTACCAACAGGAATTAAGCAGTGTATGAAAAGCAGTAGAGCACTTGGACTCCTGAAGTTTATCCCATCCTTGCGTTACTCTCCCTCACTTTGGGGATTCTTATGCAGAGTGATCACCTCATAGGTTAACTATGCACTTGGGGGCATTAAGATGCAGCTTAGTGAACCTGCTGTAAATGGAATATGCAGCTGATATGTTTTAAACATATGTGGAGGGGTTAAAAATAGTTTTGTACATCCCAGAGATGGTTCTTTCCTATCCCATTACTGTCAACTGATTGGACCCTGTCAGCTGTCACCTCCTTCAAGGTCTCTGCTCACTATCCCATTTAATAGTTCTGTGACAGCTGTTCCCTTCCTCTTCCCAATGATCTCTCCTTGGCCCATGACATCTGTATGTCAACACCAGTTAATTAAATTACAGTGATAGGAGATATAGTATTAAATGAAGCTCTTTTCATTATAATCAGAATGTTCATTACCTTTGGATTGAGGAGCACTTGCAAATTAGGTGGGACAAAGCAGAAGCAGTAAAAGAATCTTCAATTCTATTTGAATCTGCATAGCTCTTGAGAGTACCTCAGTATAAGGTCCCTTTTTCTATTCTATTTTAATGAAGAACACTTTCATTCCACGATGAGTTTTTTTATGCCTATCAGTTCTCATTAATATAGGAGTGGTCTTTAAGCTGTGGTGTGCAAAGCCTGAAGAATCCACAAATTACTTCTAAAGTGGCTGTGGAAAAAAACTAGGAACAGTGAATTTATCAGTATGCTTAAATTCACTAAATGGAGACTTTTAAGTCAAGAAAGGTCAAAAATACTGATAAAATGCAGTGAAGTTTATAAGCTTCTTTTAATGAGTTATATTTTTAGTCTAATAATAATGAACAATTAAACCCACAAATTGAACATTTCTGGAAATACTGGAGATTTTTACTACTTTTTAGAGTTCTATCACTGATCAAAACTAATTATGAAAGCAGAAGGGAAAGGCATTAGAGAGGGGCTCATAGTACTTAGCACTTCATTCCAGCTGGAGTCACTGTATGAAATTATGCAAATATTTTCATGCTGTCCTCCATTTATTTGAATTTTTTTAAAAAGAGATCAATAATTCTTTTTTGCCTTACATTTTCTATAGAAATTATAATGTGTGTACAACTATTGTATTTCAGCTCTCAAACCTGTACAGTTTTGATTACTGCCATTATTCAGAAAACATATTTTCCCCACTTTAGAATTAGAAAAAAATTCTAATGCACTTTTTGTTTCACACTTCTCTGGGGTTCATGATGAAACAAGAAACTTTGATATCAATGGAACCTATAGAAGATTTGATAGGTGTACTTTCTGTCTCGTCTAGCTGGCCTCCTTTAGAGTTCTGGTTGTAGTGTTACTGCAAAGCCAGAATTCACTTCTGGTTGGATACATTGCATATTGCATAATACAGGGCTTTGTACACCTGTGTGACCTTGTTTGCCCCACTGAAATTTGGGTGAGTTAACCTGAGTGAAACATCAGGTTATTGTGGCTTTATTGTCTTCTGTAGCCACGTTACTTCAGATGTCTACATGATCCTGTACTCTTTGTGAAGATAAAACACTTTTTATAAATAGCAATACCCATGCCTGAGCAGAGACTGAACACAGATTCACAACATTCACCCCAAGTAGTTGACTGTGAAAACTTTAAGTTTAGATTTGCAAAACATAAGTCTAGTAACAAGTGTTGATAGTAACTTCAGGAGCTGGACAGACAGAGTGAGCAGCCAGGGGCAGTGAACAGAAAGAAGCATGCTTGGAGTAATGGGTGATACGGAGCAATGGAAACTTTACTTGGAATAAAAAGAAATGTTTTATAACAGAGAAGCCTGTACGTTTATGGAATAAGCAACTTCAGTAATATGTTCACTTAACATGTTTAAGGATGGAAGGAACAAAAAGCACATATTCGATAGGCACCAGCAGGCATATTATGCAAATGATTTTTCTGATTCTAATTTCTACGAGAATAGGAATTGAAAGTACAAGGTTATTGAGAAAATGTGGAAATTCAGGGACAATTTAAAACTGCTTATAAAAGCAAGTGACAGTGAAAACCAAAGGACATTCAGAGAAATACATTGATTTGTATTGAATGGTCCACCCTTAAGTTCTACTAATTGTTTAAAAGCATTTCTGGCCCAGAAATTGGTGGCTGACAATTTTCTTTCATACTCTGTAATTTTTGTCATGCTCTACATGTAAGAAAGATAAAGATGCATGCATTATTTCAAAACAAATGGTTCTTATATTCAGTCCGACTCATGCATTTATAATAAAATGAAATAGAAATCTTACTCTCTGTTGGCAACAGTGGAATCCAAAACATCCAGATTCAGATGGTGGTAAAAAGAGAAAAACATAAGTAGACAGGTTATGAAAACAGATGTGGCAAGGAAGGATGAGAATGGTAGAGGAAATTCCACCCAAAAAAATGGAAATAAAAGCAAGAAAGAAAAACTAGAATCAGAAGGGTAAAAAATTTTTATATAATATTTATAAAACATAGAATATCTTTTTATATATATGATAAACAGCTATATATAATATAGGTATATAGCGTAATAGTAACAAATATCTAATAAAAAAGCTTGTCCTCACAGCTCTCTGATTCAAAGTATTGTGAAAACTCAGGACAGAAAATTCTTAGTAAGGCAGCATTATAGACAGATATTGTGAATTGTTGTTGTGGGTTTTTTTGTTGTTTGTTTGTTTTGTTTTGTTTTGTTTTGTTTTTAATGAAAAGTGCTGGTGGAAGCATGTAATTACCCTAGTCCCAGCCTTGTTTATGTTGGGAAAGATCAGTCTTGTCTTTTTTTTTTTTTTTTTTCTTTTTTCTTTTTCTCCAGTATAAACCTAGCAGAAATGCAGCAAATGCTGAGTATTTGGGGAAGTTGCCATAATTACCTGTCATGCTTTTTCCAGTTAGAACTGCTTTAGCAAAACTACAAGGATTCTGAATTTATGAAACTTTAACTTATTCTAGTTTTAGTGTTTTCAGAGTAGTTCAACAGAAGCTTGTTACTTTATTTCTTTAAGTCTATGGATTTTTACTCACCTCTTTTTCAGTAGGGCACTAAAATTAAACTCTCCGCCTTCTTCATGTCCCTCAGTACTGTATAGTAACAGAAAACTATAATTAGTTTCAGAAGGAAATGGGAATAGCTTGTGAGGCTAAATAATTATGTAGATGATATATTTTTGTAGGGGAGCAGTAGATGTGTTTAGAATGACTTAGAATGTGTGCTGACATGGAAGGTGACTTAATTAGGCTCTTTGTCCATATTGGTCATCATATAGGTTTAAGAAATATATTTAATGAACTTGTACTTTTTTCTATACTGATTATGGATAAAGTTGTACAGGGTATTGATCTGGAATGTATTAATTATCGTAAAGATGTCACAGAAGCTTTCCTTTAGAATCATTAGTGCTTTTGGAAAGCTGTAGTTTCAGGAATGTGGATATTGTTTACAGTGTGAGGCAGTGTTTAACCAAAATTTTGGTGGGACTTTTTACAATCTAAAATAACTTTCTTTTTTTTCCAGTATTATCCCAGCTGTAATTGTTTCTAAAGGCTCTTTGCGATTCCAGAATTTGTTATACTGAAAAAAGTGTCACAACATTGGTGCTTGGGAGAGTTAAAGGAGGAATTCTGTGATCTGACTTTGATTCTGAGATGAGGTTCAATATGCAGTTGTTCAAGAAGCATCATGGCAAGCAATGTTGCGATGAATTCATTCGTGAGAACAAGAAGCAACAAGCAGGAGTTTTTTGATGTGTAATTCTGTCTGTTACATATGGTGGTGAACTCATATGCACAGTGTTATTTTTGGTGTTCTGAATCAAATGTGGTTTTAGCTGTGCTTCTGAATATTTGAAGGAGAGATCTACTCTGAAAACTTAGCATAAGGTTACTAAAATCACTTCTTTGGGTTTAATGCCTAAAAAATTACTTCAGGAATTTGATATAAAAGTATTGGGAGTTACACTGGATTTCATGACAATTGGTTATTCAACTTGGCAAAAAAAAGGTATTTTTGCATTCAGACAGGGTTTAGAAAGTCAGAATGGATTTTCTTCATCTCAATCTCCCATCATCAATGTTCAACTGCTTCTTGACACCTCTGTTGTCTTGTTTATAAGAATCTGGTGATGCCATCTCACAGCATGCAAATTCTTGCAGCATCAACACCTTATATTTAATTATTGTTTTATACACAGAAATCATTCTTTTCAGTTGTACTGGTGGTAGTGGCAGCCTGTAATGCTGTCTTTGTCAATACACAGTGCTAGTTGCTTTGGAGAAAATAAATCTGTAGAAGTGTAAACCAGAATGTCGGAAAAATTCAATCTTGCAGGAACAAATATTTTTAAATTAAGAAAATAGTCTCAACAGATAAATGATGGGCATTTTAACAGTACTCTTAATAAAAAGGAAGAGAAATGAGTCCCAAAATTCTTGTGCTGCTTGACAACACGAGGTTAGTGAGAATAAGTAACAATTTTGAATCAGTGTAATCTTGAATATGTTGTGAGAAGAGATCTTTTTATTAAGAAAGTACCTTTTTTTACTTCTGTGATTACTTTCAAGATAGTACAGTACTGGAAAGGGTAATTTTCAGGGTATATAGCTCAAGAGAAAAGTGTATTTTTGGCCACTTTGTTCCCTACTTTTAGAGGATTTTCAGTGTTTGCAGGCATAAAATGTACATAAAAATCACTAATATAATCCTAAATTTGAAAAGGGTTTCTTGTGATCAAAGATTCAGGAAATCAGAACCTACAGCTGGGAGAATAACTAGTTACCTTATTGCTTCCTGGGTGGTACTTAAATCAGATTTTCAGGAAAACCCAGCAATCAATGTTTAGCTTTTCTGAAGAATAAGACCCTAATAACTGCTTTAACATGCATAGACTTAATTTTCAGAGTTCCTATTTTCATTATGGTAGAAGATGTTGGGACGAAAAGGGATGGGGTGTGAAATTTAATGATACTAGCATAAAGACTGTGCCAGGAAACAACAGATTTTCCTATGCATGTGTGCTGGTGCATTTCTGTGAGCAGTGGCAATTTTAGTCAGGGTGTGCTTAGTAAAGAGGAAAACATGTAAAGCAGAGGGGGCAGACATGCATGTAATCTGAAGTTACTTATTTTCTTCTAACAGTGGTGATAAGATGCCACTTGCCAAACACATGCCTTTTCTATAGATGAATCTGCCTCTCATTGAACTGTCAAACTACTCTTTTTGTTATTTATACTCATCTTACATTACTACTTACTTGTATGTGTCTCATAAATACTACATAGTATAAATGATGATTTATTTGGAATTTAAGATGCAGCTAGTTCTGTGGGGTTTTTTTCTTTTTTTTTCTTTTCCTAAGTAGAGACAGACAGTTCATTGTTAGACTTGAATATGTCCGCTGACACTGACAGTGGCTACCTGAGAAAGGCTGAAGTCATCCGTCTCCCCCCTCCTGCCAGGCTCCTGGAAGTAACAAAGACAAAGCTTTAGATTTAAACAATTCAGTTCAAAATTTGGCTCCATTCTTACAGAAGAAACTAAAAATCCGAACAGCCTGAAGCTGCTAACACTGCGCTCACTCTGAACTGATTCTAAATTCTTTTAATTGTGCTAGCAAGAAGAGAAACTCTTGAAGCCTAATTTCACTGCAGTGAGATAACACAATGCAGATATGCACTGTGTTCCATTTAATAGGCATCACAGCAAGGCTGGTCAGCTAACTATAGATGGATTTGACTATAGACAAATTCTGCAAGCCTTTTTTAGTTCTTTGTGATAGAATGTTTAAAAAACCCCAAACAAACTCATAAAAATAGTACTTATAGGGAGAAACTCAATGAGTTGCCACAAATGATTTCTGCCCTATGTTAGAGAAATAGGTGTCTGTTGGACTATTCTTGGTCTAGTAACTTTGCAAATATGTACAAAAACTAAAACAGAAACTGAATTACACAAGGGAGAAGAAATACTCAACAGTGAAAAATACATGTTGTTAATGTCTAAATTAAAAAAAAAAACTTTTGCAAATTTTACTAATAGAAGGGAATATTATTCCATTAAGTCATATCAACTCAGTATTACAGGTGTGGGGAGAATAGCTTTTTCAACACCAGTGCAATACCCTGCAGTCTTTAATATCTAAGACCTACATATATCTGAGTTGTTACACAGGCACAGTATCACTGTCTCCATTCAATTCATAGAATTACAGAACATGAAAACAAATACAATCAAAATGCTTGTATTAATGTTATCAGTGATATGCTGCTTACAGAGCTCACATCAAACTCCACTTCTTTGTTTAGTAAATGTTTGTATTAAGGTACATGTAGTTCCTCAAGCCAGACCAAACCAAGACTAGGCACTACACAGAATCTTTTCCTTCTCTAGTGGTCCACATCTGGAGTGCTTTTTACAGATCTGGAAAAAAAGTGCTGAAGTTCTTGCTAGAATTATACACATTATCAATTGCATAACTGAAGACAAGCAGGATTGTTATGCAAGTACAAAGTCTAAACTCTCTTAGATGATATTTAGGAGTTGTATAGTATTTAACAGTAGAAATATTTTCTTAATACAAATATGTTCTTAGTAGACATTGCTATCTTTGTGCTTGTTCGCACAACAGCTTTGCTTTTAGTTTTGTCTAGGAAAGTAGTGAATTCCACATGGAAGTATAATCTGATCTATCTAAGTTTCTACTGCACATACTCACGTGCGTCGGAAGGCAGAGCGAATATCCAAGTCTCCAGTTATTGGTGCTTCTGATGTGACAGAAAGTGATGAACAAGAATGGGAGAGCAAGTCAAAATAATGCAGAAATACAGTGCTATTTCTAAAGCTTTTCCTTTGCAGACTTTTTTTTCCCTAAAGTTCTTCAACTGATCACAATTGACAATATCATACTGAAAGACTGAAGCATCAGCTTTAAACATGTAGCCTTCACTAACTAGCTTTCAACATCCAATGTTGCGTGTATAACTGAATTCTGTTTCATGCTTCATAATAACCTTCAGCATGACGAACTGTCTTATCTCATGTTTGTCAATCCTCCTGCTGGTAAATTTTAGTTTCAATACTGGCTTCACAGTGTATTTAAACCCTAATGAGAAAACCACTGGATATCAACTGAATATTATTGTTAATAATAAATTGTAATCCATTATCTGAAAGCAAAGGTAAATTCCTGGAAATATGTAGATATGTACAGAAACTCCACCGATGATGTTGCATAGAGAGAACTTTATTGCTCTGTTCTAAGCTTCTGTAGATATGAATAGGTGTACTGCTACCACTGGGAGAAAAACTGGCCTCAATCACAACTCCTAAGTCTTATGAGGCCTACAGCCAACTAGCAAAACTTCAAAAATGAACACTGCTGATTGAGTATCTTCAATAAACTTTTGTCTTTGCATATTCAGTTCATTGGTTGCTAGATGCAAATTAATGTTGCAGTCCCTTCAACAGAACCACTGAAATAGGAAACGGTCCAAACATTTAACACTTTCAGGTGGCCCATGCTTATACTGTTTTACTTAAGCTCTTCCATACTAGGGGGAAATTGATGTTAAAATGTACTTCCTTCTCAACTGCTGATAAGCTTTTCAGTGTAGCAGTTGTGAGGGTGGCACCATGTATTATGTAAAATGAGTCACCTAATCTTAAAGCAATTTTATATCACAAGTGCTTCTGCACAACTTGAATTTATTTGGAAGAAAGGAATTGATAATAGTGTCACATGTCTAAATTTTTCTGTTCCCCCCTCCCTCCTTTTTTTTCTTTTCAAGTATGCATTTTTAATACTGAACTTTTGCCAAAGTAAGAATGGACCTCTCTTTTATTCTAGTGGAATTAAATGTGTGAAAGAATGGATCTGAAATCAGAATAAAGCCAGAGAAAAGTTGGGCTGATTTGCATCTTTCTGTGTGCTTTCTTTAAGAGCATCACAGTTCTGACTTGGGTGACATCCAAGTGTTACTTCTAATACTCTGTATCTCTACCAACCCATCTCAATCCTCATCTGCGAGCCTCTGTAAGTGTACCTGTAGCTCTTCAGGTCTATACTTCATATCTATGCTTGTCTAGTAGCTGCTATGTACCAGAAAGAATTGTTGGTGGGCATAGAGGTAGTAAAAATAAAAAATGAAAGGAAGAAACAAGGTGGCAGGAATTCATCTTACCATTGACTATCAGGTTGAAATTAGAACTATCAAACTTGTCCTTAGTAGACACCTCACATCTGTACCCTCCTGCAAAAGTCATGTTTGCTTCTATGATTTCCATTTCAAAGGTGTACACCTAGAACAGACACCAATGATACAATTCTTAAGTTAGAAAAGCCAATGGTATGAGAGAGAATACAGCATATTAAGTCATGGAGAGAAATAGACAAGGGGTGAAACATACCTCTGTGTCCTTCTAGAACCTCCTGAGTGTGTAACTAATTACTGTCATAGAAATTACATGTACATTGGAAACGGGAATAGAGCTTTCATTAAACAAATACAGCCTCTACCCAGAATTCATATAGTACATTTAAAAATTCAGCAAAAGGAGTGGCTAATGTGAGCAAGTCTGTTCTGTTCCATCCAGGAGAGGGTAGTAGTGTTTCATATACCACACAGGATGCGAGGTCGTGGTACAGACTCTCTTGTATTCCTGTTTGTGTATCTTTGAATGCATTTGTGGTAAAAATGGATCTTACTCAGCTTTACAAAGTAGTCTAGACAATGCTAGAGAACAATAAACTCCAACACTGATAGCTGAATGCTTGATCTATTAAAACCAAGATAGACCATACTTAAATATGTTTGATTTATTGTTTTCTCTTAAATATAACAAGTGTCCATTACTTGAGAGGAAGATGGAAGGAATCCTGCAGTAGATAGTGCAAAACTGCTCCCCTAGTCCTCCAGATATTTTCTCGTCTCAGCATAGATCAGACATGCAGGAGTCTCTATGTAGTGCTTGCCTCTTGTCTGCATGGTCAGAACATAGACTTCTATGCATAAATACAGCATTGTGTGCAGCTTTGGGTACCTTAATATAAAAAGAATCCTATATTGTCTTATATTTTCCCCAGATTAAAGAATAGTATCTAGAAGACTGAGAACCTTACTCTGCCAATTGTACCTTGTTATTTCGATCATAGGCGTCATGTAGCTGAAGATGTTTCCCCACTTTGCTTCCCAGGTCCATCCACTTTCCTTTGAACCATTTCACTGATGGTTTCTTCAGCAGGCTCTCACCTGCCACTTTGGCAGTGAATGTGATGTTTCCACCTTGCAATGGAAGTAGGTTAAAATGAGATTATGAATAGCGTGTAATTTATCTGTTGTATCACTGCTGTCATCCTGTACTTGGAGAGCTATGTAGTCAAGCAACAGGTACAGTTTACAAACATCACTTGAATCACATTTTGTACTCACCAACAGAAACTTCTCCATCCTGGGGTCGTGTCACAAAGAGCCCAATAGGGTCCAGAGGCTCTTCTGGTTGAGTCCCAGCAGATATAACTGAAATAAACATCAGAATTACTAGTTAGAACTTTGTGCATCAGCTTCTGTTACAGCCTATATAGTGAATTATTTAAGTAATTTCAAAGTATCTCGATATGTTTCTTCTGTCTCTGAGATTCCTTGTTCTTTACTGTCTGTCATTCATCACTAGTGGTCTGCTTTCAGCTACTGTCTCTACCTTACTGATTCTAAGGATTCCCTGTTCCTGTTCTTCCTTTCTGTTAATGAACCAGACTTGATAACAGTGTTCTCTATTACCTTCTGTGTTTTGGCTGCTTTCTACTGGTGGAGCAGGGAACTCTGAGGCAGCTGGGGCTGGAGCAGCTTCAGCAGGAGTGACTGTCTCACTCTTCTCTGGAAATGAATGTAAGACAAGATTAGAAAAAGTAATGTTTCTACTTCTTAAGAAATTTTGCAAAAGTACAGCTTTTAATATATGTTAGGAAATGCAGAGAAATTAGCTGTGGTTTTCTAGAACTTAGAGGATGTGCTGGAAGCAGAAGGGGCCTATTGAAGCTGGATGATGAGGCTCGCTCTTTTGTTGAGCTTGGGAAGAACTGATGCCTAGATTTTTAAATTCTATAGTCTTGATGTATAGAAACTTGTCAGCTGATAAATAACACTATTTGATGTTAACTTCAGCGCTCTAAATAGAAAAGGTAATGAAAAATGATGCAATTATTATTTTTGTAAACTGTTTATTAATGAGATTTTCTTTAACTCTACTGTTGGAATATGATGTTCCAAATGCTATTGCTGTGTGCAGCTTGGGAAAAGCTCTAGGCACTGCTAGTAATCAATATGGAGAAAGTATTTTAAAAATCCATCTATCATTTCTTCCCCTGGCTCATGGAAGTTCATGGCCTCTCAATTAAACCATGACCTCACAGATAGGCTAATTTCTGTGGGCCTCATTCATGAAGTTTACATGTGGGGCTGGAAATACTAATGAAATGAGAATTGCTTAGGAAATACTGTACCTGGTTCCTTGACCTTGAGTTCAAATTTGACCTTGGAACTTCCAGCTATTACAGCATATGTCACATCATCTTCCTTTCCTACATTATTGATTGTCAGTGAATGCTTGTTTCCTTCTGCCTTGATGACATATTTCTCACTTTCAGTAATTTCTGTGCCAGCTCGCTGCCACTTCACCTTGATGCCAGCTTTTTCTGTCTCTGCTTCAAACACAGCTGCGCTTCCGGCTGTCACCTCTGTTGTCTTCGGCTTCTTGGTAAATGCAGAAACTAAAAAAAGAGAGAGGGCTCACTAAAATCTGTTTTGCAATTGTGGCATATCTGGTGTAGTCAGCTGTTGTGGCTGCAACAGCTGTCTCCTTTCTCTCCCATCTGCCCATGCAAGATATAAATTACAACACTTTCCACAGAGAAGTTGTGGAATTGTCTTTGAGTTTACTGAGTTATGTCTCTGAGATGTCATATCTTCTTCATATTGTCATGAAATAAAATGGAATGGATAGCAAACTCATCTCACTGTCCATCTTCCTCTTTCTTTCCCCCCATAATGAGCTCTGATTTTTTGTAAGTGAATGTTTTGATCTATGATAACATGGCATGATATGTATTCTTACATATCAAGCTCTCTACATTAATTTGCCATGCAGTTTTATTTAGAAATATGAATTCTGTCCTAACAGTTGCTTAATACAGTTGTTAAACAGGATCAGGTTTTGTTCCTCCAATAAAACTGCAGTTTGTGCAGTAACTTGTGTCCTAATATACCACAATGAATTAATGGTTCATCTTTAGTGCTTCTGGTTTGACTGAGCAAGGCTTTGGTGGAAAGGGATGCATGTTCCAATGATGGTCCTTGTAATTCTATCAATCACAGATAAAATAATATCAATTGTTGTTTGCATTCAAATGTTTAGTTCAGTATCAAAAGTTAAAGTACTTGCCTACGTAGCACTCTACAACAGCTAGTTTTCTAATTAACTACAAGGTGGATCAAAATATTTTCTCTATGTGTCAAGAAGCACTTACAATGCTTATAATAAGAATTAATGAAATTATTAACATATGGGGTGAAGAAGCATAAACCAAATGATGTTTTAGTTCATATGTAATCGAAGTAGTACAACAGATAGGAATTTGGAAAGCAAGCAATGTATTGTGATTTTGGTCCATGAGTATCCTAATATTTCTCAAGATTAGATTTTAGTAAGGTAACTTATTTTACTAATTTCTTTACCCGGATTTATTTATTTATATTTCTTCAGCTTTATTTTGAATCAAGTTTTTAATTTTATGCTCACGTTTTGGTCTTAATGAAATCTGTTATTTTTTTTCTAATTGTCATGAGCTATGTTTAGGTATAAAAATACCAGTAATTAACATTCTGATGCATAAACAATGTTTTTTGTGCATCATTGTGCCATCTTTTTACTGGCTTACCCCTACATAACCATGCTTTTATAAAATATTAGTAATTTAATCACATTTAATTATGTCTGTCACCTCAGTGGCAAGTTGTCTGTTGCTCTCCTACTTGAGCAGCAACAAGAACTCTTCCAAACACCACAGCAATGGTTATAATTAGCTTTAAACTTTTGTTTCTGCTTTATAAAAATGGAAGGAACATGGCATGGAAATATTTTAAAATAAATATTTTATATTAATGTTCAAACGGGTGCTGTAGTTAGTATAAATGGTATACGACTAATAATACCATCTGTTCAATGCACAAAATGTCTATTCCTGTAGCACGTCCTCAGATTGCATAAATTAATTGACCTCCGTGGAGTTACATCTGCAAATACTTCATCTGATGGCCTTTGGACTTTAGTCATAACACAGTTCATGTTTCTTGCATTGTTTTGCAAAGGATTCAAAGCTGCTTAAACATCAGTTAAAATATCATTTACAAATACTTTTAGAATTTAGTGTCTGTTGTATTTTGCCTCTCTTTGTTACATAAAAAGCCTATATTACATTTTTCTCTTTCTTTTCTCTTTTTTTCCCCACATTTTATATATTTGATGAAAAAACAATTTTGCTTTGCACTGATCCTATAGTAGCCTTGACTGAGCTCCTGTTGTATTCTTCTGCATGCTTTTCTTCCACGTTAAATTATAAGTGTGGGAAATTTCTTCTGGGAGTGGAATGTAACTGCATGCTTTTATTTGATTTTTTTCTAACCTTAGGCCTGTAAGTGCTGTAATTGTTCTTAAACAGAATATAGTACTGTGTAGAATATAGGGCTCTATAGTATAACGTAATACTCACATGCCTGTTTTCAGCTGCACATCTTCTGTTATAGCATTGCACTTCAGTAAATAATACAACAGGGTATACTTTGATACAGTGTATCATGAATAATTGCAGAAGAGTTATTGTAGACAGCAGGTTTGATGTACAGAATTCAAAAGACATGTAAAGGCGGCCAGGCTGCTGCACAGTGGGGAGCCGGGTCAGTTCAGGAACCCACTCCTGAAATACCACTAACTGGCTCCTCTCCCTATGACGCTAGAGATAAAGCAGCTAAGAGGCATGGTTTTTGTCTCTGAGTGCTATCATCATCACTCTTCTATTTAAGCACAAAAGAATCTATAAATATATTAATTACTTAACAGCAGTGTGGCTGGTAAACGTTCCAGTCTACAAATGGCAGGGTTTCAAGACATGCATACTTGGAAGTAACTCTCTGATCTGCTGCACACCCTGTAAAGTGATTAGGTTTCTTACATTTACTTTAGATGACTCAACAAAAACAGATTGTTGGCCAGAACTGCATGCACAGTGAGAAATCTCCACCACCACATAATATTTTTGACTTTTGGGAAATCTAAATACATATGTAGAAGTTTACAAGTAAGTCTCCTTGTCTTTTTTTTTTTTTTTTCTCTCACCCTTTCCTGCCAAAAGACTTATTTCAGTTCCGACTTAAAATGATTTTGAGTTCTTCCACTAAAGCATAAAATCAGAAAAACCCCAAATCTCCCATGAGACTAAAGGCCTGCAAGAACAGCTGTTGAGAACCCAGTTTTCTGCAGGTAAAGGAGACTCTCAAAGTCATTTTCCTGCACTTGAGATTCAGCGTCAGTGGGTGACAGTGTCCGAAGTCGTGTCTCTGTATCCATCTGTATTTCTTTTCACCTTTCACTGTTCATATTTGCAAAGGAAAAGTAGTGCTGTATGGCTGGAGATTCTACAGGAGATTACTTTGTTGCAGATGAGAGATTGCTCAAGAAGCATGTGAAGAGAATGCCATCATTTTTCTTTCTGGGGGAAAAATGGGCTGCTTAACAGAAGAAAGAGAAGTGAGAGATCAGCTATTCCTAGTCTCCTTCATTGTGGCTGCTACTCTAAGTAACACATAAATCCAAGTTCACCAGCAGATTTTTTTTTTTCTCATGCAGTTTTACCAATCTCATCCAGCTATTTCCTCATTAGGAATGTTCCTAAACACCATTCAAAACTTCTTGTCTGTCCTGAAAGCCTCACTTTTGCCTGCTTTTATCAGAAACACATTCCCTATTTGTCAATCTCTCTCACTTCAACATTTGGCTTCTACCCAGGTACTCCCCTCTGAGTTTCATTTGTCCATCCCATACTCAGAACACTCTTGGACAAGACCACCACCATCAGGCTGTGGAAAACCCAACGACTGTGACATCTCTCATGTGATGTTGTGGAACATCTTACAGCTCTCGTGCCTGTCAGGCACTGACAGATCTCGGGCACTATCACATGTTTATCCTGACTCCAGCCAAACATGCACTTAGGAGCCGTTGGGCTGGGGCACCTGATGACCAAGTAGCCCATGTCCTCTGCAGGCCACTTTGTTAACTCTTTACTTCCCAGGAAATTCTAACCCACCCTGCACAAAGGGAGAGAAAGATGACATTAGTACTAACATACTACAGCAATTCTGGAGAGAGGGGAGAGACGCGCATGAGTTACCAGTGCTGATGATGACAGGAATTATTGAAGGGAAGGAGAATGCTAGGTGCTCTGTGTGTGTGTGTGTGTTCTGTGGGGATGGAATTGGAATTGCTCTGGGGAGTTAACATGGGGAGAGAAGAGGGATGTGGAGCTAATGAAAGAAAATGAGGCTAGAACCACTTTGTACTAACCCATTTTTCAGCACTTCACTTCTCATATCCCAGACCTTCCCAGCCACTTCTAGCTTCCATTATGCAAAGAACTTCATATAACTTCTGAGTAATGTAAAACAGCAAATTTCTACCCCAGGCAGAAGAGGAAGCAGGCTGCGTGTGGTCTGCAATAGTCTTGCAGAAAACTTTTCAGTGGCTAATACTGCTGCTACTGGAACTTCCAAGCAGCACCCACCCTTTAAAAGTCTTGTAACACCTGAAGATGTACACATCAGCCATACAGTTATGTTACATGAGTTACATCTTTATTAATTAGCAATAAAAAGCTCTATTTGGAGGTTCATGATCAGATTGCATTTTGATAATAATTTATTAATAAGTCTTTCACTCAGGAGGCTGAAGAAATATAAAATACATTTGCTTTCAGCCAAATTAAAATAGAATGAAATAATTTAAACTCCCAAACCAATTTCCTTCACTTTTCACTTAAGTGAAATAATATAACTAGAGTTCTCCCTTCCTACTGCTGCCATTCATTAAATCTTCATACTAGCATCTTCATGCTTTCTCCCTTATTTTCTGAGCTGCTTTGAAGAAATCTTTTTCACACTCTCCTATGCAAAAAAACTAGAAAATGGCTAAGCTACTACCCAGGTCAGTATCTATTGTAGTAATAATTGTTTCCTTTGCTCTCTTGTTGAACTATCTTTTTACTGGGCTTTTATTTTGTAAGTGTTTTGAGGCAGAGACTGTTTTTCTGTTGTCTTTGTACAGCATCGAATTGTTAGTAAGTAGCTACTAAGTACTGTTTTATCCCTAATAAGAATAAAAGTTAGTATTAGAAGCTAGAAGACACATTCCTATTTGATTATTGTCAGAAAAAATGGAGATGATATGTATATTAAAATTATGTTTAAATAACTGGAGTAATTTCAGTTCCTAGCCACATTCTCTAAATAATTTGGCTTGCTAAGAATCACAAGCATTAGGTAAAAACCTTTTCCTAAAATCACAGAATTTCAAAGTATGTGTGAAGTATGTGAAATGAAGGTGAGGAAGAAGTGTGGGTTCCACAACTCATCTTAACTAGGTAGAGTGATAGGGGAGAGCCATTCTCTTGTTGCTTTATTTTATTTAGTTATTTATTTATTTTCATCCTGCCTTTTAGAGTGGTTGCTCTGACTTCAGCTCTTCATCATTCATTATTTGTGATACATACATGGAGGAGAGGGAGATAAGCACTTGAGGACAATGTGTGCTAGATAAGGCTTTCAAACTATATTTCTGCCTTTTTGAAATAAAAACCGTTAAAGATATAAATGTTTTAGGAGACTCTAATGTAGCTGGTTGAATGCACATCCAGCAGAAATCTGTGATGAGTGTAATTAGAAAAAATAGTCACACTTTCTCCCACAAAGTTGAGTTATCTTACTGCACGTTCTGTGTATTTGGTATTAAAATATGTATCTGGCCAATGTATTGAATTAATATTTCAAAAGCAGTATTAGCTTTTGGAATTCCTTAATTTGCTAAGGCTTCATGTTGGAAATTTATCTTTACTTTAGTACTTACACTTGGCATCTAGTTTTCCTTTTATACCATTTGCTCTTCCATTGAGTTAAAAGCCAAAGTGTGCATAAGCAGACTTCAGTAATGGAGCTTGTAAATTCCTTGCTGAGGAACTATATAAAGATGCTGCGCATTCCTCAGTCAGGACCTAAGTGGCTTCTTGCAATTACAAGCTTAATCATTCCCTGATCCAAAAGCTATTGAACTACTCAATCTTATCATTCCTTGCCTACTTCAGCAGCTGAGATCGTAAATTCCTGTAACACGAGCAACAGGCGAGGAATAGTTTCACTAAGCAGAGTCATATCTCTCTCTCTCTCTCTGTGCATCCATCATACTTTCTGTAAAACGGGGATAATAATGTTCAGCTTGCTTTGAATCTTAACGTACAAAAGAGGAAATTATATCTATGTGAATTAGTATTACTTATTTTTGTATTACTGTAGTACACGAAAGTTCATTTTCATGGAGCAATACTTTACTGTGCTAGGTGCTTGCAAATGTAAAACAATGACCTTATGTTCAGACTAAAATTCTACAGTCTACTCTTCATTATGCAACATTGATTATTATTTTTAATGCCAAAAGCCTCTGTGTACTCACAAGCCAGGTTATTTCTAAACCCTGGATAAAATTTCCCAATGTGAACTGCAAAATCTAGACTCCTCAATCTATAAAATACATGAATAAAAACTGACTGATTTCAGAGAAGGTGAGTAATACCATACTTCTCCTTTTCCAGATATAGTAATGCACACATTTCCCATTAAGTCCCATTTATCTACTAAATTTGGTGGTTAAAAGCTCAGCTGTTTCCTCTTATTGTCACAAAATATTGTTAGGGAAATGGTAGGGATTTTTTTAACCTTTCTGAATTTTCACAACAAAAAAAGCCAGTCACAACTTTCTGAAAGGGAGCCATTGAACAGAGATTACTATGAAATGTTTAAATCAAAGGGAGAGGAACATAAAATTTCTGCAACAGAACGCTGCAAAAAGTGATGCTTTTCAATATTTGATTGTTTGCTCTGACACTAAATTGCTAGAAGTCTTCTAAATCCTTTTGCTCTTGGGGAGCGTATAGATTTTCTGGAAAGCTATGACAGTTCTTTGGTATTCTGTAAATAAATAGGTCAGTGTCTTATCCTGAAGTATTTTAGTTGGACAGTTTAAAGTAAAACAATGTCTGCTGGAAAACCTACTACACTGGTTTAGGTTTTGTGGGGGTTTTGTTTGGTTGTTGTTGGTTTGTTGGTTTGGGTTTTTTTTTCTTTCTCTTTTTTTAACATGTTAAAAGGTTTGTTTAAACAACAGATATAGGCAGAATTATCTCTGATCATTCTCTGGCATGAAGCTTTTTCCTTTGTATGAATTGCTAGATGATTATTCAGCCCTCCTGAGATTATGTTAAACATTATCCCATCTTGAAATGGCTTGAACTATATAAACAACATGAAATAGAAAACCAAAGGGATTAATGTCTCTTGAGAGAATGAGAAGATCCCCTCTAGAAGTTATGGGGCATGTGACTGGTTCTGTCTCAGTCAGAGTAGGTAATAAGAGCTTTTCCTCCCCCTGCTGTGATAATCACAGTGTTTGGGATGGTTTGTTCGTAAGAATGGTGTAGGGCTAGTGATGCTAGACACCAGTTAGATTTCTCTGGAGAAATAAGCTGGAATAGAATTTCTTTTCACCATTAGCTAGCAAAAGTGAGCATCTTCACAAACAGAGAAGTTGCCTCTCATCCACAGAGACTGAAAATGTTAATTTAAAGCTGGATAAACCTTTAGAAATCAAAACTCAGAGTGCCTACGTGATCACACTGTCAAATTTTGCCACATTTTTCTCTGTCATATTTCTTTTTGCCAGCATTGTCAATCACAAACATTAGACATTTCAATAAATCTCAAAAATCATGTGACTTTAAAAATAGAATATGATTATGAATGTCTTTTTTTGGGGGTGATTGCTGAACCTTTACTGCTTATATTGCCAAGCTTTTCTCTACAATTACAAGGTCTGGTATATACTTTTTAACCTATGATTCTATTTCCATCTGATTTCAGAAATTGGAGCTTTAAGAACATCAAATGATGTTATAGTTGTGATAAAATTGACAGATTGGTGACACCAGTGTTGCTTTAGAGTTATCACATAGAGGGAACATAAAAAAATCTTGTTAATCATACTTTAGTGCTTTGTAGTTCTTAATGGGAGATACAGGCTGGATTTGTGCTCTGCCTCTGGCAGTGGCTGATTCCATATATTTTGGACAAAAAGAAAGGTCGTCTTAACAAGTTCTTCTTCTTCTGTCGTGGTGACCACAGGACATTTTCCCATTGACCAGCCTAACAGGAGACTGATGTCTGTTCAGTCCTTTGCAAAGCACAAAGGCCTGCGTTAATAAGTATCAACAGCTATTATTGACTAACTCTGGAAACTGCACATTATTAAAAAAACATGCGCCTTGTGCTGTACATTCAGGTAGTAGTGATTCTGGGTATGCACTGGCATCAGTGAAGTGAGAGCTCTAAAAGTGAAGAATCCCATATTTAGTACAATTTTCTCCAGCCCTGTGTATTGTGTATATATATATATATATATACACTTTTCAAACAATCATAACTTCAGCTTTTGACAACTTTTTCTCCAAACTTAATTGCAGGCACACAATTGTGCTCCTGAGACATCTTCCTCTACCCACACACAGGTGTCCTGAATCTAAACTCTCCCTACCTTTGCTTCCCAGGTTCTCTTCCTCCTTCTCAGACAAACAGATTCATTGCACCTTACACCCCATCCTAGGCCTCCCCTTCTTACCTACGTGGGCAGCCACTGAGTGATTCCTTATTTCTCAATTTTAAATTATAACTTTTCTAAATCTGAAATCTTTTCCTGGTGTTTTTCTAGTGGGGCAGGACTTGCACTGGGCTTTTTGACCTTGGCTTTCTGAAAATGGTTAGTTATCTTCTGGCTCAAGGGGAAAGGATGGAGGAGGGTGAGTGAAAAGGAATACGCATATATTCTTTACAGTACAATGCCTTCTTTTTTCCTAGAGCTCTGCTGTCACTGGCTGGGAGAACTAGAAAGAATAAGCTCTGAACCAGGTGCCATTTGCTTTCATTTTCACAGAGATTTCACTAACAACAAATACTATCAAAGTTTGCTGATAACACCTCCTGGCAATTATCAGGGAAAAAAATCCAAAAGCAGGAGAGGTTTATACTGCCTAACTACCCAAGAGAGAGACTACGAGCTTTTTTCAGAGTCCTAAAGGTGACTGGGAAAGGAAATGAGAAATGAAAAGAATCTGAGAATTAAATGCATTTCACCTCTATTCTTTCCTCATCCAAAGTCTCTTGAGAAAATTCTGTGGCTGAGAGTTGCCAAACTAGTTACTGATTTCTCTGCAAGATCACTCAACATCTCTTATAACTTCATAAAATATCGTCTCTTTTTCCTCTCTATTTTTTTTTTTCCGCTGAGGCATCTCATTTCTCTAGCATACAAAAGCTACTCACATTTTTCTCTGTCAAGCTGTTCTTAGGTTTTGTCTGTCAGCTGTGATCCTTACCTGTTTTCTTTACAGGCTCTGGCATCTTCACTTTGTTTCTGATGGAGCTCCCAGTTGTATCTAGAAAGCAGGGTCCAAGCTAAACAGGAATGAGACTGCAGGGCTTTTGAGACCCCCTAAAGAAACACTTGGTGGAAGCCCCCATCCTGCTCCTCCCCCTTGATCCCCCACTGTTGTCAAGTATGGCACCTTATCAACAGCAGGACACACTTGACAGGCTACATCAGCTGGGTTAAATATAGCCAAGTTCCAGGAGCCAGAGAGCTCCAACCACCCAAGACTGGCTACCACTGATCTATTGGTACAAACCAGAGCACAATCTGATGTTGCACATGCGTACAGTACATTTTCCAGCTTCATGTATGTGTTGCATTAAGAATTCCTACACTGCCATGTTTATAGCACATTCAGCAAACTAGATCTGATAGTTACATCTCCTGTACGCTGGTTCTGTATTTACTCTAAGTATGTATCTGCTTGCATTCTTGCTACCTGTTTCAGTCTTTGTTATTGTTATAATTGGGTCAGAACTGAACAGGCCCTCAGAGAGCTTTTTTCGTTTGTTTCTTTTTTTTTTTTTTTTTTTCTATTGAAGACTGTGTTTGTAGAACTAAATGTGGACCTTCAGGAAAGAACTTTCTTTTTCAGAAACATTTATGTATTACATGTGCAGTCACAACCAGAAAGCATGATGTTAACTAAATGGTTTCAGTCCTCCCTTCCTATCTACCTGCTTGATCTGCAGCATACATTTCTTGAAAACTAGCAAATAATTTTTTTATGTACCATATAAAAAATAGTTCCAGGGTTCTATTAGATACCTCTAGACGTTTTAATTTTGCTTAATTATATAGAAAAGATCTGGGGGAAATCTCACTCACGCTCCAGTCATCGCTTCTTATTTATTCATACATTTAGCATATGTCAAAATAGTAACCGTGGACAATCATCCCTTTATTGACTTGGTGGTATATCCATTTCCTGTCACTTTTGTCTGTCTCATTTTGAGTTTTGAGATTTATCAGATAAACTCTGTAGGCCAAGCATTTAGCACATTTTAGCTACCACTAGTATTGAAAAAAGAATTTAAAAAAAAAGTGGTTTTCAGTTTTTCCAGTTTTACTAGCCTGTAAAACCCTCGATCAAAAGGATTTCTGCTTTTGGCAGGGAGCTCAGAACAGATGAGTGTGCACACAGCCCATCAGTCACTGTACTTTGTGTCTGTCTTTCACATCTGACTCTCTGGTTAGACTGATAGGACAAATGTGAACATGCAAGAATGACTGCTGCTACCTCTCCTGATTTTGGGCCAAATACTTCCTCCCCTTCCCCTAAAGGAATTTTTTTGCAGACGAGTGAGGAAGATGGGCAGGATGTGACCTATGTACATTTTATGTTGGCTTCGTTTCTAGTGGAGCACAAGTTAGCATGATATATTTTTGACCTACTATCCTGTGCCTGAGGCATTTCACTGAGAGTCAGGAAATCTTGGCTATTTGCTTTGGCTTGAACTCTTTCAAAGGGCTTGGGTCCCACAGTATGAAAAATCTGTTACTTGACTAGTGAAGATTGTTACTCCTTTCTTAAATATTTCTCCCTATTAGGGAGCTGCCATTAACTCCCTCTTCTCTCCAGAGCTGATCCCTAACACACTGTTGGAACGGCATCCAAATTCCTTCTGGGAAGAGAGTTGTCTCCTTGCAATCTTAGACAATGGAGGCCACAGGAGGTGGAGCTACCACAGACTGATATGCAGAAAGAAAAAAAAATCTATGCAGATTATCCAGAGGTGCACTGTGATCAGAGCCATGTTTCTTCTCAACTTTGTTGCCTCTCTAGTATGTGTCCTTGAAATAATGTTTACAAAGAAAAGTAGCTAACTAGAAGTCACTTCCACAGTATTTAAAACATGAACCTCTTGTAACTGATCAGAATACACTAATCTCCCTCAGGAATCATTTTGCCTAGAGAAGTTAGTTTTGATACTTCATCCTTTGACCCACACCTATTAGCAAATAATTGTTTTTACTGAAAGCCCATATGCTATGTTCTGAGGTTCTTGATTTTATAAAATACATAGTATGTTGACATGTTACATTAGATTTGGATTCAAAAGACTGTTCAGTTCTGAAGTTTTTTTTAGAGTTAGCACCATGGGCCTTTACTGCCATTAACTAAAATAGCGTAAGTGGAAATAAAGCCATTTGTGTGGATTTGAAGGAAATATATATTATATACAAACTCAAATACAAATTATATAATCCAGATTGCACTGGAAAAAGGTGAAGCTCCGGAACACCTGCAGTACATTGATGACATCATCGTATGGGGCAACACGGCAGAAG
>JAVJGG010000032.1:21914126-21981360 GCA_035590195.1 Aviceda cuculoides
TTGAATATCCAGCTGTAGTATGAATGCTTTCTTTGAAAGTTGACTGATGATCTCTAACAGCAGTGGGCTGCAAAATGTTCCAATAAACTCGTGCTAATCATGAGTCATGTCTCCAGATAATGACCTGACCTACCTTATTCCAGCATGTCTGCCTGTCTGGTGCTTGGCCACTTTCAGAGAAAATGGAATGCTTGCTTCTCTATAATTTTCAGTGATTTTGTCACATTAATTTTGGTATTTTTCTCTAAAACAGCCAAAGAGCTTCTGCTTGCATGTGCAACTGAATAGTATAATTCAGCTTGATTAGACAGCATACTATCCAGACCATTTTGATTGGACGGGATACAAACAGTACTGTAGTGGAGAAGCATCATCATTTGGTCTCCTTAACAGCTAAACCACGTGATTATTCAGACTCTTTATGCCACCGATGAAAACCTAACCAGAAACAGATGGGGAGTGAATATTTTTAGAAACAGTATTTCAAAGCATTAACAAGAGGAAGAGAAAAAGATTTCAACTTTGGAGATAAAGAGAATTTTAAACCTGCTTGTTAAAGTATATTCAATAGTATTTAAAAAAAAGTTTTAATTATAAATAATAGTGTCCCAATTAATATTTTTCCTCAGATTCTTCCATTTCCATGTTACTTGTGGCCAAAACTAGTGTAAAATGAAAATTCTTCAATTCAACTACAAGTAGCTGCTCTAAAATAATATTTTATAGTAGTGCACAGTGCTCAAATCACTTATTTAAAGGTTCTTTTTGTTTCTGTTTGAACATTTATTTTAATTTTGTATTATTTCTCCAGCATCTAATTGTTTTCTATGCAAGACTTGCTAGGAAAATGGAAAACTAGGTCTGAGATCTAAAAAGGCTTTTTGACAAGCTTGAAACGGCTTTTGTGATATCCTAAACATCTCCACAATTAGCTCACCAGTTAGCTCTTTTCAGTCATCATAGTTTTCCTGCAAGAGGAAATGATCCTTCTCGTCTAAATAATAGTGTCAGAGAATGATCAGTTCTGCTTTTCAAGCTGTGCTTGTGATAAAGATATATTTATTAAGAGAGGAGTTAATCCTCTAGTTTTCTTGAATATCAAGTCTGCAAGTCCAATGAGGACAAACGTCTTTTATCTCTTTCTAGTAGCAGGTCAGTGGTGGAGAGTCAGTACCAAGCAGAAAAGTCCTGTTTCTGGCTGAGCATTGAAAAAGCCCTAATTATGTCAGTGTTGAGTGTTGTTCTAGTCTTCTGAGAGCTACCTTCAGTGTCTTCGGCTTCCATCCTACAATTGCAATATAGATGCAGATGGTGTTTATATGAGTCTAATTTAGTGAGCATTACATTGTGTCCTATAGGAAATAAATTCTTACAGTACAATTTTACAAACAAAATCTCTTCTTAAATTATTTTATAGGTTTGACATATCCTAACCCTAATTGAATAAAAAATATTTGTCTAGGAGAATATACATGATCCTCAAAGAACAGTAACTAGAAGTTGGGTTGCAAGATTTTTTATAAGACTGAATGATAGTTTCTATTTATTATTCTTGTCTTGGATAGAGAAAGTTCTGAAGCCCTCACCCGCTTTTAACTCTCAGTTGATTTCTGGCATCGATTGATGTATTTATCATGTTCATGAACTGGGAAGAAGAATTGGGAAGTACTTCACTGTGATGTTTTTTTAAGCAGGAGCTTCTTTCTGTTTGCCTCCAAGGAGACACTGCAGCCCGGAGATGTCACCAGACTTCTCACTTCCACAGTGAGATTGTTAGTGCAGATAAAACTGACTGCATTTAGATACAATTTTGAGAACTCAGGTCTTTAAGAAGCTCATCACTTTCAACTATTTTTGGTTTCACTGAGGAGCAAGCTCTGAAAACCTTCAAGTTAGTTACATTACTTAGTTACGGCTTCCAAATTGTCATATTTGGCATGTTCTACTACATTTTAATATTGTTAAAGAAAATGCTTCTCTTCATTCTAGACCTATCTCATTTCACCTCATCTATTTTGGAAGAGTCATGATGATAGCTCCTGATTTATGAGTGCTTGAACACAGCTGAGATATGTTAAATAATGTTAAAAGTTAAAATGCTAATTTTCTTCGTGTTGGTTGACTTTGGTTTTCTTTTCTGTGTTTAGATGTACTGGGTAACTTTACCATGGTATCTCAGGTGTTGAATTATCTTCTATTTTGCATTTTTAGTGTAATCTATACAACGCAGTTGTTATTAGTTACTATTAACTGTTTTACAGTAGGGACTAAAATCCACAGTTAAAAGCTTGAAAACCTTTTGTACTAGAATTCTGCAAAGACATGATTAAATACAACTTATTTCCCAGAAAGGTTCATAAGCTAAAATCAAGATATCACTGTGGAGGTAAGCAAGCAAGAGGAAAGAACAGGAGCAGGAAAATGAGTGAAACCACAGAAGAACATGGTTAATTGTTATGTTCTAAACCGGATAAAGCTATAAATGCCATTCTTGGTATAAGTGAATAGAAATTATTCAACTGGCAGGGCTTCATTTGCACAGGAAAAAATAATGATGGATATATATATATGTGTACTTTAAAATTTACTTCAGTGCTGTAATTTCTCTCACAGTGATGTATTTCACCTATTATCTTTGTTATTTAGTTTGACAGCATTGATGATGTTTCTAAGTAAATTAAAAAGTAGTGACAGATGGATAAGGCGCTATAACCCAGTGTGCTTTTTTGTTCAGGTACCACACATGAGCTGTATCTGCATAACTGAATGCACATGAGATTTGTTTGTGAAGTAATCATTTATTATGCAAACACCAGAACTTCATTATATCAAATTTTATTAAATATGTACAAGTTATTACTATTTAAAAGAATGAGTATCATTCCAAGATCTGCAAACTTCTCTCTAGCTTTGAGAGCTGCGGCAGAGCCTGTATTAATGCTAGTTTGAAAGCTGTAAGCTAATGCAGTGTCACTGTGAATGACACAGCACCACCTTTGAAGGCAAAACTTCATCAGCTGTATTCTTTAATTACAATACAATCAAACCAAATCTTTCCTGACAATAATATATTTGTACATTGTTTAAATTTCCCAACTCTGTCCAACTTGTAGGATGGAAGCAAAGAATTCTGTCACATTTAGGATTCTCAGATGCTGAAGAAAGGAATTCGTACCAGAAACATCTGACGGTAAAGGCCATTTAAAGGCAGAGAATGGGGCACAGGAAGCAAAGAGAAAGATGCGTCCATCTCCTCTGCTGGTACCCAGCCAGGAGGTCTTAATATTTTTCTTGCTTAGGGTCCCATGGCCTCAGTGAGGATAATGCTTCCTATCAGTGACCCCCTTTCCCATCACCTCTCCACTAAACTGGTAGGTCAGCTTCTTCTTGACTTTCTTGACCTCCCCTGTCTTGCCGTAGTTTCTCAAAGCCCGTGCCATCTTCTGGTAGGTCATTTTCTTGCGATTGCCTTTCTGGATGCCCCAGCGATGTGCCAATGCTTCTTTGTGTTTGGAGGAGAACTGGAAAGTACCTTTTTCCTTGTCCACCCACCAGATGCTGTCCTTCATGTCTCCACTGCGAAGAAGGTCCAGAAGAAACTGATACAGACGTATCTTTTTCTTGCTGCCTGCGTGTCAGAGAAGAAAGGCAGTGGAGCATTAGTATTAGCATGTAGTTTCTGGTGAAACAGCGGAATGTATTTAATTCATTTAACTGTTTCAGCTAGCTTGTCAGTCATGTAACTTTTTCAGTTTGCAGCATTTATAACAATAGACAGTGTTACACTGTGGAGACATAATGTGGTGGATTGATATACCAAGAAGGAAAAATAGGAATAAGGGATTCCAAAGGCCAAACCCTTGTTTTGAAATTAATTTGGTAATTTGAAGCTAACTGAAAA
Organism: Aviceda cuculoides; assembly: GCA_035590195.1. NCBI lineage: Eukaryota > Metazoa > Chordata > Aves > Accipitriformes > Accipitridae > Aviceda > Aviceda cuculoides. The sequence goes on from JAVJGG010000032.1 coordinate 21,918,028, forward strand.
ACATTGCTAATTTGAAACTAACCTGAAGCTAATTTGGGCAGGTTATATGGAACCTGACTTTCAGGTACTGAGCAAACAGCTAAATATTTCTAAAAATCTGTTCTTGGACATTCTCGCCTTGGTTTTCCCATCTGTTAATGGAAATTGGAGTAGAAATGGCAAAAGCCATTTCCATTCAGGAAGCCTGAATAGGCAAGGCAGAAGGAGGAAGCAGGAGTATGTAAAGAAATGAGACTTGTGATATAGACACAGTTATGGTCATAAAAGATTCAGAGGACGGGAGACTGCAAGGACTCAGGGAAAGTGAAGTGTTGGCAGTGGGATAAAATACTAGCACAGCAGTTCTACAGTTTTATTCGTTATCATCATGGTAATGTAACAGCTGCTCAGCACATAGCTTTACGATGTCCCTCTGTCTTCACTGACCTGTTTCTCCATGCATAATTCCAGGCCCAGGGTCCACACCATCAGTCTCCCCATCTGATACCTCCAATGGGGGGCTCTGCCTCTCTATGTCCTCCTCATCAGAACTGGGCTGCGGTGGAGAGGAGTACTGTAGGCACATCCGGGGCAAATAGGACACCTTTGTGAGGAAAGAGTAGGAGAAGGAGGAGGTAGTGATAGGGAGTGGGGCATCGAGATAAAAAAAGGAAATATCATGGAGAGAGTTACAGAGAAAAGGGAGGAGAAAGTAAGATGTATATGAGATTGTTTAGGGTAATACTGAGTGACTTAGTTGTTGACATTTATAACAAATACTATGCAGTTAAGAAACACTGCCAGCTAACAGTCACACATGTACAAAGATGCATCTTTACAAGAGGGAAGGAGGAATAAGGTTGTGAATGTCAGAACATTCACCTATGTTATATCCTATGCAAGTGATATTGCCCCTCTTCCCCCATACCTCCCTGGAGCTAGCATTCTTCCTAATGAGTTTTTGATCCCTGCTGCCTATCCCCAGTGTAAAACTGCTTCTGAGAACAACTTCTTTTCTGACACAGACCTTCTGGAACTACTAATTTAAATTTGAAAGAGCTGAACATTTCTGCCCTAGCATGGCTGCTTTGACTGGCTTTGGCTCTGTGGTACTCTTGCTTTCTCAGCCATAGTACCTTCTGACAGCACTGAATCCCTACAGGACTGCATCCAGCTCTGGAGATGGTGTTACACGGGTCGGTCAGCTCCCTATCCCAAATTTCCCCTGTGAGGAGGGCAATAGCCTTAGCACTAAGATAAAGGATACATCATGCTTGCTCACATTCTCTTTTCCTAAGCAGCTATCTGAAAATTCCCCATTAATGGGGATTTCTCAACTGCAAAGATAGCAAACCAGTTTTTGTGCAAAATTCTCTTGCCCTTATATAGCTGTCTTGTCAGGAGCAGTGTGGAATATACCTCAGCTCTGTAAATTCTCACTTGCAGTCTGGTTTATTAGGGATCATGACCAGTTGCCATGAATTCTTGCAGTTTCTTATTTAAGGATGAGAAACAGATCAGTCTGAGGGGCAGGGAGTCAAAACCCAATTCCTACATTAAAAAAAAACCCCAACCAACACTCCCCAAACCCAGCAGCATATAGAAGGTGGTTCTCAGGAAATGGGCCAGGTAAATAGTCCTGGAAGGTCAGCTCCTTTTGAACAGCTCTTCCTTCCCTCCACCGAGAACAGACATCTTGCCCCCGATTCCCTTCACAGGGGACCTTAGGCACCGAAGCGGGGAGTGGGTGTTCATTTCATGAGTCACACCACCCACCCCACGTCGGGCTTTTGCCGAGCGGTGCTTTTCAGATGAGTTTTGCGCCAGCTTAAAATGTCCCAATAAGGAGTGTGCAAAGGGCTGGTTTTGGGGTGCAGCAGCTGGCGGTTAATGAGTTGGCAGATTGGCTGGAGCCAATCTGGCAGGAAGGCCAGGATTGGGTAAGAGTATGTGTAAGCTTCCTGTCAGATCCCCGAGAGCGAAACTTCAGCCCTCACCACAGAGTCACCTTTAGCTTTTTACAGTTAAGAAAGCTGTGGCCTCAAGGGTAGGAAGGAAGGGAGAGACTCTGCCATGGGGGGGAGGGGAATGAGAAGGTGGGACAATGTCTTACAGGGGAGGGGAACAGAGATTGGTGCCCCTGCAGAGCAAAAGGTTGTGGAGACCTGGAGTGCACTGGGGGGGTGGTGTGGGAGTAAGAAAACTGCTCCTCTGGGGCTGGAGGGGGACGGTGGGAGAGCGCTGTGGGGGACGGAGAGGGAATGGTGTCTCACAAGAAAAGGGAGTTGCAGAGGCCAAGCTGGGGAGTTGAGTAAGCTTCCCCCACCCTGGCCTCACTTTCCCTATCTGCTGTATTTTTGCTTACACTTATTCTGCACCTGAAACTCAGCGTAGGTCAATACATACAGTGTCACACAGTTATGTTACAGAGAGTCACAGAGGACCTGCTGGTGTGTCTGAAAGAGCCAGGTTACCAATATGGTTCTGGAGAGAGAAAGATTAAGAAACTGCTACTACTTTCCATATTCTGATGTTGTCTCAGGATCTGTGGCATCCATTTGTGATTTTCCTGTTTCTAAAGCTCTTCACGGTTTCCCAACCTTTCTTTCATTCTCCCTTCAGAATGACTATTCTTTTCTTAATTTGTTATTTGTGAGACCACCTGTTGGCAGGCCAACAAAACTTTTTAAAGAAATCTTGTCCAAGAACAGCTTGAGCCTCAAATTTGATTTCACAAAATAATGTGCTATCAACAGAAAATTAGAGAAATATCTTTGCGTGTTCTTCCTTTATTTGCAAACTGTAACTCTGATATTGCAGACAAGCATGGGTGCAGTTAGTAACTGGCAAATTCAGCAGAGGATTAAAGCTTGCTTCCTGCTTCTGTTTCTTTGAAAATACCTTAAATAATAGTATATGCTGCCTGTGACTGTGGCTGAGACACACCAGAGTCTCAACCTCAGAGCATGCCAAGTACCACTTGCATGAGCTACTGTAGGTTAAAGTAAAAAGCCAAAGATCCCCAGCTGGTAAGGAAGAAAAGGGTAGTGGTGAATTCCACCTACTAGTATCTTCTGCAGCTTGGGGTGGGGTGGGGCAGAGAGAGCAAAGTGCTCTTTATCAAAAGTTGCAACAAAATTAATTCTCTGCCTTTTGTCCTGAAATTAAAGGTGATAACTGAGTAGAATGAAGTGGCGTAAGCAGAAGCATCCTCTCTTGTTATTTGGTGGCGCTTCCAAAGACATCCGTAAAGGGGCTAATTTTTATTATTTGCCTTTGGTTGGAGGTAACGGTTGGTCATTATGTATGAGCAGTTGCAGCGAGCAACTGAAACAACTTGAAGCTTCCCACAGACTGCTGTTCCATCAAGCATTTTTTATATTTGTAACTTTCTGTTCCTAATTCTTTGTTTGTATCTACATCTTATATTCTATTCCTGGTTTTTTTTCTGGGTAGTAGGTGAGAAGTTTGATGGCTTGCAGTCAGTTTCCTGTTGACAGTGTTAACTTATTCACTCCATTTTTTTCCTTCTTTGTTTTTCATTAATACAGTATTTGTATACAATTTCACTTTGCTTTGAACAAAGAAGCCCAAAATGACAATGCCATGCATGCAGCTTCTCTCACAAAACTTCAGCAATGACACCATTATATGCAGCACTGTAATGGGCAAACACTTTTCTTTCTCTGACCTCAGTCCTACTCCGTCTTGTATTCAGCACATTGTAGGTAGCTTGCCTGGGAAACTCCTTAGCACAGGATCACCCAGCTTTCTTATTGCTCTCAGTAATGACTTCGGGCATATTCTTGTAGGATCAAGAGTTAGAAGTGATCACACCCACTTTGCTTAGTATCGTTGCAGTATGATGGAAACCCTTATAATTTCATCTTTGCTGGGAATTCACTGGCACTTTGTGACTATCTTTACTGCACAATGGAGTATCTTTTTTTACAGGGACACGACTGGCTTCATGTAATATCTGAGCAGAGACAAGACAGTGTGTTTTGGCTCATGCCTTATTTACTTGCAGGTAACAACACAAGTAGCTTGTCCTCAGCCTGCTTCACTGTGGTAAAATTACCAGTGACTTGTCTTTGTTAGCATTTCTTGTACAGGTCATGTAAAATTGTCAGGGTTGCATGGAAATATTTAAAACTTTCCTACTACTTTGAGGCTCAGAATACTTCCCAGTAGTCATGGATACCCTTGCTATGCCAATGCATAGCTTCTCAGGTCCAGTTCTTCTGCAGACTTTCAAAACAGTTGATTTTCATTCCAAATTAAACAAAATTTTGAAATTTCAAAAACATCCATAAAATGCAATTATCTTTTTAGGTGCAGTTTGAGGAACATGACTCCTCATTATCCAGATAAAAAGAATGCTTAAACTGCATTTGTGCTGAGAATGAAGAGTTTTGTATCAAGTGCTTGTGCAGTAAGAACTTGCGTAATTCATTTCAGCAATCTCTTTCACATAAGAGTACGCATTCCCTGGTGCATTATTTTCCTTACCCTTAACTATCATCCTAAATTCTGAGTAAGGGTTGCTAACCATACCTGATGGTTGAGTCCGATGTGTGTGGTTGGGATTGCAGAATCCAAGACATGCATTTGTTCAATCTCCATGTGCCTGTACAGCTGCTGCAGCTGGGGAGGCTGTACACTCTGCAGTTCTGTGAAGTGATTATCTCCAAAGGTCTCAAACTCACTGTGCATGTGGTGTGGATGATATTCCCAATAATGATCTAAAGAAAATAAAAAAAGATTGTCTGTCATTAGAAGATTAAGAAACATGGGATTTACCTGTCTTTCATTGGTTCCTACTTCTGTCACTGTCCTTTCTGACCTCTCCACACCATTCCTGTTGACCTGTCTCTGGTGACATTCTATACAGATCCCTGTAAAGTTTCTTTTCCTAATCTCATAAATGCCTGTGGCTGGAAAATCATACTTAGGCCACTTTAATTAGGAGAACACTCTTAGATGGAGAGATGGATTTCAATGGTAATTTAGTACAAGATCCAAGAGACATTAATGCTGGCACCTTTCTCAAGAAGCGACCATATCAAGCTTACATTTTCATTATTGAGGCAACAAATTCTACTGATTTACATATTGTCATATTCTCATTACACTCTTCCTCATGGCATGGAAGTGAGGAGATGGAGAAAATGTACAGATTATTCTGCAATTACCTTCAGTCTTTATTTTACTCTCCTAGCAAAATTTCAGGAATGCTGGAGAAAAGGCTCAGCATTTTGCTAGATATTTCCTGTAATCATGTGTTGGTATGTCACACATTTTTCAGTACCAGTACTAGAGAATAAAAGGATAAACAGCAGTTTAGCTGTTTACAGCAGTCTGGTGTACACTGTTTACAGTGAAGCTAAATTCTGATGCAGACTCTTTCTCTACCTTTTTTATCTCTTTAGTATATTTGCAATTTCTATGATAGTTTAGATTTTTTTAAAAACATAAAAAAGTGCTCAGATAACAACTATCCTGTTTCCTGACTTATTTGCTTTTGAAATTAATTTTCATATCATTCTCAGTTTTAGATTTCTGGGTTTTTACTTCAATATAATCCTCCAACATTTTTAGAATTTCATATTTGCTGCTCAAAATTTAAAATCTGCTAGAGGAAAAGTGAAGCATTGCAAAGTCTATTTCTCTCTTACATACAGTAGCTGCATGCCTAATTATGCATGTATTTGTGTGCATTCTGTTTTTTAAAATCAAAGTCAACAACACACCCTCTGCTCTGACTGAGCCAGGAGCTAATCTTCCATAGTTTAACTTTTCATGCATCATTTCATGCATGCCCCAAATTTCTTTTTGATATTCAGTGTAACAGTTCTAATTTATATCTTACTATTCTGAGTTTTCTTCCCTTCTATTATTATAAATCATTTCTGTCCTACCCCTCATGTGCTTCCAGGTTGCTATCAGGTACCCTTACAATTATCGCTTAACCCAGCTGCATGTATTAGTTCTCAGTCCTTCAATATAAATCGGTATATTCCCCCCCTAATCATACTTGTGCACTTCTCCAAGCTTCCTCCCAGCTGTTGACATCCTTCTGATAATGCGATGGAGAGAACTGAACATGTTGTTCCAAGTGTAGTTGTACTGAATTTATAGAGGAGCAATTGTCTTGTTCTGCAATATGATGTTACTGTGTATGACATTATCTGGATACTAATGTGCTGTGAATATTTTTTCTTAAATACCAGTTTCATTCTTTCTCTCAGCTTCTATCTCCTCGTCCTTCCCCACTTACATTTCAAACAATTAGGTCTGATCTCATTGAGGATTTGAAATCCAGGATAGTAACTTTGAATGTGGCTTCCTTTAGAGGGAACTCAGTGATATGTTTATACCAAACATAGTTGTACCTGAGAAGCCGTAAGCTCTTTTAGCTGCCTTTATGGATCAGGGCTGTAGAAATTTATTTGGAGGCTCTATCAGACCATTTGCCACAGCAATGCTTACTTTTTTGCCCTTCCTGCTTTTCTGATTCATGGATAAACCATGTTGCTGCATGTGAAAGGGACAGAAAGGTGCTTATAAAAGCACCAGGGAGCTGTTGCAATACTCTGTAATTTCTTTGCTTTGTTGTATAGCACTTTCTGTGGGCTACGTATGGATTTTATAGCCCAAAGTTATAATTACAATGCACAGTAGCACTTCTTCATGTTGTAATGCTAGAGAAAAATTTTGTTTTCTCTGGTAAAAAAGTGGGGTTTATGGGTGCAAAGTACTCAGGTACTTCTGCATTCACATCTGCTCCAACCCAGAAAATGGCAGAGTGTGAGTCTGAATCCACAGGTCGTCTGAGGCTGTGTCCTGGTAGGAGGCTTTGGGCACTTTCAATCTGAAACTTTTTTGTTTAGTTGGAAGACTGAGCCACACTAACTCATGCTTTTTCTGGGTTAAATTACTGCAGATTTCTCTAAGTAGAGCCAACCATTGAGGCCCCATATACCGTGGGCAGCCCTGTATAATAAATTGTTGAGAGTACATTGCTGCAGTAATCTATACTTTTGTTCCTTAGAATGATCTGGCTCTGCTCCTTGTGCAGAAAGTCCTCTGTCAGATGGCAATGTATATTCTCAAAGGCCCCTTGTCTTTGATAATCTGCTACAGCAAATGAGATCAATGCATAATTGTGAGGATGACAAAGCCCAGGCAAAAGTCTCTGAGGCTGTCAGTGGCAGGTCTTCAGCTGTGGAATGTCTTACTAGTAGTAGCTATGGTGGTCAAGGGACAACACAGTACATTTCCAACATGCACAGCCATGAGTATTTGTGCATGCTCTCAGTGGTCTGCTTTTGATTCTTCTTAAATATTTTTTTATCAACAGTCATGTTTTTATACTTCAAGATATGTCTTAGTTTTCTGGAGCCTATGACAACATTCCTGTTGCTTCCAGAACTGTTCTTTTAAACTCTTTCTTGGCAAATAAATTAACCTATGGAACACTATTTATGCGTATTCGTGTTAATCACTATGTAATATTTAGCCTAGTCTGTACTGAATTCTTATTTTAAGGAGTTAGGTACTGCTGTAAAAATACTATAATAGAGTAGTACTAATAGCACAGCATTTAGGAACTTACAGTGACTACACAATACTAATACATTACAAAATAAATCTATGTCAGAAATTACTTCAACACAAACTTATGTCCAAATATTGAAGTTGTGGCAGGAGGAAAAGTCCATATTTCTTTCTAAATTATCTATAATTTGACAGCGATGCTTAGGAAAAACAGATTGGTTTAGTTACATTAAAAGAGAAATTCCGAATTCTGTCTCCACAAGTCCCTCTGCATTTAACCACACTAGCTAAGTATATTGCACTTGAAAATATAAAAATTCCTAAATATCTGTGTCTGCAGTTATTAGAGTTATCAGCAGCTATTGACTTCTGTGTTCTTTGTTAGTGTTATGTCAGTAACACACAGCAATTCTGTTCTTTTCTCAGAACATAAAGGTGGAAGGAAGAAAAAAGAAAGGAGAGAAAAATTCTAGAAATGGAAAGTGTCTGTTCTTTGGCTAAAGGAAAATGTCATTAAAAGCCAAGCTAGAGCTGCACAATGGAGTCATTATGAGAAATTTCATGTGAAGTGAAAGAGGATGTGAAAAAAATTCTCTCTTATAGAGACATGGAGATCATGTTTGTTTTGGTCTTGTATGTAGTGAAAGGTTAGAGGAAGGACAGTCATGAATCCTGAACTCCCTCCCATGACAGAGAGGATGTTAGCCTGTCGGGAAGCAATAGCGGACCTAAAGGCATTGTGTTAATATTCACCATGGAGGTAGATTCTCAATCTACAAGTGAGAAAACATAACTGAACTTCCTCAGTCATCTTTTGACCAATGTAAATTGCTTTGCTCCTGTTTTAATAGAAGAATAATGTTAGAACCAGCAGTTAGAATATGAAAGAGGCTTAGGGAAGATATTTATTATAAAGTGGAGTAGTAGGCTAAATCTGCATCATGGAGCGCAAAACCATGCAGAAATTCATGAGCCAGCTCTTGAACCGGAAACATGACAGCTCTGTCAGCACAGCCCTCTGCCTGGTCTAAGGAGGTGCCTGTGTTGACATGGCTGCACTTGCAAGGTCTGAGCCAGCGTCTCTGAGTGGCTCTGCTCTGTGCTGTACAGGTTTTCCAACTCATTTTGAACTAGGAGAAGGTTTCTTACACAGTGCCACATTGCACAGCTTAGATATTCCCACTGTGCTTCGCTCATCTGAAAAAATAAGCCAAGAAAAAAACCATAGAGGAAATGAGAAAAATATTGAAGGACACTGGAAAATGAATGTCTTGATTCCCTACAGAATCGCTGCCTGTTGAGTGAAATGCGCTGCTCTGAGGCAGTGCAGCAGTCTTATCTATAACACCAGTAGGATCTTATTAGCTCTCACTTTACAAACTTCATAATTTTAATAGTGCCAAATGTTCGAAAATCTGTAAGTCAGACCCAAGCAAATCATGAAGATGGCTTTAAAGTGAGGGGCTTTTTTTCATGAAGTTTGGAGTTCTATATTCCATATAGCATTTAAGACTAAGGTTCACATGTTTGGACTTCCCTCCACTTCTGTGTGGGGTAAAGTCCTAACAAAATCAAAGCTGACATTTTTAAATGATCACATTACTCCAGGAGGTGGGATGAAAATAAAATCCCAAATCACGAAATCTAGTAAGTTCCATGAGGCTAGCAACAAAGTGAACAAGGGTCAGCATTCAGCTTCATACAAAAAGTGATTTTTACTAAACCAATAACGTTTAGTAATAACTTAGAGACAAAGCTGCAGTGGAATTTTGTAATTGCTAAGATTGCATTAGTGTTACAAAACATGCTGTATTACATTTACAGACTTACTAGCATACAAGCTCAGGGTAGGGAGATGGGCTAATACATGATCACTTGAAGTAGCTTCTGTCCTTCATGACTGTGTCTCTGTGTTTATTACAGTATTTACAAAACAGTTAAACTACAGTATACAAAATAAATGCAAACAATGCATGTTGTTACGAACATATGGATACTTTTATGGTGTGTTTTTGCTTGTTAAATTTAGTGTTCACTTACTGGCAATGATCTCCTACATATTAAATTAGTGACACACTATTGTGTGTACTTTACTGCCTACTCATGTAAACATGGAGTAAGGGTTGCCTTCAGCACTATGATGTAGAAAAGTGACAGTAATGCATGTAGCACAGATCTACAGATTAAGATATTGCCATCTCTTTCACAAACTTAATTTGGTAGCAGTGAGATAGAGCTAGTCTGACACCAGAGCAAGTCCTTCTATTTCTTTAGCAGTCCTTTATCAGCAAAGTCAGAAGTATTATTCTGTCATGTAGTATATATTTACTTTATCTGGTAGGTTTTCTTTGAGGTCCATAGTAATACTGAATAGACCTGCAAAATAATTTTTTTATGTATTGCCAGTGATCTCACTGTACCCCAAGTGAACTCCTTTCTCACAATTCTGTCCTACTTATTTCTTTTTTCCTATCTAATCATGTTCTCGGCTCTTTCACTTCACTGCTGTCACTTCAGCACCTTATTTATTCTTTTTCCCCACCATTTTTCAATCATTGTGCTTTTATCTACATTGTTCTGAACACTTAGTACATATTTCTAAAAGCAGTTTGTGGCATCCCTTTCCTTCCTTTCTGCACAGCTCTTCTCAAGACCCACTACTTGTGTCATGTTAACAAAATGAAAGCCAAAGTTGTGTTTGCCAATATTTATAGGAAAGAAGCAAAATGTGTTAATTTGTATTTTTCAATCCCCTTTGGTTGTTCATTGCTCTTTTGGACTGTGAGCAATTCCGGAAAGTGTAGGGAATATTAGATATTTAGATACAATCAACTACATTACAGGTGCTTTCATAAATAAAAATTTGATTGAAATGTGCAGGCTGGGATTAAGTTGCCTGTTCCATAACCACTTACTGTAGGAGTTAAAACATTAAACAATGGTTTTTTTGATCTTTAGGACAAGTGCAACACAAGTTTTGGAAGAGACAAATTTCTGTCCAAAGTGGGTGTTTAGGTATTACTTAAGACATAACCCACATAGGTGACTTTTGAGTTTTTGTTGTGTTCATTACGATGAGTAAAAACATGTTAATGATCTGAGCATTGTAGCTTAGGAACAGCCTTCCACTAGAAAAATGGGCAGTAAACCAGATGGGATGATAAGATTATGAAAGAGAAAGAGATGTTATTGCTTGAGGTAGCCTAGATTTAATGACAGAAAAGTTATTTCCCAGTGCTTTTTCCTACATAGCATCTTTTATATTTATTGTTTAATTGTCACAATTGCCTTTTGAGATAATAAATGTTATCCTCATTTTATGGGTGTGTAAACAGGTACAGGTTATAATGTAAAAACCCTGAATTTCCATGTGGAATTTGTTGCGTTTGATTAATGTGACTTGACAGATGCCATGAGATAACTTATAAGAACTGAATTATTTCTTTGTCTCCAGGCATTAAGGATATAATAGGTGTTTCTTGAATGCAGTGTAGAGAGCAAATTTAGGTAGCAGTCTTTTCCAGTTAAATGCTCAGAACAATCCTATTCTGTAACTTGCTGTCCCTTTAAGGTCGCTTCTGTTGCCAGAGATAAAACAGTGCCATGTTGTGAAGTTGTTAGATGTCTTAAAGCAGTGATGGGTCTAGTTGCTATATCAGTGGGAGTCTTTTAGGGAAACTCCAGGATCTGAAGGGACTGCCACGAGTGATACAGTAGAACGGTGCTTTTCCTTCCTGAGTCAATATTGACTCTGATATTTCCAGGGTTGTGTTGCTGGACCCTTGCATTGCACAGGGTACAAAATTCACAAAGCAGGACTCTCCCCTCTGCATTGATTTACAGTCCAGTGCCCAGACAACATAAAAATAAAAAGACACCAAAGCTTTGAAATCACATACAGAAATTGAAGCAATAAATAATCATACAGTATTTTTATGCTGAGCTAGGAAGCTGTAGCTAGCTACAGCTACAAGGAAGTTTTACATAGATTTAGAGAGAGGAAGTACTTGGGTGTACTGGAGAAAGAGTGAAAGTTAAAGCTAGGTGTGGCAGCATGCAAAAGAGATCAAAAGAAAGAGATAAATATATGGAGTCAAAAAAGGCCAAATACCAAAGAAACATAATTAAACTGAAGGCAGAAATAGAGTATCTAGGACCTAAATCAAACAGGAATTGGAGATGGGAACACAAGAAGAGAAATACAATATTGCAAATCTGTTTCCTCAAAGAGTTCTGAAACAAGCAGAGTGCTTTTGATCTGTAGAGGAAAGTAAAAACACAGTGAAGATAATGAAGGATAGAGATCATGAGATCCCACCTTCCTGGCAATACAGTGAATGTCCTGAAAGCTCCTTGCATCATTCAGTGCTTTCTAAAATTCTCTTTCAGAGAAACTGTTGCAGTTGCTGGGTTGGAACAGTGCCATTAAGCAGAATAAAATATTGTTGGTAATAATAATTGATTATTGATTGAATTGATTGAAAAAAGAATTTATTTCAAAGTATGTGCCTATACATTATAGATCACAGCAACATGTTTGTTCTTTTCCTGAATGTCCTAAATCTCTTTCCTGTGGTATCCCATGAGACTTTATGCTCCAAGGAGATATTTTTTAACTTACCGCCATGACTCTCTCCATCACTGTTGAGATATTGGTAATAGTCATGAGGCTGTCGGTAGAGGTCTGACTCATAGGGTACCATATCTTCGGAGGGCTGTAAAGAGAAGAGGAATTTTTAGAACTGTAAGCTTACACAAATCCCTTCAAAATTATTCATATAGTTGGTGAAGGGGAGATGCCAACACATATTACATTGCCTAGGGAAAGAAGGTGGAGGCTTCAAGTTCTTACTGAATCAGCAGGAATAAAATGCTTGACACCAAACACTGGTTTGCAAAAATAGGAAAAAAAAAAAAAAAAGGTAATTGATCTCCTCAGGCCCAGTCTGTGTAGCAGAACTTGTCCTGTGGTATTACACAAGTTCTTGACATCCTGCCCTCCAACCTTCTGTGGATACTACTTAGAGACCTGTTCTGGACATCAGGCCCAAGCCAAGATTCCATCACACCAGCACGGCAGGGAAACCTTTTCCTTGGTAGTGACAGACATTTATTATTATTATTTCTCCTGTACACAAAAGAGAAAGCAGAAACTTGTCTTGCTGAAGCGTGTTATCCTGAGTATTTCTAGGAGGTCTCACTAAATGGTGGCAGTTTGTAGGAGGGTAATGACATTGACAGAGGGCATGAAAACATTTTCTTTCTTGGTTTTTGTCCAAGATGAACAGTAAATGTTTGCTGGTTCAAATCAGCTGCACAGGGCTGTTAGGTATGCACAGAGAAGACTTAGAAAGTCCAAATGTGGGGCAGATATTGAGTTGTGACCTATTGGATGCTTAGCTGTAGAATTAAAGTCCTCTTTATCTTCTTAAAACAGGTGACAGGGCAACTTTCCCACTTGGTCTTCCTCCCATGCCTAGTACTCCAATGTTAATACTGTTTAATGTCTTGCATTGTTTCAGTAAAGGTGGTGTGTTTATTATTAGTTGTGCACAATTCTGTTGCTCCATATAATGTTCGGGTTTGACTTTTTCCAGAATGAAGAGTTAGAGCAGGGCTTTGATAAACTTTTGTCCAATTAAGTTTGTTACAATATTTTCTTCCAGTCTGAACAAATTCTTACAGTGTCAACAGCAATGTAGAACTCAAGCACCTTCTTGCTTTTTGTTCTGAAAGGAAGTTATTTCTAGTAGGTACCAATAGAAACATATTTTTCTTCTGTTAATGAGTTCAGCATAACTAACTTCAAAGGATGAATATTTAAAGCAACATGATAACTTACATGATGGACATATTTTTTATGTTTATATGTTCATATGCCTATCTGCGTGTTCCAAGTCCTTATCTCCCTCCATAACTCTGTCTCATTTTTGGAACACCAGCATTTTGTAAGCTTAGGCTATGGTGACAGCATGCCAGAAATGCAGGCGAGCTTCTCTTCCTCCTCTAGACTACTCAAGAACATGAAACCTAAAGCAGTAGCTGCCATTAAAATCTAGATGGAGGTGGTAGATAAGCAGCTGGCAAAAGGAAAAGATTTTTTTTTCTGGTGAAAACTACATCAGAGTTACCATTGCTCGTTAACTCTGTTAACTCCTTCAGTTCATTCTGTTGGAATTTGGGGATTTAAAGATTGTCCTTTTCCAGGGATGTGATTTCTGTGATGACATTGAAGAAATTAGATCAAGAAAAAGAGAGACTTATTCCCAGAGGATTAAGGTGTTAGAATACACAAACACAAAAAAGAAAATACTTTTAGAAATTACTTTGGACCTTGGTGGATCCTTAGTAGCAGTATTAGTGTATGATATTAAAATGCACTGGTAAGATTACAGCACAGTGCGTGCTGTATTAGTGTATGATATTAAAATGCACTGGTAAGATTGCCTAAAATGTCGTGACTTCCAGAATACACACTAACTGGGCATCAGATCCATGGAATATTCAAGGCCTCAGGAGCAAATACATTGCCTGGCTGTCAGCTCCCAATATAATCTGTGGCGGTGGATAATTGTTTTGAGGAAATCTTGAGAAGATGGTAACCCACAATAAAGACAATCTAAGGGAAAGACTAAGTAAAAGGAGCAAATCATCATTTAATTGTATCCACAGTAGGGATACCAGTGAAGGGATTCCTCTTATTTCTGGTCTCCTGAGGACATAGGTGCAGTCTCCCTTTCGACAACAATATGATTCCAATACAATTGCCCTTCATCTACACAGAGATTTAATGGGAAGTATAACCTATTTTCCAGATTTCAGAGAGGTGGTCAAAGGAGACAGTACAGCATGGATTCTCTCTGATGCTTCTGATTTTCCTCTACATATTTTCTTTGTGTTCCCTCTAACCATGACTGCTTATATGCATTCACTCACCCCTATGCCTTAGACCTATGGTGTACTCTGATCTCTGATAAGACAAAGTAATGAGACTGTGTTTTGCTTTCTTCAGGATAAAGTTCTGAACAGAATTTCTACTTTTCATTATCTTTGCAAATTAATTCACCCCACTCCCCCATTTCCTTTCCCTAAATATATGCTCCCTGTTAAATCACATCAGCCTGAAGAATGTATGAAGTTTTTGCCTTCGTATTCAGAATTGTTAATTTGTCATAACTCAAAGAAGGAAAGCATTCATATTCTGTGAAAGGAGAGACCTCAACATCCAAATGGAAAATGCACATCATACTAGCTGGGAGAAGTGGAGGTTAAAAAAGCTCATATAAATCTATATAGTTTGAAAGAAAAATCTTTGCTTCCTTTCAACTAAAATACCAGAAACTGACTGAAGTTATAAAAATTTTCTATATCTAAACACATCAAATTTTGTAGCTCTGATAAATATTTAGCCAAAAGTAAACAAATTTCCAAAGAAATCAGTGTCCTGTCAATCTATGCATAATTTGCCATATATAACGTTTCCACTGCTACAACAAAAGCTCTGTCACTCATATCTTTACAGAGGTATAGCTTC
Organism: Aviceda cuculoides; assembly: GCA_035590195.1. Taxonomy (NCBI): domain Eukaryota; kingdom Metazoa; phylum Chordata; class Aves; order Accipitriformes; family Accipitridae; genus Aviceda; species Aviceda cuculoides. The sequence continues at coordinate 21,933,101 of JAVJGG010000032.1, forward strand.
ACAGGAAGGCCAAGCATCAGTCCAAAAGTAGATAAACAATACATATTTTAGGCATGGGAAAGGATGTTTGACTTTTCCTAGTTGTGTTCTTCCTTTGTTGTCTCTTCCCTAAGATTTTCCGAACACCTCCATTTCAGTCCAATATACTGTAACAGGCAATAGTGGCTCACGGTCTAGGAGCTGAGAATGAAGTATTTCTACCATTCAAAAGCTAGTTTTACAAGTTCAGATGTGTATTCAATGACCAGAGCTAAAGGAAGGTTTGTTAAATAGACTCTTTAAAAAGTGATTCCCTTAATATTTACAGATCTGGCTGACTGCAGAGCAAGTTGCAGATACTCAACATGTAAAAACCAGTCTGCTTTTACATAGATCATTGGGTTTTTAACATACTCTGTTTTGAAAGTCCGGGACTTAAAATCTCTTTATTATGGATTGTGGGAATTTTCTTCCTTGAATTTGTTTTCTACTCAGTGATCCATTTGATCAAATAGGTATGTATATATCCTTGTTAACTCATGCAACCTGGACCAATCCATCCCCGTGAAGGACTTGAATTGGCACTACTTTTTCCATCTTGGTGTCTGATCTTCAAGGGTACAGTAACTAATATGGGAAGATGTATATTAAATATTTAAAAGTTTATGTATCATAAACTTAATCAGATGGTGGTCAAAGGAGACAGTGCAGCATGGATTCTTTCTGATTATCATATGGAAAGGTGGGATATTTTCCTCTATTCATTAGAGAAACTATTTCCAAGAACCTGGGTTTAATCTCTCTGTGGTGTTTTTTTTTTTTTTTTAAGTTTTATTAAGAGATTTTCTCTAGTTAGAGAGAAGAGGTTTCACCATGTGCTGCTGTTGCCTCTTGTACCAATCTTTACCCACTTGCCCCATCCTTCTCTGGAACCTCCCCACCCACACATCCATTTCATCGTCTTGCGTACTAATAGCACTTCCATGACACTGAGCTGTTTTGTTTTGCCTGACAAAAAGCAAAGAATGGCTTATGTTACGATTTAATATTTAACTGATGTCAATGGCCATTTGTTCTATTAATTGTTTTCCTGTAAAAGAGTGACAGAAAGCTTTGTTAGCAACTCATAGCTGTGGTCTGAAGTTGATATCTCCTTTCCTACATGCCATGAGGTGCAGTACACTATCTAAAACTGTATTCCAACCTCAAGCAAGAGGTCAGCAAACAATACTTTATCTGTCACAGACTTTGACAAATGGAGAGTTGCCTCCATCATCCTTCTTTGCCCTCAAAATCAAGGGAAAAGCCGCAAAACTACTTTGAGAAAGCTTGGTTGGCATTGGTTAAGAGATACAGAGGACTCAATAGCAATCTGAAAATTCTTGTTATTCACCAAGACTTTGTCACATGATTCCAAGTGATTGTAAATTCACTAAATGCTGATCTTTTTTTATTATCCTGACATAACTATTCACTGACATGTGATTCAGAAATATTCCACAAAATTTCCAATGATGTGTTGCTGAGACAAGTTTTAAGGCCAAGATTAACCATATTTCCTTGGAAAAAAATTACATTATAACTATTTTAGAAAAGATGAGTAAAAATATTAGCATGATCACTCATTGGGCCAGCTTCACTGGACCATGCTGGCAACACAGTTATGTGGAACAAAGCGCTTCTGTGGTGCATTTTTGCTCTCATACAAATATACTTCCAAAGCTGTGATTTCTACAGGTGGCTACTTAGGGATTCACAAATAACTGGGGTCCTCTTTAGGCAAAGATGTTAAGAATTTTTCGCCCTGTAGCACAACTGGATTCTATCATGCACTGGAAGACATGGGCCCAGTTTAAAGAACTTCTCCGTACAAATTTCCTGATCTTCAGAGAAAGATGCAGTACTCCTAAACTATTTAAGCAGCATTTTCCAAACAAAGGGTAAGAGTTTCCTAGCATAGTCAAGAGGAAGGCAGTTATTGACCCACCCTCAACTGAAAGGGGAGGGGCAGAGGAGGGAAGTATTGCTTCACAGACCCCCCTGCCTAGAAACAGGCTTCTGTCTCCCCTCTGAAAAAGTCCCAGGAGGCACAGACATTTACAATGATGCCATGTGGGGCTCTAACTGGCAGTGCTCGAAGCGCACTTCAAACAATGTCGAAAGTACAAAACACAAAGTTATTAATTTGTGGACATTTTAATCACAAAAATGTATGCATTGGAATTCCATACTGAAAAAAAAAAGTCCAGAAAACTTGGCTGTAAGTGAATGAGTGGACAGAAAATTAACAATTATATCTTTTTTTTTTTTTTTTTTAAATGGAGATGCTGGTTTCTGGGGTAGTTGAGGACAAGGTTTGGGTTTCTTTTTAATTTTTTTTAAGCCCAATATGTAACGTATTGAGAAATCTCTGTGTACTTTTTTCGTTTTCTCAGTTTCTTTTCAGATTTCGATCCTGACGCATTTAAAGTAGATCCACTGGGCAACTCAGTGTATTTAAGAAAAAGAAAAAAAAAAAAAAAAGATTTTTCAGGTCTTCTCACCCTTTGGGTAGATAGGGGATTTCAGGGACACTGATGATGAACTTCTACAATAAAGGGTCTCCCAAAAAAAGACATATTTTTTCAGCCAACATGGACACCAAACATGAAAGGAATTCAAAGGGCCATCTTTCTGGGTGGAAGATAAGGAAATATGTCTTTACCCTTCATTACATGGGACAAGAAAAAAAGAAAACTTGATACAAATTTTGTTTAAAGGACTCTCGGATCTGCATTGTCTCTTTCTGTTTTCTGAACGCATATAGCAATTACCGTAAGTCATCTACCACATAAAAAGCCAAGTAAAAACACCTTATCTGACATCTCTTCAGCTTCTGCAAACCTAATAAAATCTAGTTAGGACCTTTTTTACACGTTCTGCTTAGAGATTTCCCATTAAGGTTTGTTTTTGAAGAACAGGTTAGTGGCATTATGTTCTTCATAAATAATAATTTCCGAACTCACCGTACAATAAATTACAGCAGTGTAACAATGCCTCAGAAGGAGGCATTAAAGAAAGGATAGAAACAGCCTCATCAGCATACAAAAAAATTTGTATCTTAGAGAAAACATTGAAAGACCCTATTAAGGCTATGGGTTTTTTCCCCTCATTAACCAGTTGCTTTTCATAGCAAGTGAATTCAAGAGAATTCAGTTCAAGAGAAGCTGAAGTTAGAAACTAAAATGCCGTAATTGCAAAGAGCAGAGAGTCCTAAAATCTGCAATACATAAGATCAGCATTCAGCAACTCTTCTCTCGCAGATCTGTAGATAATTAAACACATAAAGTATGTCAGAGACTCCAGATTATTAAGAATTACAACTTGGAAGAAAGACTCGGCCTTACATCACAAAGGCAGCACTGAAGAAAAAAATTTACTGACTTGTACACATACTGAACAAAAATACCATGCATTTAATCTGTGAAAACAAATGGAGATCAAAATCAGATACAAGTTTAGGGAGGAAATGTTAATTTCCCATTCATTTCAGTGTTGTCACTAGCTTTATATATTGACCTAAGCCCAACTTCCTGGCATAACAAATACAGACCAAAATAGAGACATTCTCAAATAATAAAACCTTTTGCTACTGAGCCCAACGATCCATATTAGAAATAAACCCCATATACTCACAGGGGGAATGAGGGGAAATCCTTCCATTTTGCAAGCTTGCAACATTCAGCCAACTTCTGAGTGAATTTTTCTTAATTCAGTTTTCAAACATCCAGAATAACTGTCTTGAAGAAATCACATTAAAAAAAAAAGAAAAAAAGAAAAAAAAAAAGTGAGATCCTCGGACTCCGTGAAGTCCCTTTGCTGTGATGGATCTCAGGACAGGAGAAAGACCCTAACAAGTTTTCATAGTTTGCCCTAATAGGTTCTGAGGTGAACTTCTTCCCGAGTTGTATGTGAAGTTCCTGATTTTATCAAATGTCTGTAGAAGGGAGATAGCCCTTGGGTCTATCAGTTCGCTGTGACATCACAGCTTGTAGCCAGTTTGCATAAATCTCATTTCAGGGAGCTGCGGCGCTGTAGCAGGAAGTCTGCTTGTGAGCCAGATCGGCCATGGGCAGGTGCTTACCATGTAATCAGCAACCCAGAGCTTGGGCCTGCTACCAATAAACACGCATACAGGCGCAGTGCTTTGTGGAAGGCTATGCGCTTCCCACTGTAGGTGAACCATCACGATGGTGCTGCTTTCTGGTTTAATGATGTATCATAGAGACATAGTCCTGACAACTTCTGTGAAGACAGTGGAGTGGCATAGACTTGCTTTCATAGTAGTCCTGTGTTGGAATTAGGTGGCAATACTTAGCAGAAAGGAAAAAAAAAGCACGCAGTTTCAAAGATACAGTCTTAGGTTTCTGCAAAACACTGAAGATAAGCCCACGAGACTTTCTTCATAAACTTTGCAGTAAAGCAAAATGATTCAGTGAAAGACACTCAGTCCTCTTATTTGTTTCTTGTGATGTCTTTTCTTTTCTAGCTCCTGCAAGGAGAAAGTGAGTGGGGGAAAGGAGAAAGTATTACACGTCCCATGCAAAGGTTTGACTTCTCTCAGATCCTGAGTGCCTTTAACAGTGAGTAGAGAACAAGATTTGCAGAGTTGTATCTAACAGTCAGGTGCCGAAATTTCTTGTAGAGATTTTGCTTTAGCTCTTCTCATGTGGTATTCTCCCCTCTATCCCGCTGTTTTACTTGCATTTGGCTGCACTGAACAAATGCCCCTCATACTAAGGTTCTGGCAGGGGCAGGGGTGAGTGGGCCATGGAGCAGGATGTAGAGGGTGGGGCCTTGCTACAAGGGGAGAACGTGTTCATTCTGCAAAATGCCTTCTTGCTTGCAGTTAGTTACTAATGTCTTGGAAAAGTGAAGTTTCTTTGTCTGGGTTGTTCCCCTTCAGTCTACGTCCATGTGCCACAGGTTCTGCTTTTGAAAGTAGCCTGTTCACCACTCACCTGGGTCTATGGGTGAGGGGGAATTTCAGTCACTACAGACTTCCTCCCTCGTACACTGGTAAAACCAGAGGCCACTCACAAGTTCCTCTCATTCCCCACCCTAAGGAACTCAACCAGCAAACCATATTAGCAATGGGATAAGATTAAGGACATGATGGGAGATTAACTCTTGAAGCCCCAAACTGAATTTCACCAGCATCAGTTAACACATAAGCATTTCATTCTTATTTTATTACTACCATGAAATCTTGACTTTAACCTAGAAATAAGCAAGCTGCTAAACAGTCCACTTCTGTCTCTGAGATGGTTCTTAAGTCTCCCTTTGGATACCAGCTTGGGAGTGATCAGAACAACCTGGGGGAAAAGGAGAGAAGCAAAGCACAGCCCTGATGATAAAATTCAGTGCAGAGGAGAAGGGAGTGAACAACAGCATACACAAATCTTAAAGTGGGTAATTGAATAATAGGTGATAAAAGTAATTGTGGAAATTGTGTGTCTATTAAAAAGGCTATTCAGAACAAAGAAGATATGCTATCTGATTCATCATAAACTAAAAGATAGCTTAAGCAGCTATGGGAAGGTTTAAAATTGTAGTGTTTTACACAGAGAGGCTTCTGTAAAAGTGGAATGCAACTATATTTCATGTGCTGGAGGATATATCTGTGCTGTGTCTTAGCATAGGAATATGGATAATATGGGATAGATATTTTGCACCAGCCTTACTGCACTCAGGGAATGCTAGATTACCAACATTATCAACCATGTTTCACATATGAGTAATCATAAGCACACCAAGGTTATCAATATAAATAATGAACTTGATTCTCTGTATGATGAATTAGAACCAAATAATATGCCATAAAGTTTGAGGACAAGCAGGAAGTACAGAAGTTGAATAAGCTTCCTAGGAAGGAGAGTATCTCCATAAATAGAAATGCTGAAAGCAAAATAAAGTGCTTGTTTACACTATCATATTTGTATAGGAACATCACTAGTAACAATCTTGCTAAAATTCAACATAGATTACTTTCTCACTGTTGCATATAACTGGTGTTTTATCCTATGTATGTAATCACAGAATCTTCTCACTCATAAAGGAAGGCCTACTAGAGATTATACTTTTGGCCCAGATCCTTGCAGTACCTTATTAGATGACTTACCTGCAGAAACCAAATTAAATTACCAAACAATTGTATAGTAGAGAACTGATTTCCAGAGGCATATGACGTGAACTGGTACTCACAGAGTGTAATCTGACCTTCAAAAAGGCTTTTGAAGTAGGCTAGGGATCCTTCTCCATAATGGGAATATGGAGAACTAGAGAAAAATCTGCTGAGTTGAAAGATTAAGTTTCTGAAAGATTATTTCTGAAAACATTTAACATTCATATTAATCTGAGAGATTTTCCCTCTAAGCATCACGTCACCGTGCACAGTGTTTTGAAAGAGTTCTTCCCCTACTTCTACCCCTTTATTCTTCAAGCTATTTCTAACCACAAGCTACCAAAGCAAAAGGGTTTCAACTCGCAGCCACATCACAGAGAGGTCCCATTACCTCAAACCTTGTTTGGTGCTTGAAAGGTAATTCTTCTCCCTACTAAAACCACATACAACATCACTCATCCTGAAGTCTTTTATTCAGAAATAGGTGTTTACATAGATTCTGCTACTGGGTTTTCTTGTAACAGTGAAACAAGACCTCTAAGCAAAGGATTCCCTTGTATGTTCCGTATTCTTCCCAGAGCTATGTTTTCCATTGAACTTGTTTTATCTAGAGGCAATAATGGCTTGTGAGACTTGTATACCATCCTTTAACATTGAATGTCCATTCAGACGACATGGGGGAGTCTGCCCTCTTCTCTTAAGAGAGCCTATGGGTCTCTGACTGTGGAACCTGTGGGGTCTGGAGCTCTAGAGCACAATCCTCTGCATTTAACTCTTTGTTACATATACTGCTACTGAGTTGAAGGTATGAGCTGAAATATCTTTGTTTCATTTTTCCATAATGAGAGAGTAGAAGCCAGAAAATGGCTGCTGCAAGTTACTGGCTGAGAAGAATTTGTTACCACCTTTTCTCATGTGGAGCTTCACCTTAGGATCCTTTTAACAGTCTGAATGTAGACTCCACTGAAATATATGCTCCCCTTTCCACTGTGAAACGTTATCACTCACTGATGTTCCCTTGTGATACCCACAGGTTTATTACTGTGGCTACATTTGAACAAAGACTTTTCCTTACTATTGTGGACATCCCCTCCTAGAGTTGATGCGGTTCATAGTGGCAAAAACCTTCTTTTGACCATCCATCTTTCACAAGTTCCTGTGTTTTATGTAATGGCACCTGTACAAGCACTTTTCCCAGTGGGAAATGTCATAAAAATGTCATTAAAATATCACAGTCTTAACTAACTTCACTATATTGGCAAAGATTTTCAAGCATAGACTAGACTAAATCCATATCAGAATGAAGATAACCATTTTCACTGGGAGGAGGAGGAGTAATTTGAGTCAGTATTAATCCAGAAAGCCTCATGGATTTTTTAAGAACCATTATGATATTCAATCACTCTACAGAAATGAAAAGCATTTTATTTCTCATTTTATTAGTAACTTTTAAACTGCCTATAAAGCAGAATTCAGCAAAGAAGAAAATCTCCCTTTGGCAATTCATGTGGCTTCAAGATCTGTTTGCATCTTAGCTACATTTTATTATTTAATGTATTTGGAAAAACTTGTTTTGGCTTTAAGGCGTGTTCAAATAGCTGCAAGATTTCATGTCAGTTTTTTATGATCTTCTGCATTCTGCAAGCAAAAGATTTTCAATTTTACACATTCCTGCATTTATAGTCATCCAATCTCTCAAAACTTTTGTATCATTTCAAGCAATTAACATGGAAGAATGCTTTAATACCATCTACTCTTGAAGTCTACATCCAGTCTACATACTACATACAGTCAGTAGCACCACTAAGATGCAAGCAGTATTGTCTAACATCCCTTCATAGAGTTGTGCCTTGATCCTCCAGTCCAATTGAGGTTTCCTCCTGCCAAAAGCAGATACTTTAATAGTCAAATTAAACTATAAGGATGAGGTGCATCTGACATATGGCTCAATAAGAGCATATCTGTAGAGAAAAAAATGGTTGTTGCCGAAGGCTTAACAATCACCCTGTATTTCCTTTGAGGGGTGTCACTTCAGACCAGCTCTAGTCTGATGCCATGGACTGAATTCCCATTTGCAGTTGGAGTCCTGAGCAACATCTTCAGTTTAATCTGAAAAGAATCCAGTTTATGCGCGCTAATACTGCTATGTGGTGCAAATTAAAGTACGGTAAGGGGAAAGGATCAGAAGATTAATTTTAGAAGTGCACTTATGATCTGAACTAAATCACACCCACTATTAGAGAGAATTCTTTCCCTGGGTCCGTTGTGACCTCTGCCAAGCTGTGTCAGGAACAGTTCTGCTGTATGGAGTTTGATTTGGATATTTAGGCAGCAGTTCTTTCTTGAGAGTGCAGCTGTATCTAGGAAGAAGTCTTGCTCTCCTAATGTAAATAATACTTTCCAGACTTGCATCTTATTAGGATTATCTCTCTTAGTAATATCTCAGAATTTTAGAGAGAAACACTGTTCACAAATAAATGTGTCTTTAGGTAGGTTTACAACTACACTTCCTGTTCTCTACCACTACTTTCACAAGGACTTTGTGTCTGGAATTTTGCCTAAACAGAGGAACTGAACTACTAGAAGCCAGTGCTTTTTATACATCCTCACAGTAGACACTTGTCTGTATAAGAGGTAAAGCATGCATGCAAGTCTTATGTCACAGCTTTATGTGTATGACACGGACAGGTGCGTATGACACACTCTGTAGTATATTATCTATAGAAATTTTTTTTCTACGGAAGTAGTTACTGATAAGAAAAATTGTGTTTGAATTAACTACATTTCATTCTTTTGTAATGTTAGACCATCTTTACTATATGTCACATGCAGTTAGATTCTTCAGTCTTCATTTTTGCTTTCTTGCTGTGGTTTTTTTTCGGGTGCCTTGCATTCTGCAGGGTTTGGTAAAAAGCTGACATCTTTCACTAATCTGGTAGAAAAAGTTAGCAGTCTAGAGATAAGTAGCTCCATCTTAAGCTGTTCAGTTCTTTAGAAGCACAATTTGCTTACTGCTTTGACAAATGCTACATCAGCCATGTAAAGACTGCAGGCCCACTGAAGGAGTTGATATTTTTTCGTTTGGTTGCAGTTGTTTTGCTCTGTATTTTGGTACTATTTTTTGTAAAGTTATTCTGCTAACAATATATGGGTTGATACTTTATTTCCTCCTTCCTGTTCTCACAACTGTGGTTATTGGTCTCCTAATTTTGCAATCTTTTTTTTGATACAAGCAATTTTCTGTACCTGCAGTCCAGTATTTGACTGTACTGAACTGTATTTAACTCTTCTTCTTGTTGTGCCAGAAGTATTACATCAAACATTAAACAACTGCATTATTGTATTATAGAGCATTTGAAGAGTATTTTGATCCCCCCTTACACCAGCGAAAGGAGAGAAAGCGAAAGAGAGTCTGAAGCCAGGAAGGCCAAAGAGAAGGAGACTGCCATGGTTCAGGCCATTGGTGGGTGAGAGTTTAGGCAATGAAAGGAAAGTGAAAAAATTTGATCTTACAGGTGTCCTGCAGGAGGAAGCTGCACATCCTTGATAAAGCCTGCTTGTGTAGATTGGCATAGTGTCAGAGACAATACCCAGGTGACAGCGAGAGTAAGAAGAATAGCTTTGCTTAAAAGAAGGAGGTAGAAGGGAAGGAAAACATAGAGGTTTTGTTCTAACAGTGTTATATTAGTGGTAGCAGTGAAACATTTTAAAAAGTGTTACAGAAGAATAAGCTAAGAGGTGTATTTATATCTCAGAAAATGGGAAAAATGAAATTATCTTCCCATTTTAGGAGAAGAGACCTCCACAAATCTGATGCAATTAACAGTGTGGAGAGCCTAAGGTCTCGTGACTGAGGTTTCACTGCAGTGACAGAGGGGTGCAGAGGAGCAGAATGCTTTGGATGCTAAGTGTATGGCTGCAAGGGAAAAAGGGAAAGAGGAACTTGGGGTATCCTAGTTTGTAGGACTGGATCAATTCACAATAATTCCCGGAAGGAGTTAAACATTTTCTGGGGTTAAAGTGAATCAGAATCTGTACACCGTGTGCTGGAAATTCCCTAAATGATTTCAGTGGTCATTAAGAAAAGGGAAATGGTTTTTTTCTGAGTAGGAGATGGTAGGAGACAGAGGAGTAGACACCAAAACAGAGCCACGGCTGAGTATTTATAACTCAGCTGACTCTGTCCCCAGATTGCGGGATTCCTGCCAGCTGAGAAGGGGACATACTTTCCCAATGGCTGTATCTGTTGAGAGGGGTCTTGTTAGTAACTGTTGTGACCCGTTGTGACTGATAACACAACGGGCTGAGATAGTTACAGTTGTATTAGGAATACTACGTGTAGTTACGTACAGCATGGGCAAATGTAGGTAAAGCTGCTGATAAAATGTGCTCTGCTGATAAATGGAGCTTCAACTCTTCTGCAGTCACCTTATTCCCACTCCTATGCCCCTGGGCTTACTCAAGTTTTTTGTCTCTTCAGTCCCAGACCTCACCTACAGACAAAGCCTTAACTGTTCATTTAAAATTTAATTCAAGTACTGGATTGTGTGTTTTAAACAGTGACTAAATTTAACATAGTTTACAGTTGCAGCATGTTATTACCATTGTTGTTGTTTTCATTTAATTCAGCAATACAGAAATTAAATTTAGTTTAACTAGTACAAATACCATGTTTAGACCTATATTTTCCAGTCATGATTTAGTGACTTTTCAACTCATGGTTTGTAGGCCTCTGCGACTCCGTGGAACGTTTCTGAGGGATCTGAGAAAAATAACAAAAAGTAACCCTGTTATGAGTGGGCTTAAACTGACCATGTAAATCGCCTGTATGTTTGCACCCACATGGAAGTATTTTAGAGATCTGCATGTAAAAAAGTTTTTGAACTCTGTGACCTAGAGGAACCTCCGATTTTATTTTCTTTGTTTAGCTCTTCTTCTGTTTGCCTCCAGCCAAGATCTTGCCATCATCTCCCAGTCCCTAACTGGCAAAGAACTATTATGTGTTTGTCCCAAGTTAGTTTCTCCACCAAACCAATGGCAAAGTTTGCCTTTGGAGCACTAGGCAGAGGATGAAGACTTCAGGAGTGCTGGTGCTGTTTATCTCACTATCCTAACCCATGGTGTTTCCTCAGGCCCACTCCTGCTGCTCCTCATTGTTGCTTCTACCTGCTTTCCTAGTAATCTCTCCTTGATGCTATGGCTAGATGAAGCTTTTTCACTGTTTTATTCCTGATTGTTCATGTAATCATAATCTTTCTGGACAGCACTCACCCATCCACCCTGTCTCTGGTGTTAAAGACATCTGAGGTAATGTAGAAGATTCCTCTACAAATGAAGATCTCAATATTGCCTTTTGCTTCACAGCTGTTGTTCTGGTCATGATATCACTTTGTGTGCTCAGTGCAGATTACTGTTAACCTAGAATAACCCAGCATTACTGACCACCCTGCCATGGTCTAACCTTCCAGAGGCTATCACTCCCCTATGCATTGTGCAGAAGTTCTTTAATACTTATTTATGGGAATGCATTTCCACTTTTAGTTTACGCTACATAACTGCTTACATTTAGTGTAAAATTCTGCTTTGTACTGAATATTTTTGAATATGCAGAGCTCTTTGAGTGCTTGGAATAAAAATTATGGTGGCGGGTACAGAATTTAAAGCAAATCCGGTTTGCAATTAAACACAAACCCACAGCAGTAGCTGCTGGACTGAACTCACCATGTAGTTTCCAAACAAGCTGACAGCAGTAGGAATCATGGTTTATAAAAAGCTGCCAGCAGTGCTGAGCTGGTGAAGAGAAAGAGGAAGCTACAACGGGAAAGAGAAAAAAAGCACAACCAAAGGCAACTTCACTTCTCTGCCTTTACTGTTTTTAAATAGATTTGGCTCTAAGTTGCTGTTGAGGGTGCTGTGAAGGACAGCAATAACCTCACAAACTGAGCACCCCACAATATTTATCCCTTTCTGAACAACACCTGCAAATCATGCCCAAATTCTAAGGGACTTCTTTATGTTTTTGTGCATACATTTGAGAAACTGTGTATGTATGTAAGTATGAATATGTACCATGTTACCAAAACTATTGCTCAATAGCATGCCAGTAAATAGAAGTTTACCAGAACAGCTTTTGCGATTTTACCCCTCCTTTGCACGATACGCTGAGCTATTCTCCTGAGATTGTTTCCTGATGTTCCCATCCACTTCAGGCTGTGGATTTCACTTGATTATTCTTCTTGCCCTATGAAAAGTGAAAGACTGCTTCTCATTCTCAAACCACCAGCAGCAGGAAATCATTTAAGGCACTATTGACTGCGTTGCCCTGTACTGGGTGTTAGGACTATGGGAAAGTGCTCCTGAAGAGCTCAGTTGGGGACTGGGACACAGACTAACTCCTTTCACTTTGGGAAGGAAGTCTAGCTGATCAGAAGTTCTGTAGCCAGAAGGCAAGCCTCCTGTGAGGTTATATCTTGGGTCTTATTGCGAGTGCTAAGCCAGGTGATGGAAGATATGCGGCATCAAAGGGAGAGTAACCGGAAAGCTAAGCCTAGGAAGCAGAGGAATAATGTGAGAAAGGCTGATGATTAAAAACAGTTAGATTAGAGTCTCCTTTATTTTGTGTCATTCTGGGATCACAGCTTTGATTCTGTGTATTTTAGTTGAAATGGGATTAAATTTTTGTAGAGATAGTCAGAGGACTTCAAGAAAAAGGAAACATTGTAGAAGGAAAGACCTTAGGAGCTCTGCAGGTTAACTGCATTTTGTGTTGTGCTGTATAGTTAGCTCAAGAAGGACCCGGCAGAGTCTCTCTGCCTGTTCATTGCTCTGAATCTGAACACAAAGAATCAAAATGAAAAACATACAAAGATGTCATAATCTGTTTCAGTATCTGTGTTATTCCTAGTGAGAGGGCTGCCATTGGCATGCCCTAGAAGATTTGGGCATGATCCTCGAGGATAAACTGAGGACATGTTTACTCTGCAATCAACCTATATTGTTGCAGTATGGGTCACAACACTAGGCAACTCTCCTCTGTAAGAGGGAGGCAAAAGGCAGTAACAGAACACGTGAATCCCATGACTTCCTGGCTGCTAGAATGCTGGATGTAGTTGCAAAGGGTTGTTTAAGCACCCAAACGTTATTATAATGGTTTCTTTCCCTTTGTCATTGACTTTTTGGCACCAAACTTATTAGCACATTTGCTTGTAGTGCCTGAAATACCAGCATACAACAAGGTGTTTTCAGCTCTGGTGCCAGAGCACTTCATATTTAGCAAACAGCTATGAGTTGGTGGGATCTGCAGTGCTCTTTTTTTTTTTTTTCATTGCTGAAACATTAATATCAAACCTTCAAGAGAGGCAATGCTGAAATTAGTTCCTTTCACAAGTTAGCTCTTGATGATGAAAGGATGGCCTAATTTATATGTATTCTTCCTCAGAATCTCCTTCAGAGAACATTCCCCATTTCTTTCCATTCTCATTTTGCATGAGGTCAGAAGAGACCAGGCTTTTCTTTATGGCCGGTATGTGTAGGCTTGAAGAGAGACACTGTGTAGATTCCTTTCCACCCAACAAATACACTACTTTTGCAATGTGCACAAAGCTGGGATTACTCCTAGCTGCCTTTCTGCTATAATGGAAAGAAAGTTTCCTGATTATTTTTCTGTTTGTTCTCCTGATCCAAACAGTTCTTAGATCAAAACTGGACGCAGCTATTGTAGTTATGCATAAAACCATGATTCCTGAGACAAGAATAGTGAACAGATCCTCAGCACCTCATGGTCAGTCATCACCAAATGGTCTAGATATGCTTTCAAAGAAACAAGGACAAATTTTTCACCTTGACCCCACAGGACTACGTCTGGCATAGTGTTGGGATCATCACTGATGAAAGACACTTGAATGAAATATAAAAAATAACCCAAATGAGGAAGTAATTATCATTTTGTTTCAACAAAATTAAATGTAAACCATTTTCAGTGTTGTTTTTCAGGTAAAGTCTTAATCCATTCCAGATTAGTTTTCAAAACCTTTACATTCTTTACATTCTTGAATCAATCAAGACTTAACTTTTGAAACTAGATATGTTAGCCTGTAGTTCTCATAAGTTTAAAAGGCAATATATTTTTCTTAAATCTGATTCATGTTTACTTTCTTATAGAGAACCACATCCATTTTGGAAACCCAAAGATCTGATGAGTCAAATTTTGTCAAATCTGTGATATTCTGCTTATTTACCAACTTTTCATCAAAAACTATTTATTGTTGCTATCACTTCAGAAAAGGCAAGTTGTCTGAAAATCAGTTCTCTTGGCAGATGCTCCTTACACAAAAGTAACTAAAATAGCTGCTAATTTAAATAGCAGTGAGTTTACAATCTCTCAGGGATTTTCCCCTAAAGTTTATTCCTATGTGTTATGATGCTAAACATGCACCTTAGACATCTAGGGCCTTCCATTCTCAAAATAACGCTAAACAGTTTAGAGGGCCACAGTAGGATTATCCGCACCCCAGAGTGCAGCAGCATCTTCAAGACCCTCCAGAAAAACTGGTATAACTACAAAGTAGTAAGGCACTAAGAAGAAACTTCAGCTCAGCCATGGGTCTGGCCATGACACTGTGTGTCACATACCTCCCCCAGGCATCACTTTGAAGATCTCTGCACAATAATATATTATTCAGGATAGACATACTTTGTGACGGTTTATAGCACACTGAAAAAAATCTCCCCCAGAGAATTTGTCTTAATCCTAGGACAATTTTCTCACAAATCCTATCAGCCAGCAGGACCTTCCTCTTATTTTAGCATTTGAGCACACTCCACTGAGGCTAAAACTGTTTTCTCAGCCTGTCTTAAATGTATTGCATTTGCATCACATTACTCTGTGACGTGACTGACATATTAGATGTTAGATTTGGGGGAGACCTCTTCTATAGATCTGTGGCGAGGACTCCAGTGATCATCTTTCTAGCAGTCAGAAATTGCTGATTTGTCATTAGGGAGTCCACTTGGAATCAATATGAACAAAACATCTGAAGCAGTTGTAAAGGATTAAGTACTTCCGCAGTTTCTGGTTCTTCTGGTTTTGTGCGCATGGATCTCCAAGGCACTTTCTTCCTTCACATTTGTTATATGCCTTTTACCAATGAGATGTAGGATTTGTTGTGAAACATATGGCTATTAGGACAAGGCACTACTTTTCTTTATTTTTCTTCCAACTGTAAATGGATAAAGGGCACACATCCTCTTCAGTACCAATTACCAGACAAAATACTTAAGGCCTCTCACACATACACGTGCCCCACAAGTATCATCTATGTTCACCAGCCTTGCACAGGTGAGGAATTTTCTTTCTTTCTTACAACAGAGCCTCTCCTTCTCTGGATATTGATAAATCCATAGATGACTTATCTTTAGATTTTGTGTATATATTTCAGGGGAGCATGTTTATTGTATTTGACTGGACTGGAAATGCAAGGAATTTCTGCAAAGTATTTCTTCAGTCATTTTTCCCCTGGGTGCAGTTTCTTAAAATTACATATAAAACTGTTCATAAAACAATCAGAAAACATACCTTGGAACAGTTTGTTGCTAAGCTTTGCTACTCCTTTCATATTTTCATAGAATCGCTTAGGTTGGAAAGGACCTACAAGATCATCGAGTCCAACCGTCATCCATGCCCACTAGACCATGGCACAGAGTACCCCGTCCATATGCTTCTTGAACACCTCTAGGGATGGTGACTCAACCACCTCCCTGGGCAGCCTATTCCGATGTCTGACAACCCTTTCAGTAAAGAAATCTTTCCTAATATCTAACCTATATCTCCCTTGCCTCAGCTTGAGGCCATTTCCTCTCGTCCTGTCACCCAGTTTAAAATAAAGTGACCCAATGGCTAAGGAAACATGAGTGCTGTCTTGTGTCACATTCTGAACACGGTAGTGATGAGGTGCTTAATATATTATGGGCACTATTATTAGAAAAGGTAGATGCAAGCACACATTGAGTCATGGGTCATTTGACAAGCTCGGAGTAAAGGAGCTGCATCACTGTTTGCTAGGGTGCCAGTGCAGAGTATATCAAAGTATATATGAATATACATGCAGAGAAAATACAGTCTGTAAAAGGTTGAGTAGAAGTTCTACCTCTGTAAAACAAACTGCAGTGCATGCATGTAACTTCTGTCACAAAGGGACCTAAGAGTGATGGAAAATCATACAGAATTAATGAAAATCAAACACTACCTTTCCTCTATACACCCCACTTCCAATACAGGTGTATAACCAGGAGAGCGAACAGTGACAAGCGAAGCCATGCATGGTAATGACCCAGTACCCACCTTCTAATCACAATCTATTCTCTATTGCGGGTTCACTTCGTGATTGTGAACAATACCTAATCACAACCCATTGTCCTCTCAGCTCAACTCCTGTGTAAGGTATCTCCTGTAAGAACCCACTTCAGCATATTAATCATAAGTTTTTGGACACAGATTATCCAAAGTTCTGCTCTTATTGCCTGCCTTGGACTCTTTGATGACTTTACAGTGCTGCACCAACTCTCAACAAACGCACAGCTGGATCCTCCCCACCAGAGAGAACAGAAACCAAGCTCTTCTAGCCTCATTGATCTTTAAAGCCGAAGATGCTGAATTGAGAGATGCAGAACTTTCTCTCTTTCATCATAGCTTTTTAGTTTATTTTAATGTAATGATAAATTTTAAAGCAACCAACATCCAAAGCCCTGCTGGGTGCCTTGGCCAGGCCAGGGAAGATAAATGACAGTTTCTAATTAGAGTTTGCATTCTTGAGCCACTGTCATGGGCTGAAGAGAGACTGTGCGAGGGCACTGATAATTAGGTTAGTCATGCAAAGGCTGACACTGGTATCTACGAAGTCTTGGAATGAAATGTAATTTACAGCTAATGAATTTAGAAGTGCAATGGACTCCATATAGTTTTGGAAACTTTAGTTGGTTTTGGGCTTACTGCTCTTCTCTCACAACCAACATTTCTATGCTTACAAAGCTCTTTTTGTTGGGAGCATTTGTTAGGTAAATATATTTCTAACACAGAGTTTTAGAACTTTGTGGTTCATTTAATTACTAAGAAAAGCAGCAAAATTGAGAAAAGTGGCTCTTGCTCAGTCCTTGAGCTGTGCTTCTGGGTGCTGTTGTGTTGCACATGTAATCTTGCACGTGGCGTATGCTGTGATAAGGGGCCACAGCGATAGAAGTTTTAATTTTAAATTGATTTCTCTAAGTGTAAAAGTAATTCTTGGATTTGCTGTTATGTAGCCTCTCATGATGACCATTTTTGGGAGGGGGAGCTTATATACCACTTGAGGCTGGAGTAGGAAATGTAGTTAGCTGATACACTGCAAGGCAAATCTGATATTTCTGCAGACACAAGTCAGTTCTGAATTCCTGTATGATCAGCAGCTTATTTGACTTCGATTATAATTACTCCTGTATTTAAGGAGTTAATACTGTGCAATCGGGGAACTGAAGAATACTGTGGGCATACAGTTGTGATATAATTTGCTGCAGCTGGAGAAATTAATGCGTGGAAGTTATTCATGTAGCTAGCTAAAGCATTGCAGTTGATAGGTGTCAAGAATTGGAATTGGTGCATTTGTTGCAGTACTGCAGACATGTCTTAGCTGTTGAAATTGATGCAGTGTGCACATTGTTGCTGAGTCGTTGTGATTATGGGAAGTGGTGTAGTTGACTTTTTTTTAATACAAGCATCCTGTCTATTAAATAGTGATCAGTGCATTGTAGTTGTTGCTTTCAGTCTCTCGAAACTGATGTTGTGAGCATATAAACAGGGTGATAGTTCAATTTCTGATTTGATGAGATTAGTTTATGGCTGAAAACAGCAATCTTTTTTGTCAATATCTATGTCTTAACAGCAATCTTTTTTGTCAATATCTATGTCTTAACACACTTTAAACATGATGCTTTTTACCTGTGACATTGAGCATGGCCTGGTGATGGGAATGGATGTGGTTGATGTGCCTCACGATTTCCATATTAGCAGAAATTTAATCTTAATGAAGTTAGCCTGATGAAGTGATACTTGGACATCTGTATATAGTCCACTAGTCTTGCCTCACACATCACCAAGAAGGGCCATAAGTTCCCCGGAGTCCACAGCTTTGTGACATTTTCTGTGGTTGACATGACATCTTCCAAAAGTCATCAACAAAGTCTTTTGCTATAGTATTTTCATCTTTAGGTACATGACTCAGTGGCCTGTAACAATTTTAATCTTACTAGCAATTGTTTCATTTATGGTAGAGCACACATAAAGTTTACTGCAATGTTAGAGGAAATGACCAAATTCTGGTACTGGTGGATGGATGTATGAATCAGTGATGAAGTGTAGGTTATGGCCTTCTCTCAATCATTCATCCTCTAACCTTCAGAGATTTTGAAGTGATCCTGATAGTTGTTGGAAGCAAGAGAGTATTCAGTGAGGCAACCGGATATTCTTGTGACTTTGCCAATAAGGTATTTATTGTAGAGGTATAAACCTTTTACTTTCATTGCTTACGATTTAAGAAACCTTTAATGTAAGTAAGTTATGTTTTCCACCACTGCTGCTTAGCAATAGTATTTCAGACTTAAATATAGACTTTAATGTATTAGATTGCCTCCTTTCATGGAAATATAAATCTTTCACTGCAATATGGTCCTGGATGTCTTGCAGCTATCTCCTCTTAACACATTTTCCCTCACACCATGTGTCAAGAGGTTTAATGTTTCATTAACTCCCACAGCATTATGGTCTATTTAAGCTACAGAGCTGCCTTATGTTTTGTGTACCATTGGGGAGTTGATTGGAATAATTCACTCCTACGCTTTATTTAGAAATGACAGTGATAATGTAAAATAAAAAAAAAAAGTTTGTGCTGTGTCTTCTCATCCTTATTCATGAAAGATTCTGAAAAATCAAGAACACTTCTTCATGATTTTGCTAACCTCTACCTAGCTAGTTGAATTTAGAATTTAATAATTTGTATATAGTCTGTGACATCTGGAATTAAGAAACAACTCGTGTCTCCCATTATGCAGGAAAAAAAAAAATAGTTGGGAGGATTTCTTGAGCTTACTGAGGTTTTGGTACAAATGTAGAACTAAATTAGCATGTGAATTCTAAAAGAAACATAGGAAACCACAGCATGGTTCTGTGTATAACACTGCTGTGTTAATATAGCAGTCATAGACCCTGAACAATTGGTGACAACCGTTATCTAATTTGTGTACCGTAAACTCTTCAGAGTGACATTACTTTGCCAGTCCTTCAGAAAGAGCTTTTAATTAGGATATAGTTCTGTAGCGTCTTCAGTAATAATTGCAAGGCTTGTATCGGACATATGGAAGAGTTCACTAGAAATTTTAACAGACTGTTAACTGACTAAATTAAGTCAAAAGATTTATTTCTTCCTGTTGCTTTCTATGTCATTGATCACTGTCATTGTGATCAAACTTTTTCCAAGTTAAATTGCAATCTGTGTATGTTTAGTGACTGTTCTTGAAAGGCTGAGATTCCAACACATTGATAAGACTCCTTAATTCAGGCTGCAAGATGTACTTTTTTACATGGGTTTTTTTGTTGAGATTTTTTTATTAATGGACTCTGGATCACCCACCTCCATCTGTTTGCCTTTGGTTTCTGCTGACTGAGTACTGAGAAACACATTGCTGTGTGCTCTTCCTCTGCTTATCTAGATAATAAGCTTGAGATGAAGCTCAGTATTTTGCACTTCATATACAGCATAGTATTTAATGTACAAATTGTACTAGAACCTGGAAACATTTGTTAGAGTACAGCTACCATTAGGAGTGATGGTAGCTGAACATGATACCTGTGTACAAAGGCAAGGACACTTCTTCAAAGAATCTGTGTCGTTAAATTGTAGGAGCTACTCTTTCTGCGGTAAGATCTGACATGCAGATTACCTTAACGGGAGTAACTTCATCAAAACTTGATTACACTTGCAAAATATTATTTAACATATTTGCTAGCATACTGTGAAGTATGAGTGCAAATAATTAAAAGTAAACAACAGTTGTCCTTGCTTTTGTACTGTTTACTTTGTAGAATACTGAATTTTTCAAATTAACAAAGGCTTTGCATCATTAGTGTGAATTAGTGAGATTCTACTGTAGCAGAATTTTTGTTGCAGTTCCTTCCTTAGGAATTGCAATTGGAGTAGTAACAGCTGCTTAAAACTCCTGGGTGTAGATTTCTTCCTTGTTATTGATCTGTTTGCTAATGATTTAGTATCTCTTGAGAGTTTTCTTCGCTGAGATTCCCCCTTAGCTGTGGCACTTTTTTTGTTCTTCCTTTAAGTTTTCAGTCGAAAAAGAAAACTGAGGGGAGCAACAGGGCCTGCTATTGTTCTTAAACAGAGGCAGAATATGTGTGTCTGACATTAATACATCTAAATTTGCTATAGATATCCCAGTTATTTTCTCTCCTGAAGCAGCTGATACCTTAGATATTTTTATGTAATAAGTGCAAGCAAATACTCCTTTAAATAGCTGCATTTTTTGCCTCCTGCTGAAAAAGTGGCTGTATGGTTGTTTTGGAGTGAAAAAAGTCTCGGTAAATTAGTGGATCCTTACTGAGAATGTCGCATAAGAGTCTGGATTTATTTTAATAATAATAATAATAATAATATACTTTCTGTAAGCAAGACTGCAGGTAAACAATTTTCTTTTATTTGTACAAGTAAAGAAGCAGGTTGTAGTGACCCAGCTGTGCAGAAAGCTGACTCAACAAGCCTGTATCTGACATGTTCATCCTTTATTTGTCGGTTCGATACAGTCCTTTTTGTTGGGAAATGGAACAGAATTTGCAGAAGCCCCTCCCCCAAAGAAAGCCAATTTTATCCAGAACACAGAGAGGACTGTTAGGACAATGTTCTAAAATGTGGGCTTGGAGCTTGGGCTTGTCTACTTTCCCTTCCCCTCCTCTGAAATAGCTACCTGCCACATTGTTCCTGGGTTGTTGAGTTGTAAGCTTTGGAAATGAGGATGCAAGGTTTTTTGGGGGGGAAGCTTTTTAGACTGATCAAAATGATGAACCACTGTTTAGATATGTGACTCATGGTAGGTAAATAGTGAAACAGTATTTGCCTCCTTTAATAATAGCTATTTTAAGTATCATGAATAGTTTCCAGATTCATATTAGGCTTTGGAGGTGGGCAGTCCTGTTCAGCAAATTTGGATTTCTGCTTCTTTCAGATTTTCTTCAGGACACAGGTATACACATAGTTGTAGACATGCAAACTAAAAAATTACATTGTAAGCTTGGTATGTTCTTGTTTTAATTTAGGAAAATAAAGAAGCTGAATATGAAAAGCTGATCCTTGCTTTAAGAAAAGAACAAAATATTTATTCTACACTAGTAAAGACCTTCAAAGAATCGGATAGGTAAGTACTTTTTCTATTTTGGTGGATAATCTAAACTCAAAGGTCGGAAGTCAGAAGTTGTGAAAAAAAGGTGCAACTTAACTGGAGTGGTGATTAATTTGTACTGGCCAATTGTTCATAAGGCATAAACTAGCTGAAGTAGTCTCCTTAAAAGAGAAATATTTTTGTAAGTGAGGTTATGTTATCTAAATTACTTGAATGTTTCTAAAAATATTTCTGTTTGGATTGGAATCTTGGATGAGCCAGATTTCCATTTAGGTACCAAAGTAAGCAGCTAGATTTTCAGGAGTTACATGTCCTTGTGTTGGAATATAGAGGAAAAATCAAATCGCAGTGAACTTTTAGGTGCTGGATGATTTGCCATGGTACATGTCTAAAATACAGATAATGCTTATCTTAAAATTGACACTGAGAATTTTGATGAGAATATAAGCCGGTAAGACTTTGGAGAAGGTTAAACAAAACAGAATAATTGAGGTTTGCATAGTATGCTTTCAAGGTAAAGCATTCAGAAGTATGGCAGGAGCAAGTGTTTTTAACCTTTTAAAATCAAAGTACACAATATTTTAGAAAGAAACCTGTGGCCTACTTTGTATCCTATTATTGCTTGGCAGTTGAAGAGGAGATGTGATAAAATAAAGAAAATTCTTACCCTTTAGGTAAAATAAATTTAAATGTTTTATAAAAAATTTACTTTTACTGTTATAATTACAAATGTCTTAATTAGGTATTGACAGCATTTGAGAGCTAGCTCCTGACTCTTCCTGCCTGAAGGCAATGGTTATACCTGCCAGCTTTGTGGGAACATGTGTTTGTATTTTGCAGTCGGTTTATAGACCACTAGAGTTTGGAAACTATAAAGTGAATAGCACTAGAGTAGATGAGATCTGGTATTTGAACTAAGCACATTAACAATAATGCCATCTTGTGCTTGGCCACAGCTCAGAAGCTGGTTTTGTACTAGAATATTTTTCATTAGAAATAGTGATAGAAGTCAGATTATGGTGATTATTTCTTATTTCTGGGAAAAGAGCAATGTCTTTTGTAACTTTTCTGTTGAGCAATCACCAAATGAAGGAAGAACCCGGTTTATTTTAATATTTCATAGGGAGGGTGTGACCTGACATTGAAACACGTTCTGTGGGTAAGGCGATTGTCAAAGTAACATAGCTGTGATCCTAGTTTTTCTTAGAATGTCTTTCAAATGAGGAAAATTATAACTGTAGTTACAATTGTTAGGGTAATAGGAGTTTTGCAATTAACTTCTGTAGGATCAGGATCTTCGGTTCTGTTTATTTCATACGGAGTTACAGTGCAAGTTATGCAGTGTTTTGCAGTGGGTGCTCAATGATTCAACAATAGAGCTGGAAGCTGGAGGCAGGTCTTCTTATTTGTCCTCCTCGTAGTTTTGTGGGGTGAGATGTGCTGTAAATCTCATCGTGGAAGTCTTGAACCCCTAAAGTTCAGGGGAGCTGATAAACAAGCCCTGCAGATAAATTCAGCTTCCTAATTTGTGTTAATTGCCGTCAGCAGTGACACGGATTTTAGGGAAACATCCGTTTTCTTGCTGACATATCTTCTTTTAGGCATTATTTATTTTAAGCAACCTGGATTTTTTTTTTTTTTTCAAAATAAGCTACCGGATATCAGGACCGAGACATTTCTTGTCTCTCCAAGCGGGGAATCAATGCTTTTTCTTATAAAACCTTTAATGCATGAAAAGGAGAAAATGTGCTTACTTAGCTTACAGTAATGTGTTGGTTTGTTTTTATTCTTTATTTTTTGCTGAGCATTTAAGAGAGCTCGCTCTTCAAAAATACTCTTGAACGAGGGAGAATTGTTTAAAGCAGTAGTTTATGCAGAAAACACTGACAACAGCATGCTTGTCAGAAGGCAGACTGAGAGTCTTTTCATACATGCTGCCTTTTAATTAATGTGTTTCTGCAATATGCTGTTATTCTCATGCAAGTATGATGTGCTGTATGTTCTTGTATAGCCTCCTGTAAGATGGATTTATTTATTTATTTATTTTTTAAGATTCCTAAATTCTCTGGCATTTAGTGCAGTGGATTGGAAATTCTACAGCAGCTTAATTTATCTTAAAACACTGAGGTTCTGAGTGAAGTAAATGTGAAAATAAATAATACTATGAGTTCAGTAACACTTTGTTAATATTTGTTATTAAATCCAATCAATTTCATTTTATTACAATTTCAGTTTTTAGTGTACTTAAGTCTTTTTACGGACTGATCAGAACTGTCTTGTGGATGTTGTTGAAGGGTATGGGGAAGACCTAGCAAGGGACAGCTAGAGGTGCTGAGACAGTGAGGCCTGAGGGACAGTGACTGATGCTAAAGAAAGAGCTTCAGTGGCCACCTTGGAAGAAAGCTACTTAAAGAATTAATTCACCTTGACAAATTATCATTTGTAAGTTTTGCCATTTACACCCCACTGAGATAGTTGAGACAATTTAGACCTTAAAAGGTCTTTTCATTTTTCCGACAATCTGTAAAGAAATAAAAGTTAGTTGTGTCTGGGTCATATTTTCAATGAAACATGATTTTTTATTTTTTTCTTAAGTGGACTATTAGATTATATAGTATGGTTCTGTAGCAAGGGAACAAAGTTTCCATGGTCACCGTATAGTGGAATACGCAGTGCCATCAGTATTATTTGATAATGATACTTTTCTGGCATACTTTTCAGAAGTTAGTAATTTTGATATTCCTTAAAAGGAATTAGACAGAAGTTGACTGGTAGAATATATCTGTCATGTTTAAGCTGACTTACAAGTAGCAGAGCTCAAAACAGCAAGAAAAGGCTGTATATGTAAACGTTTAGTCTCACCCTTCTGTGTAGGGATTTGACTGTGCTTATGAATCCAAATGATTGTAACTGTGTGATGAAAAACAGTGATGGCTAATGTGAAATGGGTTCTTTGTGGAAGCCTGGATGTATAAAAGATGCTGAGGTGCACAACAAAATGTTTTGAATTGAATCTTGATATTTTTTTTCCTCCTTTTTTAGTATAAATAGCTTGCAAACAGAACTAAACAACATTTTCATGCTGCGAAAACAACTAGAAGAAGACATTTTAGCTAATCGGAATCTACAGAAGGTCTTAGAAGATCAGATTAAGGACATTAAAAACCGACAAGGTCTGTATGCATGCATAACACATCCCTTTTCTTGATCTTCTTGCACAGAAGAAAACTGGTTTTATTACAGTCAGTTTACTGTGATGGAGAAGAAAGGTTTGAAAGTAGCAAAAGGTGTGAAAAGACGTCTTTTTGGGTTTCTATACTGAAAATTATTTGGGGGATTTGTAACAATGTCTTTGAGCAATCAGGGCAAAGAGGGACAGCTTTTCTCTTTCCATGCATCAAATGTTAGTAATTCTACTACAGTGATCATTTCAAGCTGCCTATGATTTTGTACCCATAGAATTCACTGTTTTCTGCAGAAGTTAGAGATTCCTGGCTTTGAATAAATCTGTGGGCATGGGATTACTTTCTGACCATGGAATGTAATTATTTCACAATGCTTAGGTAAAGAGCTCGTGTCTCAGGAAATGGCTAGACTCATTCTAACAGAAGAAATATTTCCAGAGAAAAGAAAAACAGCTAGAGGTTTTGTTATTTTGTAATTCAGAAACAGTAGAGCTTTTAAATATAACATAATATTCTAGCTTTTTTATTGTACTTCTTTGGAGGTGTTTTTAGTATATACTTAGATACAGAAAAGAGTAATGTAAGTGGACATTGTTAACTATAGTTTACTCCATACGTACAGATGTATCTGTTTTATTCCATAGGGGATCTATAAATAACAATAAAGCCTGTTCACTTACCCCTTTCAACTTAGATTTTCAATTTTAGCATCACTCCCTTGACAGCTATGATAAGTGACAAAAGGTAAGCTTCTGCCATTTCAGAGTTTCCAACCTCAAAAGCACAGAGATGATGAGCAGCCAGGGTAGGCTAAAGGGTCTTGTGGATACTCCTGGGTTCTCAAGAGCAGTGGTGTTGAGGGTGAAGCTGCTAGGAACGAAGGCTCTAAAAATTAGTAATAATTTGTGAAGCTTTGCATCCTTGCAGCAGCCATAGGATCAGTGTCAGAGCTGGAAGCAGGATTTGGATGTCTCTTCTTTATCCTAATTCAGATATGCTTTCTCCCTATGTAATGAGATATATTTATAGAATTAACTGTCATCTATATTGTAAATGAACAGGTGTTTATTGAAACATAACAAATCATTCCTGCAGTTATAGAGGAAAGGAATAAGTAGTTATTTTCAATTCAATTAATGAAATCTTTTGACCCAAAAGCCAAATAAATTCAATAACTTTGTCTAACCCAGCTTTGCGCCTTGAGACCTTGCATTCGTGTTCATAAAAATATGGTTAAAACAGAATAACTATTCATGCCTTACTTATCCTTCCTAAAAATTACTTCTAATTGTAATGCTAAATATGCAAATTGTAATTCAGAATTACATTCACAACTCATGCTGATAACCACAGAAAATACAGGCACAGAAAATAGAGCATGTCTACGTGTCAGAAGCACAAAGAAATATGAGGACAAAATTTGTTCAATTAAACAGAAGGCTTATTTGGGGGGATGAAACATTTTAACTGGCCTCCCACAGACTTACTAGTGGTTCTTATTTGAAAAGTCATGTCTTTGCATTTTATGCTGTGTTTTCCTGCAAATAAAGTTTCTGAATTAGTTCCCGTCCTTGGTTATTTTGACAGATGAAACACTGTCTTTCTGTGGAGATCAAACCTCTTACATGAGTATCTGTTTAGGAGAGCAAGATCATTTAAGCCTACAGATAGACCATCTGTCTCTTGAAGAACTTAAGAAAAAGGTATTGATCTTTTTTTATTATTTACTGTTTCTAATGGCTTAATTGTGCTTCATTTATAGTTTGTGTCTCTCACAGAAAAGTTAATTTAGGTACACTTGGGTAGTTCTGAAAGGATTCAAAGTTCTCATCTCTGTGGTTTGTGATTCACCTTTTGTAACTATTTATTCTTTGTTACACAACATGAGCTTCAGAATCAGCTGAAAGAAGGGTGGCTTTCTGAAAAGGTTTTATGATAGTTAGACACCTGGAATCAAGTTTCATGTTTTAGTCATCATGAAGCATACCAACTCCAAAGAAAAGTTTTTGCATTAAGTATCACACAATGTGTGTTTTATGCACTTTTCTTAATCATGAAAATAGAAGTGGTGTCTATAATTTATACTTCTGTATAGCACACTCCATCTGATGTTTTGAAAATCTTTTGTTAAATATGGCATGTTATAAAATAACCCTGAGGTAAGTTAAATTTGTCTCCATTCTGCATAAAGAGAACTGAAATTAACAGAGATTAAATGTGCAGACCATTGTCATACAATAAATCAGTATCCAAGTTCAGAAACTTGTTGTTCTGACTCCTTATTGTGTGCAGTGACTTCCGATCCATGCACCAATTTATGATAAGAAATTGTTCTGAATATGGTCATTTGGGAGTGAACAGAAGTGAAGTTTTATATTTCTCATGGCCAGCTGAATTGTAGGCAGCTTTTCAAAATCTGGAGGTGGGTAATCTGAAGGGAAGAAGTTTGCCTTACACTGAACAGGTGTCAATAAAATAATCCCCAGATTGTGTCCCAGTCCCGTGCTGGGGTTATACCACTTTTCTCTCTGAACATATTCCATTCAGTGAGTTCAGGGACACTAATTAGCAAAAGGCATTTATAAACCAATTTTTACTTGAAAAAGGGTTTGTATGCCTGCAAGTTGATCTGTTTATTTCCAGATATATTAATGGATCTAAAAAGATTACACTTTCTTCTGCAGACATTGCCTTCTTGATAATACTACACGAGTCTTTCATAGTAATGTCTGTCCAAGAGTTCTGAACATGATTGTCCATTCAGATTTTGTATCTGTGAAACTACTCAGAATGGTAGTGGCTTATAAAGGGTGTTTGAGATAGAAGAACAGGTTGTTTCTGAATGGTACTATTTCCCTGGAATACTGGTTTCCCTTGCACTAAAACGTTTCTTCTCAAATCAGCCTGTTGGTGTGAGGTGCTCTCAGGTTTCTTCTTGCCACTGAGTTGTGAAATTGATGCCTCAACTTAATAACATGGCTAGAAACCAGTCTTACAAGTTAAGATTTCTTGAACACTAACTCACAAATATATAATGATGTTTTCATACGTGGGGAGATTGCCTCATAAGCACATACAGAAACCCAGGCTTTCCAACTCTGCATTTTAGATTTAGCTGGAGATTTATATATCATCATTTGTTTTCATACTAGTATAGATGTTACCAGTTTTGTTTGTTCTTCCTTTGGTTATTTAGGTTACTGACCTTCTCTTGATGGTTAAGGATCTCCAGTCAATTAATCAAGAACTTAAGAAAAAACAGCTTGGACTTTGTACAACAGTTTCTCAAGGGAAGGAAGCACTAAACATGTTAAACCAAAGTGAGGTAGGTTTTCTGTGCTGAAGTCGTGAATCTAACTCTAATCCACCTTGTGGAGTCATTTACATCACTGCAAAATGAGTGTAAAACTCTGGGTGCTTAGGTTGCTAATTCCTTATAATAACTTTTAAAGTTAGTGATGTAAACAACTTTTAGATGTAAGCACAATGGAGAATCAGCTCAATGCAAGTGTTCAATGATGCATCAAGTTGATTTTAAGGAAACATGATACACATTAAAATTTTAACTGGGTCTGTGATCTATTTGTTTTGTCAATTGAAAGGGGAGGAAATAGTTAATTTTACAAAGAAAGCAATATCTTGTATAACATTTTAGTTATTACTGGAAGTCTGCTTGTCCACTGTTTGAGAGTCATTCTCGCGCTGTATCTAATTCTGTAACAGCTTAGTTCATCTCTCCTCTGTTGTCTACAAAATAACTAGGGTTCACTGTAGCTAAATAGCACTTCAGGTCACTTAAATACATTGCTGTTCCTTCCTACAGAAGTATGTGAAGAAGTGGCCAGCATTGTGGTAGATTGCTTAGAGGTGCAAGGAAGTAATCATTGGTGGGTGTTTCATTCTTTTGCCCAAAGCTAACACTGTTTTTAGCTGTGGGGAAGAAGAGGTCTTGGCAAAATACTGCCACTGAGAAGCATTTTGGGTGCTGGGTTCCCGTGTGTCGTCTTATGTGTGAATGATGAAGGTGTTCAGGAGGCTCTGGTAGATTCTAATGAACCTTCTGGCTTGTTATAAAGTATGACTTGAAATGTGGCTGGTAGTACTTTTTTTTATATTCTGTTGTGGTTTTTGCTTTCAGATACATTGTTGTTGTGCACAACATATGGGACAGGAAAGAAAACATATAAAAGGAATAATGATGGTGCTAGTATTTTGTGTCTTGAATTTCTGAATTAAAAGAAAAGAAAATTGGGAATAGTTTGAATCAGTATGTGTAGGGATTGCCTAATTCACTAACTTGGACTGTGGTATTGATGATTTTTCTGCAGGACAGTTTATTCTGCATAACTCTGGAAATGGGTCATGTCTTTTACCGTACGTGCTGCAGATGCACTGGGAGCAATAATCAAAAATATTCCTGCTTTTTCAGTTTTAAGACATACTCATGCTACCTTTAATTGAAATATGTTTTAAATTGTAGATCGACCTTTAGGGGTGCCATGGATTTTATTAAAATAATGAATTTACATGTTACTGTAATGGGTTTGCATGAAAACTTGTGGGCAATCTGTTTCAGAGTGCATGATAGATTAGTATTTTTAGCAATTTGCCTCGTCATCCTGCAGAGGGTGCTGCACCCCCACTGATGCTGCAGTTAATACCGAAGGAACTGGTGTCCTGGGCTAAGGTGATGGTGGCAAGATGCTGTGCGCTTCTGCATTTGCCTCGGCATGAAAAGTACACACAGGGCTACTTACTTAAGAAGCTGTCTACATGAAATTAGATGTAGAATGACAAAGATTGAAGCTTGTAAAATATAAATAAACCTAAATATTCTGGTAAAGGAAATAGGAAAGTAAAATATGGTATTTTAACCTGTGCCAGAATGATAATAGTACTGTGGAGCTCAAAGTGAAAGGATCTGTAATTAGAAGTTTTTAGTGTAAAAGATACCATTTTATCAGTCTTGACAATAAATGGCAACCTGGATTTCGGGTTATGGATTGTGACAACTGTGCGTTTTGCATATTAATAGCCATTGTCAAAAACCCCTAAGTTCTATTTTTTGTGTGTATTTTAGGCTAGAATTTGTTGGCAGGTAGTGCTGAGATGACACTAACATATGTGCTATAAGAGGAATTTGGACAGGCACAGGAAGATGTATCCTTCTCAGGTTCTTAAAATGAACGCATCTTTCTTTTCCTTCACAAAGCCGGAGCACAAGTCAGATGAATCTGCATGTTGGTGCCTCTGCAGGGCATCTCCCAAAGGTCTGACAGCCCCTAGTACTCTGTTTCTTGGCTTCATGTTTGGAAGGGAGGGAGGAGGAGGTGAGAAAAAGGTTGTTTTTGTACTGTCCTCTGAACATCTGCTTTCTCTGAGAGAAGCAGCCTCAGTGATTTCAGCCTTCAGGGCTCCAGGGATCTTTGCAAACCAAGCATAGCAGAGGTTCATTTAGGAAAAACATTCTCAAGTTTTTCAGTCTCCAAGGAAATACTTTAAACAAGCAGCTTATTCTTGGTAGACTTTTTTTCTGGCCTTAAGACACGTATTTTCTTTTAATATTTTGTTGAACATTAGGTTGTATTCCTTGGAGCACAGAAAGTTTCTGTTCAGCCTTTCAGATGCAGGACCATAGGACCAGGCTCAAACTGCAGTGATTTGTTATAATAGTGTGCTATAACCTGTTGGTCATATGTAATAGTTTCATTCTAAGAATTATCACTTACTGAATCACATACTGGCCTGGGAAAAGCACATACTAAAAAATGTTGAGTCATAAAAGGTAGTTGCATTGTGTGGATAAGTTATATGTGCAAATAAGTTTATTTTCAATACACAAATGCAGGGTTTGTCCTGAATCTACACATGGAAGATTAAACCTTAACATTTTTTTTTATAATAGCTAACATTATTGGACTTCTGGCATCCCATGATTACAATAAAAAGATCAATATAGCATGCCCTTGCTGTATACCACAATCCTATCCATGCCTTCTTACAGTTTTCAGGATGTCTTTACTTTGTGTTGTCCTAGAAAACCAAGTCTGAGTGAAAATACAAAAATAATTCAAACATGACTTGGAAGTTAGTTTTTAGTTTAGATTTCTAATAGTAAAAGACAAATATGTAATATGCTGCCCCATCCAATTTCTGCCTTTTAAAATTCATACTTAAAACCATTAGAGTTGCTTATACTGCTAGGAATTGGAAGATAAAAAGGCTTTTCTCATTTATTTCATATATATATATATGCATACATTCTATGCATACTCAATTAAAAAAAATCAAACCCACACATGCATTCAATTCCCAGTGTTCTTAGGAGGCAAAAATAACATTCCTTGCAGAATCCTGTTTGTCTGCAATTGGACTGACATGCTGCGGGCAAGACTTTCCAGCATGTGATACTGGGGAAGCAGCTTTTCTTTTCATGCCATAAGTTTCAGCACTGCGCTGTATATCCATCAAAGCTATAAATATCACATCCACAACCCCTAGACACCAGTTTCTTTCCTTCCAGTCAGTCATCTGAGTTTCTGTAGCTATAATCTCAATTTTCTGTAACTATGCTCAAGATTCTGCTTTTCTTGTCTTAAGGTAATTTTTCTTTAGCCCAAGTCACACCAAATACGACTGTTATACACAGCACTGCTAAATTATTGCCACAAGGGCTTTAAGACTAAAATTTTTATCCAATGCAGGTTTGAATCCTCTCTGTTAGTGCTGTATCCTACCTATGGTTTAGGCATATTAGGCATAGCATCGTTGATATTTACCATCGCTTTTGCACATTTCTACTATTTAATGAGATTTTAGCAGCAAAGATCTTAAATAACTATATTTTTCTACTAGACTGGGAAATATTGCTATAAAACAAAATGATATAAATGTCCAATCTGGTTTTATCACAGGGGAGTAGTGGAACGTGGTAACTGCAGGTTGCCTGTGGTAGATCCCAAAGTGGAACGAAAGACTATCCTTGTACTCAGGTTGTTGTCTGACAGGCTGTGCCAGAATGTGGCTACTGAATACAATAATTCTTTGCAAATAAGAGATTTTCTTATCATCAGTATTAAACCGACATAGGCAGGGCTAAATTCTGTTCTCACCGCCAGAGCAAACTGAGTAAAGGAGGTGAGTCGTAAGCGAAGTGGAAAATATTGTGTGTGAACTGTGTATAAACGGAGCTCGCTCAGTAGTGGTCTTGGCTGCTGTCGAGAGAGGAGCAGCGTGCGCGTCTCGCCCCTCGCTTGCAGATCTGTTGCTGGGATGGAACACCCAGCAAACCACAGGGATTCTGGTCTTACTGTCAGTAATGCTGATGTCGGAAACTTGGGTTCTGCTGCTAAAAAAGCTGAGTCTTCCTCCTCCTCTTTGCTCAGGAAATATGAGTGATGGGAGATGGATTGGGTTCTGTGGGAAGTAGGGAGAAAAAGATGATTTGGCAGCATTTGCTACAGATCGGCAAATTTAGGCAAGACACAGCAGATTGTAACCTTCAGTGTTACAGTAAATCTGTTTAGTGTATAGCAAGCTACATGTGCTTTGTTTTAAAAGCATCTATTTCTTGGATGCTGGAGAAGAGCCTAAATTGTGTAGCAAATGAAAATAAATTCTGGAAATTGGAAAATAAAGTAGGCACAATAAGAACGTGACTGAAGATACAGAGCTCCTTTGCCAGAAGAGTTTAAGTGATTTTTATATTTTTTATAAATTCTGAGGAGAAAGAGTTAAATAAAAAAGAAGGAATGTATAAGATAAAGTTTCACTGTATTTAATATGAGTAATTCCTGGATTTTATATTAATTTTCTTTGATCTTGTTGAAGAAATCTAATTCAGTGTTTGTTACTTTGTATTACAGGCTTTTTTTATTTTTCTTTTAAGACATGTCACTGACTTATTTATGCACGTTTCATATCACAGTATTTTTTTTGTGCTACATTTTCACATCATTCCATACTTTGTGTAGTGTCTTGAAATAACAGAAGAGCCTGTGATGCAGACTGAAGATGGTGACAATGACAGGAAGATGCAGAACAGTCAATTTTCTGAGGGGGTCAGTCAGGTAGGAATCTGCTCTGGGTACATTGTAGTACAGTACTCTTTGCATGCCTTTAAAAATTTTATTTTCTTAGAACACGAAGTCTTTTGCAAGCAAAGCCTACTTTTCTTGGTATCTGATTTTGCTTTCGTCTAATTGTTATCCTAAAGAGTTTCTGAAAGCTTTTTCCTATATTTTTGTGCTGCTAGGGTTTTGCAGTCAAAGTAGCTTTCATTTTGGTCCTTGTTTTGTCTCGTTTGAGTATTCATAATCTTCCTTAAGGGGGATGACAAAGTCCCTTGAAATGTTGTTTCTTTATATACACACACACTGATCTTCAGCCTCCATTGGAGTCAGGCATATAGTACAAATTCTATAAGATTCACTTGCTGCTGTGATTGCAGAAAAAATACTGTAGATCCTTCTTCAGGGTTGAAATACTTGATGTCTTGGTAACTTGCTGACTACGTTTTCATACATACAGGAATCTGATGTCCTCTTAGTCTATCATTCAAAAGCAATGTAATATAAAGCATTATGGAGTCATAAAATAATTCAGGTTGCAAGGGATCTTAGAGGATCGTAGAGTGCAATTAAAGTTGAACCTTTCTGATTTAAAAATTATAACATGCTAAAATATGACACAAAACAGGGCATTTCGATTGGTGGTGTTGAAGAATAATGATGTTCTGTTCTTTGAAATTTGTAATTTCTGTGTTTGTTTACTAGATATGCCTTCAAGTATCTTTGGATTTCCCTTGTGAGGTGGAGAAACAGGTAAGTGATGTATCGTAAAGGTTCTCTTGACTCTTAAACATCTTAATCTCTCGCTGCTGATGTCTACTGATGGAAATTGTATACAAAAGGGTCCCAGTATGAATTCTCAAGTAATTGATGCAGAAGACTTTCATTGATTCAAACGAGGGTTGGATTACTGGAAAGATCCCATGTAGAAATTTTATAGGACATGTCTGTGGTGTTGCATACAAAAAGTTGGCGGTTTGTAAATATTTCAAGTTGCATCCTGTCCTGCCCATCAGGGCTTGCATCTGTAGATCCCAGGACAGAATTTTGTACTGTAAAGACAGGTGATTCAAAGGTGAACTAATAAAAAGTTAGTTGCAATCTGCAGGGAACATTCCAGAAGTTTCATACCTCTTCATAGATAAAGACCTTGAGGGAAATCTACTTACTACTTACTAAACAACTGATCACTATGAATTAATCATAGAAAATAGATGTTAATTAGGTTTTCTATTAATAAATAGTAAGTGAAATGTCTGTGGATGCTTCTTAAAGTAGATAAAGAGCATCAGGAATTACAAAACCTGATTACAGAAAGATTACAGACCTGAATTTAATAGAACATTACATACCTGTGTAATAAGAAAATGTTTGCAATTTTTTAACAGATAACTCCATCAGGCTATTCAGAGAGTTTCTGCAAAGATAGACATTATAGGAGTCCAAATAAGCCTCAGTTTGAACGTGATACAACTGGCAAACACTTTGGCAGAAGAGGAATGAGTGAACATGAAACAGAAGAGAACTTGCTCACATCTCTTTTAAGAGAAAATAGAACATCTGTACTGGAATCTACGTAAGTATGAGGGATATGTGCTGCTTTTGACAGTATTTCTATTTGAGAAGAGAATAAAGTAATTTTACTAAAGTGAATTTAGATAATGGCACTGTCTAATTTACCTGAGAGATTGGCAAGGCGCCTTCAGAGCCATTTTAGTCTATCATGCAATTAAGTAATTAGGAAACATACTATCAGTAGAAATCCTTATGAAAAACCCATTACAAGAAAAAAACTCTCCAAAGTTACTGATATACGGAGCTTTACTATAGGGACTGATTGTTTTCAGGATGGGGTCTAGCAGTGTTAAAGGACTCAGATGATAATAGGTGGTACTTTTTTTTTTTTTTTTTTCTTTTAAATAAAATATCTGAGAGCACAGGCCAGTGAAAGGTGGTGTGGTAGAGGGGATGACACTGTACTGCTGAAAAAATTATATGTGTAAAGGAGCTAAGGATGGAGGAATTTGAGTTAAAATGACTGTTTACAGAGCTAATTTTGAATGGACATTACTGTATGCTTTGTAGCCTTTGCCATTTCAGCTGAATTGCTTGGACAGAGGTTTGCTCCCTGTCAGAAGTTTAGAGAGTCTGGGCCCATGTCCTGCAGTTGACTAATTGGTTATTCCAGTGTAACCACTTGCAGGACTGTGCCGAGACGAACCATGTTGTACTTCGGCCACTTTTCATGCAGGAGAAAATACTTGTGTAACTAAATCTGTATAAGCCCTAGTGTAACCATTGTTTTTCAAGTGTGTGTGTTGCACTATGGTTTCATCAATTCCCAGCTGAAATGCTCATTTCCATAGGAACTGGCCAATACCAAGCAAGAAAAGGAAAACCACACCCTGACTAGTTTTGTTTCCCCCCAGTTCATGCTTACACCACTTAATCTCCTGGTTAAAAACCAAATTAGAGCTGTGGTGGAGATCATTCTCATTTTCCTTTTCTAGTTCTCTTCACACTGTAATGACTATGTACAGTATTATGTGACCTTTTTCAGTGCCCGTCAGTGCTGTTCCTTCAGCTAGCCATAGTGGTTTCTGGAGAGTAATGGGAATGACCTTCCATATACATTTTGCTTAGCAATGCTGGTAGCAGACTATCCTGTGGAGTTACATAAGTCAAATCTTGTTTTCTGTGTTCAGCATGCACTGACTTTACTCAAGCAATTCTATATTTTTACATTACTATTTAAAACTCTCCAACAGGCATAAAAGGTCTTAGTTGTCAAAGCACTAGTTAGTGGTAAATGATGAGATAGTACTCTCTTAGACGATGAATAGATAACATTGTTTTATTTGTTAACTTTACTTAAAAGTCTGCGAATGAGTGATTCCAGCACCATCATCTTTATCGCTCTAGTGTGTAATCTTTTCTATGTTCAAGTATAAATGACCAGATTGACTGGTAATGAGCCTGTGCTTTGCATAACTGAATTCTTACTAATGACATTAGATGCCAGAGAAAGACATCAAAAGCCTAGTTAGTGTCTACCATTTCAAATGCTAGCCATACAATTGCAGTTATTTTAAAAGCTGGTTTATATGTTTAGTGGCACAAACAGCTCTCTGTTGGATGCATGAAATCATCTGTAGAGTTTGAGGGCTTGCTTATGCTTTAAATGTATTTTATTTGGCTTCAGTTTCACTTAAAATGTTGCTTTCCAGAGTGTTGTCCATGGACCACTAGTTATCTGTGGGACAGTTTGGTGGTCTGTAGCGAGCTGTTTTTGCAGGCTTTTGCCTGCTTTCTCAGTTTCTATCTTCCCTGTTACATTAGAAATACATGAAGGGATAGCTTTTCAGAAAAACTCAACATCTAGAGGCTCCTGTGTTTTTGGTAGAATTTTATTTTTAAGGTAGTTAAATCAGAGAGTAAACTCTTGAAAATCCATTCCCATTTCTTACATTGCTATATTATATAGGCAATTGATTTAGTTACCAGAGGTTAAGTATCTGCTCATGAATGGGGAAAGGGGCAGTAGAATGTAAATGGTCATGAATAGGATAAAAACATTGATGAGTGTATTTGTGATGTAACTCATGTGAAAAGGTTTCAAAAACTCTGTTAGTAACTCATTAGTGAGTAAAACAGAATCTTCTGGGAATTTCAAATATGTCATGACATTGCAAAAGTCTTTCTTAGAAGGTATTATTGTTTGCTTAAATAAAAATCAAAATTCATGCCTTTTCTTTCCTCCTTCCTGAGCATAGCAGACAAGAACAAATGAAAATTGTAAATGAACTGTTAGATCATCTGAACACAACTGAGGAAGACTGTTCAAGTGAAGATATAGAAAAGAAGGATGAAAAAGATCTTAGGCAAATGATTATTCAACTAAGAGCTGAACTCAAACATTTCAATCAGGTCAATAAATTCCTAAAGCAGCAAGTAGAATTGAAATCAACTTTTGATGGGAAAGAGAAGCTTTATCCAGATGCAATGCCACAGATTAATAAGGATATTAAGTTGTTGAAAGTGGAATTGAAAGATGCAGCTACACAAACAATGACTTTAGAGAGTAATGTCATGAGATTCAAACATGAAGGCAAGAAAGGAGCCTCAGATGAAAAGCCAAAATACTCAAGATTAAATGCAGAAAGAGAACATCAGCAAGAAAATGTGTATAAGAAGGGTGAACAGCATGAAAGACTTTTTTTTACAAGGAGAACAAATGAAGTAAGTTTATTTAAGATTCTCTTTTTGGTACTTAGGGAATAGATGTATAAAAGAGAAAAATATGTTTCATTTCTAATATTAAATCTTGCTTTTGTGTAATTTTTAAAATTAGAAAAAGACATGTAAGCTAAATATATTTTAGATAATTGTTCTTAATGTTCAGAGCTTTTCATCGCATACTTCAGTGTGCTTTAGAACATTAATTAATTGAATTTCAGTCCTCACCGGGACCAGATACTAGTAAATATTATAGCTTTTGGAAAAAGAGATAGTTTATAGCATAATGGCCTGATTCTGTACTACCTTGTATCTCTGCATAGATGTTCATAAAGTGCAGAACCAGAGCATTCTGAACTGATAGCTTATGAAGTCTAAAAGGCAAATGAGGTCTACAAAATTGAAGATTTGCATGGTGTCTGAGAGCATGCTAGTGAAGTTAATGGTAGATTTCACCAAACTCAAATCTTAATTCTATGCTTTTATTAACATCTTATTGTGTCTTGCTTTTAGAGAAGTATGACCAATAGTACTCTATAAAACTGGGGGGGCATTTCTTCATATTTGTTTGGAACCTAAGTGCACAGAATCTCTTTTGTGAGTACAGACATAATTTGCTTGTGCCAGATAAGTTTTCAAGCGTTTTGTATGCAGGCCGTCTGTGATTCCAAACAAAGAGTTGGGAAACCAAAGAGTTCATGTGTATTGTTTCAGCAGCAGTTATAGAAGTGAAGTTGAAAACACTTTGAAGATCTTAGCTCTTGCAGAGCAGACAAAGGAAAGTATTGCTTTTGATTTTGTGCACTGCTAATAGAGAACGTTGTAGCATCTTCTGCAAAGAATGGTTTCCATGACTTTAGTGATCAAGAGATTTCTGTGAGCTAGCAATTGGGAACAATTCATTTTTATTCTGGATTGTTCTTGTCGGATTCATTTTTCTGAAGGAAGCGGCTTGTAAACCGAGAGATGTTGATAAAACTTTGTTCTGTACAGGTATAAGCATCTCAGTATAGTTTGGGATTTTAATGAAGAGATTTTGGCATGCACAGTTGGTCCCTGGAAAACACCCTGGCAAATTCGTGCCACTCTTAGCAGTGGGTTATGATACTCCTGAAAAATCAAAACCTAAGCAACTCACAAAAACTATGTCTTGTCTCACCAAACAATTTACATGTAATCAAAATCTATCAGGGTATCTTCAGGTACATTCTTAGTCTTTTAAGCTTTCCTTATTGGCAGTAAATTTTCTACCTTTAAAAAAAAATTATGTTTGGGGAGGAAAGAGGATAATAATGGAAAAGTTCTTGGGCTGTTGTTAATGTTCTTAGTCTATTAGGCATTTGGTCAGTTGTGTTTGGCAGGTTGATTGCTGTGATAGCTGTTCCTGCATCTTTGGGATGCCTTGACTAGTCTGAGACAGAAAGGAGTGGATGTACTTTCTCATCAGTTTGTCTTGGTGCTATCCAGGGCAGCTGACTCCAGGAACACAGGAAGAACTGAGGGCAGGTGGAAGTCAGGAGGAGTAAGGATGGGTAGTGGAGAGGGAAGGGATATGAGGACATAGCTGGTCTATTAATGAAGGTCTGCTTGTGATGGCTTGCTTAAGAACATTAATGATGTCTTTGAGTTGCTGGTCTTACTTCTCAGGAATGAAAGACAATCTCTCTGAAGGCAAGTAAAGGCCTGTCTGCCCTCCACAGGAAATACCTAGAGTTCTTTCTGCAGTTCTCTTTTTTTCAAGTTCCTGTCTTCATTGAGTTTCAGTATACTGTTTTGATTCCTCATTTTCCAGATTCCTCTCTAGTTTAATCAGTTGCAACCTCAATGCAATCCTGGAGTCAATTGCTTTAAAAGCTTTCTTCTTTGGAATAATGCAGTGTATCTTTTACTTCTGAATGGCTTTTATAAATAATTTCATGTAGCCAGCTGAACTGGACCTTGGGTAGTCTGGGTGACGTATATGTCTGTACAACAGCCCTGAGACAGCTGGAAATTGTTCAATGTTATTAGTGCAGTTTAGTAAAACTAGTAGGAATTTCATCCCGCCTGGATTTATTTTTCAGCCTCCAAATGATATTGTATTCACGTATGTACAAAAGGAATTGAGTATGTCATTAGGAAAATGGAACTTGGCTTTTTATTATTTTAAATTGTGTAAGGACTATAATTGCTAAGAAATGAATGTGGAAAGGTATTTCAGAATACATAGGCTGGTAAAAGAAATTACGGGACTTATGACACTAGTGGAGCAAATGAACAGCAAAAAAATAAATTAAATCTATCTGAACATGCCATTATTGATTTTTATTATTATTACACACAATTCCATAACTCTCATCAACATATAGCATGTTTTTATCTTTTTGGAGATAGCACTATTTTATGCTCTGTGGTTTAAACAAGGACACATTTATTTTATGCAGTCTTCAAAAGGTGAGAGGCTAAAATGTAGTGACTTAAGAAATTTAACTTCTCCCCCCAACTCCAATGATGGAATGTCTGTTACAGTAGGAAATGGGAATCCTGCGGAAGCAATTTATAGACTGTATGGGTGAAGAAGCTGTTCTTGTTCATAAAGAATTTCTCTATGGCAGAATAAATTGCCTCTGTGGCTGATGCAAAGCTATGTTGATTTTCTCAAAGGTAGGAAAGTGGGCTGGTACGAAGTAGGGCCTGTTGGGTGGAGACAAAAGGAAGAAAGAAAAATATGTTCAGGAATTTGTGGAAAATAAGGAAGATCCTCAATTTTCTTTTTTTAAAAAAGAAGGATTTCAGGGAAACAGTTACTGGGCTGTCAGACATTAATGATATGAATGAGGAGAGTGGGAAGTAGCAGTTAGAGAGGTCAGTTTGGGTGAGAAACTATTTTCCTAGGGTTCACACAAATTCAGAGGTAACTAAGAAGCCTGCTGACTAAAAGCCTTTGCGACTCATAGGTGAATTTGCTGTCTTCATGAACTGGAAGCCATTCACTGTGTGGCTGTGGATGGCATAAGCAGCAGTTACTTACAGAAAATTGAACTAGTGGGATACGTTTTTTTTTTCCTTCTGTATGTTTGTTTTTCATGTTGTAAGGGTATTGTGATCTTATTTTCAAAACTAATGTTACAGCTGACTGATCTTACAGGAACATTTTTATTTTTCTTGGAATGTTTGTTTATACTTCCTCTACTCGACTGTTACATGTGAGCTACCAACTCCCCATTTTATTCCATGCTTTTTTCAGACCGATTCTGCTTACCTGCCCAAGAAGTCCCGCCTGCCCATTCTCTTAAAATCATCCAGACCATTAGGAAAGGTGCCTTTGAACTCTGGTATGCAGAAGTCAGATTCAAAACTACAGCATCGTACCAGGGCACCTTATGAAGGTCTGAAAGCATGTGAAGTACAAAACAAACAATTTCAGCCACAAACAAATGGAGAGTTATTATTGAATGAGTCTGTAACTGAAAACCTGCAGGAAGAGCCTGCACAGGAAAGCACATCAGTGAGAGGTAAATAAAGGGCAGACATAATGACTTGTAATACTGCTTGAAACATTGGCTTCTTTTCTTGTAGTAGAAAGTAAGAACAGATAATTTTTGCATATGTACAATTCTGCTTAATCTTACGATTTTCTTGGGTAGGCAACTATGTACAGATCTTGAAAAACACCTTTTTTCTTTTTCTTTTATCTTTGCCGCTAGAATATAAACCAGCTTTGTATGGAATAAAAAGTGCTGTGTATACATGGCATAAAGTATATGATAAATGACAGTTTCACAGGGTGCCCACATATGCACATATATATGTCAATGTTTAAGTAAATGAAAAATTTCCTTTATAGGACGCCAAGTCTAATGAAAACTGTCTGTAGTGGAGACAGGAGTTTATAAAAATACTGTATTTGTTTATGCTGCATAAATAAGTTTTTCCAATATTCCACTGATCAGTCAAGTCATCTGTGTCTGTTTCCAGTGTGGCCGGGTTAATTTAAGCTCAGTTGTTGACAAAGTGTCAGGATCGGCAAAGTATGACAAATTGTAAGGCAGAGAACAATGGTATTATATAAAGATTTGGAGTGGTAAAAAAACCAAAAATGCGTTTAGCAGTTAGATTAAAAACTGAGTAGAGATATAAAGGATAGGTGAGGGAGAGAGGAGGTGTAAATATAAGAAATAAGATTCAATGAAGTAGCAAATGAGCCACCGTCAAACGCAGAGGTTGCAGAGACTTAATTGTTAATGATAATGTTGTTGTGGTAAGGGACAGATATGGCACAACTTTATTGTAAATACTTAAGCTTATAGGACTATAGCAATTAATTTTGGTAGGTGCAAAATCCATGGACAATTCTGAGAAGGGCAGTACTTTCGAACTGGATCCTGAAATGAATCAGAACCTCTTAGGACTGCAGTCCTGTGGTTTCCTTTCCACACTGATTTCTTTACCCTGGATAACAGTTGTACTGCACACTTAGTAATTTTGAGACTTGATGCACTGGGAGATTGCAGATTAGTTTATGATCAGTGTTCATACTGGAGAAACTTTTTAGCCTTTTCTCTAAGCTTAACATAAAACATACAAAAATGCATTAAAAATTGATTAACTGTTGCATTGCAAAGGGGACTTGCAAATGTTTATCTTCATTTGTTGGTAGGAGGCCTTCGCAATTCACATTCTTAGTAGTTATCCTTATAATTAG
Organism: Aviceda cuculoides; assembly: GCA_035590195.1. Classification (NCBI taxonomy): domain Eukaryota; kingdom Metazoa; phylum Chordata; class Aves; order Accipitriformes; family Accipitridae; genus Aviceda; species Aviceda cuculoides. The sequence continues at coordinate 21,974,846 of JAVJGG010000032.1, forward strand.
TTCAAGTATTTTAAAAATACGTGCAAACACTGTTTCGTATGACCAGTAATGTTTGTATGACATTTTCAGTAGTTGTTCTTCCTTAGATGATTTGCCTGTTCCAAATTGTCAGAGAACCAGGTTTGGATTTGTGCGGTGGGGTTTTTGTTTGTTGTTTTGGTTTGGTTTTTGGTTGCTTGGTTGGTTTTGGGGTTTGTTTTTTTTGTTTGTTTGTTTTTTTAACCATCCCCACTGAATTTTTTTTCAGTCACTTACTGACTTCTGTTTTACCTTCCCCCACTATTCTCCAGTTGACTCATTGCTCAAACTGGATAATGGTGAGGTCCAGGTGGAGTTGCAAGGTGTTGATCTGGGTACAGGGGACAAGAATGAATATGCGATGGACAAAAATCAGCAGAACTATCAAGGTAGAGCATTTATAGAGTATAGTATTAAAAAAAAAATATTAAAACTAGTTTCTTCTGAATTGTGCAAAATTGTCAATTACTGCAGGTAATTGTCTCCCTTGCAATTATTTGTTTTAAATCTCGTTTTCTTAGCCAGTATAGATTAATTGCTCTAAGAATCCAAGTTGGTCTTTTAAGGGTTATGCTTTCAGAAGGGCCACAGGGATTTATGAGTCGGATTTCCAGTAAAAATAATGAGTTGTGTGCCTAACTCTGAGCCCTATTGCTAATGTCCTCACTTGTGAACTCTTCTCTGAATTAAATGTTTGTTACTTATTGCTTCTGCATCTAGTTATGAACTATTGGAATGAAGCAATTGAATGATAGAATTTTGCTTATCTGAATTATTTGAAGGCATTCAACTAGGTTGGAACCTAATGGAATCTTTTAATGAAAATGTAAATAGGCTTAATACTGTGCATTACGTGTTTCTGCATCATCCATTAGTCTTTTTTTGGGAGGGCTTGAATAACCTGGTTAACATGTTGTGTATAGAGTACAGAGGATATGGCCAAGTTTGTAATCCTTTGTCACATCATTAATTTTATTCGTATAAGTGGGTCCATTGAAGCTGGTCAGTTGGTTTGCAGGATCATGCTCTGTGTGTGCCCTTTGTGTGCGTGGACACATATATGAACAGAGAGCTTATTAGTTCTCCTTTAATTAAAGGACAGTGTTTCATTAAAGACTGTAACTGGTATTCTAATCAGAAATATTTCTTCTCTAATATCTGTATTTATTTATTTTGTTATCTAGAATGTTTGTGTGAAATCAGGACTGCAGAGTTTAAGAGTTCATCTAGTAACTGGTTTTTTTTCCATCTCAGTCTGCAACCTTCTTTGACATTTGTGTTACTGCAGCAACCAACTGGTAGAGAAGGAGGAGAAGCTAATGAACTTAAGTGTTGCATTCCCTTATTCAATGTGTTGTCTTGAATTCATACACGAGCATTTTCTTGGAAGCGTTTCTATCCTGTGATTCTGTCACCTTTGGAATGACATGCATAATGGTGTGCAGCAATCTGCGTGCTGCAGAGAACATCATCTAGCCTTAATTTCAAATATGTTGATATCCCAGTATTGCAGCTTCATTTTTTTCTGGCTTTTAGGTTATGTTTGTTTTTATTTTCTTGTGCTTGGGCTTGACTTGGGCCTTCGTATACAGCTGCCCCCCCTGAGATTTTGTACTGATTTAGAGCTTGAACCTAGGCATCCGAATTCTCCATGGAAACCAATTTGAAAGTATTAAGACCTCTGCAAGATCAATGAATGACTCCCAAAAGGGAGGTTCTAATTTGTAGTGATCTTTTGCAGAACTAATAGAAGGAGAAAATTTAATTTACTGGTAAACAGAAAATAACCATTTTCCTAGATACTTACACATACAGCCCTTAACATACACAGAACTATAAACATGGAATATATGTAGGAATATATAGCTTTTATTGGTCTGAATCTGAGGTGATTGCATTACTTATGAATCGCAAAGTCAACTGAGGGCTGTGATTTGCATGCCAAATGAGTGCCAGTAAAACCTTTAACACCAAACATTTTTATGGATTTTGTTTAGAACACATTTTAAAAAGTTATTAAAGCCCCTTTTTAAAAATTTTACTATTTTGCTGGTAATCTTTTAAAAACTCCACTGACTTTATGCTCCTATTGGTTTTGTATAGAATTTTTGAATGGAGGAGAAAAAAAATATTTAATTAGAAGTTTTAGGAGGAACCATTTAAAGTCATAGAGTCCACTTTTAAATCTCAGTGCCTTATGTTTGAGGTTATCATTTTTGTGGTTCGAAAGGTCTGGGCTTCATCAGTGTCTAATTCAGGACTGCATATAGCAAAAGTAATTTTCAATCATTTGGGAGAAGAAAGTGGGTGTATTTTGAGTATTGTTTATTTGAAAGGTGATAAGGGGTTTGAAATATTTAATGTGCAAGTTGAATTAACGGGCAAATCATAGAGGTCAAAAGTCCAAAACTAATATTGTATGGTTTGTAATTATTCTGCAGTTTTATTCTGTTATTATAGAAGTAAATGAATTCATTCTAGTGCTGTTAAGAACAGAATGTCAGATAAAGAAGTATTAATATTCACACGCAAGCCTCCTGTTTTTCAGAAATGCAAAATCATCATAACATTAGCAACGTGAATATCCACTGTTCATTAAAAGAGATAAATGAAGAGTTTTGTTCCATGGAACATGAGGACGTTGACTCAGCCACTGCATATTTAGGTTCCAAGTGCCTGCGTGCTCTCAAATTGAGTGTAACAAGTACAGATGCATTTGATGACTGTGAAGTCATAGATGATATAGAAGAACTGAAACGAAGAATTAAGAACATGAAGTCTGAGCTCGAAAAGTACAAAATGTTCACATTTCATTTACAGACCTCTGACCAGGTTTTATTGAGTGATATTTCCAATATAGTTTTGAGTGACACAGCCTTGCCCGTGGAAGGACATGTTACACAAGTGCAAGATACAGCTATGCAAGAAATCAAAACATTTTGTGGTGTCCATCAGCTGATGGATTACGAGATCCACACCGAAAATAGGAATTCAGAGTCTTCAAAAGCACCTGATACATGGACAGCACAAAACCTTAAGGAACCACTATCAGCAAATGAAGCAGAACTTGAAAAAGAGCAAATTACAAATATGCATCTTGATGAAGTGTATCATCTTCAGAACAAACTGAGAGAAACATCACCATCCAAGTGAGTAAAGCTGTTACTGTTTCAGGTTCCTTTTTGTAAACAGCAATACCAAATAACATAGAAAAGTAATACAAATATAATTTTATTCACATAGGAGCATGTTGTTATAGTAAAGGCTAAATTTCACTAACATTAACATAAAGCAACTGAAACGTTTAGTTAAGAGATGCCTTGAAGTACAAAACAGTATTTCTCTTGCAGTAGAACTGCTCCTGATAAGCTCATATCATTCTCTGTAACGATTCTGTGCCACACACCTATGTCTCTCCCCACACCTCAGATTCACAACTTTCTTTGCTGCAAGACATCCTCCTGTGAGCAAAGTCAAATCTCCTTGGGTTACTCTGAGATGGGTTGACCTCTGTAATCAAAATATTACAGTTTTGCATCACTCAGGTTTTTTTCAGGTGACAAGTGTAAGAAAATGGAACACCCCATTTAGGGTAGAAATGTTTTTGTGGGCAATTGGTTGGCAGATTCATGCTAGCCCTTCTATTTGTGTGACCAGACTTTATGTGTAAAATACGAAGTTTACGCTCTACTTATAATTTATTTTGCAGTTGAGTGCTGTAATGCCTTCCTTTGAAGGATGTGAAAGTAGATATATATAGAAATTAATGAATGAAATTTTATAGCATAAGCTCATAAGCTGGAAGATCATTTATGGGAGGCTGGAAAGTATCAGTCTTGGTTTTTCTATGATAAGACTGGGGGCAGCATTTTGGCTTGCATATATACAAATCACAGACAGAGAATGGGGTCCCATAAGACCAAACCTTTTTCAACTTCCTCTCCACGTTTTTTCCCCTCTAATATTGTTACTGTCCTGAGGGCCTACAGAACAGCAGGGAGTATAATAAAGAAAGGTATTCAGCCTTTGGCTTTCTTTGGAAGGCTTGAGTAGAAATATTTGGAGACACTGAGCAACCACCAACATGGACTATTGTATATCTCTTAGTATTACTGTCATAAAATACAATTGTGCTACATAGTACATATAAATTTACATACCTTGAAAATATACCTCATCCATTTTACAAAGGAAGATCTAACTGTAAATTAAGGAATGAGACAGTATGGATTGCTGTAAAGTTTTTATGGCCACTGTCTAGGACAACTGCATGAGTCACAAGTGACAGACCCAAAAATGAGTTATGCATCTCTTCCTATACAAATGACGATAAAAATTCTATAACAACCCACACTATCATAGATTTTGTTTATGCTCCATATTTTGTTTGATTCCCTGCATCTTTTCAGATCCTCTCCCTTTTTCTCTCCACTATGATTCTGTATGACTCTGTAGAAAGACGTCTATCTGTGATACAGACAGTGGCAGTGTAAAGGGGATGTCTATATTTGCAAGTGTAGAACAAATCAAATTGTTCTGAGTTGAAATTTATATCCTGGCTTGTGGAGTACAAGAGTTTGGACACTACAGTAGTTGTCATGGTCATGTCTCTAGTAATAAACATGCAGAGATGTGCAGAATTTTCAGACTGGGTGAAACCATCAGCTCAAAGTCCAGTATTGTGCTCCTGGCAGGAAATACATAAAGTTTCCGAAGAAGGGATAGCTCTATCTGTTCTTCTATAGTGAATTAAAAAGAAAAAAGCCAACAAAACCCCAACCAATCAGGAAAAATACACGTATTGTTAAAAATTCTTTTCATGTATTCATTCTTACTTACTTTAATTTGGCAGCTTTGCATTCCATCCACGGTATTTCCAAGCAGACAAACAAGTCATCACCTTAGTTGCTGCCCATCTTATAAATGAAGCACTTAAGTGAAAGATAATAACCCACAAGTTATACCCATAAATACAAAATTCAACAGTTAGAGACAATACATTTCTCATTGTGGCTGTAAAAGCATTTTTAAAGAAATAGTTGCATAATATTAGATTTTAAGAATATAAGTTTAATTCACTTTTTATTTATACTTAAATGTTATTTATGGTCAGAAAACTGCTTTAAAGATAAATTCATTTTCTCAGATATGATTCATTGGTTCATTCACAAGCTCGAGAACTCTCCTTTCAATGCCAACAAATTAAAGAGATCCGCAGTGGTTGCATTGCTTACCATCAGCATCTGACGAGCCTTATTAAAGCTTTTGAGGAACTGCTTCAAGCCAGTGATGTAGACTATTATGTTGCTGAAGGCTTCCGTGAGCAACTGAATCAAAGTGTACTATTGTTTGAGAAGCTAGAAAGGAAATTCCTGTATGGTAAGTAGCAGTATTTTCTATTGTCTGAGATACATTAACGTTCTTGAAATTTGAAGTGGTTTTTTTTATCTTTTTAGTGAAAAGGAAGCCTTACATCCTCTTGGTTGCTTTTAAATGGTTTATAGGGAGGACTGTCTTGGAAGGTAAAATTTTAGTGCTTCAGCAAGACTGGATTTTACTTTTGTAGTTGTCCTGTATTGACACCTTCTATTTTGTGTTGTTTATCTTAGCACATGTATATTTTAACTGTTCAAAATATAGTGGTTATAGTTTAGTAAAAGTTTAGTTACAAGTAGGCTTCAGAATTTTCTGTTTCAGGAGACAGCCCAGCTGACTTTGTTGAGCCTAAGCACTGGATATCTCCATTGAAGGGTTCTCATGGGCATGGTTCACAGTTGGTTTTTAACACAATCTATGCTTAACTAAAAAGAGAAAATTACAGGTCTTGAAGTTCTTCCCCTAAAGTGCAGTTGCTTGCAAGAAGGGTAAATGCAGTACAGAGATGTGGGCTATGCTTTTAGAGTGAAAGAAGAAATTATCATATAGCAGTCCATCTAGGTAATTTTCTGTGGCCAATGCCTTTAAAGAAACTGCAAGGAATCCTGCATTCCACAGTTGGAAGATAATACCATGCTGATTTGCCCATTATTGACATTCCTGTAGAAATAATGCAAGTTAAATTGTGTGCAGATGTAAAATCACCTGTCACTGGATGAACCAAGAAAAAGAGCCACAGACTTTATGGAGAAACCCACCCAAATGGTGCACGTAGAAAATTAAAATAAGGGAGGAGAAAGGGAATATCTATTTGGTTAGAAGGCAGAGGACAATAATTCCTTTCAGAATTTTGAATAGCTCATTAATTGAAGAGACTGTGGAGTTGCAAATCAGTGTGTATTGGAGGGTTTCTGTAGGGCATAATAGTAGAACAAGAGCCTCTTGAGCAGGGGTCCTAGGAGAAGACAACAAGAGAAGTGTTGTCCTGCACATGGGTCGGGGCAGTCCCAAGCACAAATCCAGGCTGAGTGATGAGTGGATTGAGAGCAGCCCTGAGGAGAAGGACCTGGGAGGGTGTTAGTTGACAAGAAGCTCAACATGACCCAGCAACGTGTGCTTGC
>JAVJGG010000032.1:21981460-22001963 GCA_035590195.1 Aviceda cuculoides
GGCTGTCAACCAGCACCCCCAGGTCCTTCTCTGCCGGGCAGCTTTCCAGCCACTCCTCCCCAAGCCTGTAGTGCTGCATGGGGTTGCTGTGACCCAAGTGCAGGACCCATCACTTGGCCTTGTTGAACTTTTCCAGTGGCTTTGGTTGTGTCTGTCTCCAGCATGTACTTACGCTCATATATAGAAGGGAGTCAAAGAGGTTTCACTCAGGCTAGGAAAGTTTTAATTTTTTTTACTAGTTTCTTATTACAGTGTTGAAAGCATATTACTTGTTCTCACAGTTTGATTAGGAAAGGAACCTGAACCTCACAAATATGTTCTTTTATGCAGTGATATGAATTTGTTAAATTCTGGGAAATTCTGTTACCGCAACTTTTTCTCTTTAACAGACTTAAGATTCAGCTAACTGATAGCTACAAGCTCAAGCTTGTATTTATGCCCATACCACCTGACCATCTGAAGTGAAAACACCAATGTTATGTGAAAGGACAAGACTGCAGACTGGCAGTGTCTGGAGTGGACTCTGCTGATGATTATGGGAAAGAATAAGGTTCCAGATCGCCCAACATTGCATATGCATGATTTCCCTAGAACTCCCACCTCCCGCACTTTGCTAGTGCTGTCCACATTGGTGTTGATCAGTCTGTGTTTATCAAGCCTTGAAGAAGAGAGGAGTAGGATTATTTTTAGTTAACTTACAGGCTTCTGCTGGAGCACAAACCATGGACACAGTGCATCATCTGTTACCATAATGCAATTTAGAGTCTCTTTCTGTAAAAGCCTGCTGTTATTTCATGTACGTTCTTGCTGTTGATGATTAGTGGATAAACAACTTTCATAACAACATTCCCCCCACCCCCACCTAACAGTCTGACAGTTGACTTGATGGTTAGCCACGGACTTGTAGCAGTCTTCGGTAGCCAGTTTCCAGACAGCAGCCTGCCTTTCTGGTCAGTATGGGCTCTGTCACTCATGTTATTTGGTTCCAAAGGACTGGGCAGGTTTATCACACAGGTCTGCAAAGGCCTGCTTCCTTATGCAGAAGTTTTGGAGCTGCTGTTGTACACCAGAAACTGCAAAGTGATGTGATTTGATCCTCTGTGTTAGTTCAGTTCCAGAAAACACTGTTGGACATTTTGAGAAAGTTAGTATCATTCATCATGTCATGCAAAATGATGGACACTGATAAATCCATAGATGACACATCCCTAGATTCTGGCTTTTTTTACCACCATCCACATCTTTTAGCATTGCATTTCCTCTCAAGTTCCAAGACTTGTCTGCACCTTTCTACACTGCTTCTGCAGTTTGTGAACACCTCAGTTGAGGTTATATGGAATTGCTCTGCAAGAACCATGCTAGCTCCATATTGCTGCAAACTGAGCTGCATGCCAGACCATCAAAGATGTATGTGGTTGGGGACTGCAGTCATTCTACTTTTAGAGCCAGGAAGGAAAAAAAAATGATTTATCTTATAATGCACAATAGACTGATTCTCAGAAGAGTTTTGCTCAGTGGTATGGTAGGGAAACTGGGATATCCCCTTTCTTATTCTAGTGTTTTATATGCAAAACCATATATTAAAAACCATATATTATAAATCATTTATATGCAAGTATATGTTGATACTGCTAAGCAGGCTTGATGAGATTTTCAGAAAAGAATGTGAGTAAAGAAATGGACACTTGAAGGTAGAGCCATTGAGCCAGATCAGGAAGATACCTAATGGCGTGTCTTCATTTCTTGCATCCTCCAGCAGTGCCAGTGTCTTCATCCTATGAACTGGGAACTCAGGAACCCTACACTTGAGCTCAGAGAACTTCAGCTAGTGAAAAGAGGAGAAAGTGAAACAAATGCAGCGTGGGGAGAGGAACTCAAGCTCTTTCGTATTCACTTCTCTGTGAAAACTCAGGGCAGGCCCATGAGAAGAATTCAGAAAGCAAAGGGACATATATCCATATTGAATAATTATGTAAACCAGTCTAAGATTATGGGGCACCAGGCAAGAGTAGGAGGGTGTGAAGGTCGAGGAAATGGAAAATGATGTGCAAACATTTGGGAGTATTTTAGACAATGTAGCATGTGGTTCAAATAGATGGTTAAAAGCAGAAGTGTTAGCATACAGGTAATGGAACATAAAAGCATTCTCCAGTATGTGTGTCAAATGCATCCAGCACAATGTAAACATTTGACAGTCAGTTGGGTTGAACATATGATCACTTTGAGGCATAAGACTTACAATAATATCAAGGAGTAACAGAGCTATTTGGTTTAAATAGTAGTCTCTGTTCCTCTCTGGGCTGGCTCCAAATGTCAGGAGTGACCACACATATCTTCCCAGGAGGGTCCTGCCAGTCCTTCCTTTTACCACTGCTCCTTTCAGCCTTAAGAGAGATTTTCTAGGCTCTTATTATTTTCTCACTGTTTCCTTTTCATTTTGTGTAGGTCTTTTTTACAAAATGTAGACCTGGTCTGCTTTTGGGCATGGCACTGAAGACAACAGCAATGAATTAAGGCTTTAATCGTGTGACTATCTGGAGCAGGCTGGGGAGCTTGGATCTGAACTGAAACAGTTTAAAAAAAAAATCATGTTAGTTTGACAAAAACATCTAGTGTTCTGACGGATAGCTTAAAGCATAGAGGAAAGCCTAGTATTTAATTCAGTGAGCTTAGTGCATGGTAAAATGCACACTGCCTTGTCTATGCAAGATTTCTCAAGCATATTTATTAGCATATGTTAGCTAACAGGTGCTAGCCTCAAATTTCTAGACAATCTAGGGGCCAATGTGAATCTGGAGCTCAAAGTACAGCATGAATTTAACTGCCTCTTTTTTTTTGGGGGGGGTGGGGGGGATTGTTCTTGCAGGCAGGTGCTTCAAATATTCATTTCAGTTTTGAGAGTGGCCTGCCCAGGGAAGCATGTTCTGTAATCCTCATTATATTGTACTTATTTGTAAATAGGTATGAAGAATGTCTCATATTGATACAAAAGTTTTAATAATAATAACTGGATAAAGTTGTAACAGGATAGCTTTATTCTGCATCTTTTATCCTACATCAGAGGATCTTTTTCGGTCAGTTTCTTTTCCCTTCCTTTCCTGTCTTTTACCAAAAAGTTCCCTCCTTTTACCAACATACTGAATTTAGTGTATCCTTGAACCCTCCAATGGTTTGAATGTTTCTTGGTCAAAAGTCTGTATAAAGGTAGTTTTGTGTTTCAGTAACCTTCCTGTCCATCTACTGTTACCGACTTGTGGTTTTATTAAGTCTTGTGATACTTTGTGTTTTTCATATTATAAAAGAAAATATTTCTTGCTCTTATTGCAGAGGATGGGATGTATCTCAAAGAATGGAAATTAAGTGAACAGAAAAAAATCTTTTCCAAAAGTTGGATGATTTTTGAACTAATCTCATGATCTGTTGCGGTCTGGCTCTTGATTTTTGACTGTTTGGTGTTCTGGGCATTCCCCACCCTTGTCTCAATGCACGAGCAGGTAGCACAGTGCCACCAGAGTTAGAGTTCCAACTCTGGAAAGATTTGGGATTTTTCTATAAGGATGGGATGGTGATTCATTCTGAGCTCTCACAAGACAATCATGCAGCTGCCCCTGTTTCAAAATCAGCAGCCCCGCCAGCTCGTCTCCATCAGCCTTGAGAAAACAGGAAGCACAACGGCCAACACAGGAAGTGGTGCGCTCTTACACCCACCCCAAAAACTTAGCTGCTGAACCTATTGCAAAATGTTAACAGAACACTGCAGGGTACACAGAGAAAGAGATGAGAAATCTGCTGACCTTTGGGTGCCTGTGCAATTCCTGGCTTCAGTTTCTCAGGCCTATAGCCTAACTCAGTTGCCAACATGTCCTGTGTTTCTCAGTCATTGCGGCTTAAATCCCCTACAGTAGGATGTTCCTACCCAGAATGTGAAGTCTTCTCCTTAATTAATTTGTGTCATCCCCCAGATTTGTACAGAAATGCAGTAAGAAGCTTCTTGTCTGGAGGGCTGACAGACTGAAAAATAGAGAAGGTGGCGAGGGCTGTGTTTTGTTCGTCATGATTAACTATGTACTCATTTCCTTGGCAACATGGAAGAAACAGGTGGTTTTAGGGTGGAGATTTATATGTATATCTTGTGATTTGGATGTTTTTCATATTAAATAAGAAGAAATATTTCTCACTCTCATGGTTGCAGAGAAAGGCCTGTACCATAACATTTCAGAAAATAGAGGTGCCTTCTGCATATAAAAGAAGAGCACGATGAGCTGCTCTAAGTAGGAAACACCATTCCTTGGGGGTGCTGTGGGGCATGGAATAGAACTAGGAATGGCTGAAAGGGAAGAACAGGATGTTCCACAACAAGCAAAAGTGAAAATAGAGATAAAACATGCAAAATATTTGAAATCTGAGAAGGTTTTTTGTTGCATTTGTGTACTAAAATAATCTTGAAAATTTGTTCTGCAAAATCAAAGGGGAAAAATGCAAGTGTATATGGTGGATGACGGGCAAGTAAAATTTTAGTGGGGGCTTTTAAATTTAAAAAAGCAGGATTTGTGAATTAGAGAAGCTGCTGCAAAAGAAGTGCCATTAATAAGAGGCAGGAGAGGATCAGGAGTGGAAGATGATGTTAGCTATTGAGACTAGATCTAGGCATTATTTTTCTGCTAGATGTTTCATTCATCCAATAAATGCAGATTTGACAATCTGGTCCTGGAAACTAAACTGTTTGTAAATTCTTGTTAAATCCTCTGAATTGTTTTGTCAACAGTTGAAGCTTTTGAAAGCTGGAGTTTTTTCTTGCTTCAAAATTTAACAAAGTTTGAAATGAAAAAGTATGTAATTTTGTTTTGAAACAAATGTTTCATTCAACTCATAATTAAATCTTGAGGGATTTCCATTTTCATAAGAAAATTGTAAAAATTATTCAGAGTGAAAATTAATTCCCTAGCATTCTCCCCCCCCCTTTCCTTTTTTTTGATTCAGCCAGTAAAAGTCAATTATTCCCACGACTCCAACCAAACTGGTAAAAGCAGTCAGAGTCCTAAAATCTGGTATTCAGCATTACTGGAAGATGGAGAATATTAAGAGCTATATTACAAGAGTGCTGAAACTCCTATACTAAGAGTAAATGTAGATTTGAAGACAATGTCATCAGAACATTAGACAAGTATCCTTAGGAAGAGGGCTTGGTTTTACTAAAGCAGTGAAGTTGTATGTCGAATCTTTAAGTGATCTTGTCTGGATGTGGATTACAGACAAATATCTTATTCAGCAGAGTGGATAAATGCTTTATTTGTTTGTCTCTCAGCACTAGCTCCTAAGTGTTTTCTTTCTTTGTCACAGTTCAGTTGATCTTACTCTATGGTGAATGGAAATGTAGTTCTACCAAAAATAAATTTAATATTTTACCTGTTGCTGTTACTATGGGGAATCTTCTATCCAGATTTCTGTTCTCCAGATTGCTTTAGAATGGAGTTTGTAACACTTTCAGCACAGCTTACTTTTGAAAATACTTAATCTGAGATGAAAACTTCATAATACTTCCTTTTGAAGTAACTCATTCTGTACAGATTGTTTCTGTTTTGCACAGTCATTTAGCAGGCAACTTCAGTTTGTCTTGTAACTCCCCTCATTACGTTAACTCTCTTAACAGCACACACTTCGGAATTTTTCTAAAGCTCATAACTGTGGTTTTTTTCCTGCCATGAAATACATTTTCATTTCAAGTGTGCACAGAGATTAGCAACATGACTAGTTCCAATATTAACACATCCATAGTCTCTTCATTTTGATCTAACATCTGTCTCTTCCTGCTGGTTATTCTGTCCGTTGGCTATTTTCAAAGTTCTAAAAATATTAATAAAATAATGAAGTTTACTGGACAGAATACTGCTGTGCTGTTCATGTCTTTTGTCGTGAAAACTATGATACAGTCATCATTTTCTCTTGGTGGCAGACTAGGCAAAATATATGGCTGATCCTCTTTGTTTCTAGTAAAATGTCCCAGTTCATGCACTTGTCACAGATTTTCCATGGAGGGCTTAATTAATTTTTTTTTTTTTTTTTTTTTTGTGGACAAATCAGCACATCCTTAAACTCCAAGATATGTATTACCACTCTGCATACACACACAAATCACTAGCTTACTTAAATTTGAGGTCTGCATTGAATTCTGTTCCTTTGGGAATGTTGTGCATGTACTTGAGACTGGACTTCTGGGACTCCATCTCCCAGCCATGTAAATGTGAAAAATAGCCTGTCCTGAGCAGGGAAGAGATCCTTATCATGCCTTTTACTGTGAAAATCCATTCTGGAAACCAAACATTCAGAAACAAACTGTCCAGTTCTTCCTCATTTACTTTATTCAACTTTGACTACAACTCACAATTTGCTTCCAGACGTTTTCCAGAGGTCTGATGATTTGTCTCAACCTGTTTCTAGCTTAACATTATTGAGACCAATTTTTTTCCTTATGACCTATCCAAAATGAATATTATTCACTTCTGCAGATAAAAATTTAAGTTCTGAGAGGAAAAAAAATCACACATTATCACTAATTCATTGCACTAAACCACAGAGCCAATGAAGATGATCAGGGGAACCAGGGGTTTTCAGTCCTCTTAAACTTTGTGTGCTTATTAGACTAGATCATGCTCTCTGAAATTTGTACCTTATTAGTGGTCTAATATGCAGTATGAAAATAATCTGATGTGTGAGGCAAGAAATAGAAGGAAAGGGGTGCATTTTATGCAAATGAACTCAGAAAGTGTTCAGGACTAGTGACTTTTAAGTGCTTAGGAAGCTGAGAGATTCTTGTAGTCAGAAAGACTTTTTCTGTGCCTCTTGGTGGAGAAAGCATTGATTGATTGGATTTGACATAGCCCTTTGCAAGTCAAGTAGGTACAAAATTGCCCTTAAAGCTAGAAAAAACACCCTCTGTGAGCAAAGGTATAACTTGTATTAAACTGTATCATGTGGGTGCAGATTAGAAAATGGAAAGCAGTCTTTAAAATGTGGACATGATCAGTGTTTTGAAGAACAAAATCTGTCTTATAGAAAGCTGTTACATTTGATTGCATTTCAATCAGTTATTTCATACTATTTTTTCAGAGACAACTTTTTCAAAATGTCAAGCTGCTGGTATCCCTCCTGCCTGTGACACTGCCTGGGCAGTCTCTGAGCTGGCTCCTCTAGTTTTCCTTTCAGCTGTTGTTACCAAGATTATAGGCGGCCTCAGGTAAGGACCATAAATGTGTAGCTTTACAGGCCTTCACTAAGAGCAAGAGGAAGCATAGTTTCTCCAATAGCCTTTCTATAACACACATTTCTTACTTCAAAATCATCTGGTTTGATTTTATTTTTTTTTAAATTTGAAAATTTGTCTTCACACTTCACTCTGTGCCTTCATTTGTTCTCTTAAATACACTGGCAAGGTAATCACTCTAGTTGTTCTGTATCTATTCTGTATTTTCAGCAGTCAGCAGCTTCTTTTAAACCCTCATAACCTAATTTTGCTAAGCTATAACTCTTTAGAACTCATTTTGTGAAATATGGTTCAGGTTTATTTGGTTATTTTGTTGTTTGGTTGTTTGTATTAATTGACAAAACTGACAGACCAATAAAGAATTGGAGCAATGGGGAAAGAGAAAAATGAAAGGAAGGCTGAAAGCTCAAAACACAGTTTCATCACTTTCACACAGACGTATATTTTAATCCATCAATTTCTCAAGTCAATCTTAGGTCAAAACATATTTTTTATTACATTAATGGAGGCCTAATTTTGTTTAATTCAAACTCTGACTCTGTTTACAGTTTCTACAGTGTGAAAGGGAAACAGTTTGTTCTCCTCTTACACACTTAAGACTTAATTTTCATAGGGCCTGAGCTCTCTTGATTTCAGCTGCAGTTGTTGGAACATTTACACTACTAGATATTTTACCAATAAATAATCTAATCCTCTCCAGAGCTGCATATGATCTATAAAGTATTTTATCGGATCAGTAGTACTTTTGAAGCTAAACCAGTGCAGAAAAAAATTTTCAGCTTTTCCTGATGTAATCAGAGCTTAAGGGAAAAAGCATCATTAGCTTGCTTTATTGCTTAAAGCAAATGCTTTAGCTTTGCTTTAATAAAATCAGTATCTAAAATATGCAAATTGTGTATTTTGTGTGGCAGAGGGTTTTTACATGCCAATTCCATTCTGGTTCCACCAAATTTTCTTAGAGGGAGTAACTTCCTTATGTCAGGATTATGTGACAGAGCTAGAGCTATGTTCAGGATAGAGCTGACCTCAGAGAAAGAGCAGATTTTTGTTTCCCTTCTTCGTGAAATTTTTTAGCAGTTTGAGCCAGGTTTCAATTATGCAGATGCTCACAGTACTTCTTCCCTTTGAGCAGAGAGCTTGAGTCTGAATCAGGTGACGAAATGGTTGGACAAGGTTGTCCAAGGGCAATGTTTGTTCTGCTCTGGACATTGCAAAGGGAGAGGCTGCAGCTGCCGTAGACCTGCCTGGTAAATCAACACTTGCTTATTCTATAGCCCTCAGGAGTGTAAGAACTTCAGAAGATCAGGTAGAAGATTTTCCTTAAGATGGGTTAAGGACCACTTTGAGATCAGCTCAGATCTTCTCTGGTTTTTCAATGCTTCCTGGCTTATTTTTAATTACTGTTTTCCACTAAGGAGTTGAAAATAGATTTTGGTGCAGCATCTTCCAGAACCATTAGTTTCAGTCTCTAGCCTTAAAACCACCAGTCTCAGTCTCTATGATTATGTGCAATGATGCTGGGCTTCGCTTAGGATTTGCATTTCATGGGAAGAAAAATAATTAAAGCTTGCATGAAGGGGGGGAGGGGGGGGGGGGCGCAGGCAGTGTGTTGCGGGGAAGATAAAGCAACCAGAACATTTCTACTCTGCATTTTTTCCAGTTCGTGATAAGCTTGACTGTGTCTCTCCCCCACCCATGCAAACATTGAGCTTTGTTTCTGTGGGTCACAAATGGCATGATTTTGCATTTCTGCCTGCCTGCTGGTTTGGGCGAAGTAAAGCAGTGGGGCTTTGCAGAGTGGGGACAGCTGGGTGAAATGCTTCTTGCTCTCTCAAGTCTTTCTTTCTCTTTCAAAGTGAGTTGCGCTAGTCCTTGTGGGAAGGAAGGAGAAGATGGTGGTTTTGCATGAACATTCTCAGTGACTGTTCTTTTCTTTGGCAATCCTGGAATTTCCCTGAAGGCTTTTGTTTCTTGCAGCTCCTCTGATAGATTTTTTAATTCAGTTTCTTAAGTCTCCGAGCCCCAACCAAACTTGGTTGCTCTCTTTCAGTAATATAATGGAACACTAACCTTTGACTCATTCAGACCCTTTGGAATGCCAGGGCTGTAATAAACTACAAAAAGATGTGGAGGTATGGCTGCTGCTTGCCTCTGGTAGATGGATTTTATCAGAAAAGGTAGTGCTGATTTGTATCACTCAGCCACACCAAGGTTATACAAAGAGCAGCAAAGCCCCAGGAGCATAACAGTCGGTCTGCTCTTAACCTCAACCTTTATCTCTCACAGCCAGCTTCCTTCCCACACCACAAGCACCACGTGTTATTTTACACTGAAGCAACACTCAGCAACTGAGGTCTATCTGCCCAAAGAATGGAAAGGGAAAAGGAGGATGACAAGAACACAAGATGGGTGGGCAGCATGAGGACTAACAATTATGGAGCTATGCTCTTGCAAACCAGTACCAATCTACTACCTGCCACAGTGTGTGAGCATTGGAGTGGTGGGGATGGGCTTTTCATCAGTCATTTCATTTTGTCTTAAGCTGTTATCTTCAAGTTTAGGTGATGAGAAGTGAATTTGACTAACAACGGCTGAACGAAATGAGAGAAAACTGAAGGAATCAGAGGGTGATAGAACCTGCTTCAGTCTGCAGGAAGGCACCCATGACTAAAACCAGGGCCCCCTGCCCAGGTAGATATATTCATTGTACCCAGAGGTTGGTGGCAGCTCCCATAAGGTTCCATCACTAAAAGGCCCCATCACCCCACATCTGATTTGAAATTTGTTGAACCCCGCGAATAAGTAAGGAAACTGATTGTACTCCTATGCATTTCCTGTAAATCATCTCTACAGGGGGAAGAGTGATGCTTACTGGTGTTCATAAGGAGTGAGGTGTTCTAAAGCCTTTGGCAGGGGGATAAATCCATGAGCATATGTGCCTGGAGAACAAAAAGAAAACAAAGGAAAATCAAAAGCCAAAGGCTAAAAGTCTGTCCGAGTAAGAATGTATTCCTATTTACTATTTAATTTCTAACAAACAGGACAGAGAGATGGTTGTTGAGGATTTTGTGATCAATATGTTGCAGAAATCAGTATAGTATTTCTTACTCTTCATCTCCCTGATCTGCAACATAAAATGATAAGCCGTTTATAAACGTGAGATGGGGTAGGCAAAAAAAACCCCAGAGACAGCTGCACAGACCAGCAGCTGTGACACACACAGGAAATTTGGATGGAAAGAACCATTAGTGCATTGAGACCATCTCCTCGGCTGTTAGCAGGGCCAGCCCCCTTTTAGCAGACTTTGAAAAAGCAACTCCTTCATGACAGATGTGGGTGACACTAAGATTTTGTGCTTCTTAAATAACCTCTCAGGGAAAAAGCCTTTTCATATATCAGCCTCTGCCTCACCTTTTCTTATTTGAACTTGTGTCCATCCTGCAGCAGAAATAGGCCTATCTTCTGTATCTGAAAGACCTGTGAAACTACTATTTTGCTCTGTATTATCCAAATAATGACTGTTCCTTTGTCGCTCTACACCAGGTTTAATTATGTGAGAAAGCCCATCCTAGGACAGGCATATGATGACTAGGAACATTATTTTGCAGCCAATTTGTTGAGTGGTGGATGTGTGTTTTCAATGCTAGAGGAAATAGCAGGCAAGACTGTGCATGCCTCTTGGCCAAAATGCACATCTCACATCAAACCTCAAATATTATAGTTTTACTTTGCAGACCATCTGCTTATCCTCTCAGTCCCTTAGAAATGAAGCGTATTAAACGGTTGATAAACACAAGTTCAAATTTTAGAGACTTTTTCATAAGTCTGCACTTGGGTCATCCTGATTTCCTGCTGATAATCTGACCAATTTCAAATTAATTCTAAGGAAAGAATCCAAAGTAAATGTTCCATGTGTAACTGGATAAATTTCATGGCCATTCAGTGTCCAAGGATATTCTATCCAAAATTAAAACCTTTTATTTTATCCTATTACAAACTACTAAAGTTACTCAATGGAAGTTTTTTGAAGAGCCACAGCTGGAAAACTACTAATTGCATTGGCAAAATAAGAGATCTGAAGTCTCGTCTGGCTCTTAAGTGCAGTCTGTCATCTGCCCCATCTTGCCAAACATAGAAAACCATGTGTTTTCTGTCAAAGTCCCACAGCAAACCATGTGGAAAACAAAGAGCTATAAATAACTCCTCCCCAACATGAAAGGTGACTAATCTGCTGCTGCCAATAATATCACCCTCCAAACCCCCCAAATTTTCCTTTGTCTTTACCTGTCTTTGTATTAAAGCCACATTGCTGTGCCCTTTTCCTGACCACCTCTCTCTTGAGATGTCATCCTACTACATTTGGTGTTCTCTTTCACTCCTCAAATACTTGCAAAAATATGACTTTGATTACCTGTAACCTCCGAATCACTTCTGTGGAAAGGTAGATTTCCTAAAAGAAAACGGAATTGCAAATGCTGATGTAGGAAAGTATGATCCACTGTTTGGGGTCTGGTTTGTAATCTAGGATATTGGGTTAATTTTCTGGCTCCTTGGCTCATTAGCCAGCCACTTGCATTCTCTATGTCTTTATTTTCCCTGTTGGTCATGGGGGGGTACATGTTCAGTGCCTTGTTTGAAGTAAAATACTGTGTCTAAAGAAGAGTAAAATGTTTTCAGATCTGTTGGTTAAAAAAAACCAACAAACCAACAATATAAGCACTAAATGCTACTACTACAAATAAAAGTCAGCTGGAACTGTGCTACAGAGCTTAAAATCATACATGTCTGGGAAAAAAAATACAGGGAAGGATTTACTCCTGCTGTCACTGCTGTCACTCACCCTTTATCAGTTACGGGGCATAAATCACCCACCTGGTCTTGAATCTGCCCTACTTTTAATGGAAATATGGTGCCAGAAGTGATGTCATCTTTACTAAGCATATGCTAACTTTTTCAAAGGGAGGATAGTTCAACAGCCTATGACATTATAGCACAGTTTTATAAACCATATAATAGTGGTACAACAGGATGTTTTCTCAACAGAATTGGGATGGGTATGTTTGAAACTATGCGATACATAAAGCACATGACAGGGAAGTTTATGCAGGTTTAAGGTCTGTTTTTAACTAACTGCTTAGTAATGACTATGTAAGTATTTTTAATTTTGTGCTGTGTTTTAGTCTGCTATGAGCCAAACAATGATAGTTGAACCGAGCAAGGGAGATGACTTCATTTGTTGTTAAAAAAGTTTTTCACATGACCTAAGTCACACAGTTAATGTAAGTCACTAGCTGTATTTTTTTAATTTATCTTCTTTTCTCTCCAGCAATTTCTTCTCTAGGTTCTGTCATTCACTTGTTACATTTGATTTGAAGTTAGGTTACAAGATTTTTCTTGCACATGTATCATTTCATCCAAATGTTGTTCTCACCTACTGCTAAAATAATAATAGCAACAATAACAATTTTGTAATGTGTTGAAAATCCATTATTTGTGTCAGCTACAGTATTTCATAATTCCAGGGTAGTTTGTTATTTTGAATATATTATGTATTTTGATAATCTTAGGGTGAGTCATAGTTAGTGGGGAAGACTGTCAGTAAATGAAGAACTGAAATCTTTATTGCTTTTCCATATTTTCTTTTTGAGTACAACTTTGTCTGTTTGTTAGCTCGCTGTAAAATAAGAATTTGGAAGAGAACAGCAGAGAAACAATATTCCAGTGAAAAAAATTACAACTTTCTTTTCATTTGTGAATGAAATTAGTTCTTTTCATTTATGAATTTTTCCTAGATTTTTCTAACCGATGTCACAGTTTCAAATTGAATTTCTGCAAGAGATCTATAGGTATCTTTTCCTGATAAATTTGTTCAGACAGTCAAAGTCTGGAAGTTTCCCCTGCATACTTTAGCAAACCTATATGGAGTCTATGTATTAGTTTAAAGTAGGAAAGTTAAATCTCACTGGGTTATGAAAATATGGCTTTGAAAAGCATTTATCTGCACATAAAATTTTTAAGTACTTATGACTTTATACATAGAAAATCTTGATCCTTATGAAGTTTTTTGGGTGGCTTGGTAATAATCTCTTCCTTTCCTTGTGTTTTGCCAGGCCTCTCAGAGTTCCTCTTTGACGTAACTCACCCTCGTTCCTTGTAT
This sequence comes from Aviceda cuculoides, assembly GCA_035590195.1. Lineage (NCBI taxonomy): Eukaryota > Metazoa > Chordata > Aves > Accipitriformes > Accipitridae > Aviceda > Aviceda cuculoides. The sequence continues at coordinate 21,994,879 of JAVJGG010000032.1, forward strand.
ATTTTTAATATTTCATTTCTCTGTAGCTTCTTGTCTCTGGGCATCAATGTCTCCCTGACTATAACCATGGCTCGCCCTGCCTCTGTCTTCTCTTTTCTGTGTCCTTCTTGTGTCTTTCTATGTTGTTGAATACTTTCCAAGTCATTCTGTTCCATGCATCCCTCTCCATGTACTGCACCCTTTTCTTTCCTCAACATTCTGGTTTGTTAGGAATCCAGTTACAGTGCTGAAAAGGCAAGCCATAGTTCAGCTCCATCTACAGGCTTAGGAATAAAGCCTGTTGTAGCTAAGCACCCTAACAAAATATTTTTGCAGTGCAAATAAGTCCTCCGTGTGGGAGGCCAACTTTTCAAATGTGCAGTGTATCATTTGAAAAATTCCCTTGGGGCTGTGACCTTGTAGGCAAATCTCTTAGAAACTGGTTCCAAATGGCTTTTCATGGTGAACTGTCCAGACAGGGTCTGCTCAGCAAGGCTGTCTTTTAGCAGGCCAGAATCAAATCTTGGCTGTGCTTGTACATGTATTTTATCCTAGCCCGAATAAGGAGAACTCAGCCTGCTTCACCCAAAGTGCCACTGCAGGAGAAGCTAGGACAAAAATCAGTGACTCCATTTTGACACAGGCAGGAAACAATGAGAGGGAGGGGGCCTTGTTTCTACAGCATAAATAACATTTTTGTGACTCCCATATCATGATTCAGCAGCTCTGATGTCAATTTACAGTAACAAAGGAGACGGGAGATGGTCTGTGTGGGAAGGAGTGTTGACAAAAGCATCTTGTACAACTTCCTCTGGGCTCCTCAGCTGTGTTATCAGGGGTGGGCAGCTGTGTAGGACAAGCCCGGCATTAGGGGAGCAAAGCCCCAGACTGCTGAGAAGAGGTCTGTGGCAAGAGCAAGAAATGAGGGTGGTAGATAAGCTTTCAAACTCAGGATCTGTGATCTTTGTGGGCCACTGGGTCTGTCAACCAGCAAATACATTTGCTCAGTGTAGGTAAATGCCTGTGCTGGAAAAAAACATGCTCTGCACTATTCAGAGCATACCCCATTTCTGATAGTGCAAAATTTGTGAAGCTCAAAAATACAGGATGAACCTAAAAATGTCATGGTTGGTTAAAACATTTTTAGATCCTTGTATTATTAATTTGGGATTCTCTTTTTTTGTGTTCAGATTTTTCAATTTTGTCAGTTTCATGTTTTCAAAATTTTCAAGCTGCCTGATAAAAATCTTCTGAAAGAAAGAGAAAAACTGAGATTCTCAGTATGCTGAGAGGTTTGGCTTCTGAGAACACAAAACAAAAGATAAAATACAAAACACTTAGTGTGAAGTTGTGGGGAAAAAAAGGATTTGGCAGTACTGTATCTCACAACTTTTCTCAGCTATCTTTTCTCTATCACTCTTGTATCTGATACTGTCTATATCCAACTATACTGGGATCAGTTTTCTAGACCTGATCTTTGACAAGCTATGCCTCCATCCCAATTTTCTCCTAAGACTTACTTTGAGTTGGTGTCTACAGAACCTTTCTTGCCCCAGGCTGCTTGTTTCCTTCTTCTAATAATTCCTCTTGCTGTCTCTGCTAAATTTACTTCTGCCCACACCTTTTCATCATTGATCACAGCACCAGGAAACCATTGCTGTGCACTGGATTGCTCATCTTGGATGTTGTGTGTGAATTGTTGTGTTTAACCAAAACTTAACTCAGATTACTGGTAACAGCGAACATTAGCTGAGCTTCAGTGCCAATTCTCTTTGCTATTCTTGCTCTGAATCCTCCTCCATAATAATGTCTGCTGCTGAGTTTCAGTGTTGCCTGTGGCACTCCCACTATTGCTCCAGTCCTGGGTTTCTTTGCCAACTAGAAAAGAAAAAAAAAGGGCTTCCCCCACCTACTTTGAAGTACCTCAGATGAACTTTGCTATCAATTGCACTTTTTGTAGTACCAGCTTTATACAACTTCTGTCACCTTAGACAAACAGAAATGGAAAAACCCTGATCTCATAGTTTTCTTCTGTCTTTGAGAACATAACCCATAATGCAGCATGTCAGAGTGAAACATAGCAGGAGATGTTCTCCTTGGTCTTCTTACAGAACTGTTTGTACCAACCTACTGAGTAGTTTTGTATTTTACCCAGATGGAGACTGCATAGATTATTCAAGAGTCTGGAAGGAGACTGTAAACCACTGACCTCTACACTGTTGTGGCCTCCTCGTTAGAAGAAAACTGAACTAGGCTGTAATACCTGGACTTTGAATTTGAGTGGTGAATACTAATAATGGATCCTCCTGCATTTAAGAAGCTAGAGAATTTAATTCTGTCTCTGCTGGCTTGAGGTAGGCATTGTCCTGAATCACAGTATTACTGCTTTGGAGATGCTTTTGCACTCCGTGAACCCCTTCATTACAGGGCCCTGATATTTAACCCTTTCTGCACACCATGCCTTAGATTGTTTACACTAATCTTGCAACTCTGCCAAGTGATGGCTACTCCACTTACAGGGTATGTAGCACTGTACATACAGTCTGGAGTGACAGCACAGGTCTCACTACTCGCAGGAGCTGAGAGTGTGAATCTTGGCACTAGCGTTCAGAATACGGATCTCACTAGGGAAGGATGTAGATCTCACTCTACACAGAGAATACAAGTGTGAATGTTGGTTATAAAGTATGTGTATGCCTTCAACACTGACATTGAAACATCTATACTGACGTGCAGCCTGCCCTTTGTCACCTGAAGGGCAGGAACCATTGTTCAGGCTGTACCCTGGAGACATGAAGAAGATGTGTTGGGCCGTAGAAATCAAGGTTTTCATTATTGAGCACTGGAGAACAGAATAAAACCCTCTTTCATATTCAGAACCCATCATTCACTACATTTAGATATAAGATAAAGACCATGTATTAAACACATAACACATACAGGGTAATATTGTGGCCTCATTATTTAAGTCTGAAACCTCAGCAAAGAACAAACCTATGCTGGTCTTCTGCTAGAGGTCTAGATTCTGCTAGTCCTTCCAGCACTATTCGTTGTTCATGGTCATACAGATTTCCCTTCCTTTTCTCACTTACATTTATTAAGACTAAGTAGAGCACCTTTTCAGGATGAATCTCAGTTCTAACTTTTGTAAATCCTCTATGGCTCATCTGCCACATTTCACTCATCAGCCCTAACCTGCTCTCTGGCTACATGTTTGCCAGACCAGGCCCATCTTTTTTCTTCTTTCTCCAGCATGACACTGAAATCTGCCCAGATTAAATAGCACTTGCCAGGCAGTCTGTTTATCCCTTACAAACATTCGTAAAGTGCAGTGGGTCAGACTGGGCTCCCAGCTGGAAGTTGTGCATCTGTGCATGTAGGCAAGCATAAAGGAGTCACTGGGGCTAGTGGACAAACTTGTGGTGCACACAGAGTTAATATGCTGGCAGAAACACTGAGGTTTACATCTGAAAAACCAAATATAAAAATAATATGATGAGTAAGACTAAAATTCCCTGTTCTGAGCTTCCATGGGGCTAGCTCCCTTCCCCCCCATTCAGGGCTCAGCAGTCACTTCTCCTTTTCTGCTCTGCCTTGCAGAAATGTGTCCTGGGATGAGTCAGAGCAGGACTTCCAGGCAGTAGCGTTACTGCATTTGGCTCCCACCAAACAGCAGGCAAAAAATGCCTACTGCTGGGGCCTTGCAGCTCCTTTCATACACTTAGAGGGCTCTCCCTCTGACTCACTTGTTATCCCTCGATACTGTTTTTTTCTCAATTGTAGGATCATAGAAAACATTAGGTTGGAAAGGACCTCTGGAGGTCACTTGGTCCAGTCTCCTGCTCAAAGCTTCATAATTAGATCAGGTTGCTCAAGGTCAAGGTCAGGTGAACTTCTGAAAATCTCCAAGAGATACCACAGCAACCTTGGACATCTCTTCCAGTGCCTGACCACCTTTATTGGGAAGAACTCTTTAAAATCTTCTGGACCTATCCATATTCATGGCCTGTCCCCATTCTCTGCTTGCCTGTGCTCCATCTGTCAGTGCTTAACATCTAGTCTTACATATGCAGGCTCTTCAGAGATGTTTTTATGTGCCCTTTCCAGACATTTTTGAGGCTCTGCTACCTTCTCTTTGCAGTTAGTGCACTTTCAGGGCACCATTCATGTCCTACCCTTCTTCAAAAGCGAGTTTCTGACTGTACCACAAGAAAAAAAAAAGTTTAAGAATGTCCTGGGGACAGAGTGCAGAGAGCACTATTAGGTGTGAGGAAGCATGAATTTACTAAGCCCCTCTGATCCTTTTATTAGCAAGTTTTATGGTGGAAATTCAGCTGCCAGGGTGTGTTCCTAGGAAAGAACGCACCCCTGCGGTGGCTAGAGAGCTAGACTCCTCCAGAGGATTGCCTCCTTCAACCAAAGCAGATGCTTGCCAGGCTTTCGTGAGACACTCAGGGCCTAAATCCCACTGAGGCTGTGCCTGGCTAGAGGAAAGTCTCCCAGAGCGCTGGAGTGACCTGGGGAAAGTTTAGTACCATTCCTGGGCTTCAGGTGTTTCCATCCTGCCAGCACACCACCTCATCTTCATGAGGCGAGGCGACTGGCAGTACAGCCATACCGGCATCGTTCCCCAACCCTGACTGCACGCCAAGCCCAGGTACCGCGCTGAGCTGCAAACTGCGATGGCGAAAGAAGTCGTGACCAAGCTCTCGCTGTGAGGTGCCATGTAACTCCCTGCGGCATTTGGGTATTTTACGAAGGTCACTCATGTAATATTACCCTTGCGTTTAATTGCTTGTGTCCAGTAGCTGTGTGAAAGATCACATCTAATCTACCAGGTTATATCTTCCTCCCTGCCCTGACGCTGGTGAAATTCCCTATTCCCCCACTGAAAGACGCTTTAGCTTCTTTAGGGAAAGGGGAAGTTGGTCCGGGCCCGACGATCTCGTTTTGCAGGCAGGTAGCACCTCCGTGCGGTGTTTCTGCAGAAATACAGCTTTACCAGCATCACAGCTTTGCCCAGCGCTGCATCAAGCTGCTCCCCAGCGACTGTGAGCTACAAACTCCAGGATCCTCAAGAAGCAATTAGGCGTGTGACAATAACTGATTTTCCATTTTTCCTTCTACATTTATTCCATCTTTTTATTTCAGCCTGAATGCTCTAAACGGATTTTTCAGATTGGTGACCCAGCCAATAATGTACTACTTTATCAATCAAAGGTGTATCCCACGCCTCTGTCTTCATGGGTGCCAGTGAGCTATAATGGGGTTACATTTTTTTTACTGGAAAGCTGCTTCAGTTCCATCATTGCCCCACTCTGGCAAGAAAGACACAAGAGACCACAAAGATTGTAAACAAAGGTAAGCACTGGAGACACCCAAGTAAAGATGTTAGAGGGGCAAGAAGATCAGTTACAAGTCGGAGAACTGGATATATGGTGACTGGGTTTGTTAATCTGCCTTTTAAAAAATGATCTGGCTTTGGTTTTTTTGCCTCGGCTGAGGAAATAATTCAGTAAAGAATACAGAAACCTAAATGTTATTTTCAGAGAAATCAGATCGAAGCGGCTCTGTGGCTTGGGGGAGGCAGGAGAAGGTCCCAGATCCCTGCTCCAGTCATCTAGTTGCTATTGTGACAAAATACCAGCCACGGTGTATTAGCAGCTGCCACCTGATGATACAGGTGCACATTTTGTTCGGAATTCTTCCTGTGTTGGCTTACAGCAGAATGTCATAAAAACTGAAACTCTTGGAGTAAAATCCTACATCACTGAAGTCAAAAGCAAATTCCCACTCATTTCTCTGAGATCATAACACTATTGATTGCAATAGTCTGAAATTCTCAGTGTGGCTTGCTTTACCTGAGGAGGTGCCTGTTGTAACTGTGATGATCACAGGTATGATCCATCAGCACAGGCAACTGTGCCACTGGAGCAAGGCTCAGGAAGGCTGATATTCAGGTAGTTATTCAGGCAGTAGGAAGGTGGCTGTGGAACGCAAGAACCATAAATCTTACAACTTGAGAACAAAACGCAAAATACTTTTTCTTTAAAAATTCACTTTCGGAATTCAGCTTCCTATATAAACATTCTGCTGGCAAGTGAGAAAGACGTAACTTTTCTTAAACTGCATTTGCAGCGCAGTAGCGTGTAGGATTGTGTTCCTGTTACATGAATGCAGAAAGAGCAGCTAAACCAGTGCAGGCGACTGTGGCTGACTTAATTCCTAACTCCTGCTCCAGGGCATGACATTGGTATGATGTAATGAGGCTAGGGCGAAACTGTAGAAAGAAGCGTCAGCATCAGCAGCGTCTCCTTGGGGAATGAGATTCATTGGGGAAACTGGAGTGAGAAACAAGTTCTGTGTCTCAGGGAAAATGGTGAAGAGATGGAACTAAAAGGTCCATCAGTACATTTTGGAAAATGTATTGGAAACCGTATAGCTCCAGACTAGCTCAGCTTGTAAATCTTTGTCCTCCTCTGACCTACTTTCTTGAGCACATAAAGTTTCTGCAAATCTCTGTAAGAACCGTGGGTATTCTTCACCACTAATAGTCAGGACACTAGTGTTTGTGGAGCTCTGGGGTTACTTCAGTGTCATGAAGGCTGTAATGAACCTGTAAAGAGGAGGCAAGTATGTTTAAAAACTACCATAACTTTTAAAAACATTTGGAGGCTAAGTCCTAGGGGAGCCTGCCATACGTTCTTCCGCTCTAACAACTTCCAGAAATTCTGCTCAAAGCCAGGCTTCCACTGTGCTCATCTTCACACATCTGCAGCCCAAAGAATTTATAATCCGATTACACAGAGTAAAAAAAAAAAAAAAAAAAAGCGAAAAGATCTCAGTAAGCACATTCTAGAAAGACAGCTCTTTCGCAGCCCGCGTGTTTCGCTCCCACCGCCCAGAAGCGGCCCGTGCCGGCGATACGTAAAAACACCTCCCTGTCTGCACGGGGTGCGAGCTGCCCAGGGCCGTTTGCGAGGACTTCGCTCCCGCCGAGGCACCCGAGGCCCCGCCGGCGGAGCTCGGGCCGCCCTCCCCTTCCTCGGCCGGGGCGGGGAAGTGCGCGGTGCCCGGGCCGTACCCGCCGACCTCCGCTTCCGTCC
>JAVJGG010000032.1:22002302-22013822 GCA_035590195.1 Aviceda cuculoides
GTGGCGAGGGGGGATGGGGTGAGGGCAGCGCTGCCCGAAGTCCCGGCACCGGCGGGGCCCGGCCGAGCGCAGGGTAAGTTTGGGAAGGGCGTTGGGGGCGGGAGCAGCGCCGGCAGCCGTGCCCCGGTCCGGCGAGACCGTGGGCACCCCCCCGGGACCGGCGTGTCGTGCGTGCCCTCCCCCCACCGGTCCAGCCCGCCTTTGCTGCAGTTTGCCGGGGGTTGCCGCTGCGGGCGTGCCCGGGGCTGGGAGCTCAGCCGCCGCGGAGAAAAGTTTTGGAAGTCGCTCCTCCGGGAAGGAGGGAAGGTCTCGGCGGGGGGAGGGGGGGGTACCCCGCTCCCTGCTTCCCTCCCCCCGCGGGAGGAGCCGGCTTCCGTGGGCTGGGCGGCGTCTGCGTGGACCCTGGGGGTGCAACTAAGTTGTAAGGTGCGTGGAGAGGGTTAATTGTACACGCACCCCCCCATCGCCCCCCCCCTCCGGCGAACATGTCTCACTTTGCATTGGTCAGCATTCCTCTAATGGAAAACCCGCGCTGTCTGTCCCGTCAGAGCCGGGCCGCGGTGGTGGGAGAAACAACCGCTTGTAGATAAGAGCTTTGCCCGAGCCTGGGGGGGGGACACACCGGTTCTGCCCGGCTTCTGCCTCGGGCTGCCACGGTGAGTGGGCTGGGAGGAGAGAAATCCCGCCTAGCCCGGAGGGGGTGAACGCCACTGCCTGATCCGCAGACTTTCCTCTTTCGACCTGGGTAGGATGGGGAAGGAAGCGCTGTCTCCCGAACTACGTTTATAAGCCTTCGGTCAGTGTTTTAATTGCCTCCCTTGCCAATTCTTCGGTTTGCCCGGGGTCTGTCATCTGTTCCGATCGCGATACCCCGTTGTTCTTCATCCTGTGCATCTCCAGTTTTTAGCTGCGCATGCTGTGATATGGGTGATTTGCAGAAACACAAGTCTCTGTGCAAAGTGGTTTTTTATGAGAGGGGTGGGGGAAAGGGCAAGGGTCCCAGCAGAACAGCGCATTCCCTAAACATGGGCAGTGATTAAGGGAGAAGGGAGTGCTGGGGGCTGGGGGGGAGGCTGGAGACCTTTTGTGCTTCCACTGAAGTCAGGGTGTCCAGGAGGAGTTCAAAGCTCTCCACAGGGCTAATGGAGGGAGGCGGCTCATGGAGAATTTTTTGGCTGAAAATTATGCTTCCTCCCTGGAAAATAACTTTTTTCCATTCCATGCAGTACTCTTTTGCAACTGTAAGACTGGGCAACTGGCTTCCAGGGAAAACACTTGTAAAAAAACCTTTTTTCTTTTTTTTTTTTTTTTCCCCCCCAACAACATCTAAAGTGTCAATTGTGTGGCAATGAGCAATTGTGCTGAGACGGAGATGAAGCTGTGTGGTCTGAAAAGGCAGAGTGTCTAGGAGGAGAGGAGGCAGGTTGCTGCAGGAATCATCATCGTGTCAGTATTTTATTTTCTCTTTTCCAATAGGTTTTTGCCTTGGCATTTTAAGTTTTGTCCATGTTTTCTCAGGCACTGCCTGCTGCAGAGGTGTTCAGTGAGCACTGTGAGGTGGGGGAGCCTCCTGGGAGAAGGGCAGGAGCTCTTCTGGCTTGATGTGCAGCCTCCCCCTGCCCCACTCAGGGGTGCATAAACAGCAAATTCTCATTTGTTTGTTCTTCTCTGAGCTGGGAAGACCTCATGGTTATTCCGGTCCTGAGGCTGTTGCAGAAGGAGCTGAGCAGTCCTGACTCCTGAATGCTCAGCTCGGAGACCAGCGCGGGAGACGTGGTGCTCTGGAGAGTCCTGCCAGCGGTAATGGTGACCAGGTTGTGATCCGGCATGGCTGGGAGCTGTGATCCCAAATGGTGGTGTTGTCAAAACTGATGAGTAAATGGTGCACTGGCTATTTCTGTCCCACGTGTGTTCTTAAATAGGTCATATACCCTTCTTGAGAAAAACAAAGCTCTAAAGCTCTATAACCTGGCTATCCTCTGCCACATAGTGACCACAGACCTCTCTAAGAACCTGCAGGTGCTTTCTCTAGAAATTTCTCAAGACCTTCTCTAGCTGGGTTCCTAAACCAGATGCTGTTGTATAAAATTAGGGGTACGTAAAAACTTCTTCCACCCTCTGGAACTGTAGCGGCAGGGTATTATTTTCTCTCTTGAGCTTTTTTTTTCCTTAGCACTACATCTTGACTGCTCCTTTTCTTCCCCTTAAATATTTGTCTTAGGAGCAGCAGTTTGAATTTAGAAACTTTACAAACATTAAGTAAACAATGTTTCATGAGGAGCAAGTACTAATGAGATAGAGAAGCAAAGGGGCTATAGAGATAAAAAATGCATTTTTTAGAGCAAATGGTTACGATATGTTAGGAAGAAGCAAATGCTGGGAATATGGTCTAAGTAATTAGCTGGGCACAAAGATCCGGCGTGTCCTGGATGATGCACCAACTTCCTCATAGATGTTCTATAAGCATCAGGAATTTGTTGCATGAGGTATGGGGGTGTTCTTGAGCCACAAGGTGATGATGGTCAGGCAGCACAGGTGCAAAGAAATGTACTGGTTTTCCCTTGTGTGAGTAACAAGAGAAGACAGACTTGTGGGCCACAGAAGGTTGACTGACACAAATGTGAGTTAGGGGAGTCAGTATTCTACCCCTTTATGCCCATTTCTTGTCCATTGCCATCCCTTTTTGGGTGACCTGGTCCCTTTTGCGGCTGGAAGAAGGACATGAAACCAGGTATGCAGCCTGTTTTCAGAGCCCTGGACATGCCCTTTGTCTTATGTGCTACTGCCTCTCTCCAGGATTTTGGTCACTTAGTCTGAAACACCCTTTCAGGTGTCCCTTGGGGCAGATGTGGGCTGTGAGTGTGGAGAATGAGATGGAAGAAATGGACCTGTTGGATCAGCTGCAGTGATTACTTTTCCAGACTGATTCTTTTAAGCTGTGAGGACAGTGTTGCAGAAGAAGCCAGTCTGTACCACTTTCCATCATTGCCAAGCTGTGGAGAGCAGTTGTTTTGCTGTGTGTGTGTTTGTTGCGTCTTCATAGGCATATGGTGGTTGTATAAATCCTGATAATTATTTTTTTTTAATTTTTTTTTTCGTTCCTCATAAAGAAGTTGTTCTCAGTCATTTTCTACGTCCAGTCCTGTCATAAAGGAAGAGGACGTCCGTCAGGCCTGTGCTGGGGTTGGAAGGGGTGCCTGTCTTTTTTTAAGGCAGGAAATTCTCTAACTGCAGGTTGTTATGCAGCAGCTAGTAAGCAGAGAGAAGGCTGCGGCTGGTGTAATCTGCCTGAAGAGTGCTGTCACCTCCCTGTGCTCTGTGGCTGATGCCTTCAGCCTGTATGGGTGCTCAGGACAGAAGAAACTGTTCAGTTAGGGGACAGCTAACATTTTAAGAGCTTCCCATCTTCCCCTCTTCCCCCCCCAAACGAGAAATTTGGGGGATTCTGTGGAATAGTTTTACCATAGTTGTGTGTGTCTGTTTGCATAGCTGTGGGGGGAACCTGAATCCCAGGGAGCGAAGCCAGAGGGCCCGGCAGGATCCCAGGTACCTTGGTGTGGTGGAGCTGGGCAGAGGGCAGCATCTCTGGCCCATCAGGCTGCACTTGCAGTTGTTACTAGCGCTCTGAGCATCAGCCCAGTGCCTGTTCACTTCAGCGCCCGAGTCGAACTGGTGTGTGGAGTGCTGTGAGAGATGAAGATGTCCCTTGCTGACACCTCTCGCCCTGATTGTTTTGAAGTGGTTGTGCCAATAGTGATTTACACCTGAAAACCTGCCCCCTTTCCTAGGGTCCTGCCACTAGGACGAGGATCTTACCGGCTTATGTTGAATTAGAGGTGCAGGGCTGGAGGGACTTCAAGAAGGGACCTCGTCTTTGCAATGAAATAACATCTGCATTAGGTGTTTATTCGGTTTCTCAGAAGAAAAAGAAAAAAGTGCTGGATATTCTGCATCATAGATAACCTGTTTCAGTATATCACCACTTTGGCACTATGTAAATTTGTTTCTTCATATCCACGCTGAATCTTGTTTACCATTTAAGCTTATGCTACATTGTGGAAGAAGAGTTGAGCGCTTTCCCCCTTTCTTGTGACTTTTAATGTATGCAGACTCTTCTGTTCCCTTCAGTGTTATCTTTTTAGGACTAAACACACCCAGGTCCTTCAGTCATTTTTTCCAGGTCATGCTTTCTACACTCTAATTTTTGTTTCTTTCCACTGCAATGTCTCTGATTTTTGCATCTGTTTTATAAAGAAGAGTATTTGAAGTTGGGTGCGTCTGTTGGCTGAAGTCTCAGGTGTATGTAGAGGAATGGAATCTCTGCCTCTGTGTCACACCTGCAATGTAGCTACTAATATGTCCCAGGATGTCATTTGCCTACTCTGCAGCAACATAAGCCTGCTGGCTTGCAATGAATTTCGGAATCAATATAATGCATGTATGCTTTTTTTTTTTTTTTGTGGCAAGTCAGAGTTACTGTTTTGTCATGTCCATTTACTGGGGTTTTTTTTGGTTTTTTTCCCCCTAAGTATACTGTTTTGTATTGATCTTTACTGAGATTGGTTTGATAGTATGTGATAGGTAGGTCTAGGGTTCCTGCAGCCAGATCAAAACACAGCAGTAAGATGACACAAACTCCTGAGCTGGTTTGAACTTGCTATGAGGGATTTTTTTTTCTTGTCAAAAAAAAAAAAAAGTAGTGATGGGTTTTGTATGGGTCAGCAGAGTTCACACGTGATCAGACATTATCTTGCCAGAGAAAGTTTTAGTGGTTCTTGCACAGCTAGCCCAGCCAGTGTCTTCACTGGTTCCTTCTTGCATCCTCCCTGCTCCTCATGTCCACGGTCACTGTGCTTGGAGCTCAGTGTTCTACTTCACAGAAGCCATGGGACCCTGTCCTTTCATTTTCTTTTTGATTGCTCACTGCAGCTGGGCCTTCCTCCTGCAGTGATTTAGTTTGGGACTGAAATTGGAAAAGGACCAAGCCTTTAAAAAAAAAAAAAAAAGCTTTTCCTGCTGGTTCATTCTGATTCCGCTCACTCATGGAGTCAGGTGTGAGCATGGGGCGGGGATGCTTCCCGAGGGTGTGGGAGACAAGGGGCAACACACACTGCCCTTTTCAGCTTCAGTGAGCCCTTAGCTTGGTTCCAACTCCCTGAATGTTGTCTTGATAATTTCAGGCCTCTTTCTGTCTGGCTGTTACTTAATGCTTTGCTATCTTTATCACTTTCTTATCTTATAGGTAACTACAAACTGATCATTTAACTTGATCAAGAAACTTTCAGAGGATCGAAGTTACTGGTCTGTAACTTCTTAAGTCTTCTCCCAACTTTTTTTTTCTTTTTATAAAGGTAGGTGAGGCATGATGCTTCTCCAGCCTTCTGTGGCCTTCCCATATTCTTGTAAATTTTCAAAGATGGTCACTAATGCTTCAGAGATTACTTTGACTGGTTTCCTACATGCTTTCAGGTGACTGCCATTATGCCCTCTCAATCTACAGCTGTTTTGTGAATATTTGTAAAGCCATTCTTTTCTAACCCACTCTTTTCCCCCATTTCTAAATTAATTTTGCTTGTCACATTTCACTTTTTATTCTAGAGACTGAAGGAGCATTTGTACTTCAGCCTTTGCATCGTTTGCTTTCCTTTTCTGTTTGCCAATGAGAGTGTAATTATTTTCATTTTCCTCTTCTAACATGCCCACTTCTCTCTGGTTTCCTTGTGACCGAAGAGTTCTTTGTAACAGCTGTGCTGATTTTAACTAAGAGACCATCTAACCCAGTATCCTTCTAGGAAAGAATAAAAATAGGACAAGTATATATGATATTTTCCAACTACTCTTCCACCCTCCAGCTCCTTTCAGATAAGGGGATTTCCTGAGTCTAATGTGAGCTGTCTGACCATGAACAATCAATAGATTTGTCTTTCTAGTACTTGTCCTGTCTTTTGTTGAATCCACGTAAAATTTTCCATCATTTTTGGAGAAGTACTACCACACAAGCCACCTGCTGATGAGGAGTCACATTCGTTTGTTTTGCTTTGAAGCTGACCCTCGCTGGCTTCATGTGGTGGCTGTTGGCACTTACGTCTGAAGAGACGGTGAATAATATATCCCTGTTCACCATCTTTGCACCTCTCAGGATTTTACGGACCTCTGTTATGTTGCCTGTCTTCCATCCTAATTTGTTACATGGATGCTGTTCCATGGTAAAGAGGAGGAGGCTTGTCTGGGTAGCATCTCTGGTCAATACCTTTCTCTGAAGCCTCAGGACACTGAAGGGCAAGGACAAGGGTACTCGGAGTCCTTGTCCAGTCCACCTGAGAGGAGATGCTGAAAGCCAGACTCTTTCAGAAAAAGATGCCTCGTGCAGTTTCATGCACCCGATGATAAACAGCTTCTGTTCCTTTAGTGCTGTGTTGAAATCTGTGCTAAGATGCTGAGTGAGGGGATGGTGTGACTGAGGCCTTGGGAGGGAACCTTGGGCACACTCTCAGTACTGCTCTCCCATGCTTTTTTCAGAGATTGGCCAGCCTGGCTGAGACCACTTAGTGATGACAAAACAAAAGCTTCTGCTTGATGGGACGATCTCCTTGTTTCTGATTGTGGCCTGCGAAGCTCAGCAGCTCCTGAGGAGTCATGTTGCTGCTGGTTCTGGTCCTGTGTGTGAGAAGGAGGCAGAGTTCTGGGGAAACCTTTTCAGCAGCGAGCGTCTGGATGCCTGGATCTGTTCCCTCATCGGTTCATTCATGGTGGGGCTGAGTGGGGTCTTCCCCTTGCTGGTGATCCCATTTGAGACAGGAGCTGCTCTGCAGTCAGAAGGTAAGCCTGCTACCTGCATTAGCCTTTCTGAAGCCAAAAGTCCTGGGCTGGGACTGAATGGCACAGTGATGAACAGGACCTTGTCACAGAAATACTGTGCTCTAAAATAGTCTGTTTCCGGTGCTTTAGTCCATACCTTCCAATTTGATGGGGAGTCCTTGGACAAATGCAAGCCCTGGATGGAGCTTGTACAAAGAGTATTTATTTTGCACCCTGCTTGGTCCAGGACCTTCCCACACACTGCTGTCCCAGCCAAGTGGTGCAAGGGACTTTTTCTTGCACTGCAGCTATTTGTTTTGTGCTCTCTTCTTTCAAAGCTTGCTTTGCAGATGCTTCCAATTTAGGTCTCTGTGCAAAATCTCAGCTGGAGATCTTTTGGCTCCTGGCTGAGTTGTGATCAGGTTTTGTTTGTTTGTTTTTGGTTTTTTTTGGTTTATTTTTAGCTGGATCACACCGTTTGAAGCAGTTACTGAGTTTTGCAATTGGTGGACTACTGGGGAATGTGTTTCTGCACCTGCTTCCTGAAGCCTGGGCCTACACCTGCAGTGCAACAACAGGTAGGAAAGCCTTATGTGGCTAGAAGCAGTCTGTGCTATGCCTACTGGTACTTTTTTTTTTTTTTTTTTGAGTCTGTTCAGTCTTGAAAACAGAAGACCAGCCAGGCTGGGTCAGCCCAAAAACTGGTATTCACTTTCAAACAATGTGTAAAAGCAAATGCCTAGGGAAGGATATAACAACTATAAAAAACACATGTAATACTTCATTTTTGTGCTCTGCAGTCCTCCAAAGATTTTGAGATTGGAGGCTTCCTGACTTGGCTGCAGTTTCTGTATGTTTAGTAACTTGCAATGGATTTCTTGTCTACCAATTTTTCCTGTCTTGCCTTGGGCTCCTGTAAATCTCTGTTGATTTCCCTTTGTCCTTTCTGCAAGGAAAGGGAATGCTTCTTTAACCTGATGGGAAGTTATGAATGCGTGTGTGGTCTGGTACGTGAACATTTGCACCATCTCAGGTGGGGATTCTGCCCCATCAGATGCATCTTGTCTATAAATCTGTCCTTATAACAGTGTTACTGCTAGAGCCTCTTTCTTGGGACTAACTGGGGCCCCTCTGCTGGGTACTTTGATCTATGGGAGCCCAAATGTGTTGCCCCCTCAATCTTTGCTCAAGGAGAAATCGTGGAAAATTGTCCATAGAGCCATGACTAAGATGGCGGGGGGTGCGGGGAGGCTCATGGGGAGAAAAAGGAAGTGCAGGTAACAGAAACCTGTGTTTGCCAGCGAACTAAACACTGTTTGGGTTGGGATAGAGCTTGTAGTATCGGTGTATCTCCTTCAACCCTCAGGGGTTGAATAGTCAGGGTTGTTGAAACCTGTAGTGATTGTATCTCTCTGCTTCAGCAAACTGATAGCATAGACGGCAAGTGCTGCTGCATCCCACCTGTTGAGAAACCAAGAAGTCATTTACCTGCTGAAAATGTGAGAGGGGGAAAAGGATGCCCTGGGTTTCCCAGACTTCCTTGCACCTATATCCTGGGATTTCAAATCTGCTGTGCCTTTAGTCCTCTTCTTCCTCATGGCTCTAGCACTGCCAGCAGATCCTCCTGTCCTTTTTTTACCTTTTCAGCAGTGGTTCCCAAACGATTTTATCTTCCTGCTCTAGCTTGTTTGCTCCTGCCAGACTGTCCTGAAGCATAAATGTTTCCTTGACCCATGTAAGCCCTATTACAGAGTCGTTCTGTTCTTCCACTGCAATGCAGTCTCCATTTCTGCAGCCAGGCTGAATGGATGATTATCTCACAAGCTTGGCTGTAATTGAAAAGTTTATAGCTTTGGGCTTAATAACTTGCCCGGGTGTGGCAGAAAGGGGAAGGTGAGTCTGTAGCTCCACCAATGGCAGATTTCATGTCAGGGCTTGCTGCTCAGTAGATAAAGCTGCAGGATTTTTGTTGATGTAATCTTCACTTGCCTCTGGAGCTCAGGGAAATTCCCAGTGTTGTCAGGAAATATTCTGGATTGCACTATTGAAGCAAAAGGAGTGGGGATATGACTCTGAGTGTCCTGAGATGAGGATCTGTTAGATCAAGAATGAGCAAGTTAAACTAATTTGCTTTGAGATATGTTTGCTCCTTGTTCTTTGCAGGAGGCGTTTCCATTGTTGTTTCTTGTTTTTTTTGTCTTGGAACTGCTTGTTAAACTGTCTGGGGTGGGGTGGGTTCACATGTGCGAAACACTGTGTACTTGATAGTGACATGAAGATTTGTCTCTTTTCCCTCAGGAGAAGGGCAGAGCTTTCAGCAGCAGAAGCTTCTGGGTCTCTGGGTGATCATCGGTTTCCTGACCTTCCTGGTGCTAGAGAAGATCTTCCTAGAGCAAGAAGAGAAGGAGTGCCCTGGTGTGGTAAGTTAGCAGCCAGAGAGGAGGGAGTGCTGTTATGTTTGGGGCACTGTACTAAACACCTCATCTGCCCTATCTGAGAGACTCATCAAGTGATCCTGTAGCTGTGAGTAGTTTGTCAATACCCTTTGGGAGCTTTTTGCCACTTTGACACTGGGCTGTAGAAGAAGGTGTTTCATCTCCAGGCTTTGGTTTTGTGGTTTTAGATTAGATTTCTCACCTCTGGGCTGGTTTCATTCTTGATGTGGTATGTGTGAAAGAGAGCTCCCCTTTTATGGGGAGTAGGAGCCGGAGTACTCTGCAGATGAAACTTTTGCTCAAGTAAGCTTTGAGGGATGACAGCTTGCTGTTGCATGTTCCACTGAGCCATCGTGACTCGCTCCCCTTCTCGATCCTCAGTCAAGACAAAGACCAGCCTTCTCTGGAAGGTGTTCCTCGCTACCCCCTCTTCTTGGGTATGGCCTGGACCAGGCATTTTTTCGGGTGACTTTGTGGTAGAAGGGGTTTATGGTTGACCAGGTAATACTAAGTAATGGTTCAGAGGAGAGTCACCCAGCTGCAAATGCACAATGTAGACAGCCAGAAGTTAATTCCAAGACAGAGGAGAGCAGCTAGTCCTCAGACATCTGCACAATTCCCAGCAGCAGCTCCTATAGACTGTTCAGTCCTTTCTGTGCCATGACTTTTGAGAGGTGAAACTGCAGGTCAGGCACTGCATAAGAGCAATTAGGTGTTACTTTGACTCAACATGAGACTTTAGAAGTCTGAAAGGAGCTTAATCTTCTCATTTACAGAGAGACACTAAAGTCTGAGATGAACATTTTGTTGTTTGAAAGCTGGCAATACCAGCTATAGAATAATTCTCTAGACTTATTCTGGTGCACTGGGGAGAGCAAGACTTTTTCCCCCATCCCCTGCCCAGATGGAGTTGTATTTCTCTGGGCCGCAGCTGCCAGCAGGAATGGCAGGCTCACTCCCTCATCTTTCCAGTGAACCTGGCTCATGTCAAGGGGGTGTGACTCCAATTCTTCCTCTCTCTTTCTACCTTCCTTCTCTTGGTGATTGGGGAAGTCTTTGTTCATGTTATCTCACAGAGCAGATGTCACAAATGCTCTCTGAAATCTGTCTTATTTCTGGCAGTTGTCGTTATTAAACTGGGGTACCAAAGCTGCTGATTTGTATTATAAGGACAAAAGGATTAAGGGTGAAGATTGGATTTCTGACCCTGCTCATACATTGCTGACAAAAAGGCAGTGACAAGTTGTTTTCCCCTAATTTAGGGCTGTGATTCCAAAGCACCAGCTGGAAAGATTCCCAATGGAAGTGGCTACCCCCTGCCAAAGGTGGCAGGCCAATCCCAAAGAGCAGGAACAGATTCAACTCAGTGCAATGGCTCCTCTCTCCAGTCTTGTCCAACAGACAACAGAATCAAGGTAAGAGACCCACAAAGTCACCTTCACATCTTACATTTTCGAGGCACATATTTTAACATTCAGTCAGGAGTTGTCTGCAGAAAGAACTGTGCTTGAGTGGGAACTCAGTCTTTGAGTGACTTGTGCTTAATTTTGCTCTGTCAAAGTGTCTGTCCAGGTCACAGCAGGGAGGAAGTAGCGGACTTGGAGAAAATCTGCACTGCAGCTTATGCAAAAGAGGCTAAGTCACTACTGTGAAGGCATAAGTCTGATGGTGTGTGTTTTGACTGAATCCTGAGACTAAAGTACAGTACTTTCACATTTTGTTATTCTATATTTTATAGTCATTATATCTTTATTTGCTTCAGTTTTTGTGCCATGATTTCTCTGTTCTCTAGTGCCTGCATTGTAGCAGTTGTGAGCTGCACTTTTCCTTTTAAGGCACCTTTTGGAAGTATTTTGACAGTTGAAGCTATCCACTGTAAAACTTAGAAGTTCAATTTCTCAGATTAGCGGTTTATCTGCTGCCCAAAAGGGCTTCTTATCCACTTCTGCCTCCAAACCTGTATTTCACATCACTTCCTGTGCTCTGGACCTCATCTCACCCCACAGTGAGCCTATTCAGGGAGCTAAACAGGCAAAGAATTTGCTTTTCTTTTTTTTTTTCTCCACTCCCACACCCCGTTTATTTCTCTCCTGACTTAACTTCTTGAATCAGCTTGGCACATAGACAGGCAGCCTGTAGTGTTGGGATAAGGGAGATCAGCAAGCTTGTAGAATTGGAGGTAGAGGAGGGAAAAGGAGTACTGTACCATTGGGTGTAGCGTTGCTACATATTATGGCGCTGCGACTAGATCACTGGTCGGCCCGGACCAGGGAAGAGACAGATAGCA
>JAVJGG010000032.1:22013922-22025867 GCA_035590195.1 Aviceda cuculoides
TGGGACCACACATGCGCCACAGGGAGGTAGTGATCAATTCTCTGTCTTTCCGTGACATCGCGAGATCTTCCGAACGCTGCACCCTACAATTGGGCAGTGGCTAGCCTTTAGATTGGCTTCACTTTCAGTTTTATGTTACTATCTTTGCACTGCAGAAACCCTTGTCTGGGTGAACATTACAAGCAAGAGAGTAAACGACCGCTTTGGCAAAAGAGGACCTATAATTTGAGTCTGAAAGTGCATAAAAATGTGCAAAACCGTAGGAGAGTAACTATGAACAGAAAGTGTGGTTGCATGAAGTAGCCCAAACCTGGATATGTGGTCAGTCAGAGGCTCTTCAGACTTTCTATTTTAGATCAGTTTTGCTGTAACTTTATAGCTCTTACTACACAATGTGAAAGATATGCTGAGGTCACTGGGTATTTTCGCTATCTGTCACATTCACGTAATCTGTACAGAACACTGCACAAACTGCAAGGTGTCGCCACGTTGTTTCTAGAAGTGATAGCGGTGAAGAAACCAATATTACTGGGTTATGAAACATTGTGCCAGGATTTTAGAAAGGTTCCCATGGGGAACTATGGACTTAGAGGATGGTTAGCCTACCACTGATTTCAAGTAGAAATGAAACACTGATGGGGGACACAATTGCTCAGGGCCTGGTCCTAATGTGAAAAATAATAATGTAATTAATGCTAATTGATATGATCTTATGGAAGATAAATTCTTGTCAACCAGACATTTTTTCCCTGCCTTTTATTTGGTCGTAAGATTGTTTGATACAGGGAATGACACTGACAAATGTGTATAAAACATAATTTTCTCCCGCATTCTAATAAAACTAGTACTGCATGAAATCAGCTTAGCTGTATTAAAAATCAGTTATTCTATACTATCAACAGGGACTGGATTAATGCAGCTTCCCTCAAATCTGTTCACTGGTGGTTTATGATTTTTCTAAGTGATTATTTACAAAAACAGTGTATCTTCACATTTGCAGATACTACTATATTACTTAAATGGCACATTGTGACTGCATGAGGTCAGCGATACTGACTAAACTGAGTAACTTCATCAAAAGAGCTGAATTTTTAACATGTTCTGATACATGCAAATATTAAAGAATAGATTAAGAAAGAATGCAGGTCATATTTACCAGATAAGGTCAGTTTCTAGGAAGTCAATGCCTTGGAAAAAGGTATGAGAATCACAGTAGGAAACTGTTTGAATGCATTCTTCCATTATGATGCTACATCCAGGAGGATGGGTGAGTAGGAAATACTATGTAAGAGAAGAGGCAAGTGTTCCTCTTTCTGTATAGCCGTAATGAAACACCTATCTGACTTCTTCCAGTAGTGTTGTTCACAATATCCAAAATACTACTGGTAATTTGTAAAGGGGTCAGGAAAGAGCTGAAATAATTATTTTAGGTTTGCAATACGTGAGAAGTGGTTTTCTTTAGTCTTCAGCTCTGTAGACATGACAGATCAGAGGCAAGTATACAAATACCCATGTAAGAGGCATGACTAAATTTGATACCAAACAGTAGCAGGCTAGAAATCAGATGACTCTCTAACTGAGGGTAACTTGCCAGTGGACCAACTTACCTTAGAAACAGTAGATTCTTTGTCACTTGTGGACTTTAAGCTGTGATTTAAGCTGCTTTCTATGAAGTACACTATAGCTGAAGAAAAAATGGGCTTCATGCAGAAATTGAATGAGATTCTTTCAGTTGTGTTATGTAGAAGGTCTAGACAACCATGGAGAGCCCTTCTGTCTTTAAAACCCTAACATGTCTATTCAGTCCTATAGACTGTTGTCAGTATGCATGAAATAGAAACTAACGAGTTAATGTGTGTAGTTTTAACTTTCTGAGCATATAATCTGAATATTTTAATAGTCTTTCTGGTAGGGGTGAAATTACCAAAACTACCAAGATATTCTTGCATTGTTAGCCTGTTTCCTTAGGCAACTACATAAGCAGTCATTCCATCTGTCTGTCCATCTGTTCTGCCCTTCATTTTCAATAACTTTTGAACCCATAATTAATTTTACTGGAGTTCAAGAGAGGATAGAAGTCTTGAGGGTAATCAAATTTCTGCAAGTTCCATAAAAATTAGCATGGCAGTAGAGGAGGGATGCAAACTAATCCGCTATTGAAAAAACTCTGGCAGAAGTTACACGCTACATGCCAGGTCTGCCTGGTAGGCAGATCAGCAGGTAAGTCTCCCTGCCCCTACCTGGTGGCGAAGTGGCTGTCACGCAGTGCAGGCTGGGGAAGGGACGTCCAGAGAAACAGCACTGCCGGAAGGGAGCCAAGTGGGTGCTTGCAAAGAAAAGAGAGAAAGCCATAGCAAGCCAGACTTCTTTGGTTCTACTGTTCACTCAGTAACCCCCTTTTTTCAGAAAAAAAAAGGGAAAGATACTATTTAAACAAACAAAGTCACCCTTCAGGGCTTAATGATTAGTAAGCTGTAATCAGTTGTCCTTTGTCCATGTATATTAGAACTTCTGCTCTTTAGCTGCTGCTTTAATAATTTGTCCTAGCTTGAAAGCTGCAGGTGGGAGGCTTCCTTTGCACCCAAACATAGATCAGTTCTGTCCTCCATCGCAGCCTTTATTCCCTCAACAAGTAAAAACATTGTAGAGGACTTTTGCCTTGCTTATTCTTTCTTTTTCCCTGTGGCACATGGGGTCCTTGCTGATTTGTAGAAGTATGTTTTATTGCACAGTGACATTAATTCTGAAGCGGGAACATAAACGCTTCATCTGGCTGTGCTCTTTATGAGCAACGAGAACATCCTATTAGGAATTCGCGGAATGTAAATGTCAGAGGCTCATAACTGTCAAATCAACTTAATTTATTTCTGAGCACTCCAAGGCTTTGCTTCTTTCAGTGACAGCTTTTGCCCAAGCCAGTGACAAGAAAAAGTCATAATGTTTTAATCATGAAGTCTATTTTTTCCCTATACAGTGGTATGGGAGAGCATTTTTGTGTAAAACTTACGTGAATAATTATTACTAGCCTGTGGGGGAAAACACAATCGCATAAAATCCCACCATGAAAAGGAGAAATTTTAGACAGTTATATCCGACTGAAAATGAGGAATGAGAAATAAAACTGCTGTGTTCATGGGTCTGCCTGCACGTGTTCCCCTTCTTACAAAAACATGCAAGGAACTTCTGCATCCATTGTGGAGATGTTACTTAGATTATTACTTAAATGTGATCTGTAGTTAGGCTTTGCGTAATTCTTTATTTTCATATTTAATCATCAATGTACTTTTAAAAGTTTAAAGCCTATAAAGATGTCCTGAGATTGTGCAGGAGAAATGCCTGGCAGAAGGGACAGAGACTTGACAGAAAGCCCTACCTGAGCTGTGGCATACGGATGGCAGGAAGAAAAGATGCCCCAAGCAGACCTTGATAGAAACAGGAAAGAGAGGAAGACCAGAAAGGACTCATGAAACCCGTTAGCACTTGTGTTTTTCTAGCTGAACTTTGGCATCCGATGCTGGGGCGAAGTAAGAGGTTAATGCCTCACAGTTTCTAGGCTGTCTCTCCGCTCACTGGATGCTGCTCTATATCTATCTGGGGTTAATGTATGCCAGCTTAGTTCTTGCATTCCAGAAACAGCCTGATGTATTGGCTAACACCTGATTTGATAATAATTTAAATGGCAATGCCATATAGTGAACTACAGTATCTCAGGACCCACATGCAGTAGTTTTTTTAAATCTCGTGGAAAACAACCTCTGAGCAAAAGAGCTGGGGTGGTACCCTCATAAATCACTTTAGATCAAATACTCAGAATGTGCCTGGAGGTGACCATAGTTAACATGATAGGGAGGTGTAACATGGAGATGTACGTATAAGGAAGGAAGCTGCTTTATGCTTAATAATTTCAAGAAATGTGTTTATATGCAAATGCATATACATGCTATCCAGCCTTCTAGTAGGTGTTTTTTTGGTGACTGTCATCACTATCTTCTCTTTTTATTCTTTCTTAAGGGAAAGCAAACCCACAAGCACAACCTTTTTTAGTACAATGTTTGAAGGTTTGTTTAGTTATAAAAAGCAATTTCAGCAGCATTTGTTCTGTTCCATTGTTCTTGCCAGCTTTTGAAGAGAAGATATTTAACAGTTGAATATTAAAGTACAAGACTAGAAAACAAGGTCAGGTCATATTTGAAGGCAGTCACCTGTGTAAATTAGTCAGTGTTACCTAAAATTGGTTCGATTTAGAATCAGATATGTTCTTGCATTTTAGCTTTCTTTTTTCTTTCTCTTTTTCTGTTTCTAGAGCTCTTTGTCATTGGCATAAGAAGATTATCCTAATCTCAGACAACACTTGCCTACCTTAGTTACTCTAAAACTGAACATAACATTTAATTTGTACTTGAGCGCTGATATAGTTTGAGATCTTCACCACAAGTGCCATGTCCTCACCTTTCCCATCCGATCGTGACTCTGTATAACCTGCGTAGACTTAGACACCATGTGCTTTCTTTTATCTTGTTATGTCTCTTCCTTTATCAGGGGCTCTTCCTTCTCTTTGCAGATTAGTGGATACCTCAATCTGCTGGCCAACACCATTGATAACTTCACACACGGCCTGGCAGTAGCAGCCAGCTTCCTGGTTAGCAGAAAGGTAAGGTTTCTCTCGCCAGTTGTGTCCTGAACTGGAGAGGCCTGTTCTCAAGTGTGATGCAACATGCAAAAAACCCAAAGATGTGAGGAATTCCCTCCCATTTTCTGGAAGTTTCTGAGAAAATGGAGGCTACAGTAAAAACCAACCCTATCCTGACTGTCTGATGCAGAGCTTCTTCAAACTGTTAGTCATTTGTTACTGGCATTAGGGGAAGGGTTAGCTCATCTACCCTTTCATTGAATAGTTCTAAGCTCTGAGTAACAAGTCTTAACTTGCAGAAAGGGGCCTTGACATGCTGATGAAAGTGTCATCTCTCAAGAGCTGGGGACTGTTTCCTAATCACCTTCTCTCCTCTGCTACAGGTTGGGTTCCTAACCACAATGGCCATTCTCCTGCACGAAATCCCACATGAGGTGAGAGGCCTTTGTATCCTGCCATCATGAGGCATTACAAGGGTGCTTCATCTACTAAAAGAAGGGCTGGGTTAACATTTTCGTGTCCCTTTGAAAGCTGCTCCCTCTGGGAGACTGGCAACATGGAAAACTAGAAACAGTCTTGAAGCACTGGTCTTGTTATGGGTGGCTGTTGTAACTGAGAATGTTCATATTCGTGTTCATTAACTGTCAGCTCTTGGCTTTTTTAGGTTGGAGACTTTGCAATCCTACTTCGGGCTGGCTTTGACCGCTGGAGTGCAGCCAAGATGCAGCTTTCCACAGCTCTTGGAGTTATTATAGGAGCCTGCTTTGCAATATGTGCTCAGTCACCAAAAGGAGCAGGTAAGGCTCCCTAGGACCTCTAGGAATAGGTGGGGGGGGTCTGTCGTCCCCATGTGCGTATCTTTTTTCCCTTCTCTGTTCTCTCCCATGGCTTTGTCTCAGTAATAACAAAAGCTTTCTGTCTGTGCAGGGGAAACGGTAGCCTGGATCCTCCCTTTCACTTCTGGAGGATTTCTGTATATTGCCTTGGTAAATGTTGTGCCTGATCTCCTGGAGGAAAAGAACCCTTGGTAAGTGCTCCCTCCTGTTGTGCTGCAGCAATTCTTGCTGCCAGGGAGCAGGTATATAACCCTTACCCATGCCTGTTCTGGGAGCGCATGAATGCCAGCTTTCCAATTCCCATGGGCAAGGCTGTAATCTAGATAGATGGCTGTGCTAGCTATTGCGTTTATGGGACTACAGAGACCCTATAAAACATGAGAATCTTCAACTGGGTCAGTCCCGAAGGTTGTGCTAGTGCAGTATGTAGCGTGACCAGCTACAGCACGTTGCTCAGAAACACGTCCAGTAAGGTGACCTGTTCCCCAGTCTGTCTTGTCAGCTTCTGGCATGTACTGGTTTAGGGACTGTCTGAACCAGGGCCCTGTAGAGGTGTGCATGTCTGATAGCCACGCCATTCACGTGCTTCTCTCATCCCTTTTTGACCCTGTCCAATTCTTTGGGCTTCTGTGATCTCCCTTTGGCAGCAAGTTTGCATAGTTTGCCTGCACTGTGTTAAATGATTCTTCTTACTATTTGTTTTGTAGCCTCTTGCTTATTAATTTTGATTAGATGTCACTGTGTTGCCGTGTGAGTAGAAAATAGTTTTCTTCTCCTTGTCATTCAATATTTCATCGTCTGTTACTGTATCCCACCTCAGTCATCTCTCTTCTACACTCGTATATATATTCTGGTATATTTGGTCTCCCCTCATCTGTATTATTCTAGTTTCCTGCAGTCTGATTAAGGCTGTAGCAGGTCCAAAGCTAGCTGTACCACAGCAAAGGCCCTCTCGGATGTTCTGACAGAGCTGCACCTGAATGTTCCCTCCTATTTCAGTTGTAATGAGACGGGTAACTTCAGTAGTTTACATAAGAGGCCTTGGCTCACCTAGTTAATTTTGACTGAAACAGTTAAGTGCTCAAAAACCAGCTCCACAGGTATATCTGAGGAGGCAGGAACTTCTGGTGAAGAAATGTTAACGACCAGTTGGGAGCTTGCTTTTGGGTTGGTAGCTCTTGTGCTGGCAGAGCTGTTGGCAGAGTATGCAAAGGTGGTAGGTACATAGTCACTTCAATCCAGCATAAACCTGAGATGGTGCTAAAAGAATGGAAAAATTAATCAGCTTTTTTTTTTATTTATTTTTGTAACTGTATTTGTTAGCTGGATAAGGTCCCTAAAGTGTCTGTGAACATGCTGTGGAAGTGCTGGTTCTCTTGTGAGGGAAAGGACATGAATATACCTGAATAGCTGGATGACTGAATCAGCTTAAATTGATTTTAAAACCTGAAGCTGGGCCTTGCAGCCGAGTGGAACAAATACATGTCAGTTTATAGACAACTTCTTTGCTTGAGGTGCTGAGAAAGAGTCTTCTCAGCTGTGTTAGTGACTTCATAGAGCTGTTGTGTTCTGCTTGTGGTAGATTTGGAAGGGCGAAGAACAAACCATTTGTGAGCCTCTACACTGCTGCGTATTGGGATTGGTCTACGGCTTCTCCTAATTTTGCTGTTTCTTTCCCAGGAACTCCCTGCAGCAAATTCTGCTCCTGTGTACAGGCATTACAGTCATGGTGCTACTCTCGCTCACAACTGAGTGACCTCTGCGCAGACCTCATGATGCCTCCCAGAGCCACCACAGTGACTCTGAGCTGTTACAAAGCAATAACGAACACTATTGTTACTTCCTATGTGTGTGTGTGCAGACCTGGCTGCTAGTATGAGAAGCAGGTGAGAAAGAGGTCTGGATGTGCAGGACTTCATTCCCTGGCTCTCCTATCCCTGTTCTGCTAAAATCCACACATCAGGGCTTCCATTTTGTTGTTGTTTTGTTTTGGTTTTTATGGAGCAAAAGATACAGTGAGCAGAAATGGACTGAACAGCTGCTCCACAGTAAATGGACAATGTTTCATCCAGTTTATTCTGATGAAACTGCACCTCCCAAGCTCTTGTGTGAAAACAACAGAGGCGATTCCTGTAGCTGATGAAGAGGAAGGACTTTTCCTACCACTCTAAGGGCTGGAGGCAGAACAGGGATGGCAAAACAACAATAAACTTAACAGCTTTAGCCAGAACTCCCTACCCATGAGAAGTTAACGGTGCTATGAGATAGAGGGGAGAGGACCCTTTCCAACTTGATCTCCAGCTTTTCATTGACATCACTTGTTCCTAAAGGCAGTGTTAGCCTCAGCAGTCCACCTCTGGTCTATTTTGTATTTGTTTATGTTGAAATCAAGCCAAAAACGTGAGGCACTTTAGGATAGGTCACAACAATTAAATGGTTCAGCTTGGAGATTACTTGCCTCGGCCCTAACCAGTCCCAATAGCCAGCACAGCCTAACTGTTTATCTGAAAAATGGTCAGTAAACGCTTCTTCTGTCGCCATACTACCAGCTCACCTATGTCTGGAAGGAAAGCCATGTAGCTGTTGCCGACTGAGCTCCCTCTCCTCATGCCCATTAGCTGAACATGGCTCTGAGCCTGCTCTTGAGACCCGACACCCACCGTCTGCCCCACACCATGTTTCAGAGCTCTCTTGAGGTGTAGCATGTTAGCCCTGGCATGCTACAGCAGCCCTAGACTGTCATGGCAGAGGTCTGCGCAGTTTGGGCAACAGTTGAACACTACAGCTTGGTCAGCAGCCGATAACCCTTAGTTAGTTTTTCCTCTGTTCAGTGTAGACTATTTAAGAGCATGCTATAACCAAAAATGTAGATGGTAGCCTAATTCTGGGCTTCTTACCTCACAGTGGACTTAGTCTGTTGGGGATGAATGGATAAGAAACAATACTGACAGCCCTTAAAGGAAGGGGCACAGCAGCAAAGAATACTGGAGGGAGGGTGAAATGGGAAGGGTGAAACTGCTGGTGAAAAGATTTTTTAACAATGGGTCTAGAAAAGCTGTGTGCTAAGTAAGGAGAGAAAGGGATATGAAAGGCTGACTATAAGTATGCTTTAAGAAGAGTTTTCTCTTCTGTGACACCTGGGATAAAATTTTTGGCAATTTGAGACTAATAAAATAAATGATATTTCTAGTGCTTTCCTGCATCCCCACTCATGGGACTGAGCAGGCCGTCGTTCCACAGGGATGTTTTGTTGCCACAGAGATGTGCACAATTACTAGATGTGCCCCTTCTGCAGAGCTTATCCTTGCTTTGCTTAAATCTGTTTAAAAACAGGTCTAATTGAACTAGTAGAGTCATTGGACACAAAACAGGTGCCACAATGTGAATTGCACTAGCTTGGCTCTGTCTTTAAACAACTTTTGTAAATCGGTACAGCTCTCCAGTCTGCATAGAGCCTTATCAAGAGGGCTCATCCCTTGAAAGGGTGATTTGGGTCACAGCAATGAGGCAGGTATGCTGCCCACAGCACAGGCATTTACTTCCCTAAGAGATTCCTGAAATGTTGACACAGTTCTTTTTTTATGACAGCTCCTGTCCTACTTTTCGGAGAGCTCTGGAGAGCTCATGCTTGCAGTTCTCCCTGCCCAGGAACTGCTGTCTAAAATTTTTTCAGCTTTCCTTACCCCAGGCTTACATCAGTAACTAGTTTTACTGCAACAACGAGGGAGGCTTAGTGCAATTTTTTTATTCCTCTTTACAAAGTTGCCTTCCTTTGCCAACTACTCCCTCTGTCATTCAATTGTTATGGTAGCATCCGCTTCCTGCTTTCCTGGAAGGAGGATTAACCTGGTTAGCCTGCAGGGACTGGGGAAGTATGCTAACCTTCTAGTTCTAACTTTGGGGGTTCCCCCCTGCCCAGGGACTGCAGCTAAGCAGACCCCTTAGTAGGGCTCTGGAGGAAGCAGGTTTGCACAGAAAGATGTGCCTGCTGTTTCCCAAGATGACTTTCTCAAAATGAGGCTGGCATTTAAGTTGAGGCATTGCCAGGTGAGAGCCCATGAGTTGGCGTCGTTGCATCAGCACGGAGCCTTGCCAAGACTGAAAACCACAGTCAGGATTTTGTGCTCAGCATTCAGGAATGCAAAGCGGGTGACGCTGAAGAAAGAATTTCTGAGTCGTTTTTCTTGGCTGCTACCACAGGCCTGGACAGTCTGCGGTTCTTGGGAAGATACCCTGGTAGGAGGCAGCTTGTGGGAGGGGGGAGCTCATTAGTTTTCCACTACATCAGCCCTGGGGCTGAGGCTGGAGAGCCTTGGGAGGAAATGGAGCACCACTCCACCATATTTGTCACTTTTGGAAATGCAGAGAGAATTGTATTTTCTAGCTCTATTTTTTCAGCTGCTCTTATGCATTTTCCCCCTTCATCTGTATTGGTCTGCTCTGCCTGGAGACAATAGAGATGAAATAAATGGTTTTCCATGTGGGTTTGTGTTTTGTTGTTGTTGTTGAAACTACCACTTTTCTTTGAATTACAAATTCAATACAAATTCAATTCAAATTTCATTTGAATTACAGAGCAGTATCTCTGGGTTAGTCTAGAGAAGTCTGGGCTCTGTCTTGCCTTCCTTTCTATACTCCTCAGGCTTTCACAATTGAAAGAAAAGGTTCTAATCCAGTTTTCTGCTCCTGCTGCCGTGGCACTGTGGGCCAGGAGCAGTGTGGTTTGATCATTAATTCTTGGCTGCTGGTCTGGGTTCCCTGAAAAGCATCACCAAGTGAGCCGCTCCTCTTTGAGGGGGAGTGCTTGCATCGTAACTGACTATCCAGAGAGCTTTGCAACCATACTTGGTTGTTGTCAGTTATTTTTTTAATCTAAAACTCAAGGCCTATCTGGTATCAATTAACACTAAGCTGGTGACTTGCCGTGTGGGACAAAGGTGCGCTTATCATGTACGTAGGAATTGCCCAGAAAGGACTAAAAGGATTTTCTCTACCCTTCAAAAACACAGGTTCAGACCATGCCTTATCCCACTCTTCATTTGAAAGATTTTCAGCCTATAAATACTGAACAGTTGTACGTGGCTCTCAGTTCTTACTGGAAGTCTTTAAAAGAAAGAAAACCATAACCCAAGAGCTGGAAGAAAATGAAGACGGGTGGGTGATCAAGGGCATGATTTTATGGTCTGGGGACTTTGCCAGCAATCTACATTTTGGAATCTTTCCCTGGCTTTGCCATGCTGCACTCTTTGGCTGTGCTGTGAGCCTCCCTCCCCCATCCCTTTGTCCTTCTCAAAAGTAATCAAACCCAACATGGATTAATCAGCTGCCTGGTTCTCAGGCTCCGCAAAGAGTGTGTCTGACACAACTGCAGTAGCAGAGAGGGGGAGAACAATAGGAGGGAGTCTTGTACATGGGAACTTCCTAAGGTGATGGTCTTGCCGAAGCCCGTTTTCCGAAACTGTAGCCTGAGGAACGGCTGTAGAGAGTAGGGTGACATAATAGGATTGCAGATTTAGGAAATGTGAACATTTGGATCTTTCCAGGAAACAGCTGTTATAATTGAAGGATTTTTCCATGTTATCGTGAACAGCGATTGTATTTGAAAATTCTTTTTCATTCTTGATGTGGAAGACTTAATTTAGCTGGTATGTGTAAGAAAATTCTTTTGACAGCAGCCCTTTCAATTTGTCTGCCTCGAAGGCACTAATGTGCAGCTGCGTGGATGGTAATCCCATCTGTCCAGTGCAAACCGCTGAAGAGGATCATGCCGAAATGTGGGTGAAACAAGCTTTGTCTGTGGACGCTGCACATTTCCACCACGCACAGTGCTCTGGGGAGAGCCGTAGTGCTCCGCTCCGGGAGAAGCGCCGGGGAGGGCACTCGGGTTGTGCTCGGTGTGGCCGGGAGAGCAAGAAGCGACACGGGTTCTGAATCTCCTGCAGTTGAACAGTTGCTCCTGGGAGACAATTTTAAAGTACTTTGAACAAACAAAACTAAGGATTTTAAAACTGGATGTTAAATTTGTAATTTAGACTTGCCGTATTACTAGATCATTTTATTTGGAGGCTGGAATTAAAAGACGATGCCCCAACGACTGGCTTGGGGGACCGGTAGCGCTGCGGCCGGAGTCCCACAGAACAAGCAGGATCAGAAGGGATTTTGTGCCCTTGGAAACGTCGCATTTAACTAATGGCTTGGATTTAGCCTGCTTCTCATTGCATAAAATAGATTGACATTTTTCCAGCTCTTCAGGCCTTATTTTCCATTAACTGATAACGAAGGGTTGAGGAGAAACCGTCATCAAAACGCCAACACATGCTGCCGGTAGCGGGCTTTCGTATTTCACCCACGGTTTTAAAAACTGCTCCGTGCCGATAAGGAACAAGGAAAAAAATCACAAACGCGACTGCAGTCAGTGTCGTAGCAGGTAATCTCAGCACAAAGGAGACAAATGGGTCACAGACATATTATTTCCTTTG
>JAVJGG010000032.1:22026828-22044845 GCA_035590195.1 Aviceda cuculoides
CGCCGCTGCTGCGGTGTGGAGGGGCCGGCGGGAAGGCGCGGGGGCAGCCCCGCACGGCCCCCGCGGCGTCAGGTGGCCCTGGCGTGCGGGAGGCGGCGAGCGTGGCCCTGACCACATCCCGGGGGGGGGGTTTGTACGCCGCCCCGTCTGCTTAAAATGCTGCAGTGCTGGGTGGGAGCGCGTCCTCGGGGAGCCCCTTCTGTGGCCCAGCGCGGGGCCTGACGCTGACACTCGAGCGAGGTCGGGGGGGGGGGGCGTTCTCCTAACCTTGACACCTTCTTGTTCTTGAGCGCTGAGAAATGTACCGTATTGCTGATAGCTCCGTGATGTTTGCGGCAAGGGGAAAGGGACCTGTTGTTCCTGTTCTAGCATGGGGGGAGTTCTCCTTGCTGCAGGGGATTGCCACCTTCACGGTGGCAGATATCACTCAGGGCTCCTGGGGTGACAGGAGAGAAAGCTGTGGATCTTCTGCTGTTGTGGTGCGCGGTACAAAGCTGAGCAGTTCACAAAGTATGAATAAAATTCCTGGACTGGATAGTACAAATAATGTAGTGGGCTGACCCATTAAGTTAAAATAAATTACATATAAAACAAGCTTAGGATAAGAAATGCCGTGTATGGTTAATGATAAATAACAGGACTTATTGTTCCAGCTGGTACCTATTAGCACAGGGAGAGTAGGAGTTGGGAGCAGAGCTTCCACTGAGGCACAAAATGGAAATGCTATCTTAAGAAAGTGGGAGCAGTTCTTCAGCGTGACTTCCAACTGTGACGCCAGTCCTGCACAGCAGAGGATGGATAGACTGGCACTGTGAAGCTCAGCCCGTCTTTGTCCTTTCTTTCCAATGCACAGCAGTGACTCTTACTTTTAGAAACTCTAGTGCTGTGTGATTAGCTTCTTTCTCTATTTAATCTCCTAGGATCCATTTTATGCATTTTCATCTTTATTTCCGTGTTGATCTCATTTCATTAAAAGGCAGCTCATTAATTTCTTTCTATTAATTGTGCCTGTCATGTAAAATATTTATCTGGTTTTTTTTGCTTCACATCAAGCCAAATGCTTTCAGCTCCCATTGAGATTAGCAAAGGTTGGGGGAAGGGATGGGAAGGGTAGTAGTTTGGTCCTCAATACTTCTGTTTCTGAGGTATTTTCCCAACACTACCATGGTCAGACAGAGAGGCTGGAGTCTGCATTCTGCACGCACAAGGGCATTACAGGGTGGTGATGATCTTCCTCGGGGTCTGATGTATAAAACTGGAGGGACTCTGAATCCAAAAGGTTTTCCTTCTACTTCCTTTTATTCTTCAGCTGTTCTAATAAAAGACCTTGCCTTTCCCTACAAGCCTTGCTTCCCTCATATTCTTTGCCTATTAAGTCTGCAGTTGCTACTGTAAAGATTTATGTGTTATCTTATAGAGGGAAATTATTAATAATAGTTCTTGTAGAGTCAGGTCTTTAAATAGGTATGACTCTCTTATTCCTTCCCCTGACCTGCTTTACTAGCAGCCTTTTCTTGTTCCTGCTGTGTCTATCTTTTCTCTGACAACTGTGATTAAGCAGCCTTTTCCGGCCAGTGGTCAGGTGTGGCTGTGGCTGAGCTGGTGTCTCAAGCACAATACTAGATCTGGGCCTTCCAAAAAGAAAAAAACAGGCATTTTTTTCCTAGTGTGAGCTGAAGATCACTACTGTGCACCTCTGAAAGTCCTACTTTCTCCTCAATTTGCAGCAAGTTTTCATCTAGCTCTTTGGTGATGTTTGATGTCTTCTTATATTCCTAATATTCCTTAAACTAGAGATTTTTTAGTAAGCTTTTAGTGACAGAGGAGTAAACTTTAATTTTTTTTTTTTTGGTGGCAGTCCTGTGGTAATTTTGGTTTGGCTTTATACTCTCTATTTTTCTAGTACCTCTGGAATAAGGTTTCTTTCCTTTCTGGGTCTCTCTTGAATTCTGAATAAATGACTAAGGCCATAAGTACTCTTATCCATTTTGATAGTTCCATGGGTTTCTAGTCCTGTATTTATCTACTGCTATTAATACAAAGCAGTTCTGTGGAAACTTTCATACTCGAGCATTTTAGCTGATGATGCATATACATGCATACATTTATATATCTAAAATATATTTTTTTTAAAAAATGTAAAATATATTCACTTTATATATTTAAAAGGAAAAAGCAGGACTCAAAAAATGTAGTGCAAAGCAGAGAGGTGAGAAATGTTTAACTGTAAGAGTGGAATGATGTGTGGGATTCTTCTTAAAATGCAAAATCACTGTTTTGGAACTGTGAAAAAATGGATAGTTTCATTTTAAAAATACAATTAAGAAGTCAAAAGAAGAAATAATATATAAAGCAAATGGGGAAAATGGAGATTAGCAACCAGTGAAAGATAGTAGCCAAAGAACTGAAACGCTTGGTGGGGAAACAAAGAGGATCTGTGTGTGTAGGGAGGGACTCTCTGAGTGTAAGAACTTGAGCACTCTACATCATCTTGTAGAGCATGTGCTGTGTGGATTATACACTGGATAACTGATGCTGCAACAAAAACCTTTTGCATGGAGTGTTCTTAAGTAGTGAGGTCCTGCAGGGATTTATTATATGCTGTTTAGTGGTCTTCTCCATTAATATGAAAAGTGTTGTTTACAAAGTGGCGACAGTAGAAAATGATTAATTAGGAAAGATCCATTCTGATAGGGTCCTTTGGATAACTTGGTGGGTTCGTTTGAACAACATGCATTTTAACACCAGTAAATTGAAGGAATTAGAAAAGTTTTATCGCTGTGCATAAACTGGGGATTTTATTCTTTTCAAGCTTGCTCTGAAAAGGCTCTGGGGTGGGATTGGTACATCTCGCACGTACTGGGCAGAAATGACTTCTTGGTACCATGGTGTGGCTGAGGAAGTGAGAAGAACCACTGGATGCTTAAGCAGAGGAACACAACAGTTTATGGCAGTAATGAGGCCCTTGAGAGAAAATGACTCAGTCCTGGTGTCTGTACTTCCCGTCCTTTCCAATTGATGATAAATTGGAAGAGTTACAGGAATGATTGTGAGGTCTGTAGACCGTCTATTACAGTAGCATATTTAATAAACTCGGTTTGGTCATGGCTGTTGGTAAGTGTGATCTGTCAGTAAATATGACCTGTAAGAGTTATCGTGGTGTTTTAAAGGAAGTTTGGTTTACCAGATCTATTGGCCTTTGGGTGACGATGTGGACAGAGTGATCCCATAGCTGTGATGCTCTCCACAATCCTGCGCAGAAATGGTGGGAATAGACAAGGGAGCTTTGGTGGCCGCTCAGTCCTGGGGCATGAGGGAGGGGAGGGCCAGACCTCACGTGGTAGCTCGGTGTTAACTGCCCATGGCTGCTCCCTGGCCATGCTCGTGGTGAGGAGGAGAGGGTCTCTCCCAGCTGTGTGAGGGCCAAACTGCTCTAAGGTAGGACTGGCCCAGGCAGCAGAACTGAAAATAAGCAGCCCTGCATTTCGTCCTCATAACGCTGGCACATAGGCAGTGTAGTAAAGAAGAAAACCTGCATGTTTCAAAAAGCCAAAGAGAGACGAAAATTAAGCTGAGAGGAAGTTGGGGTGTGCTGAGCCCAGGATTACAAATTGAATGTGTCACGGCAGGTCTGGGTCTGGGTTTCCAGGTGTCTGGCAGCCCAGGGACAAGGGGCCTGTGCTCTGCCTGGGTATCTGGAGGTCGAGAAATTCTTTCTAGCCAGCCTCCTCTGATCTTTTCCAGCATTCGTGTTCAGTTAGGAGAAAGGACTTGTCCAGGGACACTCACATGTAGTGTCCCAAGGGTTGTGAGACAGTACGGGAGGGGAACCTGTCTGCAGTTGCAATCCTGAGGGGAAAAAAAACCCACACTGAGGACAAAGCATGAGAAATAATGTTGGCTGTGGGAGGGCAGGCACAGGCTTGTAGCTTGGCCATGAAAGTGTCAATGCGACACTGCCAGATGCAGTTCATTGCTTCTTATGTTTATTTTTTAATCAAGAAAATTGCACATGCAGTGCACCTTTCATAGTGTTCTTTTAATGCCCCTAAGAAATGCAAGGATCAGGCTGTCTGCATAACCTTTTTCTTGTATGTGTGCTTTATGGTAAGCTAATGACATGAGCACCTGCCCCCTTCTGTCCTGTATTCTCAACTTGTGTGCCAAAAAAGACAATACTTGTTGGTCACCACATGACTCTATTGTATTCAAGCCCTTGCCCGAAGGCAAGGTTTTTAATGTTGGCAGGCTTTCTGATGGTGCTCATCTGAGTGTGTTATTAAACAAAAGCAAAATCACTTTGCTAGCAGGTTCCTGAAATGGAGGGTAGGATGCTGTCCGTGTTTTATAGACTGTGATTTAAGGTACATAAGGGCTTAGGACAATGGACTTACTGGAATACCTTTGAAATACCTTTGACTTCGCAATAACTTTGAGACTGTAAACCTAATTTTTTTTTTTTTTTTTCTGTTTTCTTAAGTACTTGGAGAACAACGTGTTATCTCACTCTAAATGCAGCCCCGTAGAGGACCCGGCTATGTTTGAGTGCATAGGATCACTGAAAATTAAACTTAGAGATTCAGTCAGAAAACGGGACGCACGAACTAGTGATGGCAGATGCAAAATCTGGCTGCTGAGGATTGCCTGGGTGCATGTTACGATATTCTGGGCGAAAGTGGGTAGAGATCACCCTCAGTGCTTCCCTGATCCTCTGACTCTCTTGCCTACCTGTTTGAGCTTTTCTAGCAGACCTACAGAGAGAGGCCTCCCTTGTTTTTCCTGTAGTGGCTCACACCAGAGCAGGTCTAGCCTGTGCTCTCAGAAAAATGGGAATCTGATTGGAAAAACGGCTTGTGATGGTGTAATCAAAGGCTGTCACCAAGCCCATGGATCAGAGGTCAGCGCTGAGCATAAACCCTAAAATTCTCTATCTCCCGAGCACTTTGTTTTGCAAACTTGCTGTTTTAATACAATTTTATGTGCTGCCTACATAAAATTAGCACTTTGAATTCTGGGGAAGAAAGGATTAGGAGTGAAGTTTCTAAACCAGAGGCAGAATGAATTGATATTTGAAAACATCTAATAAACCAGGTTTTTTAGAAAAGAACTTCTAAATGATCAGTTTTGAATTGATATTTGAAAACTTCTAAATAACCTGAAAACTGCTAAACCAGGTGGAGAGCTGTTACTTTTAGTCTACTTGTAAACTCTTGTCACTGAGAAAATCTTTGTATTATTACATTTTAGTTGAGGAGTCTGTAGCTTTGATCATAAGGAATGTACATCTCTAGTCTTTGATTTTTCTTTAAGGAGCTATAAAAGTAGTAATCCTTGCTCTCATATAAAATACTGCTTCGTATATAGTACTTCTATAATCGGAATATGTAAAGTGCACAGATCTTACTTTTAATGAATCCAGTGCGTTGAAGTTTAAAATCTGATGTCATTAGTCTGTACCATAGACATATTTCTCAACAACACGTGTAAATCACGTCAATATTGAAACTGAATTCAGTTGACAGTTATAGGTGAAATTTAATTAGATACTGTGATGTGCTGTATATGGATGAAGTTCTTAGTTCAGATGTTTACAGAGCTTTTGCAAATGAACTGGCATCCTCCGTTACTGGGTTGCCTTGCTGATCCATTTGCTCAGGCAGCACGACAGACTTGTTCCGAAACAGCCGCAAAGAGGGTGCACAGCTCCGCAGGGCGAGTGGCTGGAGGTGAAGGGCAGCAACTGGGTGTACTGGTGTATGGGGGCTAGTGCCCTATGGTGTTGGGGGAGGTGGCTGGGAACCGCAGTGGGGCAAGGGGGTGGTGGGAAGCACAGCCAAGGGTGGGGGCCCACTTGAAATGCTCTGCTGCTCGGAGGCTTTTGGAACTCTAGCTTTGAGGTTTTCCCCTTTTGGGGTGCGTTCTTTACATGGCTGCTTGTTCCACTCAGTAACAAATGTCACTGTTTTGTTAACGTGGGAAAATTCAGATCCCCTTTCCCTCCCTGGCCTGATGGCTGGAATTGGCTGGGCCTCTTGGGTGCAACTTAATCTTGGGAAGCTGGGGCTTCCTCTTTGCAGGTCCTTGCAGAAACCAGGTCGGTACAGTCCCAGTGAACGCTGTTAGAGAACAAAATCATGCCCCCCATTGCCATGGAAGAAGCACAAAGCCCATTTCTTCTGGTTTTTCGAGTGTCTTTTGCAAAGCTGATCACTGAGTCTGCAGCTCCCTGCTAGTGATTGTGCACCAGCTTAATTAGATCACTGGCCAACTGATTGTTTCTGAATGGTTCTTCTGCCCCAGCATTTAAATAGCAGTAATGACCCTGTAGCCCTTGTTTAAGAGGAACTTTTTGTACTATGTAGCTCTTCTACCTTTCTGCCACCCCACCATCCACATTGATTCTCCCCACCCCACTGCCCTGGCCCTGGCTTTATTTATAACAGAGAGGGCAGGGGACTTTCCTCTCCCTCCACCCCCACAATCTTCTCTGTTATCAGTTGTTTCCTAAACTAAAAATCCCTTTCAAGAGGAGCATGCATGTAGGTTCGCATTTGCATCTGGGGTACACTTTAAGCTATAACAGAAACAAGCCTACCTGGGTCCTGTTGTTCACTGAAAGTAAAGCAAAGAGCTAATGACTCCTGGAGTGAATTCAAACTTTTCTCCCATGCAGTTTACTTCCCAGCATTCATCCAAAATTTTCAAAGTGATTCAACTCTTGTCTCCTTAGAGACAAAGCAGGCCTGTTGGTACTTGGCAATGTTCTTGTCTCCTCAGCCATCCCAAAGAGATTGTACCAGTTCCTCTAGGAAGCTTCTGGAGCTGTTTTTGGTGACTGTCGTTACTGTTTGTCTTCAGCTGCTCCTTCCTGAAGCCTGCCTGGGTCAGCACCTTGCTCCCTCTTTGCTGGTGTTTTTTTGTAGCAAGGCTCCCTCCCTTCCCGATTGCCAAAGCCTTTGCAGTAAACAGCTCTTTTTTTGCTTATGTCTGCTCTGTTGTTTCCCCTGTGTGAGCTCTGCTGGGCCAGCCAACTCAGCAGCAAATGCAAGGCACAGGAGTTTCATGCTGTTTCACACTGATGTCTCTTTTACAGGAGTTATTCAGCGCTGCACTGCTGTGAAGTACCACTACACCTCCAGCTCTCTGCCTCGCAACTTACCCATCAACATCACAAACACCATCCGGCAGGATGAGTGGCATGCACTCCGTAAGTAACCTAAAGCAGCGTACAAGACTGTTTGGATTACTTAATGCCTTAATGCAACGCCAAGTGAGGGCTCGGAATAAGCTAGCCGTCTTGTTAGTGAGGAGGGGCAAGCAGCTGACAGTATAATTGAAAGGGGACCTGAGACTTGGAGGGGCTTAAGTGGTCAATTCAGGAATACAGGCAGGTATGTAATATGTCACAAGGTGAAATCATATTCTGGATCTGGGGGCAGGCAATTCCTACCTGGCTTACAGCAAAGCTGCTGCAGCACCGTACAGTCTGTATAGCTCTTGTTGCATTTTTCTGTGTGCACACCAGTGACCTAGTGCAGCTCCGTGGCAACCAGCCCTTTTAGGCAACATCTCAGTTTGTCTTTGCAACCTCCTATTACCAGCTCCTAGCCCACAAGCTGCCTGATGCCCAAGTCCTTCCCACACAGATGACTGACCTGTAGCCTGCCACTGAGAATGATTTAATCCATTTTTTTCTGCTCCTGCTTCTCTCTGTGTTTGTTTTCTGGTTCTATTGCCTCACACAATTCTGCCTAGCCCCTGTCATGTGAGCCTCAGTGCTGAGGAAATGCAGCTAGAGACTGAACTAGGAGGAGATAAGAACAGCACTTGTATTAGGGATGACAAAGTACTGTTCATATCACTGGTGCCGAAGTGGTTTTTTAGAGCTTGTTCCTGGAGTTGTTCTTGTCATACTGTATTGATCTGCTGTCTGCTTCTGTCCTCCTACTATTCCTCTTTTCAGTTCACACTATCTTGCCTTCCATGTGCTAGTCCTTTACTTCTCCTCAGCATCCCCTTTCATTTATTTATTTCTATTTTCAGCAGACACCCATCAAACTCCATCCCAAAGAAACACACCACCACACACACAAAAAAAAAGCCGTTGCAGTATTAACATTTACAAATCGTTGCTGAATTCATAACGTGTCCCTTCTGTCCCATGTTGGGGAGTATTTGGCCAGTATTCCTCTTGATCAGGCCAGAAGTGCTTTCTAGTTGTACAGTGCCCAGCAGAAGGGAGTCAAGTTAGCTGGATTCCCTTAGTTTCAGTGTAATGGGCAAACTGTCTACCTCAAAGAAGCTACAGAAGGAGGAGGCCATGGGTGAAGTATAAACTTTGGAACCAGCAAATCTAAATCTGTCTGGACTCTCCCCTGGCTGTCCCGTCTGGGCGCCACCATCTTCATGTCTTCTTTCTTGCTTTTCTCTTTCCTCAGATCTGCGGAGGATGACAGCTGGCTTCATTGGCATGGCAGTCTCCATCATCCTGTTTGGGTGGATCATTGGTGTGCTGGGCTGCTGCAAACAGCAGGAGCTCATGCAGTACGTGGCTGGGCTGCTCTTCCTAATGGGAGGTGAGAGCCTTTCCCTTCTGCTCCTGAAGTCACCACAGTCAGTATTGCTGGCTGGGGAGGTGCTCTTAAAAGTAAAGTCAGCCCACAGCAAACACACAAAGCAGTTCTTCAGTGCAGCAAACCATCAGCACAGAGTTACCACTTCCAGCACTGGGCAGGACTTGCTTGCATGGGTATTTGCGTGTTTCTGAGTAGACCCCGCTGTACATACAGGAGCCTTCTGCTCTGGAGAGCTGGTGGGTAGCCACAGGGAGCACATGCACAATGAGCACAGTCCTCTCGCCTGCGCCAAGTGCGTGGAGCCTGTGGTACCTTTCAGACAGCTCAGCTCAGTTTTCTCTGGGGAATCTTAACAAACAAATAATCAATGTAGAGCACCTTTCTGCTGCTGAAAGATGCTCACGTCTTTGGGTAACAATGAAGTCCAAACCCAGCCAAGCCTGGAGAACATTGGTCCAGGGGTAAGGACGTGAGCTCAGTGCTTGCCAGGGGTGTTACATCTGTTCCTCCTGTCTGGGAGCAGACTTTCTGCGTGGCCAAAGATTTTTCTGGACTTTGATTGTTCAGCTCAAAACCGGGCAGTATTTCATCTTTATTTGAAAGGGGCATAGTAGCAACAAGTGCACCAAAAGGGTGAGCTGAGATGCTCCAAGACGGGGACTCTTAAATTGCAAGTGGTAAATAGGCAACTTCTTTGAAAAATGAGGCTCTACTTAAAAGCCAGAGCTGCTACCCTAGAGGCCGAGTGTCAGCATCTATAATGGCTGGTGCCAAGCAAGGAATGTGGTGATATAACAGCATCTAGCTCAGTTAAACAAATAGGAGTGACACTGGTTTTGTACCACTTTTTTGGGGGGGAGGGGAGGAAATCTTCCCTTGCCCTAAGCGAGCCTTCTCAAGCAGTGTTTTTGGGGAGCTGCACAGAAAACCACCCTGCTGGCATGGTGTGCTGCTAGAAAGGCTGGAAGGTAGGCTTGTGCTGTCCTCTTACATACTGCTTAACTGCAGTTTCCTTTGGGAACATTTTCAGTTCTTTATCACACAGCAGTGAGAGAGTAAAGTATTACAAGAAGTGGAACAGGTAGACTGGGTTGCCTTTGAGTGCGTCTGCACTTACCGTGACAGGCATGCTGTCAGCAGCAAGAGCTGTCATTAGTATTTAGACACAGATCCAGAGCTGGAGAGAATAAAATGATCATCTCAACCTTGAGTACTAGTGTATATTAGAGATACTAGAGTGCCTTGCGTTGTAAGTTTCTGGCTTTTTTGCTCCACTGTACAGGTCTTTAGTGAATGCGTAATGGATAACAAAAACCTGGGCACCTTCTATAGGCCTAGGCTATAGCTGTACAGAGTCTGGACATTCTTAGTAGAAACTAAGCAGCGCTGCACTTTGCAGCCCTGGGCTTCAGCTATTTACCTTCCATAGGAGAAACTGCCCCAGTACTGTTTGGAATGTGATGCCATTTGCCATTGGAACTTAAGTCTCAGGGGAATTGGAGCATGATGAACTATGTGACCGAGTTCAAAATAGCAACAGAGGGAGCTAAGGCAATATTGGTTATTTGTGAAGTGAGGTATCCCATAGTCCTACATATATTGCCTCCCCTACCCCCTGTCCCTTCCCCCGTGTAAGAAGAGTGACTGGTAGGACAAAAAAGGTAATTCTTGATTTTGAAAATTCATGACTTTTCCCCCTACATATTTTCAAAAACAGAGCATAATTAACCTGAGGGCAGTGTAGAAGCCTCTTGCTTTTCTCCTGCAGGTACCTGCTGTATCATCTCACTCTGCACATGCGTAGCTGGGATCAATTTTGAGTTATCTCGCTATCCTCGCTACGTCTATGGGCTGCCAGAGGACATCAGTCATGGCTATGGCTGGTCCATGTTCTGTGCCTGGGGAGGCCTGGGCCTCACCCTGCTGGCTGGGTTCCTCTGCACATTGGCCCCATCACTCAACACTTCTCGGGCATCTGTACAAAAACCCAGACAAGAAAATGGGGCTGTGTGACCTCGGAGGGAGCGAGGAGAGACTCTGGAAAGCGCAGCCTGGGCAGAGCTGCGGGTTAACACCAGGAAGAGGTGGCATGTCGGCGTGTGGAGAGCAGTGCCATAGCTGTGGAAACACCAGCCCACGGGATGCTGCTACAGCCTCCAGTCACAGACAGAGACATTGCAAGTAACTCCAGGTTTGAATTATTGGCGATTTGCTCGTTGATGGTTTAAGGGGGAACAGTTCTTTTGATTTGGTTTTCTTCTGTTTACAAGGGATTAAGTCCAAGGCTGTGTCTTTTTTTGTGCTGTTTTTTGAACTGTACCTCCATGGTCCTGTTATTGTCCAGCTGTAAGGGATGTTTACGCACCAACTCTATTGCTGCAGGTCTGTGTAATTCAGACCCAAATTAGGGCAAGGAGCTACGTGAAGTTGGCTTGAACACTTTTGCAACAGGCGTGTCTAGTGTTGGCTCAGGCCATCATTTCCCAAAAGAACCTTGATTTAAGCTGAGGTTTAGGCCAAAGAATTAGCCCATTCTTAGTATTAATTCATTTAAATCAGAAATCTGTGCTATTCCACGCTGTGGCATCAGCTATTTACTTACTACTAAAGCTATTTCCAAAAGGAGCCAGCTGTAACTGAGCAGCAAGACTCTAAAAAAAAAACCTCTTACTGGCTTTAGGAAAGGAGGGGAAAGTTTTCCTCAGCTTCTTACACAGGTAAGGTTACTCATTTGGCTAACTAACATACATACCCTTGTTTTAACGGGGAGATGTATGCAACATGCAGCTTCTAACTATTCCACTAGAGGCCAGGGTGTATTTCTAAAGTATGTCATAGTTTGAGCTGCTGGGATCAACTTTCACCCCCCAACTAACTTGTGGGTGCAACTCCTGTTCTGTGAAAGGAGATGAGTAATTCTCCCCAAGCTCAAATAGCAGTACTGCTAAAATAGCAGAAGATGTACAGCCCCCTGTAATAGTAATGTCCAAAGGAACCGCAATGTATTTTCCTCAGGAACGCGTGGCTTCTACTCACTTCACCACCCACCCCTTTCTAATACCAAATGCCCCCGAGCACAGCATGTCCAGAACACACATGCTCCGCTGGAAGAAGCTCCCTCTCCAGAAAGAGCAGGAAGGACCTTGGAACCAGCGCAAGTACTAGGGCTAACTCAGGAACATCAGCCAAAGTACTTTGGGGTGCATTTTTCTTTCATTCATCTGTTCTTTCTTCCCTTACATCCTTGCCCCTCTCCCAAGCGTCCAAAAACTGCACAGGTAAAGATGAGATGGCCAGCATTTGGAGATGTTTACATTGTATTTAAAATACAATACAGTGGCATGTAAGATACTTAATGCTAAAGTCAGTGTATTTATGAAAAGTGTAATTTTTAAATGGAAGTTGT
Source organism: Aviceda cuculoides (assembly GCA_035590195.1). NCBI lineage: Eukaryota > Metazoa > Chordata > Aves > Accipitriformes > Accipitridae > Aviceda > Aviceda cuculoides. The sequence goes on from JAVJGG010000032.1 coordinate 22,038,811, forward strand.
AATTCTCAACTGGCATTAAAAGTACTGAAAGACTTGCTCAGTGGATGAAACCTTGGATTCTTTCTAATTACTGGACTGATTCACCAGAGAGCTCCTATACACATTCACCAATGGTGTTAAAGCTTCCAGAATTAAGTTTAAATGACGAAGTTAAAACATCATCCATGTTGCTCAGTGTGAATCGTATTCACTTCTCCCTTGCAAAATGAGTGTTAGTTCAGAAGCTTCAAAGACTCTAATAAAGCTGTACGGTCTGTTCACTGGCTGCACAGGTAAAAACAGGGGATACTGTCTGAGCTGCAGTTCATCAATTTCAAAGTGCACTTACTGCGGTATAACCTGTTGGTCCTCATCCAGAAGTAGCAGAGCAGGATTTAAGCCAGTTCTAGCAGGAGGAGGCTCCAAAGGCAGCATGATGGGCACCGTGGACAGGAGGTTCTCACCTTCCCTTTTGCAGATGTAGAACCACTGAGCAAGGGTGACAGCCCCAACACATCAAGGATTTGTTTTTAGAGGGAAAAAATGCTTTATTTTTTCCAGACAGAAAGTAAGGGGTACAGTCCAGTCTAGTCCTGCCCTCTGCCAAGGCCACAACCTTGACTGGGCAGAGATCAGGCATAGTACTGCAGATTGGCTTTTTTCTTTGCTTGAACCTCCAGGATTCCTTCCATGTAGTCTTCGTGGGTGAGCTCTGTAGCTCCACGGCGAAGGGCAATCATCCCCTGCCCAACAAGACAGTATTTAGAGAGGGCATGTGAGCATCACACCAGTTCAAAGTAATTAACTCCATGCTAGCTTTCACAGTTCCCACTGATCAGGGCTGGCTGCTGCAGAGGAATACTTACCGCTTCAACACACACAGCCTTGCACTGGGCTCCATTGAAATCATCTGTGCAGCGAGCCAGTTCCTCATAGTTCACATCAGGGCTGTTATGAGCAGCAGGGGAGGGGGAAAAAAAGTCTGAGAACATGTACCAAATAGAAAAAGCAAAGTATGGAGCTTCCTTAAAACCCAACAGTGAGGTCTCAACAAAAGAGAGCACGAGCACCTCCCACTCCACAGCCCTGAGGTACCATCACGAGTGACAAACACAGCCCCAGAAGGCCATGCGTCTGCCATACCTGACATTCATTTTGCGTGAATGGATCTGCATAATTCTGGCTCTGGCCTCCTCATTAGGCATCGGGAACTCAATCTTACGATCTAATCGTCCAGAGCGGAGCAAAGCTGGGTCCAAGATATCAACCCGGTTGGTTGCAGCAATCACCTAAGTAGAAGTAGGGTCATCAGTCTGAGGCACGTGGAGGACAGGCCTCTCCTCCCCAAGGCTCCACCAAGCTTCTTCCTTGGGCATTGTTTTCCAGCCCCTGCTAAAGCACCCTGGACCTCAGTAGCCCTCTCTGCTAGATCCCAACCTTGACTTGTGTGTTGGGCTGGAAACCATCAAGTTGATTAAGCAGCTCCAGCATGGTCCTCTGCACCTCCCTATCGCCAGCCTTCTCACTGTCAAACCTGCGGAGGAAACAAGGGTAAAACTGTGAGTGTGAACCCGACCATCCTGCCCCTATGTTGTTAATCACATAAAAAGACAGAATGACTGCAGCTCACGCTCCTTGGCCAGGGTCTTCCAACCTCCTCCTTGAAATTACAGGAAGCCCTACCTTGATGAGAAGCACGACTAGAATAACCGTCAGCAGCAGCTAAGTCTGATTATGTCCTTACAGCTGAATGGGGCTAAAGGCCCAAGTAGTAAAGGAGGGTGAACAGCTCTGATGCAGTTATCAGAAAACAGTTTTATACAGCAGGAGACTGTCAGATAGATCCTAAGTCTCGTGAACTTCACTCATGAGCCCAAGGATTGTGGCAACTGCTGTCTATCTGTGGTTGGCTTTACTCTCTGTTTCTGAATAGCCCACGCTTTAAGCTAGGCTTCCTTCACCTGCACAGGCAAAGGAGGCTGCTAGGCAGCTCCCAAGAGCTTTACAACATGGCCCACACCTCACCTTTTAGTGCCAATGGCATCCAGTTCATCAATGAAGATGATGGAAGGAGCTTTTTCCTTGGCTAGAGCGAAAGCATCGCGTACCAGCTTAGCTCCATCACCAATGAACATCTGCACAAGTTGTGGACCCGCAAGCTTCAGGAACGTAGCCTGGGAAATGAAAGAGAATTCTGTGCCTCATTTCTCAATAGGGTCAGTTCTGAGTACTATAAGAATCCCGTAACTAAAACAACCAACCAAGCAAGCAGACAAAAAAATCCCAGCCTTTGTAACAACACAAGTTTGTATGTATGACCCCTCTCCCCTCAGAAGTGTTCTTTTTCAGGTACTGTTCTACAGCAGCACATGCTTTCAGAGGTTCCTTTTACCTTGGTCTGGGCAGCACATGCTCGAGCTAAAAGCGTCTTCCCTGTTCCTGGAGGACCGTACATAAGGACTCCTTTGGGTGGCTGTATACCCAAGTTTTCAAATTTCTCCTTATGATTCATTGGCAGGACAATGGCCTCCACAAGCTACAGCGAAAGAAAAAGATTAATACATAAACCCATTTGCCTCCACAGATCCAGGCTGCCTGCTTTGAGCTGAAGTTCAAACACCGTTGTCCTCAGTCACACCAGAAACTAAAGTATCACCTCTTGGATTTGTTTATCCAGCCCCCCGATGTCACTGTACTGCTCTGTGGGTCTCTCATCCACCTCCATGGCTTTCACCCGTGAATCATATTCAGTAGGTAGAGTCTCCAGGATCAAGTAGGAGTCTTTGTTCACCCCCTGTAAACACAAGTCCTTTGCTTTTAACAGGCCTTTCAGATAGCAATTAATAAAGACACAATCAAAGATGATTCACTAGACTTCAAGGATGCAGGAATAACGAGCTTTGACATTGGCACTCACCAAATCACCACAGCTTGGCACAGTGGACAACGCCACAGCTGACCTAGCACATTTTGCAGAAGAGGGGTCCAACTTACTTACGATACAAAAGATTGGGCTTAGAAGGCTTACTGGGTGATATCTAAATTTTCGGCACCTAATTTATGTATAAAGAACACCCCCCCCCAAACTACTTTTCTATACTACAAACATGACTGAACCCATAATATCTTTTTCTTAAAATTTTAGTACAGAAATGGTCTTGGAGAAAACTGGACAGAATTTTCTCCTTTATAAAGGGCAAGATGTATGCAGTTTTCTGGCCAACATCACATCCAACAGTCACAACAGCACCACTCACCACTAGGTCTCCAGGCTTCAACTTCTCGGCATCAACCAACCCAATAACAGGCAGGAAATATGTCTGTAGGAAAGAAATCAAAGTAAGCAAAACCAGCCGTACTAGGAGAAGGTCCTTTTCAGCACTCCTCACGCCTAGCTGGGCACGTGGGTCTTACCTGGCGTGTAGAGGTCTTGATCACAGCACACTTGCCCTTTCTCTGGGAATCCAGGTCAATGTTTGCTCCATCCTCCTCCTGGTCATTGGGGTCAACATCCAGCAGCTGAAAACCAAAGAGAGATTTCATGACAATGTAACCAGGCTAGCAGGATGACCCCAGGATTAACGCTTCTAAATTACACACAGTAGGAAAAAGAAAACTTCCCATCATCAGTAGAATCCTGAAAGCGTTAAAGCCCTCCTCTAAAAATTAATTTCTTCCCTTCCTCATGAAGCAGCACACGACAGCACGTAGGAAGACACTATAAAGTTTGGAACAAAGGAGTCGCTAATGGCACCGATTTCTCCTCCCATTAACAGCAGCTCACATTAAACCGTAAGTTCACTGAGTTTTAAAACACTAGTACAAACCAATCCCCTCTTTTTAAAAACAGGAAACTATCAGCATTTTCTTTTGGCCTATCAGCAAAACTATTGAATTACAGAAAGAATGTGATGTAATAACAGAGCCACCGCTTTTCATTTGCTGTGTCACAAGTTTCAGAAAGCACATACCAAATCTCACATGCCGAAGTCTAGACTAAGCGAGACTGTGTGCATGCTCCGGTGGCTGTTATGCACAGATCAACAGTAGCCAACACCTAAGGAACGACTCAGGCAAGAAGCGGGCAAGTGACTTGCGCTTCCAGGTCACAAATAAAACCAACAGAAAAACCTGGAAGTCCTGGCTCCAGGAGCACCAGTAGTTTGAGACTACGCCATGTCTCAAATTACCGATGCCTTCCCCTGCCCTTCTCCCTCCCGATATACATTGCGCACACTTCCCACATTGCTGCGGAAGAGCGCACCGCTCTCACCTCGATGACGTTGGAGACAAGATACGGCAGAGTTTTGTTCACTTTGATCTTCTCGCTGTTCTCTTTGATCTTGTCTTTCATGGCCTGAAGCTCATGGGTCACTCTCAGTACTTCGCTCTTCATGATCTGGAATCAGTACGCAGAAAAAAGATATGGGAATAATATCAGAAGACTGAGGCAAGATAAAATTCATGCATTATTCCAAACCAGTTATAAAAACTTAAGCCTGAGGGAACAGCGAGTATAAAGGGAAATGTAATACAAAAGGAGGAAAAGCCATAAAGTTAGCCAAAACAGGTTAGGAATCAAGGCTATGCCGTCCATTCTGGTCTCCAGCTAATCAATATGGCTAAGTAATTTCTTTGCAGTGTCACTGGATAACCTTAGCCTAATCAATGCATCAGCTTACAGGGTTGCAGTATGACCTAGATAACGATGTGACCTAGATAAGGTAACTATGTTTTGCTTTTTATTTTTTAATATATACAGATACATAGGTAACTAGATATACACACACATGCGCCTATCTATATGCATCCATATACACTCACCTGTTTTAAAGTTATATTTTGCTGGGTTTAAAGAAGAATTGTGTTCCAGCACACAATTCAAGGAGAAACGCAAAGCCCCGCACCTGGGAAGGACGATCGCCTTGCAGTGACCCAGGCTGGCGACTGGCTGGCTGGGGACCAGCTCTGTGGAAAGGGACCTGGGGATCTCCGTGGACGGTAAAGTCAGCAGCAGCCAGCAACGGGCCCCAACAACAAGGGCTGTACTAACAGGAGTGTAGCCAGTAGATGGAGAAAAGTGACCAGCCCCCTTTATTCAACACTAGTTAGATCCTATCTAGAGCAGCCTGTCCCGTTTTGAGCTCCGCCATACAGCAAAGACATTGATAAACTGGACTGAGTTCAGCACAGGGCCACCAAGACGGCCAGGGGGCTGGAGCACAGGCCCTGCGAGAAGTAGCTGAGGGACGTGGGCTTGTTCGGCCGGAGAACTACAGGGGAAGGTATCGAGTCGACAGAACCAGACACTTCCCAGCAGCGCACGGTGGGCGGATGAGACGGCACAGACTGAAACAAAAGAGGTTCAGCCTGCATATAAAGGGAATCTTTATCCTCATGAGGACAGTCGCCCAGAGAAGCGGTGCAATCTCTGTCTTCGGAGGCCTTCAGAATCCAACCCGATAAAGCCCTGAGCAGCTGGGGTTACGGCCGACCCCGCTTTGCGCAGGAGACTGGACTAGAGATCTTCTCAAGCCCCTTCCAACCCCAACTGCTGGATGATCCGACCCGACCCAGGCCACGGAACGGGCTCCTCCCTCCCCTGTGCCTACGAGAGCTGGCAGGACTCATGTACCTTCACCTAAAGCATCCAAGGCTCCGCCAAACAACCGTCCCCTCAGCTTCCTCGGGTCCTTGCTCCTCCAGCCCTTCTTTCCCTACCTCCGAGGCTTGCTCTACCCCTCCACCTACCGCTCCCCATCTAATTAACCGCTTCTTATTTCTCACTGCCCTCGTCTCTGCCCCCACGCCTGGGCTAAGCCCGCCCCGACCACCAGCAGCCCGGGGGGGGCGGCCCCGCTCCCCGGCCCCTGGCCGCTACCTTGATCTCGCTGTCCAGGAGACGCGTCCGCTGCACGATCTCCTCCGTGGACATCTTCAGCACCTCCTCGCCGACACCGTCCTGCGGGGGGGGGGAGGGCACAACGGCAGCGTCACCCTCGGCCCCCCCCCCGCCGCCCCCACCCCCCCCCCCCCCCCCCCCCCCCCCCCCCCCC
>JAVJGG010000032.1:22044945-22081853 GCA_035590195.1 Aviceda cuculoides
GGCCCCCACCCAGCCACCCGCGTTGTGGAGGGATGGAGGGAGGGTGGGATGGATGGATGGATGGAGGGATGGAGGGATGGACGCAGGGTGGGAAGGACAGAGGGTGGGGTGGACGGAGGGCGGGCGGCCGCACGTCCCAGCTGGGCTGGCGGACTGGGGCTCAGCTGCTGGCAGGGATCAGCGTGCCCAGCCCACCGCCCCCCCATGCCGAGCCAGCCCCCGCCGCCTGGGGTGTCAATTTGCCCAGACTTTCCCTTTTTTCTTTCTTTCTTATTTTTTTTTCTTTTTTTTTTTTTTTTTTTTAATCCACCCCCTTCTTCCTCCATCACCCCGGGCAGCATCCCACCCTCCCGGCTTCCTCCTCTCCCTCCTCCCGGCCCCTTCCTTCCTTCCTTCCTTCCTCCACAGGGCGCGGGGCGATGCTGGGGACAGGGAGGGGGACAGCCTGCGGCTGCGGCGAGTGTCCCCCCTGCTCGGTCAGGAGACGAGCCACCCCCGGATTCTGCAAGGGGGGAGCCAGTGGGGGCTCCAAGACACGCCTGGTCCCCTCTCTGTCCCCAGCACCCGGCAGAGCCCACCCAGCAGAGACACGTATCCAGCCCCAGGCTCTGCTGGCACAGCACCCCGGGCACCGACACAGCCCCCCCCCCCCGCCAACCGCCACCGCCGCGGCCCCCTCACCTCGGACTCATCCCACACCGACGCCATCTTTCACCCGGCCAGTCAGCCAGCGCGCCGGGCGGCGGATTCCGGGCGGCAGATTCCACCCTCCCCGCCCCGGGAACAAGGCGGGAGGCAACGGGACGAGGCCGATGGGGGTGGTGGTGGGGCTCCGCGACCCCTCTCTTTGTTCCTCGGTGCCCCGCCGCGGCCCCTCCGCTCCCGCGGGCTAAGCGCGGCCCGACGGATCTGACGAATCTGCCGACGGCGGTAACGAGGGGGGCGGGAAGAAGAAAGCGCCGCGCCGGTCACGTGCTACCGGCCAAATCTGCTGAGTGATGGCCCCGGCGCCATCTTGGTGCGGGGCAGGGGCGGAGCAGGGAGCGGGCGCTGCTGCCCCCCCACCGCCCCCTCGACCCCTCCCCGACCCACCCACCCCCCCCGCCTCGCCCCAGCGAGAGGGAGCCCGGTGGCGGCGGCAGTCGGGGCGCTCTCCCGGCGATGCCCTTTATTACAGTCAGTCCCCGTACAGAGGCAGCGAGGAAGCGGGGCCGGACCCAGGACGCCCCCAGGCGAGCCCCGCGGCACGGCCTGACGGGCCGAACCCCCCGCTCCCGCCCCGGGAACGGCGGGGGTGGGATGAGATTCCCCCCCAGCAGTCCCGACGGCGCAGGCCGAGCCCCACGGGCGGGTCAGACGTAGCCGGGCTTCACCGACAAGCGGCGGCAGTTGGGGCAGCCCCGGGTCCCGTTGGTCTGGAGGCACCTGCAAAGGGAGGAGGTGGGTTGCGGGGGGGGGCCCTGCGGCCGGAGGCGCCCCCAGGGCCGCTCTATAGGCGGTTAACCCCGTCACGCAGCAAAAAGGTCCCTCCCGTCACGGGCAAAGATTTCATCTCTCTTTGCCACCCATTCCGTGAGGGCGCCCTCAGCACGTTCCTCTACCACACGTATTGCCGGAGACAAATCCACAGATTTTGGTGGGGCACCTCTCGCTGCCGAGTACGTGGATCCTAATTTTGGTGTCATGGCGAGGCTGCGATTTTAAACTCTCAATTTTCAGAACTGTTCCGTTACACTCGCGTTTCTTCTAAAAATAAAATGGGCGTACGGCTAACTTCTTTCATGGCAGTAGCACAATAACAGACTGAACAGCTTCTTCACCTGAGTGTACCTCTAGACGAGAGAGAAAGTGGGGAGGTTCAGGGGAAAAAAATCCAAACTGCCCCTGGAAGTGAAGAACTGATTCCCCAAGAGGTATTAAATGAGAACCTGTGAACTGGGCTAAGCACCTACAAGGCGAGGACATGGGTGAACAATCAGAGGACAGAAGTGGGAGTGGGATGGATATTATGGCTAAATCTCACCCTCCAAGGCCATGGGATTCACAACGCTGCAATGGGATCCTGCGGGGCACAGGTAAGCAGGACAAGGACCTGGGGAACAGCATGCATAGGACTGTCCTGCTCTGGGCATGAACAGCTCTTTCCTATGACTAATGTCACGACAAGGATCTTTAGTACTTCCAGCTCATTACTTTAAGTGGAAGAAGTGGGAGCAAGGCAGCGCCTGGAGCTGGTTGTTCTTCTCCCCGATGGACTCTCCGCACATGCCACAATACAGCTCCATCTCCTCCACGCATTCATGGAACTTCACTACATGGTCACGCAGTTCTCGCTGCTGCCCCTTCGTGCGATAGATCCTTTCACAAAGGCAGTGGAGCTTCAGCAGGCCAAGCTGCACGTGAAGGGCAAAAACGTAAGAAAAGTGAGCAAGATGGCAAAGACAGACCAGTAACAGGAGTGGAAACCACTACAGCCCCATCAACCAGCTAGAGAAACATCAGCACAGAAAGCTGCCCGAGGGACAGCATCAGTCATAAGGACATTTAGTCTCTCAGCACTTCCTGCAACTAACCCTGCTTCTTTGTATCGCAAAAGGGGACACCAGGTTTGAGGCACTCTGCAGCTCTTTCATCAGGATGGTTTTCCTGAGCTAGCCATGACTTACACTATATTATTTCACTTCCCTTTGCCTCCAGCCAGCACAGAGTTCAGCTGCTGCTCAGGGCAATAATATTTTTCAAGAAAAACCCCCTAATCCTCTAGCTCTCTGCTTGTTTCATACCCAGTTTTCACTGCTTCCCATTCCCCTTCGTTTATCCCACTGCGACTCCTCCCTCACTTTTCAGACTTGCACACTGATGGATCATATGTGCAACTGCCCACAACTAAACATTTCACAACAAAGCAAGTCCCCAAGCATCAGCTGGTTAATACAGACATGTTAATAAGCAATAACAAGTCTGGATACTTCAACGCTTGGCTTCTTAAGATGCCTGATAGAAGCCTACTGACAGTGCTCAAGAGAAGCTGTAGGATCCTACCTTGTTCCCTAGTCCCTCTGCCAGCTCCTGTGCCTTTTCAATGCTTTCCAGGGCCTGTGAATGGAGAGCATGTGTCATCAGTTCTCAGTCTGATATAGCAAAACCAGACTTGTGTGAATGCCCTATGGGAATTATTAAAAGAAAGAGCTGAAGAGGTGCAGAGTAGAATTTGGATAGACAAGCATCATTGCAACTCTGGAGATGCAAGATAACTGTCTGGCAGATTTCCCTCCTCTCCCAAAAGTTCAGAAACTTGTGGTTTCTGAAAGACCACAAGTAATCCAAGAGCTACGTTTCTGTTCCAGCCACACAGTGCAAAGTAGGGGCATGGTGTTGGCAGAGGCTGGTGTTTCCACATGGAGAGAATACAGACTTCTTTAAACTCAGTCACATATGCTCATTGGGGTTGTGATGAAGCACAAGCAAAGCAAGCCTTTTCCCCATCCTACCCTACAGGCTCAATAATTGTTGGGCAACTCTAATTTCACTTGTATAAAAGGGGAAGAAAGGGATCAGCACCACCAACACACCCCAGTCTTCCATTTTTTCCCTGCTATTCATATATCCACTTTGTCCTACTTACGCGTGGTGTGATGTAGGAGTGTGCTGCTATCTGTCTTTTTCAATCTGAAGGAAAGTATTTAGCATAGCAGCTGTTACACCAAACGAGTCCCTGCTTTACCCTAGATGCCACAGTGTTCCTCACTGTTCTGATCATCAGTCTCTGTTTTCCAGAACTATTGAGATCTGCTTCGGATTTGTCCAAGGGGAAGAAGAGGTTTCCCTTGTGATGCAGTAGTTTTCAGGAAGAACATTATAAAATTTCTAACCTATAATTTGGCATTACTGCTATTCGGGGAGAAGAGGACCAGCTGAGATGAAAGAATGCACTTCGAATGCAGAGATGGCAGCATTAGACCTGTGGTGGCAGCCACAGCCTGGGATAAGGAACTTGTAGAAGAGGGAAGCAGGAACTGAAGGCTAGCAGATAGAACGTAACTGTGCCTACTAAGAGTGACTGTGACTGGAAACCTCTGAAATTAATGACTGGGACTAAGAATCAAAGTGAAGCACATGGGGTGGGGGAAGAGACGCTGAGAAATCCAGGGGACAGTTTGTCGTGGACAGGAATATGAGACTGCACAAGAGTTTGGGCAAGCGGGCTGGGACAGCAGCCTGGGAGGATCTGCAGTAGCATTGATTACATGCAAATGAAAGGAAATAGACTAACTGGCCGAGGAGACCGGGAAGATGGAGGAAGCTAGGACAATAGGGAATCTGCAAGTAGAAAGTTAGCAAACTGATTTATTAGGTAACTGATAATGGGATGAGTAGCATGAGAAATGGAAACTGGGACTGGCAAGTTGAAGAACAGGCTTGGGTGAGTATTCAGGGCTGTGACATTTGAGGTCACATCTGGGGCAATGGGCATAAGGTGCCTGACCCACCAGGGCAGACATTCCCTCCAATGCCTGGAACAGAATATAAGATTCATCTATTCATTCCCTTCTTTTGTGGGTTTGGTGAGATTCGGACTCTGTGCAGAGCCCTCACCAGGCTCTCAAGTAAAAACTGTTTGTGATATCAGAGGGTGGCGATGGCTGGAGGTGGGATCAGTGGATGTAGGGGTTTGATGAGTGCTCTGAATATTCTGTTATGTAGAGGCCTACCTGCTGTGTCCTGTCCCATTCTTCTGAACGTGAGATATGAGGCTGGGAAGGGATTACACTGAGCAAAGTTTCTAACTACATGGTTTCTTCTTCCATTGCAAACATAGTGTTTACTTATTGAGATTGCAAGGTGTATCTCACCCGACTGATTCCCTGCTGTAAGCAACGCAGATGCTGACACAGCACCTTGATCTTGTCTTTTCTGACAGACACACACTTAATTTCCTAATAGCTGGGATGCTTCATTTGAGCTATTTTTTTTTGTCTCTCATGAGAGTGGTAAGAGTGAATCTTCATCATATCTACGCCCAAACCGGCATCCTGATGTGGCACTGTGCAGGCACTCCAGGTTGTTCAGCACTAGTTCAAGGCTAACTGTTGAGCATCTCATTCTGCAGCCCAGTAATGTTCCTGCAGTGCAATCTGCTGCATCTAGCGCAATCTGGATTTTAACACACACACACACACACACTGCCTGAGCATTTTCAAAATAAGTAATGTCGCCCCCTTGTACTACACTGACCGGTTGTCTATTCCCAAATGATTTTCTGCTCTCATTTCTCTGTTTCGCATCACAGTCTATGTACCTTCAGAGTATCTCTAGGAATTGGATGCCACGTTTGTCTGCAAAGCACATGGTGGAGCTGTAGAGCTGTCTAAGCATCATCACTATCACAACAATGAGCTTAGTCATATAGCTAAAAAGTAGCCAGTGGAATCTATTTCAGAGCATAAGCATAAGCTGATTGCCTATGATGGCGGGAGTAGGCTTCCTTCCCTCAGTGCTGGTTTCTCAGTGTAGTGCTTAAAGTAATCAGGATTGACTAATGAGACAATTCTGCAAGTTAGCAGTCTGACTCAGAATAGATGTTCGTACTGTTAGTAACAAATTCCTGGCTGAGAGGGACCATTCGGAGAAATGTAACTGTACAAGCAACAGACCCTGTTGGTAGAACCAAGGGGTACAGGTCTCTACTGCACTTTGATGGGCGTAAGGTTCAGAAAAAGACTGTATGCTCTCATCTTGTCTAACAAGCTTCTGTAGAAACAAGCTTGTAACTGACCTTGTCCAGCTCCTTCTGGATCATCCAGCACTTAGTCACTCCTAGCAGCACCTGGATCAGGCCCAGGCGGTTTCCAATCTCTGTCATGATGCTCATGGAGGAATCATACCGAGGAAAGGCTGTCTGCAGAAGCAGGGAGGAAAACGCATGTTTTACTATGGCCGGCTTTTCACACCCTCTTGCTATCCCCTGTCCTTCCTGGCGGGAGAGTGCTGTACCTGCACGTCTTTGCGACTGCGATGGATATCTGCAAAGCACAGCAGACACAGCGCTTGCAGAGGCCGGTCACCATGCTGCAGGGCAATCTTCATGGACTCCTGAAAGAAATCGTCTTTGGTCAGTTAAAAGAGCTTGTTCCCGCTTCAAAACAGCGGGGCTGGGACTGCGCGCTCCAGCCACTGAAAGGTCAGCTCCAAAGAAATGGCACAATCTTTTTAAGGCACATAAAATCTTGTTCACGTGTTCCCAACCAAGGGCCATTCATAGACCCAAAATTTTGAGGCCCCCTGGGCTACTGAAACTACAGCTGTAGGACCAGGAGGCAGCAGGAACATCTAGAATAAAGCCTGAATGCCGCGGTATCTCTTTTCCTCCCAGTCCTGTAGGCAAGATCCCCTTGCAGAGGCCTCTGCAGGCAGCCCTGCATCTGCCTGCACCCTATACCTCGCAGCAGTCCATAGCATCTGCCAAGCGCCCCAGCTTCCGATAGGCCACTGCCATGTGATACTGGCTCATTGCACGGTACTTCAAGCTCCAGCCCTTTCCATAATCATTCACCAGCTCAGCTGCTTTACACGGGAAGAACAAGGCTTTCTCGTAGTCCTGTAAGGCAGACAGACAGAGAGCAGTTACAGCAAAAATAAAGCAAAGGAAAAAAAAAAAAGCAACCATTTTTTATTTACTAACTAGCAGATTACAAAAAGCTTTTATTTACAAAAGCTAGCAGATTTCTGTACACCTTTCAACTTCTGCTGCTCCTCTTCCACATGCTGTATTTCACTAGATGTTTTCACTGGGTATCAAACTGCGGAACGTGGAATTGCCATATACTGAATTCATACTACTCTCTGGGTTCAGGACACTGGGGCAAATTAATTTTATATAGTATGCCATCAGCTTTACTCTGCAGGAACCGTTTACCGTCCTCTATAACCAAAGGCTGAAAACTTTCTCTGCTCTTAGATCATCTCTGCTTTCAACATCTACATGGAGCCCTCGTGTTCTCCATATGGTGAGTCAGGATCTTCAAGAGGCTGGTTATCCATCATTGCAGGAAACCAGAACAAAGAATCATGGCCTCACCAAATCCACAATAAGTAATAATATAACACATTTTCACTTTTAAGCATTTTTCTGCATTAAAAGTGTTTTAGAAAGAAATCTAATTTTACAATAAGTACATAAAACTATTATCTAAATATCTAACCTCATTCTCAAGCAAGTTACATGAGACTGCAGAAATGAAAAAGTCCTCTTACTTTTTAATTCTCCAAGATGCACAAAGGAAACCACAACTTTTAAAATTTCTTTTCTCCCTTCTTATTTCATACCTTAAAAGTATCCAGCACAACGTTATTTCTTTATTTTTGGTATTATGAGGGAAGTTTACTGATAGTTTTCAACACTTCGGTTGGTAAGTCTTCCATTAGTGACAAAACCCAAGACTTTGTGAAGAAAACCTATTTGTTGCTGTTTGTAATAGAAGTTAGAACTGGCAAATCACCCCATCCTCAGTTCCTGCCTGGTTTTGCTCATATAAATAGCTATTTGCCTGCGATAGTGGCAGAAATAGAGAATCCATGAGTTCTGGCTGCCAGCCCTGTGTGCAGACAGTACCTCCTCTGATGTGATCTTCTTTGAAGCTATGTTTGATCTTTTCGATACACAGGAATACTCACAGCTGCTTCTGCTGCGCTATATAAACATTACACTAATCCTCCAAACCTTACTGTGAAGGAGAGTACTCAGTGACAATTTTACAAAGAAGAGATTTTAGCTTACAACGCTCTCTCAGTACTTCACTTCCTATAGCAAAGAAATAAGCTGAAATTCACACCATTTCCAACTCTTCCCCGAAGCCACGAGACAACCACCCTTCTGTCCCTTAAGTTACCGCACCTTTATCTGGGCGTAGAAGTTCCCCAGGCTGCAGCAGACCCGACATTCCAGCATCTTGTCATCGTTGTTGTGTGCATAGCGTAAAGCTTTCTCAAAGCACTCCAAAGCCTTCTGGAAAATGCTGAGGCCCAAGAAGGCATTGCCCATGCTGAGGCTCACCTGGCCGTTCAGCTGCAGGCTCACAGCGGTACCCTGCATGTTCAGGCACGTCTTACAGTAGGAGATTGTTTTCTGGAATTCGCAGAGTTTCTCATTGCTGCGAGCCAGGTTTAGGTAGCTCTCTGTAAGGAAATCCGCGTCTTCCAGCTCCCGTGCTGTGTCAATCTGCACCACTGCAAACTTTAAGTAGAAAAGACAGTGTTTATAAAAATGTGTAATTTATTTAAATACAGCTCAAACACCCACAGAGTAGGTAGCACCCTGTACTGGGGAAGCGGCTCATCTCCGAGCGGTCCAGCAGCCCAGACTGAGAACCGTCCTATACGTTGAGCAATTATCTGGTGGTTTAAAAGGCCTATGAGCAGTCTGAAGAAACCTCTCCACACTGTCTCTGGGGCAAGGAAAATTAACTAGGCTGGCGGTTAGTGGGGGAAAAAAAAAAAAAAAAAAAGCTGTTAAATGGCCCTAAAGAGAAGTAGGTGAAACAGGAAACATCCGACACAATGCAGCTCAATTTTCTTTCACCGAGTTTAATTTATTCCACTTTCTCTGGAATTCTTAAGATATTAAAGTACTCTATTAATAAAAGAAAGTAAGGAAGCTCCTTCTTCCATCAATGTTTTACTAGCAAATTGCAGTTCTGACAGTTTTTATTCTATAACCTTCGGGATTCATTGCATACAGTTCTCTTAAATGATTTGAAGTCTTTTTCTTTTAGACTGCAAACTTTTGTAAGCAGCGACTCTTGTGTTTTGTGATGAACCAAGCACACTGCTGGCTTGAATTAATACCAGTAGCAAAGGTAAATATCTAGCAATTTTCTCAGTATGTGTTTTCATTAGAGATTATCAGTTAGGTTTATGGATAACAATTGCCAAGGGCACCAATTACTTCCTTTTTGTATAGTCGCAACACATAATAATTTAAGCTACCAGAACATTTTACATTCTTCACAAAATTAAAAAAAAAACAAACCAAATACAAAAACAACCATAAATTGCGTATGTTTGGGTATGCATGTTCTCAGATTCCTCAGCACTTTAGGAAAGCTGCTATGTGGACCCAGTAATGTGCATTAGCTCATGCTTCCCCACATTCCCTTACCTTTGTACAAGTTCTTCATTATTTCCTGATTGCCACAGCCTCTTTCCTTGGTGTGAAGTAATTTTCCTCTCCGAAAGAGATTGAGCATCATAACCCTTCTTAAATCACAGTTAATTTCATGCCTTTAATTCTGACACCTCTTCTCCTGGTTATTTCCTCTCTCAACAGTTTATTGCTAAAGTTCTCCTTCCTCTATCTTTGATCACTCGTGGTGTAAAATCTCCAGTTTGACTGAAGCCATTTTTTCTTCCTAATACTGGGAAGAACTAGAATTCACATACTCTGATCCCACTTTCTGTTCCCTTCTCGGGTAACAAATTACCATTCAGGTATACTGAGCCCACTCCTTTGCCTGTTTCTTGTTTTCTGTGAAGCCTTCAAATATTTCTTTCAGGTAGCCACATCTTACCTTTTCTGCTTCTCTCTTCTCTAATCAGTCTGTTGTTTCTGCCACCACCCAATTCCACACCACTTATCAGAATTGGTTTTCTTCAAATGTTTTCCAAGTGTATTAATACCCCTCTTTTCTTGTCCATCCTAAGTATTTGGTTTTAAGATAGAGCTTTGACATGTGCGTGGGTTTACTAGTAAGATATCCCCCCACCCCCTTCTAAACAGAGCTACCAAAAACTTTTCAATGAGATGTGGGCACTCCCTTCCCGTTTTGGGCTAAGTGCTGAATTATTACCTGTCTAGTAAGAGGCAACAAAAAACATCAGGAGAAGAATATCAAGGCCCTTTAGCAAGACCCTATTTCAGGCTGGGATAGTTTCTTAAGGCTATTGCAACACCCTCTTGCCTTGTCTTACAGATTCCCGAGTCACCCTCCCAAACACTGCCCGCTGCTCTCTGTATGCATCCTGTTACTGCTCAGACCTACACATCAGCTCCTTTTTGTTCATTTAATCAAACACATTTATCCTCATGCTCTTGCAATGTAACTTCAGCATCTTTTTACTACGCTTTCATCAAGCCCGGTATCCTTCCCTCTGTGCTGTCCTGACAACTGGGAGCCCCTCTCGGACCTCAACTGTCAGACCCCTCCTGGAACATCTCTCAATCCCCCTGCCCAAAAAACATCCTCTTCGCTCTCTTAATCGGCCCCCTTGCAAACAAATAATTGTAATAAGAACCAATGTAAGATCTATATTAGATATCAAACAGCAGTCGAACAACAAGATAACAGACATGTCTTCACAAGACTGCTGCTTATTCTACAGAATCTACTTGGAAATCTCTTTCCACGCTGACATACACACTGTAAATAGCTTCAAGTGGAGGAAAGACCCTGTTTTCATACCTTTTCCTGGGCCTGATAACATGGTGTGCCCGTATGTGGGGAATAAATCAAGAAAGGTCCCCATGATTAAATGGAGAACCTCAATAACCTGGGAACCCTGAGGGACCAGACCCAGTGAAAAGTAGCATTCTGTGTATTTTGTGGGCTGGAGCTGTTGGTCAACGCAGCGATTATGGCAGCCCACAATACGCACTCAATAGCTGGTATGTTCTACAATACAAAACAAACCCCCATATTTCACGTTCTAACCTCCAGCCACTCTCCGAAGTGGGTGCGACGCAACGGCATGCATGCATCTCCAGTTCGCCTTACCTTCAGCATATCTTTGTATCTGCCCATCTCTGCATGAGCAGTGATGAGGCAACCCAAAACCCGAAACCTGCCAGCAGGATCCGCAGACTTCTCCAAAACCCTCATCCAGACTCGCAGGGCCTTCTCGGTCTGATTAGACTGGTAAAGATGGAGTCCTTTCTCTATTTGTTGCTTTGTCTGGTCCTGACCCATCTCCCAGGCATTAAAAAGCCTCATACACTAACCACTAAGGACAGCAAAAAGGAAGTGCAGAGAAGAGAACACAACATAAAACACCCTAATAGAGGGGGGCGGGTTGTGTGCTCAGAAGGCTCGCAGCCGTAAAAGCCCAGCCATGCCAGGGGGCCGGAGCTGTGGTAGGCAATGGCAAGAAGTGGTTGCTCAGCACTGAAGGTAGAATCCCAAATCCCCTAGGCGACCGCCTTGCTGGCTAGGACTCCATCAGTGCCTTCGCCTGTCCCACCCCGTAAACAAAGAGGAAAAGCACAACGGGGAGAGAAAGAGAAAAATCTCAAGCGACGGGAGTGAAACTCAATCTGAGCAGCCCGTGCTGGTCTCCTCCCCATTGGCCACAGCTGCGCCTGCCAGTCCTCGGCTCACATGGCTCCCAGGAATGCCAGTCAGGCTCCCCAGCTCCCAAGGTCATGGCGAGCCAACTGCCCACCCCTGCCCACCAGTATGCAGCTTATTAATACCTCGGGGAAAGACAATCAGCTGCAGTCACAGGGATGTCTCGGTTGTCTCTTGGCTCTCTCTCCAGCCATCACCTTTTACAAGCGCTGGTGGTGGTGGGCTGGCCTGGGAGGTAGCAGCCTCAGCCAGGGGTAGTAGCTTTAGGAACAACAGATGCCTTAAAAAGTAAGGTATGAACTAGAAGGCTCCAGCATGTACACACCTGCAGTATTGTTACTGGCAAAAATGTGCCCGATATTTGCCAGGCACAAAATTCAGCCTCCCTTTTGAGGGCCTCAGCTGACAATATGGACCGTTTCTGTGGACAAAGGTCAGCTCTCTCACAGATTTGCTGCAAATACGGCACTGACTTCTTAATTTCAGGGTCAACAAGAAGCTAACCATCCTGAGAAACTTTGTTCATGACCGACCGTTGCTCACGGCCATCAGATACCCGTCACAGTCCTCCAAGAGTTTGCAACAGAAGTTGTCAAAGGCACTGCTGAAGTGCTGCACCCAGAACCTGTTCGTCTGTTACGATGAATGACAATAATGACCCAAAGCAACAGATTTCTGCTCCTTCTGATTGCATAAGAGAATTGTCAGCCCAATTAGAATATAGCTTTAACACTCCTACACACCTCTAGAAGTCAAGTTTCATACCCGTATTGATGTGCTGCATTTTTAATGGGCCCAGTCTCAGTTCTCTCTAGATGTACTCTGTCCTTCATAAGAATAGATACCAAACTTGCGGGGGGGAGGAGGGGGCGGGGAATGCCTCAGAGAAGTCTAATGTTTTTCAGATACACAAGTCCCAGACAGCTGTTTTGGGATCATTTTACAGCCCAAAGAGAAGAAATTGCAATTCAGAGTTTTGACAACAGACCCACGTGCAGAAGCAGGCATGTCTCCAGCTGCCTCCCTGTTTCTGTGTGAATTTGGTGGCCGTTCTTCCCCAAGCAAAGGTAAATGCCAACAGAATCATCTCATGGGCCACCAGTTGGACCATTCTGGCCTGTGTCATGGCTGCCTAAGGAAACACAAACCCAAGGGAGCCTTCCTGAGGTAACATCCCTAAGGAAAGCAGGACACAAAAGAATAAGGTACCACGATCTACCCAGAGGCTTTACATCATAGCAGTCATGATCTTAAGAGATTCCATCCATACCTTTATCCAAAATTTCCTCAGAAAAATATTGTAAAAAGGAAAAGCATTTTAAATGGCAGAAAAGTCTTGCTACAATCAGACTGGTTCTCTTTTGGGAACTTATATACTCTATTATATTTGCATTATTTAATTTAGAATTTTTTTCAGAGCAGTAATGTGCTAGATGATGTTTCAGCATAGACTCTGAGTACTCTCAGAGTCTGGAAGTAGAAACTGGAAAAATCTACAGAAGGCTGAAGAAAAATTAATGCTGAGGCACAGCTGGTTAATGTGCAAAAATCACTTCAGCAACACTGTTAAAATTATTATCTAGGTACTTTATAGATTTTAATTCTGATTCAAAATCAAAAAAGTTTCTCCTCCCTACATTAATTCTTGTATGTCTCTCTGGAGATGGGTGGTGGGATGGACATAAGCTGCAGAAGACCGATCCCCATGGAAAGCACTGATAATGGTGAGGCCATCAGATTTCTGGACTTGGAGAAAAGGCCAGGGACAGCAACCATTGGAGTCTGCTACACAAAAGAATCAAGCCAGGACTCAAGAAAGAGGAAAACAAAGATCATATCATTCTTTGCTGCAGCAGACTACTTTGCAAAATTAACCTTCCACAAGTAACCTGCCTGTAACTCAAACTTATCCTGATGCTTTTGGACCACTTCACCAAAGCACCGCTCCCCTCAATATTCACTCTCCCACCCCACAAAGAGTAGGCAAAGTGAGAAGAGGATGCCTTGCGTTCTGACAAAGCCCATCTAACAGGAGGGAAATGATCTGTCCTGCATTTTGTTGATCACACTGTATGTACTGCCTTGCTTTTGCATTCTATGAAATAGTGCTTCGTCTCTTAAGAATCAACTCACAACTCACTGACTGAGATAAAAACTGATCCTAGTAAAATAAGGGTTAGATCCATCAGGCTCAAACTGGCTATTTTCAAAACATGGAAACATACTCTGATATGTAACATACCACTCTGAGCCCAACGCAGCTGCCTAAATAAGGAGGTAAATGGGCAGAATCACCAAGATACTGACTACCTGTGCTGCTTTGAGAAAGTAATGGCAGAATGATCACCACTCTGCGGCTCAAGATAGCTCTAGTTTGTACAAGATTCAGGTATGGCTGCTATGGTAAATGATCCACAGTTTCTTCTCGGGAACTGCAAGTAAGTAAGCCTGGAAGGTGCATAGAAACACCAAATTACGGATTCTCACCTGTCACGCAGTGGAGCTATACACGCGGTCACTTCTTCCGAGTGACCACACTGAGCTGCTTGTCTTCCTCCCCATTGCTCTTCATAATGTATCCCCGGTGACTCCTGGCCATTTGAAGACAGCAGAACATGGCTGGTAAAGTCAGGAAGATTGGAGACTGGAGTCAAAACAAGTAGTGAAAGTTGGAGGCAGATGCGAGAGGAAAAAAATTTCTCCTAAAACATTCAACATCAGGACTTGCATCTACAGGTTTGTGTATTTCCTGTTGATGTTGATAAATATAACAACTCATGTGAAATGCTGATTATTTTCAGAGATTAACACACTGGCTCTTATTTGTAGTTTAACTGTCTACTGATTGGTGGTGGCCTTTTAAATTAAAGACAAAAGCTTCAAAAAAAAAAAAAGCCACCTACCCAGAGGGATCTAGTACCTTCAGTAACATGCAACTGACAGAGCTCTGACTGCGTAAAACGAGGCTAGCCAACTTTCTGCACAAGCAGGAATCTTCCATCCCGCCTAAACCACCCCTTTTTCCGATTCAATTGTTTCTCTCCATCCTTCACCTCAGACCTACGGAACCGAAATCCCTCCAGCCTCCCTTCTCAACAGCTGCAAATGAACCGCAGGGCTCCCAGCAGACTCTGCAACAGGTGGCTCAGCGCCGCGCTTCACAATTGGCGCGCTGCGGGGAGAGGAATGCGGCACTCGATCCCGACGCTTGCAAGGGCTCTCAGATTTACAGTCATGTAGGAAGTAATGGGGTGAAACAAGAGTATGCCAGATAACAGAGGAAAAGGACACGGAGGAGGAACATAGCTGCCCTGAAAATGCTTGCAGTCTCTGAGATGCAAGACAGCAGAAGGAAGGAGTAACATCACTGAATTTTAGGAGCTTTCAGAAACGTGGCAAAGTCACAGCCATTGTGGTACTTTCCTTCCAAGAGAGGCAATATTAACGTCCAACTCATGGCAAGTTTCCGAATGAATTATACTTTGCCTACACCAAATATTTATTTTTTTACAACTCATTTTATTTCACGTGATTAACATATCTCTAAAAGCAAAGCAGGTAACTTTCCCTTATCACAAAACCTGAGCTAGTAAGTAATCCCAACCCATTTGGGGTTTCCCTGTGTAGTATTTCCAGGACCGGGATCACTGGGGACTGCAGATACCTTCACGTTGCAGAACCAGGATAGGTTCAGCGAGCTTGGCCGTGTTCCTGGAAGGGGCAAGGAGGCAGTGGCAGGTACGGAGCTCCTCGGAGTAGTACGAGCTGGCGCCTATCTAATCCCACACACCACCACGCACGTGCGCTGTCCCTATACAGCTGAAGTCTGGTGTTATGCCGAAGTTCTTTAGCCCCTGAAACACCACGAAGCACAGTGCGCGGACAGGCAAGGGGCTGTGCAGCACCAGTTCTGTGAGGCTGGATATGCCTACGCCTCGCTCCCCAGCGTATCGCGTATCTGCATTATTCAAGCTTTTCTGTATCTAAAGGGGACTTGACTACCAAATGAAACAAAATGGAGGCTAAACCACCAAAAAGCCTTCTCCATTTCTACTCAAAGTAGCTCATCTACATAGAGGTAAAAATCCAGGGCTATATTGTACATCCAGAACAAGTGGTACTGAGCCATGAAAATTTCTGTGGCTCATGCTAAGAAACTGGAAGTTAGTTCTCTCATCTCTCTCCTCATCTTCCCACACTTGGACCCAAAAAGCACCTCAAGTTTAAGACACAAATACAACACACAAGGACTCTTCTCAAACAGTTTAATAGCAAATAAACAAAGGAAGGTACCACACTTGGCATATACAAAATGACTTGTTGTCGGTGTGTCTGTGCAATTAAAACAGCTTTAAGTTGCCCTTTGGGACAAAAAGAAAAAAAAAAAACAAAAACAAAAACACACACACAAAAGGAAGAAAATTCCTTTAACACATACTCGCTCTTTCCAAACTTGTAACAAATCTTTTCATTTTTAAATCCACTACACAAACTCTGCGATCAGATAAGCAACATGTGCTCCTCTGCTTTTTAAACCATTAAAGTAAAATCCGTAATTCTCTACAGAGTACAACACAATTTCACACAAAAAGACATTTTGTTTTGCAAATCAAAACAAGAAAAAAAGGAACAGCTCAAACAAGGTAAAGAAAAGCATTTCTACGACTGAACCACGACTTTGAGTTGATTAAATCCCGTTACTGCAGAACAGACTCTACATTTGGTCATAGTGGCAATTTGTTTTCTCGTCACATTGTGAATCACTTTACATTGTTTTCTAGTAGAAAAGGCAAAAAACTGTACAAAACCCCTAGTGTTAAATACAATGTTTGTACCAATAAAAAAGCCCACAGGTTTGTCTCCAAAATGTAAATTTTCTTTTTAAATTATTCACAAAAAGCAGCCAAAAATCAGAAAGGCAGCTGCTGCTCCACTGTCTCAAATCCATTAAAACCACCACAGAACAATTAAAACAACCAAAGAAAGAAAAGGAAAGAAGAAAGGAAAGGAACATCCAACGTTTGGCATTTTGGTTTTCTTCAGATATTTTTCCACAGGTTTCCCCAAAGTTCCTTATGGAACCAAATGCGCGTGTACAGAAATGTATTGGCAGTTACTCAACACACTGCAGGGTATCAGTGCCCCCCCCGACACACAGCCCTGTGCATTCAGACTGTGGGACTAACAGCAGCCAGCCCACAACCCTACCTCCCAAATAAACAAGCCTCCATCCTTTTTTCATCCAGCCTCATGCTTCATTCCCAAGTACACGTGTACCATATCCGAACACGTTCTGTCTTATTTGCAGGTTAAGGACTGTCTACACGAGTCTAGCCAATATCTGTCGAGAACATAGTATCCTCAGCCAACTGGGGAGTAGGACAGAAAAAAAATCCTTTTGCATCTTTGCCTTATCCCAAACACTGGGCAAAAGTAAGGCTTCTAGCCAATCAAACACGATTCTTTTTCTCAGCAAAACCCCTTCTCCTGGGATTTCATTTCCCATTATTTTCTACTGTTAAGATACCTACACTAGCTTGCTTCTCCTTCTGACTGAAACTTCATCACAGCACACGCTCTTCAGGCGCCTTCATCTAGAAGCTACATCCCAGTTTCTACCAGTGCAGACGGTACGTAGGGTAGGGGGAGGCCTGCTACCCAGAAAGCAGTAACCTGTTCTAGTTCAACCTGCAAGCCAGAAAAAACTGCTTAGCTCATTACCCAATTAAAAACTAAACAAAAACTAAAAAATCTCCGCAGAGATTCCCCAGCTAAGGCCCTTGAGAAGAGAGCTGGGGACGGTACCCTGTTCAGGTAACAGCTTCAGAGGCTGTTGTATTGTGCTTGTCACTTGGGAAAAGAGCCAGCAGTCGTAGGACCAGGTTTACAAATGCTTTCTCTGGGATATTCCAAACACTTTATTTCAAGAGCTAACCTCGATCCTTCCAGGATCCTGCCACCAAGGTCTGACTGATGGTATTAAACTGGGGCCGGACTTCAAGAAAATGCGCCCTGAATTATACAAAATGCTCATGAAGAGTGTTTCGAAGGAGCCCTAGCTTCAGATAACTTTGGAAACAGAAATACTGTGAAGTTCCCTCACCTTCCTGCTCCTCAGCTATTCCCTTCCAGCAAAACTGCCACTCCAGGAACGGTGCAACCAAGCCCCCGGGAGCCTCCGACAGCCCTGGAGATGGAACGAGGTCCAGGTGCTCTGTCAGGCAGACAGTCTAAGTGCACAGGTAGATGCCCTCAGGTGGCTTCTGATCAGATATTTGTCATACCAAAACCATCAATTTAAAGGATACCTTTGAACCCATTAAATTACTCAGTTTTTGCACAAACTATAGAAAACAGAGAGGTGAAGGTGATATATACGAGGGTGTGAAGAAAACAGCAGGAAACATGCAAAACATTTCTGGGCACTATCTTAGTTTGAAAGATTAAAACAAAAACATCACATTTTGCTGAGGAGATTGTAGTTACAAAAAAACCAAGCATGCTGGCGCTTAACAAAATACAACATCAACTTTGATCAAATTTTCACTGCAGACTGATAATCACACAGGGAAGCAGGGGAAAAAATAAAAATAATAATAATAATTATTAAAAAAAAAAATCAATAAATGCCAGGGCAAAAACATAGCTACAATCAGAAGAAAATGTAGTTCAAGTGTTTTCTGCTGATGCCACTCAAGTCACAAGTCTGAACTCATAAAAACACATGCTGTCTCCTCAAGCATAGAAACCAGATCAGCAAAATGTGACTAGGAAGTCTCCTGAAAGATTGAGTCACACCATATAATTGACTTTTTCTTCGAAACTGAGTTTTTAAAACTAAGCACACAGAAAAAACTAAGCCTAGAAAGTGATTGGCTGTATGTTCACAGAAATACAAATACTCCACAAGGTATGCTAGCAAGGCTGCTCTGAAGACAATTACAAAGAATCAGATTCACAAAATCAAGTGGTTATCTTACGAAGGTCTAGAAAAATAGAAATTCTTTTATATTCAAATGCAAGTTTAAATATTCCCCTTCAGCAGTCTTTCTAGCAAAACCAATTTGGCAGCACAAAAAAAAAAAAAAAAAAAAAGAAAGAAACAAACGTAATAAAAAATACACATAAGCATCAAAGGTCAACACAAGGTCAAAGGTGAGAGTTCAAGCATCAGAGAAGCTGAAGAGACAAGGATTTGGACGATGTACTTGAACGCCACATCGACATGCTTTAGGCACAACGATGAACAAACGGCAGGAATCTAGAAAAAAAACAAACCAGAAAGAGGGAGACCCACTGAGTTACACAGAGCAGTACATCCAAACACGGAGAGAGAGAACAAGAATGGGCACTGTACAATGAGATCTCCTGGGGAAGGGAGTTGACAGGGAAGGGCAGCACATGCCAACGATGGACAAGTAAAAGTCAAAGTACATGAAGGACACCAAGTAAACATCAAACTGCCAGAAACCAAATGGAAGCAGAGGCCTGGATTTCCCTCTCAACACCCAGTCCGTGGAGCACTCCGCGGCCTAGTGACACATTGATTAGCCTGCGTTCACCTTACCCCATGCCCAGTGTCTCCAGTAGCTCTGTTTAAGAGAAGAACAGAGCGAGCTCCCTCCCCAGGAGACCAACTCCAAAAAATACAGCTCCAGGGCTAACATCTGCCCACAGAGAACGAGACCATGAGAGACAAGACAGAGGACACAAGGGATTCACAGGTGGTTTGACGGCTGAGACTTTTCTTGCATCCTAACACGGGAAGTTCTTAGGCAGTGGCAGCCCAGGAAATCTGCGTTCTTTCCTTCAGCTACAGTCCCTTCTCATTCCCTAGGAGCCCAGGAAACTGGGGGTGGGTGATTTGGAACGGGGCGGAGAGTGTGGGGGAAAGATTATACAAGACAAAAACTCCACATGTTAGAGAAGAATTCCTTAAGACTTCACTGCAAGTTAAGACTTGTCCTAGCTGAGCACTTTTCATACCTTCAGACCTGCACAGGGATTTTCTGTTCCCAAACTTTTATATAAACAGCCCCCGACTCCCTGACTTCATGAGGAGGGGATTCTGGGCTCTGAGAAGCTCTACAGTCACTGTTGCCAGTTTGATGAGTAGAAAAAAAATGTGTTTCCTAAAGCATTCTTGAAGAGTTTATAAATAAAATAATTCTTACATTAAGTGATATAAATACCTTTGTTTCCTCCCCTCAGCTTGTGAGCTGCAAGAGACAAGGAACATTTTGGGAAGAATGTGGGAGGCAGGGGAGAGAAGCAGCACGTTTTTCTTTTCTCCTCCTCCCCCCCTACCCACCCCCCCAACTCCCCTTTATCCCCTGTTTGTGGCCTTATTCTTGAGCACATCTTGAAGCTGCTGGTTAGAGACTAGAGCAAGGTGTGACTTGCATATTATCTTATAGCATTTATAGCATGTTTGAGAACAGCACGCGTTGCATTCCCGTTCTAAAGCGACAAGCAGCATGTTGTCCACTAAACCTGCAACATCCCACTTACTAGAACTGCTGAAATTAATTTGCTCTTCATATTTTCCAATTTGGGGAGAGGACTTCGTATGGAGTTTAAGCCAACTCCAGCAAACAGAGTACAACACAACTCTTGCAGTTATTTCTACAGTTCTAGAAATACTCTAGATAGTTTGCAGATAGCTGTAAGGTTTCAGTCCTAAACCAGAGACACAAATTCATCACAAATGGAGGCAAGAGAAACAAGAGGCATGAAATCAAGTGACATCTAAGCATGCACCACAGAAATTCTTTGTGTGATTTGTTTGGGTGTTTTTTGGATAGAGATTTTTCTTTCAATATTTCACTCAGCAATTTTGAGGGAAAAGCCTAAGTTTCATTACAGCCCTGGGGAAGGGCTGGCCTACAAGAGCAGAGCCATGAGGTGCTCGATAAGAACTTAATGACTTGGGGAAAGTTATTCCAGTTTATCCTTGTTTTATTCTCACAGCTGGGATAATTCTGCCTTCTGTGTTTTATATTTTGTGGTAGGTATGATCAGGGATATATAACATCCTTATGTTTAAATGTTTGCAACAAGAAGCTCTCAAAGCATTTCACATGTTCGTAGTTGCACCCTTCATTTGCAGTTTGCTTTATCCAAGTTGCTTTTAGATATTTCCAAGTGAAATAGGAACAATTTCATTCTGCTTGGCTGTTCTTCCCTAACTGACAACTATTAATAAGAAGAAACACTTCAGTTAATTCTATCATGCAAGCAGAATCTATCATGCTATGTGACCTTTAGTATACGGACGAAAAGCTTTTTCCTTATAGATGTATTTGCCAGTGAGAAATTTTCTGAGGTGCCTGTTTCCAGATAGTAGCACCCACAGCTAGTAAACTGCCTCACCATTAAAATATAAAGTGATATTCACCATCATTGTTCTCACATACTTTTGAAAAATTCCAATCCTCATCCTGCTTTGGATTAAAATTTAATCACTATATACCAAAGGCATTTTCTAATAATGCAAGCTTTGTATTACTGGAAGAAAAACTAAACAACAAAGAGATATCCTATTTTGGACTGTTCATTATCTAGGGAACTGAAGAATCTAAGATTTTGTTTACCGTAGTACTTGATACTAAATAGCATCAGACTAAGACTTCAATTGTTCATAGTACTTTCATCTTATTATGGAGTATCTAGTAAAATCAAATGTTTTCTGAGGAAAAAAATCTATGAAGTAGACCATTTCCATCTTGTTTCTAAGAATATGTAAGTACTTCCTGGTGGCACATGTAATATGGAACTCCATTTCATCAGAAGTCCTACTAGCTTTTGTTGTAGAAAATTCATATTCTTTGGTTCATGAGCATACAGAATACTTTGTCCATGTGGCTACTTAAGCCAATCCTTCTGTAGTTTATTTGAACTCACCCAACTCTTATCCCACTATTCATGAAATAAAGCATTTGACACTGATTTGATTTGCACTTGAATGAGAGCATGATAGGAATTTAAAGGAAAAAATTTAAAAGCCCCAAGCCCCCAAAATCCCAGACTTTCCTGCCAATGAGTGAGGAAGAAGACTGGCTTAAGACGGGAAGGCAAGAAGAGCCTAAATCTCCAGAGTCAGCGGCAGGCACCAAACAGACACAGAAATGTTGACTTTATCTGATCAGTTCTGTTATCAGAAAAGAATCTGCCCAAGTCACAAACTTGATACATTTATTAACTTTGGCAACATATACATTGATACACCAAGAGAGGGAAATCTGAAACAAATACACAAAAAGGGCAACATCTTCAGCTGGTAAAAACTGATGCAGCTCTACTGAAAAGAGCAGAACCGCATTGATTCAAACCATCTGAGGATCACATCTTTTAAAATTTAACCTGCATAGTTTTTGGTTTGGTTTTTTTTTTTTTTCTTCTTTTTCTTTTTGGCAATACTTATAGTTATGCCAGTAAGGCACAGGAGCTAGCCCAAGTTAGGTGTCTTAAGGTGATCATGTCTGGGAGGAGTCACTGATCAAACCAAGCCACAGTGTAAACTGGTGAATCTCCTAAAATCAATAGGAGTTGCACCCATTTGCAACAATGCCAAGCTTGATCCAGAAGTTACAGTATTGAAGACACACTATAGGATGCAGAAGCAATAATATCTAATTTTGGGCAACTGAATGACTAGTAAAGAGGCCGGAGCATCTGCTTAAATGAAAAACAGGACAAAGGTCTCAGATAGTACAGCGGGGTAGGGTGCAAAGACGGTAAGAGTGACTGTAGAGACCCCAGAGCACAGTGCTCTCCTCCACTGGTTCACAGCGTTTGTCTTCCCCATTTAGCAGTTGCTGGGCTGCAAACAGGCCACTGAAAATCAGTAGTTTCAATCATGCACATCATTATGTGTGTAAAACAATCACATTCAGGATTCTACAAAACCCTGGCCTTTTTTTCCAGTGAAATAATTTAGGTAATAAATATTCTCCACCCTGGAGCGGTATAAAACTTCTATAAAAATAGAAACAACATTCTTGGTTACAGCAGGTTGCACTTGGAGCAGTTGCTCCCAACTATGGTTTTTTTTTTTTCTGTTTTTTTTTTCTTTTTTTTTGAAAAGTATATTATTTATTTAAAAAAAAAAAATCCCATTATCACCCTGGAGGCCTTCACACTCCAACACTCTTTTCTCAGAAAACCAGGACACATCTTTCCCATCGTGCAGAATTCAAGTGTACATGGTTCACTTAAGTGTATGTTTACGTTTCTAGAGAGATTCAAATAATTAACACAGAAGGGTACCACATGCCAGCATAACTGGGAAATTTGGCAATCTGGCCTTTGAACCTTTGCCACCACAAAAGGATTTGAATAATACTGATAGATTTACCTGTCTGCCATCAATATAGACAGACTGGCATCAACTGTTTGATTTTCAATTTAAGAATGGAAAGGGCTCTTCTTGGATGCTACAGGTCAGGCCTTCTACTTCTGAGGTTTGAGATCCCAGGGGACCCAGTCCCTGGGAATGCCCGACATTCCCAACAGACCACTGCGTGCGGATTCTGAAGGTGATCTCAGGTTTGATGGGTTTAGTGCTCCTCCTGCTGGAGCAGGACAGGGAGTCCCAACCCTACGTCTGACCCACACGCTCATGGTTTAGCAGCTGGCTCCCAGACTGCAGTGTTAGCTGGTGCCCTGGGAAACAGCATCTCGAACCAGGAATACAAAGAAAACAAGGAAAAAGAGAAAAAAAAAAAAATGAGGTAAATGGAACTTCTGTTAAAGACACACAGAAATTGTAAACTTCCTCTTGCGACAGAGGTGGATTTTGGTGGTTATAAAATGGGGCTCTACTCCGATTCCTTAAAACCACTCAGGCCAGAGTGTCAAAAGTCCTTTGAGCCCCCTAAAACCAGTGTGTAACAAAGGCCCTTAGCAAGGCATTAGCAATTTCACAAGTGTGCAGAAGAAGCGTGTGTTCATTGAAGGGGTGTATTCAATTTTCCTTCAATAAAGAGGACAACAGCTAGTACCAAAAGGCTGAGTAAGACTGAATGGCTCAATGCTCTGCTGCGGTTCCACAGCTCCTGCGTTAGCCTGTTTTGCACTGGTACACACCTTAAAGGAAAACTGCAGTACAAAGAAATACCTAGGTACTAGACCAAATCACTGCACAAATTGTTTTGGTGGGGGGTTTTTTTGGTGGAGGGTGGGGTGGTGTTTTGTCTTTTCTTTTTTTAAAAAAAACCAGGAAGTTATCTTTGCAACAAAGTTGAGACTAAGAAATCAAATCCTAGGAGAACAGGTATGAAACAGGAGCCTCAAGAGCTGTGTTAGGGTAGCTCTGGGCTTTGTATCTTAATTTAGCAGTCATTTTAATACAGAAATGAACAGCACTTACATTATGCTTATCAGAATGAATTCAGATAACACTCTGCAAAAAGGACATTATCCCACAGAAGTGGGGAATGCGATGAACTGTTAAGAAAAATTGTCAAAAAAATTCTGCAGGTTACCAGGGATCAAAAATTTCTGGTTTCCAGCCCCAGATGTATTCATCCAGACTAAGCTATCTCCCTCTATACCTTTCTACAACACCTAGATAAAGTACATATGGTAAGTTTTCTGAAATATGGAGAAATTCACTGCACCTCATTAAAATTCAAATGTAAACGAACAGTGAAATTTTTTGGGCAGGGACATTATGTAATAATTTTATAAAGTGCTGTGTACATTCACGGTGCTACATGAACACTACTGTATATACAGAAAAAAAAAAAAAGAAAAAAAATCACTGCAGTTTTCCTTTGGCTTTTTAATGTGTTCACCCTTCTAGCCTGTCTCCTGCTTTAGAGATGATTTACTAAATCCCCACCATGGCACACAGTTAAGGAAATTTCAGAGTGGAAGGGGCACGACAAAGGCTACATGGAGCCGGTTCTTTGCTCGCCCAGACTTGGATGGACTCAGTTCTCCTTCCCGATCTTTGTTTTGATCAGCTGTTCTGTGTTATTTCTGCTTCCCCTTCTCCTCTCCACCCCAAGGCAGTGTGGTGTCAGTTTCTGCTGCTCCCTTTAACCTTTCCTCCCCACCCCCAAGGAGCTGGCATTGGTCCTTCTCAACACACACTGGTTACAAACACAGCAAACTTCAAATAAGGGAGGAAAAAAAAAAACAAAAACAAAAACAAAACCTCAGCGATATGGCACCTAAACTCCAAAGTAAAACACTGGAAACAAAAGCACAAACTTGTCCTCCATCCGAAGCGGGATTCTCAGCAGAGGCTGCAGCCGAGTCTTCAGGGGAAGATGTGCCAGATAGAAGGCATGGATCAGCTTCCAGGACTGTAAAAACACAGCCTTAGGGCTTCGAATCACTAAGAGCGCTCCTCTCCAACTTACCAGAAGATCCTTCTCACTCCAGTCCCGGAGGGGAGGGGCGCTCAGTATGGCTTGCTGTCATTCTTAGAGCGCTTGAGCTGTACTTTCAGACGCTTCATGCCGATCTGAAAGCCGTTCATTGACTGAATGGCAGCCTGGGCAGAGACAGGATTGTCGTAACTTACAAAACCTGAAGAAAGGAAAATACATAATTATACCGTGCCAAAGCTGTCCAGGACAGCTACTCACAACTGGAAATACAGGTACTCACGAGGTAAGAGAAGCTTGCATGAAATGCCATTTTCAGAAGCTCACAACTGTTTTAGACTCTTCATAAAAACTTCATACTAAGGGCTCTCAGACAAAGCATTGCTTTCTGACGTATGGAACTTTGACCAAAAGATATACAAAGCCCAGGAAATTAAAATAACATTTTAGTCTTCCACCAAAATGAGTACTGCTGTTTGTTTTATAAGAACTCATACCTGGGAGAAAACCAAACCTGGAAAACGTTAATCTATGTATGAAAGCTCATTAAAGATATACGACTGAAATGACCCTCTTGGCATTATGGGAATAGATTTGTTTGGAGTGAAGTAGCTGTCAGGACAGTGTGGTGCTTGTACCACTATTATGGTTAGGTTTCTCTTGGATGAAAGAGCATTCCAGGGAAAGGGCACCTCCAATATAAACTTCTCTAGAGTTTTGAAGGAACCCATTTTAAATAACTCCAGTCAATGGCTGGCATCACTGCCTGGGGAGATCATTTCATATGAAGGTGTTACAGCCTGATGCTCAGCAAATTTTTGTGTTCTCACAAAGCATCAGATTGTCCACATCTTTTGTCTCAAATACTAAAAAAAACACAGGATAGTATGTAGGCACAAAGCTATCAGAACCACAGAGAAAGGCTCACCTCTCCTATCACAAGAAATCTCCATCTATCAAAATGGTCATAAGAGCTTATAGCGCTACAAAAATGCTACAACTGCTTGCACTGGGGTTTTAAAGTGAGGAAAATAAAACCACAAATCTTTCAGTCCACATGCGCAGCCTCCTACTAAAAAAGCTAACAAAGAATATCTTCTTTGCTCTTTTGGCATCACGGACTTTAGCAGTTAACTGGCAATAATCTATTTGG
This sequence comes from Aviceda cuculoides, assembly GCA_035590195.1. Taxonomy (NCBI): domain Eukaryota; kingdom Metazoa; phylum Chordata; class Aves; order Accipitriformes; family Accipitridae; genus Aviceda; species Aviceda cuculoides. The sequence goes on from JAVJGG010000032.1 coordinate 22,070,775, forward strand.
ATAGTTAACAGTAGCATGACAGGTTGATTTACAGTTTTAGGATACGCTTCCCATCCTGATGTGCCTCCCATTTAAACACACAATAAGCGGAGCAAAATTAGTGTAAGAGATGCAAAGTTAGGTAGTAAATAGCAGCTGAAATGGTTTTACTAAGTTTTCAAGAATTAGGAGGAAGCTTTAAAAAATTGCCTTCAGAGCATTACAGAACATCAAATGCTCCTGTACTATACGGTAGCCATAATAATTATATATAAAAATATTAATGGAAATGATTCAATGATAATGCAGTAAGTAGTACATACAGCAACACAAACAATTAGTGAAAAGACAGAAAGGGGGAAGAGGAAGAACTGTACCACAATTACAGTCTGCAAACGCAAATCATGGTGAATTATCTAGGGCCAAAACAGTACGAAATCAGGAAAAGCAAAAAGTCACAATGCAAATCAGGAAAATACAGTTCATTGCTGGAAGAGTTTGGACTGATTTATCTATTTTTTAGGACTATAGAGAAAGAGTTGCTACTTGACTTAAAAGCTAGACTAGACAATATACTGGAAAACAGATTACAAGAAAGAAGCCACCTTTCTACAGGTAATGATTAGACCCAACATACCAAAACACTTGCTTAGATTGGTCTGCTTGTCAATGAAAACCTTGGCAGAGACGACATTTCCAAATGGCATGAACATCTGCAGCAGATCCTGATCCCCAAACTCCTGGGGGAGATGGTAGATAAACAGATTGGCTCCCTCTGGACCTTCAAACAACAAGTAGGAATACAAATTCAGAAAGAGCATGGATAACATAGGCCTACTTCACAAAAAAAGGTGAAAGAGCCATTCAAGCCAAATTTTCTATTTAAAACAATGAAACTGCTGTTTGCACTTCTGCAGAGTACTTGATTCCAGAATAAATCAGCATGACCCTTTGCTGGGATTGATCATTCAAATAATTCTAGCGCTCTCTCACCATTTTTGCTTGTAATTTCCACATTATGCCAAAACTGGTTCACAGATCTTTGCTGTAATGAAAGCTGATCAGTAAATTTGAGACCTAGATGCTGAGTAAATAAAAAATGGCTACGCGAAGCTTGCAGCCCAAAGAAACTAAGGAAATATCAATACAAAATACAAATAACTGCATTACTTGGAATCTGACAGATTCTTTTTCTAAACATCATCCTACATTCTGCTGAAAACTTACTCCTACATTCTTTATTACTTTACACTACATGTTACATTGATTCTGAATCTGAAGATTGAAGAGACTGGCATTAAGTATCTGTGGGAAGAGGTGAAGGACCAAGAAAACAACATTAAAACCACAACTGATTCTCTGACAGTGGGATGTATCAGGCTGCAGACTCATACTCTCCTGTCCTCCAAGAAAATGGAGGAGTACGATTACTAAGCATTTAAACTAGACAAATCCTGAGGGAAACCTCCTGATGTAAAAACTACTTTGGACAGCCCTTAACAGAGAGACCTCAAAGGTTTTCCTTCTTTATCTTCAGCAACTCTAGGATTCTAAAAAATGCCGTCAAATAAAAGCTCTGCAGATAAGGTGCCTGCAAGGGCTGAGCTTGTCCTTTTGAAAACCCCTCTTAAGTTGTTTCTACAACTTTCTGCCTACCTTCTTTTTGACTTCCCGCTGCACCAATACTCTGCTGTGTTAAGAGACTCTGGTTATAGAGTGTGGGCAATGCAGCAGCAGCATATTGCTGGATTCCAGAATAAGCCTGCGTAAGAGCTTCCATTGTGCTACCTGTCCCATTTGAGAGACCACCACTGCCAAGTCCTCCATTTAAGGCTGCCATTCCTATATAAGAAAGAGGAAATAAAGATGACTGAGTACCTCCACTGAGCCAGATCGATTACCTTTCAAATACCCTGCACTATTACAAAAAGCTGGGAGCAGAGAAAAACCCCCACAGAACTAGCACAGCCTGAGGAATAATACTCAGCTATTCCCCCACGCCACCACGACACATCGCTTACCTGCTAAAGAGCTAACGTTGAGGCCTGCTGTAGCCCCTGCCAGTGTCTGCAATGCTCCAAGAGAAGCCATTGGATTAACAGAGGAGCTGCTACTGGAGCTAGGTGAGGAACCTGCTATTAAAATAAGATAATTAAACTTCAAGCAATATTTTTTGGTCCTGGTAATTCAACTTCTTCATTAAGTTATTTCTGTAGAGAAAGCTAGTAAGGAGCAGATCAAGGCAACACAGTATATTTTATGTAAAAAAAAAAAAAAAAAAAAATCCCCAAACCCACACAACTCAATTGGTCATACTGCTTATATCTTCTAATCCCTTCCCAGATTTTTGAAAAATTTCTACTTCATCATAATGTCTACTCTTTGCAGCAATAATAATTTCATTAAGACACCTAAGATTCAGACAATATATGAATGGTAGCTGAACTTTGTACCTCAATATAAGGTGACCAGCAGCAATGCCCCTTTCCTGCTGACTGAAGTGAGTAAGAGTCACTTGCTACATATTAACATGTCTCCCTGAAACATCACACAAGGTGAAAAAGACCTGAAACACGGATACTAGGGACACTAAAGAAAGCTCTGGTCAAACAGAACATACGGTTTTCCCATACTGCCAGAACAGGAACAGCAGATGGCCAGATTATTCTGATACATGAAGTAATTTTTCCATTAAAAAGCCCGCTGCAGCAGCTGGGGCTATGGCCAAGAAGAGTCTTGGAATGTACATCCAAAATACATAGTCATCCTCTGTTGAATGTGCCACTAACATCTTCCACCATGTTTACTCAGTAAGAGAAGTCTACAGATACAGTACCTAGCAGAGTACCAGCTCACATGGCCTACAAAATTCTACAGCTGGTAGAGTTAGTTCTACAGAAATAGACATCAAAACCAGGAGAAAAAAGGTTGCCAAGCTGGTGTATCAAAAGAAACACAAGTTCAAATTAAGGTCATCTACAAAGATTATGGACATGATAAAATAAGAAAAGAATAGTGTTTTTATGATTATATAGCAGTGGTTTTCCTAACAGGTTTGTGGACTAATTAGAAATCTGAACAAAGTAAGTAAAAGCTATGCATATTGCTATTAACCCAGAAGTTTAAATTTACTGCACAAGATGCACTGGAAAATTACAAATTAAAAGATACTGAAGACTGGTGCTGTAGAAGCGGCTTGTAGTCTGCTTTCAAGAGGAATGTATCTGTCTGACCAAGTGGGTAACAGAACTGAAATTCAGGCATTTTCAATTTCCTTTGTGTTTCTCATTCTCAGTTATGCTGTGTACATCCATTAAAACTTTCAAAAGAGTTGTTAGCAACTTTCAAGCAGATTCACACAGACTATATATTCACCTCTTCATATACGTGGCACAAAGTCTCTGCTGGAGCGGAACATGGTAACTATTTAAATGAAATACAGCAAACTTGCATAACAAGCCCCAGCAAAAGCTGTACCTAACAAAAGCAGTTGCTCCTAACAAAAGCAGTTGTTCCTAACAAAAACTGCATGAGAACCCAGGGAGCTGCAATTCATATCACTGTTTAGTTTTTGTACTGACAGAGGAAATGATAAACTTCCTCTAGGAAAAGTTCTAGACAAACTCTCTTAAGTCAGAAATTGAAAAGCAAATGTCCCAAACTTTATTGTAAGATGCTTACTCCGAAGAAAAGGAGAAACTTCCCGTCTTACTATCAGTGGCATACTAAATGTTGGCAAAATACAGAGAACAAGTTACAGTATAACCCTTAAGTTGGTAGAAAAAAACCAGCACAGCTGGCTGAATAAAAGCCAGTGTTCAAAAATTATACAGCTGCCTCGATTTTAGAGTAGCACTTGTTTCTGTAATACTTCATTACTAATTTGCATAGATCAGACACATTTGACAGATAAGAATACCATTTAAAAAAAACCAAAACCAAACCAACACAAAACTACAATAAAATAGTAGTGGTATGAGAAAAAAGGAACAAAGTCAAGGCTAGAGAGCAAAGTAAAAGAGAGAATGGATGCCTTCCCTACTTTAAAAAGGTTGTGGTTTTAAATAAATTAATTTAAACCACTACAAAAAGCTGAAAACAGTTATCTTATTTTAGCTGACTTTATCAGAAATCTCTTTAAGCAAAACAGGAAATGCTTTAATACTGAAAACACTCAAGAAAATTTAACACTGTTCGGTTTATTTTTTTATCATGTATATAGGAATTGCTGTACCGAGTCAGCACCCCATTTCTGATGATGACTAAAGGCAGATAAACAACAGTAGAGCAGAAATACAGGGCAATTACAAAGGAATACTTCCTAGGTATAGTCTATGTACCAATGCAGCAATTTGCAAATCAAGGATTATTTTCAGCCAAGGGCAATGTCTTTCTATTAAAAGTAAGATTTTCATTAATTTCAGTGCATTTTGAACACCAAATTGTTTGACTCTACTATGTTCTAAGGCACAAGTTCTGCAATGTTCATGCACTATGCAAAGAAATATGTCTGTTTATTTTTGAACTGTAAACTAACAACTTCACTTGATATCCTGTAATTCTTGTCTTGAAATATCTAACGACTGGTCTGTCCCTATGCATCTTCATCACAACACTAACGTATTTGTAGGCTTCAATCACATCCTCCTCCCATGTCAGTCTTCCATTTTTCAGGCTCCCTTGTTGCTCTTAACAGGGAAGGCATTCCACAGTTCTAGTCATCCTTTCTGTTCTTCTGGGTTTTGTGTATTATTTTAGATCAAAACCCAGCACAGTAACGGGGATGGAAAACCAATATAGCTTTATACATGTTCTTTACTCCAACCCCAATTCTTAACACTGTTTCTTTGCAGTTTTTGGTGGGTGGTGGGGGTTTTTTTTCTGGTTTGTTTTTTTGGGCTGTTTTTTGGTGTTTTTTTTTCTTTTTTTTTTTTTGCTTGCTACTGAGGTTATGTTTCCTTAGATCCATCTACTGAGTTATATCTAGTCAAAAGGCTAACTCTAAGAGAACTAGTTGAAAATACCTGAAAAGGTTTTCAGAAAATTTGAATATGTTGTAAAGAATAGATAGGAAAGATAACAAAACTTGGACAAGAACATCAACTACCAACTTACGGAGGTAGGTAAACTGAGGGAACAGTAAGTCTGTCCTAATTCAGTCATCTAGCATTCAAGCAATGAGCTAAAGAGCACTAAAATTCAGACAATGAATCTGACTGAACTGTACCAGAATTAGTTCCAGTAAAAGCACAAAGACTATGATGTCTCTGAAAACAACTTTGCTGGAGACACAGTAAGGCCAGCAAAGTCACCTAGTCTTTGCTGGACCTTTGATGATTGCCTTTGAAAGGAGGAGAAATGGAAACATACATCAGCTTTTGCAACCATTCTATTTTGCCCTGGAGCGGACAATTCTTACTGATGTCCAAGTTGAAAAGATGGCAGACAAGACACTCCAATCCTGAAATACTTCTCTAATATTTTCTTGAATGTCCCTTTCACAAGCTAGCAGCTTAAATGAGTTTATCTAAGGCCACAGTCTCTGTAATATGGATTACCTACCTATAGGTGGATGCAGCAGCAGTCTGTTCAGTTCCAGAGAGTAGCTGCTTTATTGCAAAGCTGAAGGTTTTGCTCCACCTTATTCTACATCAAAATACACAATACTACTTGGAAATACCTAAACCAAAATCACCTGAAATGGGTAGGAAGACAGCATAACCAGCACAACAACAATACTTAACACCTCTGAGTTCAACCATTCTGACATGTAACCTATCCATAGTCCACAGACTCTGAACTGTGTGGGCTTCCAAGTTCCCCAAACACAAAAGGTATCAGTGCAGATGAAGAAAAAATCAAAAAGGTAACTACACATAATGATTTGTCGGGATTTTCCCACCAATTATGCAATTTGAGGACAATCTGGGACAGAGGTCTAAATAAGCATCAGGTGAACATTTGGATGACAGATGGATAGAAGTCAAGCTGGTAGTCATCTCATCTGCAGTTAAGTTTAAGAGGTAATCACAGCAGATGTTGCCATATGTCCCACAGCCGAGGTAGGCGTTTACTAACACATGGTACTGAACAGCTATATATTGAGGTTTTTCAGGCTTGAGGTATGGTTCAGGAAGGATGCTCTGAATGTGTGGAGTCCAACAGCCTTCTATGTGAATACATACAGTGTGAATGCGCATATAAATATTAATCAAAAGATAATTTCAAGTTTGCTTTTATAAGAGATAATAGCTAGTTTTGAGTAAAGAGTTAAAACTGAATGCTGGCTGTACACATTGAGGCCTACCCTTCCTCCAATTTAAGTACAGTTTTAAAAGGTGAAGCATATTCATACCTCTAATGAAAAGCACTGAAACCGTTTCAGAGTTTGATGTCAGTGACTACATATAGACCACATATCCTCCAGAACTTCTCATTTCTTTTGAAAAAAGTTAATCTCTACTCTTCAAAATTATACTTGAAATTAAGTTTAAAGAGCAATACAACAGTGACTGCTTCATGTTACAAGCCTGTGAAGAGTGAACTGACTGATACATCTGTATAGGATATTAATTCAAATGACCCACCATGATTACTTGGTTGTTGACACACAAACATTTATTGATACGACTGGCTATCAGAAAGCTGTTTGGATTCAGCACAGAAGGTACTTAAAAATGGACTGCTCCCCACACCCTAGCCCCTCCACCAGCATGATCAAAAGTAGAACAGAGTCCTGAGATATAGGTCTCATCAAGGGAAAAGGAACCTGCAAAGTGCTGCAGAACAACCAAAAATCATGGAGGGGAAACCAATCACAAAGAATCACATGATAGCAGCATAACTTCAGTTAAAAGGGACCTTTGGGGATCACCTAGTCTAATGGTCTGCTCTGAGCTGCTCTAACCTCTGAGTTTGGCCAGCCTGCTGAGGGTCCTTTCCAATTCCATTCTGAACCTCTGAAGTGATGGAGATTCCACAGCCCCTCTGGTACCTGGTTCCTGAGCTTAATCACTCTCACCATTGATTTTATTTTTCTTTTATACCCAGTCAAAATTTTCTCTGTTGCAGCGTGTGCCCATTGCCCTTGTTCTTTCACTGTACACTTCTGAGAAGATGCTGTCTCTGCCTTTTCTAGCACATCTGGCATTAGAACTTCACAACTTGCCAGTCCCTTTTCCCACCTCAACAAATCAGAGAACAAACTTGCTCCAGTCAGTAGACGAGAGAGCCAATAAAGAAATCTTAGTTCTAAACACTGGTCACAGCAAATTGTAACCTGACAATTCAGGTTCTGCTACTGCATGAGGAAATACGGGAGAAATTCTCAGATATATTCACCTTCATGCTTTCTCTGTGATGAAGCAACATTAGTGGGTTATAAATGCACCTCTTCTATAGCCTCAAATCTCTGTTGTTGGTTTTTTTTTTTTAATTATTGAATAGGATACCATAGGTGGGAGTCAAGATAAATTTTAAAGTTTTAATCTTTAAGGATTGCAGACCACAACGTTTTTATGTTTAAAAAAAAAAAAATCCTGTCCAGCAACAGAACACTCTTTGAACTGAATTCTTTCTCGGGGATTTCTCTAAGTAGAAAACTGTGCAAAGCACCCAAGGTTTAACTCCTGATCATGTGACATAAGGTTTTCTAAACAGCTTTTCCTTGTAATCTCTTTATAATCTCTTAGTCCAGCTCCTTGGTCCTCCTACGCAATACAAAAAACTACCTGTGGAAATTTAAAACACACCCCAACCCCCTACAGTCTCTCACAATCACAGGTGAGGATGTCAACTCTGTAGGCTGGATTTCAAAACTGGATAAGCAATTTGGCTTTTTATGAAAAACAAAAAAAACAAAATCAAACCCTCATACCACACTGTAAATACTGGAAAACTGACACCCTGAAAATACAGAGTCTCCCTCCCATATCAGGATTTAGAAATAACTGAAAATAGGACAGAAGTAACTGAGTAGGATACTGATCCTCATTTGTGGTAAAAAGTGAGCATGTCTGATATAAGCACAATTTAATTTATTTTATTTTTTGGTTTTGTGTTTGTGGCATGTAATGATCACATTTAACAATAAGGCAGCAAAAGAACACTACTTGGACATTCTAGCCTCTCTGGATAACGTACATAACTTAAAAGTAAAAAAAAGCCCAAACCCAAAAACTCCAAACCAAAAAAAAAAAAATCCAACCCTAACAAAAATGAAACTACCTCATACACTCCGTTCTAGACAACCGCTTTCCAATAAATGTGCTAAGGGTCTGTTTATTCTACTTCTGTGAGGTTGTTGTAGTATCCTTGTCTTCTTAATGTCAGAGGAATATAAACTGTACTGTTCTAGTGCACAGAATGCATTACATTATGCTTAAGGTATCTTCTCTCTGCATGTCGAAAGGAACAGCACGTATCTGCCACAGTACCTGCCTGAAGTCACACATAAAGCAAGTATGTGATGAGATTATAATAACGTGACTGGACAGAGGTCACCTACCTTTCTGCTTCATGATGGCCTCAAAAATTCTTTTTACTCTAAATTAATCTGGCCACTTGGAGGAAGGAACACAGCAGGTAAAGAAGGCTTTGCTGGTGGCAGAGATACCTACCCTGAACAAAGGCCAGTGAATCTACTAAAGAATCAACATGAAAATGACAAAAAGCGATAGACAAAACAGGTGACATCTACTCTGAAAGGACTCCTAAGGCAATCCACGTCAGAGCACACTACAACATAGGCAGTCTCTTACCTGAACTGGTGAGAACGCTCAGGGGACTGCTGGAGGAAGTGAGTGCAGCGGTGCCACTCGGTGTGTTCTGAGCTGCACTGGCCGCAGCTGCTAATGCAGCCAGGTTCTGTAATTGCATCGCATTCAGTCCTGCAACACATTGAAGAATGCACAGTTTCTCCTACAAGAGTCACCATCATCCAAGCCTAACAGATCCAGCAACCTCAGCACATCACAGGAGAAATGGAAAGGAGCTTAAAAACAACAGGCTTAATCCTGGTTACTGATCTTTTCTACATTGCGAATCCTTGTTATAACCAAAAAAAAGTTTTCCTTTGCTCAGATAGATGAATTTTGATTAAAGACCAGGTAGTCATGATCCCAGATATAGACTCCAGAGCACAGAAATTTTCAAGCAGTGTTCTCTCCAGTCACAAAAGCACAGCAGCTATAACTGAGAGTAAAGCCAGGGTCTGACAGCTCATCTGCAAGCTAGAGAACATGTCTAGACACCAGGCCAATAACCTCCTCTTCTCGTGTCACTCCACTCTCTTTGTATGGGCACAGCAGTAATTGCAGAATTCTTTCAAGAAGGCCTACACACCACAGTGGCCACAAAGTCACACCTTCAACCCACCACCAGCTGAATACCAGCATGGTTTGTTTGGTCCACTTGACAGCTCAGAAGCAACAGTCATTTGTGAAACAATGTTAAGTGGCAACTCCTGACCATAAGATCAGCCAACGTACACGTAGGCTAGTCAGCTGGTCGAAACTGGTAAGGAAAACGGGAAACATCAGGCATGTTGTAGGTAAGCAGCCAGGAATACCGCAGGTGGAAGAAAGTATCCCTGCGCTCATGAACTTTTAATGATCAATTTACTCATCTGACTCACCTTAATTTTGAGTCATAATTTTTGAATGAAACCATTCGGTCAGTACTGACACTGTAGTTGGCCGCCTTATCCTGCCATGGAATTACCACTAATATCAATCTTCTCTGAATTCTGTATTTTAGCCATCCTTCGGTAGGCTAGCTCCATTCTTCCAATTCTGCCTCTCTTCCCTTTTTCCTCATTTCCCTTTTTTGTCTCTACCTTTGCTTATTCTAACAATTCCTCCTCTTTTCATCTGACTTCAGACAATCCCTAGTAATTCTTCCCTACAAAATTAAGACCAAAATTAAATTAATCACCATTCATATAACAACATCAAAACGTCCTAGGCAGATGTGGCACCTCATCTTTTGGATGCTTAGTAAGTGCTTGGTGACAAAGCACACATCTCAAATAATTAAAAATCTCAGTTTTTTAATTCAAGTATGTAAACAGACAATATAGGAATATAAGCGACAACACAGTATAAACTATTTATTTTCTAAAAAACTTATACTACCTTTAGCATAGTTTGTTTTGGGTTTTTTATCTTTTTCAATCGTTTTCTCTTTGTGACAGGGTTTCCCCAGCCACGTTTAGTGCCTGAAACAAGAGGATTCTGCCTTTATTCAGATTCTCAAGGTGCCACTGTAGCACAAAAGCACAAAGTTAAAACCAAAAATTTATATATGTTTTTATTGTGCTACAGAGAGTTAAAAGTGCAAGTGTTAGAGCTAGTGAAGAACAGAGCAGCTTGCTTCCTTTCTGAAGCAGTTTGGCACGTGCGCACTGCACCTGTCCTCTTGTCATCACATTGTTTTCCCATCTGTTTTCAAACAGCGTCAAGATTAAATTTTGTCTACAAAGTCTGATATAGTTTGGGACCTAATTACCTACTTAATTTTTCTTTCTATGAATTTCAAGAAAGGCGATCAGCTGCGATATTAACAGGACTTTGAAACTAAAACTCTTTCTGTGAAGAATCACAGACTTGGAATAATTCTTTCAAAACACCATGCAACATGCTATTTATACATCTGAGTTCTCAATTTTTACGTTTTGGGGTTTTTTTTGGTTTTGTTTTGTTTTTGGTTTTGTTGTGTTTTTTTTAAATAGTGAAGACAGAATTATCCTGGAAATTTCATAGGCAATCTCAGCTAGTTAGTCCCTTCCCCACCCCAGTCCTTATTGCAGAACCAATTTACATGAACTGCAGTACTGTTTTTCTCCTTTGTTACCACTTGCTTTTAAACAGACATGAAGAAGGGAGAAAAAACAGTACTGTGCACGTAACAAAATCTATTATAGATCACCACCACACAGGATGTTAGTGAAACTGATTTTTTAAAAAATTGCTTTTGGCAAGAGTCTTAGATCCAAGCTCTGAAGAAGTCTAATATGAAAAAAGTAAACATATGAAGCTAAGGTTAGAATCAACCTCAAGTATAAATCAAAGTTCTTACAGTTGAAAACATATCACTTTACAA
>JAVJGG010000032.1:22081917-22102406 GCA_035590195.1 Aviceda cuculoides
CTTAACACTTTTAGATCGACCTCTGCACAGACAGGGCATGTAATATTGTGAACTACCGTACAACCCCAAGAGGCAATTTTAAAAGCTTAAAATGTTCAGTATTAAAACCAAAACTATAGTTTTTCTGCCAGCAGAAGAATTCAGACAACGTGGTGAATGGAGTTACTAATGTGTTTTATTATTCCCTACCCTGTGAAGACAGGAGGGACAATCAATTTGCAGTCCCAGTACTGCTATACTTAGTGAATATTCTGACTAGCAGTCCACAGCAAGGAATTTGGCTCATACCTACTAAACTGATATTTTCCTAACAGCAATGATGTAATCAATTGTAATTCAAACGAAGGAATTGAAGAACCTGAATGAAGGACTAGTTCACATTACTACCAACACTGCATTTTTCAACTTTCATGTACTTAAGAACAAAGAATTTAAAATGGGAAACCTAAGAATCCATTATCACTGAAACACGCATTAGTGCTTACTTCAAAACACAAGGCTTCATGTATGCACCTGTTTGGATAAAAACAAATACACAGAGCCATCTTTTTGTACCCATAAGGGAAGATAGTTTTAAATGCCAGAGGTAGGGGAGATTACCATCATACCACAACTTACCTTGGGGACAATAGTTAACTAAGATTAAGAAGGAACATCCACACTTGTAGCAGAGGATTCCTGTCATTCCAAAGGAGTGGGTAATCTCAGGACTACTTATTTCAAATTAGGTATATGTTTCTACAGCCTTTTGGCTACTTTCTCTACCCTCCTCCTCTTTCCTTTGGCACTGAATTTGTCTTCTGGTTGAAAAAACTCACCTCCCATTGGGTGGAGGCTGCTCAATGTGTTCAGGTTCCCAGAAGACGCAGCTGCTGTCTGCTGAAGGAGCTGCAAATAAAGCTAGACATTACACCAAAAAACAAAACAAGAGTGAGAGTGAGGGCTGGCTCCGCTTCTGGGAGAAACTGCATCACACCACAGCCAGAGCGCCGTCACAAAGAGAATTCCCACTGCCCATGCATCACATCACAGCAAAGCGTAAAGAGAATTCCCCTTAAACAATACAGCCAGAGCACCACCATAGTGAAAATCCACGTTGCCCATGCGTCACATTGCAGCAAAGCAACAGCACGATGCTTTCCACACTCAACATAATCAGTGTCGAGGGAAGTTTATAGCTAATTCACCAAGACAAAAACAGTAGAGTCAGTAGTGAGAGAACTCCTACTCAAAGCACCTCAGGCAGGATTGCCACCCCGAAGGATATACTACCTCAAGCCAGACTTCACAGCCGACACTGCCAGCATAGGACAAATGGCAGATGACACACCAAAACCAAAGAGCCACCATGAGAGGGAACCCCCTCCACTCTCCTTAAGCACAGCAGCCATGAGAGAAATTTCAAGCCTCAGCTCAGAAGCTATTTAGAGGGATTTCCTATTCCTACCTCCATTAACTAGGTTACAAAAAACTCCTATCTACCAAACATAAAGCAGTAGCAAAAGCAAGAACGCTCCAAGTTCAACAGTAACCGTACCAAGAATGAGATGAAATTTTCCTTTTCTGTTCCCCAGACCTTATATTGCATGACTACAGTTCTCATAGCTACTCTGACAACCAACATGAGCCAGAGCACATCAAAAAAAGTTTATGAAACATTATGAAAAGTTTACCCTTTGGGGACCCAGCAAAATCAACTAAAATCAGTGAAAAACAGCAGACTACCTTCTGTTCTGTCATTTTTGCTAAAGAGAGTGATTTCTCTGGATTTTCTGTGAGGGTTTTTTTGTTGCTGCTGGTTTTTTTGTTGTTGTTTTGGTTGGTTTTTTTTACTGTGCACTGTTAGCTGCTTGGTGCTTCCAACCTGATCACCTTTTCTATTTGGACAGCACCAAGTACTGTTCTAGGTTTCACTGGAGGGGGATGAGAGAAATAAAGGCTGAAAAAGGAAAAATGGAAGAGGAATACAAGAACTATGTAATCAGATAGACATGAAAAGGGCATTTATATGGGTAAACACTGAGGCCATAACACACGAAGAAAATCTTCCCAGCACAAAGTCATTCTACAGAAGACCGGGGGAAAAAGTTTCAGTAGTTAGGGCTACAGTGACTGGGCTTGAAATCCTCACTTACATGTATCCTGACTAGCTGTCAGCACGTAACTTAATTTCAGCCTCCTCCTCCACAAAATGGGGATTAAGAACCCTGCTCCTACCTATCAGGAGCCTTCTAAAAATGAACAAATCAAAGACTAGAAGACAGTCAGACCCTGTAATCCCTGAAGAGATGAAAAGAACCCAAATGAGAAACTCACTGCTAAGTATTGGGGTCCAAGTGTGTTGAGACCAGCCAGGTTTCCCCATACTGAGGCAGCACTGATCTGTTGCATTTGTTGCTGGAGTTGCTGAGCAATTCGTTTCTGCTCTTTGTCCTTCTGCGTGTCTGCAAATTTTACCACAATGGGAGAAGAGCAACCCTGCAAACAGCAATTCAAACAATTACACACTTGCTATCCCCAGCAGTCACAAAAATACTGCATTAAGACCCAGTCATTGGAAGCATTCCCGTCCTCCCACATATATATATATTCAACAGTTCATTAAAGATTCAAAATCCCATTTGCTTTTATAATACTATTTTGTATTTTGGTATTTTCTCTGCAAATGAAGTTTCTATCTTGAGCTCTAAAAATAGGAGCAGAACAAACACAAAAGCCCAGGAGCAGCATTTGCGAAGAAACACACACTGCACTTATCCTTCTCTCTGCTTTCTAGTCCTCCGAACTCCACAGTGACTGCCTGACAAATTACATCTTCCCCTGACACCCACTAACTTGTTTTACCTCCATGGTTTGTGCTTGGTGCATTGCTTTGATTGCTGTTTGTGCCATGGCTCTTGTTGTAAAAGTCACAAACGCACAACCTGGGGAAAGAACAAAAAGGAACCAAGTAATTCAATACAGCTGCAATTATTGGGATGAATAAAGCAATTAAAATGCCTGGGCAGGGGGTGGGGGCAGGAATCACAGAAAGAGCCAAAATGCCACCTTCGAGTCACAAAAGGCAGCATCCAGCAGAGAACGTTGAACTATCAAGCTTACCTCGGCTCAGGCCATCTGGGCCCCGTAATATCCTGCATTCTTCAATCTGCCCAAAGGGGGAGAACATCACTCGGATATCATTTTCATTGCACTTCTTGGATATCATTCCAATAAACAACTTCCTATCTTCTACTGCTAAGAAATCAAAAGATAAGAGTATTACCAGCAAATATGCGCTTAGTAGATCTTACTTTGTCAAGTCTTCTCCATCAACTGCAGTTATTTCCCTTGCATTTAGGGTAGGGGCTTGTCAAAATCAGATTCCCAATAATGGAATCTCTACAATTTAAGAGGATGTATATGCAATACCTCAATGAACCCGAAGGATGCCTGTTTTATGATATTTTAATGTTTACATTTTCCTGACTGCTTCTCACTTGCAAGCCTGTGAACTGCAAGAATGTAAGAAAAGGGAAAAATACATCAGATTCAGCACTTCCTTGTATCTCCTATGTTCAGTTCCGGGTAAGTGAGAGAAGACTTGTATGTATTTTACTGGACTATTTTCATCCTCTCTCCTCTATCTTTAGACTACCCACATACCTAACTGTATCTAAACAAAAAAGCCTCTTTATCATGCCAATCACATAAATTTAGATCTGCCTATTTCCCCATGCTCCTGTCTCAACAAGGGAAGCAACAGCAGTTGCTAAAACAGAACAGTTTTAGTTCTGTTTCAGATTCATCCATTCTGATCTGTACCAAAAGCATTAAAATAACACCTCAAATCAGAACGATGGACTGTGTGTTACTGTATCTTGCTCCTAAATGCTGATGCTACTAAATACATTGAAGTTGAAGAATACCTTTCAGTGAGCAGACTATTTTAAAATAAATGGTCCAGAAAGACACTTCTCTTAACTTCTCAGTTAGTGATTACTAATGTCAGTTTAAGGTCACTTAAGGGAGTGGGGTAAATTCAAATCCAGAGCAGAACTTTATACTTCTCATTTTACTTATTTAAGGATGCTAATCACCTTTGAAATACTTGCTTTTAAAGGATGAAGCAAATTATGCAGAATACCATTTGGAAATTTTAAACAGTTTGCAAATACAACATTCATCACAACATAAAATATAATATGATGAAGGCTGTAGCACAATTTGAAGCTTCAAGAAAGTCTTCTCCTGTTTAGTGCCATGGTGAGGGGAAATCAACTTATTTGCTGAGTCTTCTATGGTGTTGAAGAGGAAAACTCCCAACTATTCCAGTTGACATGACTAACTGACTACTAAATCTTAAGTTTGTACCCAGTTCACTTTCAAGCTCTTAAAGCAGAAAGCTGCTTTCAAATCCTTTTTGCAGTCCATTTTAGTTCAAGAGATCCATAAACCCTTTTATTAACGGCAAGTTAAAATACTTCAACCAATGCTTTCTATTTTCACCTACACCTTTTACTAAAACTCATATAATTATATAATAGCCTCAGAACTGTCAGCCTAAAATTCCATTACACACTTCTCTCCTCTTTCCATTATTTCCTCAGGATATCCGTGTGTGTGTACAATGCAAGATCAATTTTAGTTTAGAGAACCTATTCTGTTCTCCTCCAACAATATTTCACAAGAGTCACTCCTTTCTAGTTATATTTACACAGAAACATATTCTATATACACATGGAGGAATTTTTGGATGGAATTATTCCCACTGTATGTTACCCGTATAGCCCATCTTGTGTTTTCATTTATCTTAAGATGTAAGCTTTCTGGAACCAGGATTATCTTCTCCATGATGCAATGCTAATCTTATAGTAACTATGGCAAATGAAGAAAATAAAATTCAGCCAAGCCTAAAAAGGCTGAAACTACAAGACGGTAAACACTTACTTTGCTTATCTTGCAGCAATATATAGACACACACATCTGAGCACGTATGTATGTACATACATAAAGTCATCATGGAAATACATGGATAAATCACCATTTACCCAATAGCAGATGCTAAATGTCTTAATCCATCTGAAATAGCCAATGTGCAGAATTATTCACAGTTTTTTCTCTACTGAACTGTTGTGAATTCTCTATCTCCCTTATATACTACAAGAAGAAGTTTTGACTCCCACCCTAGCTGCAACAGGCCTTGCTTCAAATTGGTCAAGCACTTGAAAAAGCATTTCTAGATTTCATAGAATCACAGAATAGTCTGGGTTGGAAAGGACCTTAAAGATCATCTAGTTCCAAGCCCCTGCCATAGGCAGGGATAACCTTCCACCACACCAGGTTGGTCAAGGCCCCATCCAACCTGGCCACGAACACTTCCAGGGAGGGGGCAGCCATCTCCTCTCTGGGCAACCTGTTCCAGTGTCTCACCACCCTCACAGTAAAGAATTTTTTCCTAATATCTAACCTAAATCTACCCTCTTTCAGTTTAAAACCATTATCCCTAGTCCTGTCACTACACTGCCTGTTAAAGAATCCCTCCCCATCTTTCCTGTAGGCTCCCTTTAGGTACTGGAAGGCTGCTATAAGGTCTCCCCAGAGCCTTCTCTAGGCTAAACAACCTCAAGTGTCTCAGCCTGTCCTCATTAAGGAAGGCGCTCCAGTCCCCTGATCATCTTCATGGCTCTCCTCTCTCGATCCACTTGTGCAGGTCTATGTCTTTCTTACGCTGGGGGCCCCAGAGCTGAACACAGTACTGCAGGTGGGGTCTGACCAGAGCAGAGCAGAGTGGGAGAATCGCCTCCCTCGACCTGTTCGCCCTTCTTCTGATGCAGCCCAGGATATGATGGGCTTTCTGGGCTGCAAGCGCACATTGCCACCTCATATTCAGTTCTTCATCCACCAATACTCCCAAGTCCTTCTCCACAGAGCTGCTCTCAATCCACTCATTGCCCAGCCTGTGTCCATGTTTGGGATTGCCCTGACCCAGACCTTGCAGTTGGCCTTGTTGAACTTCATGAGGTTTGCACAGGCCCATCTCTCTAGCCTGTCAAGGTCCCTTCGGATGGCATCCCTTCCCTCTAGGGTATCAACTACAGCACTCAGCCTGGTGTCATCTGCCAACTTGCTGAGGGTGCGCTCAAACCCACTGTCCATGTCCCCAACAAAGATTTAAACCACCTTAGCACAAAGAAGAACTCGCTGGATGTTTCCCTAACTGACAACATGGTTCCGCCACAAGCAGTGGGAGATACTGAGTCATGGAATTTTAGAGACATCACTTACGCTTCCTACTATACTGAAAACACACCGTTTTCTTTTTTTCTAAAAAAACCCCAAAAAACCAAAACAAAAAAACAAACAAACAAAACCCACAAACCCAAAAACCAAAACAAAAAAAACAACAAACCAAACCAACCAACCAAAAAAAAACCCCCCAGGTCTCCAATTAAAAAAGACTTCATCAGAAGCTGTTCAACAACAGGAAAATCTTCAAGCTTCCCTATTAGCACAAATGATGCCAAAGTCAGACTTTAGTAAAGCTTACCATTACTCTTTTCACTGTCAGCTGGTTTCATCTGGATAGGATGGTGCATCTGAAATGTAAAAAGATTATTTAATCCTAGATGCATTCACTTTATACTATATGAAATACATCTCACAAGAATTGTGGAATAAAGAAATGGTAGCCTAAATTGCCTCTACAGAAGGGCGTATGTAACAATACATAAATTTCTAGAAGAAATAAAAGCTTTCCTAACGATATGCCATCATTCCTCCCCAGAGAGTATTATAGGAGCCATGCCCACCCACTTCATTACCATATTATTCTCCCAAATGCTCCAGAATTCCTTTAAGATCTGTTATCATACAAATCTCATTACATTGCTCTTTGAATAGTTCTTTTAAAACATGATTTGAGGGCAAAATAACATATGTTTGTACATCAGTGGTGCCAGAGCTCAGAAAAACAAGGCGGAGTTGTGAAGAAAGCATAGCTCTTTGCTTACCCCTGGGAGGATCTTCATGTTGTGAAGAGCATTCTGTGCTTCTAGTGCAGCTTTACGGGTATAAAATGTAACAAAACAGCACCCTGCAATTGAAACAAAATGCTAGCCAAGAAAGAACACTATGAATCTTGACATGCGGTACAAAAATTGTGAGTCCCACTTCCACCCTTCCAATGCAAAAACGTACAACAAGTAGAAGAGGTTAGACGATGAAATAGGTAGGTACTACCAATTGTGACTGTTTAAAAGATTTCTAAGTGTAATAAAATGGGGTATATTAAGAACTGACCCAACATCACCAATACACGATTAAACAAACATTTAGATACATCTGCCAAATAATTGTTCGCTACTTCCATTATCAAACTCAATGATTATTTGCTAGTACCAAAAACTTACCTGACTTCACAGGAAATAACGTATTGCATATAACTGAACTGCAAATCCAGGTACAGCATTTAGTTATGATTTGATGTACACAAATGACTAAGACCTCGGTTTTATATTTTATCTGAAGCTGTGACTCTTCCAGCATCATTTTGATTGTATCACAGCATCACAATGATGCTCTGGAGCAAAACAATATTAATGTGATGTTCTGCTTTGCAATTATAATCTATACTCTTCGAGCATCCCCATCACTTCTGAGCTCTAAAAAAAAATTATGAATTTCCTCAGCTCAGCCAATGACTGGATCACAGTCCAAGTACAATTAGACACATACATTTAAAGACTGTAAAGCCTGGGCTTACATGCACACCTGGTCACACAGAGCTCCAACACACAGGGATGTCTGAGTAAGCGAACAACTAAGATTGTAACTATGTGAAAGCAGCTGAGACAACAAGTCTCACATGGGAAGTACAGAAGTTCTCACCTTTGCTTTGAGGAGGGTTTTGGCTCCTGTCCCTCAAGACATTAATTTCATAGACAGCACCATACTGTTCAAAAAGTTCTCTTAGATCCTTCTCACACCAGCTCCGTGGGACCTGACCCACAAACATCTTGATAGCATCTAGATCAGGTTGGTCTGGGTGATCCAGTGTGCCATTCATTTTCTTTGAGCTATGAAAAACAAAAAAGAATTTCTAGTTTATACCTTTCCACAGATTCTGGATGCTATTGCAGCTAGAAGCAGCATGCTTACAGCAAGATTAAAAAAAAATATATTTCTACACATATATAAGTGTATATGATTAAAATATACATATAAAGAGAGACTCTTGCACATTCCCAGTCCTGCATACCAGGGAATATTCAGAAGCGCTATTCACATTCATTGGCAAGCTGTGTACTTGGAAACCAAGCACTCTCTACACAGCTGTTTAAAACTTCACTAAACATTTGTTCCTATAATGTAGTCAACATCTGGGATTCAGGACATAAATCTGTTGAGATGACTGAAAAATATCAGTAGTGCAACCATCTAAGATTTTACAGAAAAAGACATCAGAACAGGAAGGAACCTAAACTCAGTCTACCCACAGACTACTGAAGTTATCAGTAACGACTGAAAATGAGATGATAACATTTTTTTATTGTTTTTTAAATGTGATTATCTGGAAGTGTTTCCCAGGGTGAAGATCCATCTTAAAACACAGAAACAGGTACAAATGAACAGGTGAGAAGTTTCATTAAAGGTTTACAAGGCAATAGCTCTTTCTGAAACTAGGGAGCTTTCAACAACACTTGGCAAAAAAACAGGCTTAGGTTGTACACAAACATGTTGGGATTGGGCAATCTCGTTAGACTGAATCAAGTCGAGTAATGGTAGGGTGTTAACATAGGAAAAAAAAGTCACGTAAACTACACCACCACAGAAATTCTGAGAATGGGAATCTTCAACAGGCTACAAGGCATTACATCTAGCCACACGAGCAGTTTACAGCCTACTCATAAAACCCTGTTACACTCCACCCAGCTAGTTGACAGCCATACACTGCTTTCTGTACTGACTCCTCATCGTTTGCCAAGTGCAACGTGAGGTCTTGTCATCGGTATCACAGCCTGGTATACCACAAGACCTATCTCTGTGGAAGACTGTAACAACACCCTATTGTAGCTATAGTGATTAGTAGGTTAAAATTGCTGACCAGCCCCTGTGTAATCTAGAAAGGGCATGGAGAGTGGAATAGTAACTATACAATGATTCCCCCCGCCCCCAAACTCTTTGTTGAAGAATACAAGTGACTTTCTTCCAGAGTAGTCAGCTCTCTTCATCCCTGCTTTTTCCTTTGAAGATAGTTTTTGAATAGCTTATTAACTGCATATTACAGTAAACAGTGTTCCTCTCACTGTCCATCTGCAATCACATTCCTCCCTGAACACAATTTAAAAAAAAAAAAAAAAAAAAAAAAATCCAAACCAGGTGATATGTAGTTAATTTTTCCCCTCAGTATGCTGCTGTTCAGAGCCTAAGGAAAAACTGATGCCAGGGAAAGCTCATAATTTTATAGCTGTATGAACAGACCTCAGAAACAACAAAGCTTCTTACTAGAAGGGAAGGGAATCATCATAAATCCCTTCACTTCTCTCTACCTTTCCACTCAGAAAGGGTCAGCACCTGTCTGAATAGCCAAGGCAAACAATACCTTTTACAGAGAGGTAAACTACCTCTTTTCATTCCCATTGAGAACAACTGGAAATCATTTACCCTCTTCCAATCCTAATTTTCAGCCCTGCCTTCTATGCCATGGGTAGCTTCAAGAGCATAGCATGGCTCCTGTTAACTGAGCAACTCTTAACATGACCTCAGCAGTATTCAAGGAATCTTTCATTCCTAATTAAAAGGTTTAGTCTGGAGTCATTAATAGGGAAGAACAGAAACTATTCTTCCAACAATTGATTTAAATAACTGATTTTATAACATCAGTACCTGCAACATATTACACACAGTACTGCCAAATAGCTTTATTCCTTAGTCCTCATCCATAAAATTATCAGGTCATTTTTCCCCCTCTATCCAGAATCCAACATAAATTGTCAGTGCCCAGTAGGATTTCTTCAAGAAAACAAACTGCAGACTCTCCTGTCTCTCTCCCCCTCCGGCCCCCCGGCAAGGGGAGCTCATCAGACAGCAGAGGCTTCAGAGACAGCAATTCCAACTGTCACTTTAGTTATAATCTCAGACGTGAAGACAAAATACTTACACAGGGCTAGCATTCAAGGAGCAATGGTCCACCATCATCTCTGGGAGGAAATCCAACTTGAAGGCAGCCATCACCTCAGTTTGTGACAAACTACTAACACTAAATCAGTTTATTGCCTAACCCCCAAACAACGCCACTTCCAAAAGTCCTGCAGGTCTTAACACTCAGCCACACAAAAAACACTCAAACCACAGAAACAGAAGCTCAGGGAGACCAGCAATAGACACCACAGAAACAGGCTGGACTGGGAAAGGGACATGGAATCCCAGATTAAAAAGGGGATGTGACCATGTGAAGGGAGGCTCAGCTTAATACACAATGAAAATGCTGATGCACTGGGCTTGTTTTGTGCAATTTTCCCTGGCGAAGCAGTACTGAGTGCACTGTCAGATAAACAGAGTGTCAGATCCATGAAGATAGCAATGGGTAACAGAGCAGAAAGAATACGAACTCCAGTCTTTCCATCCCCAACTAACTCCTTGCCTCCCAAAATGGCAGTCCAAGGCCTTGAGGTTCAGACAGACACTTCCCATATCATCAATATTAAGGTGTGAAGTCAAGAGGTTCCTTCACCATAAACATTTTCAATGGCTGATCTCACTCTTTTCACCTTGTACACTATTTTTGACACAGTCCTAACTTCTAGGGAGAAAAATGCCAACTAAAATGGTTCTCGGAACCTGCCAAAAAAATCAAAGCTAAGAAGACTGGATTACCAAAAAATTCCTTAACTGCCACAGAACATCAAAACCTACTCCTTTTATAGGAGCAATACATTCAAAACATACATTGTTCTGGAAGCAATACTTTGCCCATCATGCGTCTGTAAATCCAGAGATATACAGAGCCTATAGATGACATAGGAACAGAAAAACACAGTGATTTGCTGAAAACTGTTTGAGAGTCTTTCAAAACACTGATCGGACCACCTCAGTTGCTTCATCATTAAAACAGTAATAACATGTTGATCAAGGAACCGTGAGGTGTATTTATACACACAACACAGACCTCTTGTCAAATTTCCAATACCCAAACTAATGGGGAGATAATCTGGATAATACTGGATGCATTGGGAGATGCAGAAATACTTGATTGCTGAGTGCTGCAGAGGCAGCTGGGTGTGTCTAAGCACTCCAGGAGGGATAATTAATTCAAGTCTAACATGAATCCAGATAAGCCTTACGTATACGGTTGATACAACCACAAAATAAACTCTCAGAGCATCAAGGAATGCATGCTGGGGCAGCTGCCACCACTTCTCTCTTGTCTGTCAACGACTGCAACGTGCACTTGCCGCTATTTAGACCGGCCAGTATATACAGCTTGCTTTATGCTTGCATAGTTACAGCATATCAATTATTTTTTCATAAATAACCATTTCCAACCTCTGGAGAAAAAAAAAAAAAAAAAAGAAAGAACATTTCCAATCTTCTGCTTACAGTGAGGTTAATTAAAAGTTATTAAAAGGAGTTAGGCCTTGTAATACAAAGCGATACGCATGTTACTGCAAAATAAGAGAGGACGAGAGTTTAGCACACATCAGATATTCAACAGTAACTACTTCATGCATGCTCTTACTATGTGACAAATGCAAGAAAGCTTATTCTTTAATGAAAAAAGTGTAAGCTACCTGCTAAGCACCACTGTTAAGAGCATGCAAACAGGCACTAGGGAGCACAGATCCATTTATTAGCTTTCAGTAAATTGTTCATATCTACCTTCAGACACATCTTACGCACTTCCCACTTGAGAAATGCCATGTTGTGCAAAACACATCATATTCAAGTGTTAAATTGAGCCTGGAGCCCATTTTATGGATTTCTCTAATATGAGCCCACAGAGAAACACTTCAGATACATATGATTAGAAAAGCAGAAGATACTGTGAGGTTCTTGCCACTGTTCACATAAATCTATAGACCAACACTGTAAATTCTGGTCTTACCTACGAAGACTAGAATTCATTCCTTCTGGTCTTCCAGTCATCTCTAGCCTTTTTTAAACAGCCAGTAAAATACCCCAGCAGCCATGCTCCCTGTAGGTTCGATGAAAGATGATGCTGGCAACAGATACTCTAGAAAATGGGTTTTAGAAAGGTTCCTGAGATTGATTTGTTTACTGAAGAAAATCACTGAGTCATTATGATTTGATCCTACACCTTCATTTCCCCCATTTCTCTGCTCCTCAAAATGGAAGTCGTATCTGCTTGTTCCATTAAGACGGCCTGCAACAAGTTACAGGCATTGTCACGTTGTTATACTCCAGGTCAAATTCAGTCTACTGGCTTTAATAATTAAAACATTAGTTTTGTGCAACTGTCCTGCTACATACTAGGTTTTAATTCTTGCTATACTTACTCTAATTTCTCCTGTCCTGTGCTCACTTCATTTAATGAGCAGTGCCAAAAATATTTCACATGCTGTTATGTACAATTTGGGGCAAGGAAAGAATCAATACTAGAATGGTAAATAAATATCTGAAGGTATGCTAGCCAAGACTCAGTGCCTCAGGTTACCATACCTCTGCATTAATGATGGCAATTGCAGTGACAGAACACTAGTGTACAAACAGATTTGTTTTAACATTATTTAGCTGAAGGCATCAAGCTCGTGAAATTAAAAGACTTACAGACTTCACTTGTGAAAATATCAGAAAGTGTAGGAAAAGATGGTATTTTGCTACTGCACAGAAATAAGAAAAACTAAATGAGGAAGCATTTGAAATTATAAAACCCACAAAAGTCATCCTAGCCATTGCTCACAAAGAAAGAAAGAAAGAAAGAAAAATAAGAGAGCTAAACACACTTATTTTTTGCTCAGATGTCAAATTCCTGCTGGCTTCCAGATCCATTCTTTGACTGTTTCTATTCACAGGATAATAGAAACAATGTCTGAAATTCCAAGCTCTATGGACTGTAGCTACACATTTAAATGTGGTGCTAATCTAACAACACGAACATTTGAAACTTCTACGTACTACAAATTAAATCTCACTTTTTTTACACTTCTGAAGCCCTAGATTATCCTGAAGAATATATCGCTATATATGCTCCTCAGAGATTGTGGAGTATAAAAATAAAAGCAAAACTTTTAGCATTTGAGTTTACAGAATTACATCACATCCTGGGGCACAGAACCTAAAAAAACAAAAACCAAACCAAAACAAAAACCCAAACAAACAAAAAAACCCATCCCACAAAACAAAAAACCCTTGTCATATTTTCTTTCCTAAGAAAGCCTTGTTCATTTCAATGAGCAATTAACTCCAAAAGCTAAAGATAATACCATCTTTTATTTTATACAGGCTGAACCTCAGACAACATATACAAATCTGAAGCTGAGGGACTACTGGGATGGTGAGAGCCAACTATGGGAAAGGATGCAGGCTATGGGGAAATCAGACACTGTGGAGCTTTGAAGGAGACAGGTCCTAGAATAAACTTCCCCTTGTATTATCTGTGCATATCCAGATCCCTACAGCGTTGCTGAATTGCAGTTTTGTTTTTAAACAGATAACCCCTAGGCTGCATGCATCAAAATATAGTTAACTACCTGTCAATATTTTGTTGTTTCATTGTTGCTCATGTAAGCATGTGGTCAGAATGTTTTCTGCCTATGTTGAAATCCAAACTGTCTCCCCATGCCTCACTAGGTACAAAAAGCCCCTTACCTAGTTGCCAGAACTGCAGTTTCTTCCTCTGCCAATCTCTGTGACAGCTATGCACCGTGAGTACACAAGTCTGACACATTCAGAATGTTGAATTTACCATCAAAATACATGAAGTTTTGGGCTGACTACAATTCAGATTAAACTAACCAAAAAACATGTTTATTTATATGAAATTTTTGTAGAAGTTCCCAGGCGGAGAAAAAGGATAGGAGGGGATGACAATTGCTTTTATCTCAGAACTAGCAAAGTCTCACGGTGCTCTTTTATCCATTTATATGAGAGCATTTAATTCTTCCATACTCTCCAGACCTAGATGGATTCTCACAAATTACGTAAGTAAAATTTATTCTAAAAATAGCCTATAACAAGCTTTTTTTCCTCCCCTTCCTCAAAGTATTTCTGGGAAAAAAAATATTTGAGGTAAATCAATACATTCTTGACCTTCTTCTCTGGTTTGTGAATGAAGTCCTGTTTACCTGTAGCTTCTACTCCAATTAATTCTGTGAAAGCTCAAAAGGAATGAATTCTAAACTTCTGTCTGACTGAAGAATACCTAGGACTCCCAGCTTTCTGCCAGCAGATGAAGCAGCAAGTCACCTATCCCTCTGGCTTACAGGATGATGTTTTCTCTCCCTAAACACTCTTAGAAAGGGAAAAACAAAATGCCAGCTAAACTTACCCTTTCATTTGATAGTAAAGACAAATGATTCAAAGTAAATTACACAAACCCAATTTTGTAAAATGAGGGAATTGGGTTATTTTTCTGGAAAAGGAGATAAAACTTTGCACTGAAGTGAACAGATTCGTTATTCTAATGAATTCTAAACAGTGAAGCTCATAGAAAGATAGACAAGAAACACACGCAGGTACATTTTCTTTTAAACTGTCTATGGGCTTCCTCAAATACATATGCTTCTTTTGAAAGCTCTACTGTTCTTCCTGCCTTCTTACTGCTATGCAACATTCACTTGAAACAGAATCTACTGCCACACAATTCACAAAGCAGTTGTAGTTTCCTATGTTCATATGAGCAAAGCAGGAGACTGGCAAAGGCAAATTTGAAACTGGTAAGAGGGAACATTTCTTACTAAATTCATAGATAAAATAAATATTTAGTGGCAGTGACTTTTGTAATCCTGTCAAAGCTTGACAGGGTTTGAGCACAACTGGATGCTTGCAGGGATGTATTTTTCCACTTTATTTACTGCACATATATATAAAACCCAATTTTTTTTTTAAACAGATAACCCATGGGCTATATGCATCAAAACACCAAGCATAGGAACTACCACCTTCTAGCTAACATTACGAAGGAACAACTAAGTAACCTCATCTTTAAACATAGACTAATCAATAATTATTAAGATTTTAGACCCATTTGTCTAATGCATACAGTACTAGGCATTATCTGAAGGAAACCACAAACTAGACTGTGTCCAGTGTGGCAGTCTCAAGCTCCTTAGTCACAATGTTCTACCTTTCTAAATCAACACATCCAGTACAAAATCTTCATGTGAAAATACATATGGAAGACACTGCTTGGATTAAAGCCACAAAAATGACTGCTTCTCTGTGGCAACTGAGACCACAATTATGAGGTGACAAAACAGTATATGAAGTCCTATACCTGTGTAAGTCTGTTGTATAAAGGGGTTCTGAACTAAGCTGGTCAGAAAATTGCTGAAACAGCTGCTAATGCTGTTTCAGAGGCATCAAGGGATTGCAAGCAGTGGTAGAAAAGCAGGCTCTGTTCCCAGCTCTGTACCAACCTGATGCAAAAATCCAAGCAACTTCTCTTAGCTCCTCAATTTCCAGCTGTCACACAGGCAAACCAGGATGCAGTGATGCTTTCCTGGGACACAGAGAACTGAGAATACTGTTTGCTATACAATAAACCTATACACTAGAGAGGTAACCCTTAACACAAGTATGCCAATAGATACCAAAAGCGGAACTAAAAAAAGCTGTTCCTATGGATGTGTTTTACCTCCTTACGATAGATCCAATGAGTCTTAAGATCCTTCAGTGACTTCTACCTGCTTAGCAGTGCAGACCGTAGCCAACAGCCAGACTAGTTCAGACCTACTTGCACACTGATGGGCAAAGGGCAAGAGCTGAATGTTCTGTTTTGACTTCCCCTCACTATTAATCAAAATATTTCTAGATTAGAGCACAGACTGCACAAAGACATCCAGTTCCTCCTGTTTGTTCCCCATACTGCATGCGTTAGTGCAAAGGCACTTCAAAGGGCACCAGCAAAGTAGTCCAGAGCACCAGGTCTTTAGACAGGCCAGTGACTTTAAGTCATCAGCTAATGCTCTGATTGAAACATCTCTGACTTAATGTAACAGCAAAAACAAGTAAGGAAGACTTGTATCTACAGTATTATCCACATACCAATGTGACGCCAAACAGTTCTGCTTTGACTGCCACACTTTTATTTGTCTGACAAGTCTAGATGGCCCTCTTGCTTTTATTTCAAACGACAAGCAATGAAGTGAATGCACATATCAACTGCAATAGATCATGTGTGGCTATTATCTTCTTCAGCAGCCAGTATCTCCAAACTAACTTTTCAACTGACAGCTAAGTATGCAAAATCTTAATGACTGATACAGCAGCATTCCTCCTCTGAGGAGGAAAGGAGATGGTAAAGGGTAGCAGATTTTTGGAACTCCTTGTTGGCAGGATGGTGCAGATGCAATAAACTTACACGAGTGCAAGAATAGACTGGAAGAGACCCATCAGAGGCTACCAAACAAATCACAACAGGTTAGGTTCTCCTGAGCTGCAAAACAGAGAGGCTGAGAGACCAGAGTCAGTTCTGTGGTGAAAACAAACACTATAGATTATTAGCCTTTGTGAATGGCAAAGATAGGTCTGGAACATACCGAAGAGCAGGAGTATGCCTATGTATTTGTGCTGGGACAAAACAAAAAGCACTAAGGAAAAAAAAAAGAGTTGTCCTGTTAAAACTACTCAAGAACCGAACTATACTTACACTAGGTAAATGCTAATTAAAAATGCTCAGCTATTATTGCTTTAGTAAGTAACACCAGCCCCCACCCCACCCCCAAAACTATACAACAAAAAAACCCCAAAGCCCCCAAAACACACCTCTGGACTTCAAGAAATGTTACAGCACAGATATATACACTTTCCCCTCTTTTTAAAATGCCTTGCAATTGCTTTCAATATGCCATCATACAACTGATGATCAAATTCAATCTGTGGTATCCTCAATATCTGGCTCACTCCTGAGGACAACTTGCACCAAGTGGCAGACGGTAGCTCTGCAATTTGAGAGCTTATCTACCAGGAACAGGTTACAACATCTGTTCAAATATGAGAAGCCAAAAAACCTGCAAATAGGTCCTGCTCTGCCAATAACTGATAGTAACAGGATGGCTAACAAGAACTCGGCAGAACCTGAATTATCGGTCTTAAGACCCTCTTACAGCAGATCAGTGAAGTTCACAAACTTTAAGACAGTGGCCTCCAAACTTCCTCAATTTTCCTCTCATCTCCCTCTGACACATTGCCTCTTCACCTCCTTGTCTGAGAGGGGACACGAGCGTGCTGTGAACATATTGACTGGGCTGTGGGTTTTGGAATTCCGCAACGTGAGCGACCCACAGCTCTGCAGACAATGATCTGCTTCTCTAGGGCAGAGCAGCAGCACGAGGCTGCTAACCCAGCGCCTGACCCACTGCAGCTATGTCAGCTACTTCAGTGATGATACTACAAAGGCCTGCACAGGCATTACCAAAAAGAGAAAAAAACATGGAACAGGCTAGCCATGAAACCGCCTCCTGATGATGACCTCAAACACCCATCTCTGACCACAAAATTTCTCAAAAATTGACTTAAATTTTGTAATTAAAGTTCCCAACTGACCTTCAGAATAGCGATCTGAAATGTATATTAAATTTCTGTCTTTCCCAGCTAAATTTTGTTTGTTTATCTTGCATATTTCCTCATTTTTTTCAGACTACAGGAATGGAGAAGGAGACAAAAATCAGCATTATCAGCTATTTCTTGGTAGTAGTAGTGAATTTAAAAACAAAACAAAACAAACCAAACCAGTAACAAAACACACCCCCCCCAAAACATAACAGTAAAACTTACTGTGATGCAAAGAAGACAGCAAAGGTCTGAGAAG
The DNA here is from genome assembly GCA_035590195.1 of Aviceda cuculoides. Lineage (NCBI taxonomy): Eukaryota > Metazoa > Chordata > Aves > Accipitriformes > Accipitridae > Aviceda > Aviceda cuculoides. Next base: position 22,099,889 of record JAVJGG010000032.1, read on the forward strand.
ACACTCTATGAAAGATACTAGACATGAAGCAAATAAGCAGATGAACAAATTGCCAAAAGACCAAATCATGAATTTGGAGCAATTAATGCATGATAACATATTAGACCATCTGTACTTGTAGAACAGATAACAACAAGCCTTAATACAAGCTCCCTAGAATAATTAATTTTGGCAAATCATAGACAAGGAGTAATCATCACGTTTATCCCTCTTTGCAAGATATTTTACAATCAATAATTGCTATGAGGAAGAAGCACTGATGTATGAATCCCAGGGCAATTGCTTTTAAAGCAGTAGCGTATAGGTTTCTTCCCCTCGTTCTATGAAGACATATAAACATTAAAAACAACAACTATTAAAAAAAGTGTAAACGAGTTAATCCTTTTATCCTTATCTGGAAATTGTGGGGGATTTTTTTTGTAAATAGATGCAAAATGTGTATTTCAGGTACTGTTTAAGCTCTATGGGAAGGTATGCAAAAGAAAATTTCAGTTAAAAATTTTTTTTTTCTAAAAATGTCTCCCAACATTCCGGCAGACACAGTTTGGCAGGCATTTTGAGTTTTTGTCATTGCAGTGCTAGAACACAACAATGATTATATTTTGCAAGTGACAAGCTATGGAAATCTTAAGTACCTGAGAGAGATCTGAAAGACCTGTAGACACTTTGGCACTGAAGATTAAAAAAAAAAAAATTCTTGAGAAATTAGGAAAAGTGGCTTGGCCACAACAATAGTAAAAGGAAATAAAGGCAGCAGTATGACACAGAACAGAAGACAAGGCAGGAAATGAGAGTATAAGACGGAAGTATGTGCATTTCTATCCTGTGAAAGGACAGAGAACTACTAAAAGGAGACAGGATGGAAGAACATTTATGGCAGCAGCAACATTTGAGCATTCCCCCCCCTCCCCTTTCTTTTTGTTTCTTGACTGAATTCAGACCATGAGACACACAGAAAGTATGGATGATAAATCAGACTTGAACTTCAATGCTTAAATCTTCAGTAGAACAGAAAAAGAAAACTAATGCTTGCAAGCTATCATGTCCCAAAAGCAGAGGTTCAGATCCACTCACACTGCCTTTCCCCTCTTTCTCTCCCCAAATGTTGTCTCTGAGCTTACAAAAATGACACTTTTTTTTTTTTTTTTAAATATTGGCCAGAAGTTTACCTTCAGGTATTTCAGCTTTCTGCATAAGAAACAACCCTGCAAGCAATTCTATGGAACAGAATACTTTACAAAGTAAAAAAGTTGAAGGAGACCTAAATACAAACCCAAGACCTAGAAATCTGGTTTCAAAATAGGCCTGTATTTTGCTGTTTCTTCCTATATTATAAGGAATATGCAGCTTTGTACTTGGTCAAAAAGATGCACTGGAAGCAAACATTTTGCTAAAGAGATTTTTAAAGTATCAACTATACATATTCGGTTAGTTTTCTGTCACTACAACATAGCCAGAAGTTATTCTGCTAAGGAGCTGCAAATCCACTGGGTCCTGGAAAGCTCTGAACAGTCTGCTTGTTTTCAAGCCAAACATGCCACAAAGCACTACAATGGCCAAAGCAACTACTTTTACAGAGCAAATTGCTGTGTGGTTGCATATTGGACCCAGGGGAGACTACAGAACCAGCTACAGAATTCCAGGACAATACCACATATGAAGATTGTTGTATCACACTACATGAGAAATACAGTGAATCAAAAAAGCCTTTAACTAATGTTTATTGCAAGCAACACACCTTGTGCATGTGTAAAGTAAAACATTACTGGTTTTACTTAAGAAATGTAACATGTAACCTTAACTCAAAGGAACAAACTTTGTATTATTATTTTAAAACCTCTCCTTACTGAAACATCTTAGAATAGCAGTCAGACCTGTTTAAAAAAATCTTTCTGAAGTATGATAGAGGCTTTTTTTTTCCTTCCCCTGTTAAGTTTCAAGAGACCTTTTGGACTAAACAAAGCAACAAGTCTCAAGTTTCATTGTCCTTTGCAGCCATCGCTGTCGTGCAAGCCGTTTTGAGGAGTCCTTTAATCTCAGATTGTTTCTACTAACAGTACAAGATACAAATGAGAATCAGTTAATATTATACTACAGTAAAAATCCGCTACTTGTCTCACTTCATTTTATCCAAATGAAAGCTTTTTGTTGCATGTTACCTGAAGAGAGTTCAAATGCAGCCCAGACAGCTTCAGGAGAGCACACTATGCAGTTAAAATAGTAATCACTGCAATAATAACTTCTACCTAGTGCATCAACTTAGAACATGGTAAGGCCTAATTTCCCCTGGCTCTTGGCACAAGGCTTCAAAGGTATAGTTCCAGTATTGTACACGAGCAGAGCGGAAGAGATTGGAATGGGATGTGGTATCCCGAAAAGACAAACAATTCAATCTACCACATACATTGCAGAGTAGAAAAGACTAACAGATGCAAGAAGGGAAGCTCCAGCATCACTCCTGGCACAGAATAAATGCAATCATTTTGTTATCTTGTCTCCTAATCGAAGCTGAGACCTG